>CM044888.1:8431980-9631980 GCA_024500025.1 Syzygium aromaticum | reverse complement strand
ACACTCACCATACACTCTCTATCCCTCATTTTCTTCCTCTGCAAGACGGCACACCACTCCCCCTTCTCCCTCACTTTCTCACCCTTTTCCATCTTGATCAGTCGTGAGTCGCCGCCGCCAGAGGAGCGCCACCACCGCGACCATGCCACTGTCGCCCATCCACAAATCAAGCCGACGCCACCACCACCATCCAGCTAACTTTTCCCTCTCTCTCTCTCTCTCTCTCTCTCTCCTTTTTCCTTTCTCGGCCGCTTGAGATTAGCCATGCTAGAGCCGCCGCACGCCCGTCATCGCCGGCCACCATCCACTCGAGCCGCCGCCGTTCCACACCACCATGCCACCACCCTCACACCTCACTCTCTCTCCTTCCTCCCCTTCAGCCGCATGTGAGGAACCACGCCGCCGCTCGCCGGACCGTCGCTCACTAAGGATTACTGCCGCCGCCGTTCACACGAGCCGTCATTGCCACCACCCAACCACTATTCTCTCTTACCCTGGGACGCCACCGACCAGCACCTCGCCCTTCACCGCCGTTCAAACCAGCCCCAGCCGCCGGTCACTGCCGCCGCTTGCGCTGCCACGAGGACCGCCCAAGTACCGCTGTGAGCCAGTGACCAGCCGCCCGTTTTTCCCTCCGATCAGCTTTGTTTGGGAGCTTAGGAGACTAAGTGAGTATTAACCCTAAACCCTAATTAGGCCAATGTGTGTTTCTAGATACGATTAGGGGGTTAATTAGGGTGTTTAGAGGTTATTTTAGTGGCGGGTGACTAAGGCTGATTTTGTCATGAATTGGATGGCCTAATGAGGTATTTTAATGATGATTTAAGGGCCTAGGGTGACCTGATTTGTGGCCGGCAATGGTGGACTTAATTGGACCTAGTTTAGCTAAGTTGGGCTTAATTGCGTTAATCCCTTGCATGTCTTGTTTGGTTGATGTGGTGGCTAATTTGTGCTCATTGGTGCTCAATTTTAATATTTCATATCGTGTGATTGGCCAATAGTTGGCGTGAATTCCATTGATTCGGTATATGTAACATAAGTGCCAATTATGTGTTATGCTGAGTGGAATTAAATTGGCTAAGTGAGCATGTTGATGTGATTAATTGGGCATGTTGTGGCTAAATTGAATTGGTTGATTCATTGGGCATGCTAATTCATGAATTGAGCACGTCATGGTGTGACATCGAGCATGTAGCCATTCTAAAATTTAATGCTCATTGTGAGTCATATTGTTGCCTGAGTGTCGGACTGCATGACTACGCATTTCGCATGCTGAGCATTGGCTTGATACGAGAATTGTGCGAGTATGCGTGCCTGACATGAGCATGTGATCACCTAATTGTCCTGATGCGTTTTACGCGAGGTACAGATAAAAATTGGCAATGTGCACGTGTGATCACATAAAACCCCGATGTGTTTTATGTAAGATATTGAACCCATCCTGATGCGTTTTACGTAGGACGATGCCCGGTTCTACTGGAAAACGGCCAGCCTGATGCGTTTTACGCGAGTTTTGGTCCGTATATGGAGATCGGTGTTGCGCCTAAAGCGTTTTACGAGGGCTTGAGACACTGGGCTTAATGCGTTTTACACGGGCCATGAAGTGTTGGTTTTGATTGACAGACCTGATGCGTTTTACATGGGTCAAACCTGATGTGTTTTACGCGAATCGAATCTTAATGAGAAATGAGCAGTGTGCAAGTATGCATTATTGGGCCGGATCATGAGCATAGGCATATTGATGGTATATGTGTGCAAGAGTGCTTTAGCAGGTGTGCAAGCATGTGTGTACCGATGAATCATGTGTGATGCAGGCATTATGAAACACAAGCATGTGCATGCCGTACGTGTGGCTAAGTATGTTCGTTTATGTGCCATTATCAGGATTGTTATATGCCTAACCTGCAGGGTCGTTTTGTGCTCAATCTGGACCCAAGAGCCTAGGTCATTTGATTGTTATTCTGATTTGGTGTGAATTATTGCTTGTCAGGAGGTGCATATTAGCCTAGTTTAGGTTTAGGAGGTTTACTCGTTGAGATTCGTTCTCACGATTGTTGAAACCCATACTTTTCATACCCCCGGCCTTGAGTATGTCAAAGGTGCCTATTCATTTTGGGATCCCTTCTCGGATAGACTGGGAGGTGACTAAGTACCTCGTAGGGAATGGGGATACGTATATTAGACAATTTACTACAGCGTGGATTGATGTGGGCGAGCAACATTTCCAAGCCCATGAGTACATAGGCTAGTGTTTTAGAGACTACTCATGGACTTACGGGCCCTTTAGAACCTTCGATGTCCCATTCAACGGGTTAGGAGATGTAGACCTTCAGTGTGTCGACAGAGACTTAGCAAGCCCGGAAGCTTCATTAGGAGATGACTCAGACGATGGGCTAGTTATCTAGAAGGCAGACGAGCCAGACCCGATGGATAAGGAGCCGGTGGATTGGGACTCTAACCCGAAGCCGGTGGAGTCAGATGAGGAGCTAGAGCCTATGGAACAGGACCTCGAGCCGAAGGGCGAGCCTGAGGAGATGAATTTTGAGGAGGAGCCGGCAGAGGCCGAGTCCGAGCTGGATTCTCTAGACTCCGAGGTCGAGCTATTTGACAGTTCTTTCGAGTCCTCGAGATCCGATCTGGACTGGGTTCCGTAGGTTTAGCCTTAGCCTCAGTTAGATTGGGCCAGTACCCTTTTTACCGGAGCCCCACCTTAGTTAGTAGTCTGACCGCTCGGGCTACCTATCCCTTTTTGCTATGCATGGCCGTTGACCCGTTTTTGAGTTCTGGGTGTTTTGCTATAAATGGATATTGTATATATGTTCTCCCTATTAATGCAAGTGTATATTGCTTAGCATGATGTGTACTGCTATCTTGGGTCTCATGTATTATTTGTACGGGTGTTTATGTTGCTTCCGCATATGCTTGTTTCTCTGTTTAGGTTTTTGGGTTGGTGACGTGTCCTGGGAACGTCGCGCGAATACGACTGAAGGTGGGATGCCGCGCACCATAAGGTTCAGAGGGTGGCATCCCTACCGTTGATTTGGTATTAAAGCAAGATCAGCTCGATTCAATACGGTCCAAGCTTGAAGTGATAAGGAGCGATGACCTTGGGTAGCCAATAGAGTGACCTTGTGTGCTATATATACCTCATGACTGTCTGTGTCTTGATTGACTAGTTGTTTGAGCTGACCCATAAAGTGCATATGCGGAAGGACTTGAGGTAAGTATGCTTATCTCCTTGGTTGAGGTCTTGTACTGTTGGTGTTTAGCCGCATGCTGAGTGGTTGTTTGATTGTTGTGTTAGCTTCCTGCCCAGGACCTTAGACCGGTTTAGCTTAGCTTAGGTCTCTAATTCCTGAATGGAATTATAGCAGGTAGGTGAGTAGTAAAGACTGCAAGGATGAGGAGAAGAGGAAAGGAAACTCGAAGGCAGTTGAGTGCTATGGGCTAAGAGACCAAGGACCCTAGACTGGATGATGTGATTCATACGTTACAAGAGATAGGAAATATTATGAGCAAGCAAGCTCAGGAGAGGGCCGCCACTATTGCCTAGGCTGCTAAGGCCGCAATGACTGCTGCTATTAATGGAAACAACGCCCACCAAGGATAGGGCCAGATGGTCGCAAATAGACAAATGCACCAGTTGATAGAATAGTTCCTAAAGTTGAAACCGCCTAAGTTTAACGAAAGAGGTGACCCCAAAGCCACACCGCATTGGGTAGAAGAGTTGGAGAAGACATTCGAGGTGTTAGGATGCACCAAGGCAGAGAAAGTGACCCTGACAGTGCATCAGTTACAGGACAATGCGAATGATTGATGGAAGGCTACCAGGGATAAAGTGTTTCAGAAGGGTACTGCCGAGACTTGGGCCGTATTTACCGACAGTTTCTATGGAAAATATTTCTCGGAGAGTGCATAAGAAAGGAAGCTTGTGGAGTTTATGCGACTTCGCCAAAGACAGATGATCGTAGAACAGTATGAAGTAGAGTTCGCTAGATTGTCCAAGTTTGCACCTAGGATGGTGGAGAACCTACAGGATAAGGTTCGGAGATTCCAGGATGGACTGAAGTCGGATCTTCGAAGCCCAATGATATCGTTAAACATCCATGATTATGGGGAAATGTATGAGCAAACTCAGGCCATTAAATGAGACCACATGGAAAGGGCAGCTGCTTCTAGATTGCAGTTCGCCCAGAATAGGGACAACCGCCGATTCGGGAAGAAGTCGATGACAGGAAACAGACGATTCGTCCCATCGACTAGGAAGAACATTAAGAAGTCGAGCCACCAACAGAATCGATTTGGGGCATATTTTAAATGTGGGAGTTTGAAGCATCAGATCAGGAATTGTCCCCAGCAACGCCCCTCAGGACCTCAGATGCAACCGCAGTAGCCCCAAGTTAAGAATCAAGCCAAGAATCCCCTACCAGCTAATCAAGATTGACCGCTAGCGCAAGGATGAGTTTATGCGATGGCGTGAAGAGAGGCCGAAGACGCGCCGGGTGTGGTCACAGATACGGTTTCTCTCTATGATCATGCTGCGTATACATTATTTGATCCGGAGGCGACCCATTTGTTTATAGCAGAACAATTTGTTAGACTTGTTGGGATTGAGCCTGATATACTTAAGACTGTGCTATGTGTGATGACCCCACTACATGATAAAGTGTTGGTTTCGTTGGGGTGTCCTAACTGTAAAATAGTGATTGGGTGTAGAGAAGAAAGTATCGACTTGGCAGTGTTGGCCATGTTCGACTTTGATGTTATCATTGGAATGGATTGGCTGATTAAGCAGAAAGCTGTAATGGATTACGACAATAGGGTGATCCAATTTAACCCGATTGGACATCCTAGATTTGAATTTCAGGGAAACCGAGGAGGAATCTCGATCCCTTGGATTTCCTCGCTCGAGGTGACCAAGTTGTTGGACGAAGGTTGTGAAGGATACATGGTGAATGTGGTCGATCCAACAGTGGCAGAACCAAAATTGGAAGAGATACCCATAGTGTGCAATTTTCGCAAGATATTTCCTCAGGAATTACCAGGTTTGCTACCAAAGCGGGAAGTAGAATTTGTGATAGAATTGGCCCTAGGTACCGAGCCAATCTCGAAAGCACTGTATCGGATGTCCTTATCCGAGTTGAAGGTCCAAATGCAAGAACTATTGGACACAGGTTTTATCCGCCCTAGTGTGTCTCCATGGAGAGCGTCAGTCCTATTTGTAAAGAAGAAGGACAGGACCTTAAGGTTGTGCATAGACTACCAGCGATTAAACCAGGAGACAGTTAAGAATAAGTACCCACTGCCGAGGATTGATGACCTGTTCGATCAATTGCAAGGAGCCTCAGTGTTCTCTAAGATCGATTTACGGACCGGGTATCATCAGTTGAGGATCATAAAGGAGGATATACCTAAGACCGCTTTTAGAACGAGGTACGGGTACTATGAGCTTACAGTAATGCCCTTTGGTCTAACCAATGCCCCTGCTGCCTTCATGGACCTAATGAACTGGGTATTTAGAAAGTTCTTGGATCAGTTCGTCATCGTTTTCATTGACGATATTTTGGTGTACTCGAAGAGCCCCGAGGAGCATGAGGTACACCTGGTCGAAGTGCTACGAACATTAAGAGAACACGCACTCTACACTAAGTTCAGTAAGTGTGAGTTTTGGCTCAATAGAGTAGTGCTCCTTAGACACATAATCTCTGGAGATGGAATTTCAGTAGACCCAATGAAAATTAAAGCAGTGAGTAAGTGGCCAAGACCAACATCAATGACAGAGATTCGAAGTTTTTTAGGTTTGGCTGGCTATTACCGATGCTTCGTGGAAGGATTCTCGTCCATAGCCATGCCGCTGATACAGTTGCTCAAAAAGGAAACCAAGTTCGAGTGAGATGAAAAGTGTGAGAAGAGCTTTCAGGAGTTGAAGCATAGATTGACGACCACCCTGGTTTTAACCATTCCGTCCGGACCAGGAGGATTTGAGGTCTACAGTGATGCTTCATTAAGAGGACTTTGTTGTGTATTGATGCAACATGGAAGGGTAGTTGCATATGCGTCACGCTAGTTGAGGTCGCATGAGATAAATTATCTGATGCATGACTTGGAACTAGTAGCGATCATCTTCGCCCTCAAGATCTGGAGGCACTATTTGTGCAGGAAAAAGTTCCAGATCTACATGGACCACCAAAGCCTCAAGTACTTGTTTTCGCAGAAAGAATTAAATATGAGACAACGTCAATGGATGGAACTTCTCAAAGATTATGACTGCGACATTCTGTACTATTCCGGAAAGGCGAATCGAGTAGCAGATGTGCTAAGTCGGAAGTCAAGTATGGCGCATATGATGGTCAAGGAATGGACCTTGTTAGAAAGACTAAGAGATTCATAATTTAAGTTCGAGATAAGCTAGATGTCGAACTTGCTTGCCACGTTAAGGATCGAACCGGAGATCTAGACAAGATCAAAGCATTACAATCTACAGACCAAGAAATCCAAAAGATTGTTGGAATGAACGTCGATACAAGAAAATCGGATTTCTAAGTGGGCGAGAATGGAATTTTGAAGTTCCGAGGACGATTATGCGTGCTTGACGACTTGGAGCTTAAGGAGGAGATTCTAAGGGAGGCACACCGCAGTAACTATAGTATCCACCCAAGCAGTACAAAGATGTATCAAAATCTACGGCAGCACTACTGGTGGAATGAATTGAAAAAGGATGTGGCCAAACATGTGGCAAAATGCCTGACCTGTCAGCGAGTTAAGGCACAGCACTGCAAGCCTGGAAGGTTATTGCGACCATTGGAAATCCCGAAATGGAAATGGGAGCACATTACCATGGATTTCATCATGGGATTGCTGAGAATCCAGAGAGGACACGACTCTATATGGGTGATAGTGGATCGACTGACTAAGTCAGCGCACTTCCTAGCAGTGCAAAAGGAATTTGAGTTGGAAAGACATGTGGATTTGTACGTGTGACAAATCGTCAGATTACATGGAGTACCGGTAACGATCACTTCGGACCGTGATTCGAGGTTTATGGCCAATTTCTAGAAAAGTCTGCAAACGGCCTTAAGAACGAAGTTGTAGTTTAGTACAGCCTATCATCCACAGACGGATGGCCAGTCAAAAAGGACAATCGAGACCTTGGAGGACATGCTACGTGCCTGTGTATTGGACTTTTAGGGCAAATGGGAAGAGCAACTACACATGGTGAAGTTTGCTTACAATAATAGATATTAGTAAAGTATTCAGATAGCGCTGTTTAAGGCCTTGTATGGCAGGGCGTGCAGGACGCCAGTATGTTGGGATGAAGTCAGTGAACGGAATATCACAAGTCCAAAGTTGGTATAACAGATGGTTGAAGCTGTCGAGATTATTCGGGAAAGAATAAGGACAGCACACAGTTGCCAGAAAAGCTATGCCGATCGAAGACAACGACCCTTGGAGTTTCAAGTTGGAGACCATGTATTTCTCAAAGTGTCGCCAATGAAGGGATTGTCTCAATTTGGCAAGAAAGGCAAGCTGAGCCCGAGGTATGTTGGTCCGTTTGAGATTTTGGAAAAGATTTGAGCTATGGCTTATCGACTTGCCTTACCGCCCAACCTGTCCTAAGTGCACAATGTATTCCACGTGTTGATATTGAGAAAGTATGAACCAAACCGGACACATGTGTTGAAGTACAAGGAAATAGACGTGGACGACAATGTGTCGTACGTGAAAAGACCAGTAAAGATCGAGGACAAAAAAGATCGAGTATTACGCAACAAGACGATCCCGATGATCAAAGTTGTGTGGGAGCATCATGGAACAGAAGGTGCCATCTGGGAAAGCGAAGAGGCAATGCGACATTAACACCCCCATTTGTTTGAGTAGATGGATTTAGATTGCAAATTTCGAGGATGAAATTTTTGTAAAAGGGAAAGAGTTGTAACATCCTGAATTCTACCCATTTCCGGAATCAATGAAATTGACGTTATTTCTCATTTCATTTTAGTAAGTTTTGCTCAGAATTGATCACTCTCGGGATACTAACCAGTGGAGAATGGCTAACTAGGAAAATGGTACGTGGACTAGGGACTCGACCGCGAATCAAACTCCAATTCCGAGAAATGACGAGGAAATATTCTGGGCCAATGTGAACCGATCTTAGAAAGGTGACGGATTTGGTTTGGCCAACGATGTACGATCGGATCGTAGGTGATTCCGCATGACCGAGAGTACGCGTGGCGAACAATCCTAAACTTAATCCGAACGATCGCGACCCCTAGAACTAGCGATAAATTCTCGCATTCTCTTTGTAATTGAGACCATCGCAACTTGAGTAACCCTAGGTCGTTACGCGTAATCTCTAAATAGCCGCTTGTTAGTAAGAAACCCTAAAATTGATATTAAGCAATTTTGATCGTGGAATTGGATCCGGACTTGAACGTCAAATTTTGTGAATGTACGCGACTATTTTGTGAGGACGATCTCGTATTAGTGTGGCCAACCATACTAGGGATTGGTACGGTCGAAAAATGAAAATTCGGCCTGGAATCGAAAAATTACGATTTTGCCCCTAAGCCCTACCTTATATTTCGAATTTTTTGGAATTGTTGGAGGATATTTTGGGGATTAATTGTGGACTTAATCAGCCCCTTATTACCGAAAAATAAAGGACAAGATTGCCCTTGGATAATTGGGCAAGTTTCAATCAAAATCATTGAATAGAGGGCAAGATGGGTAAATTGGGAAGGTTGGCTAACCACCCCACTCACCATTCTAGCTTAAAACACTCACCTCACACTCTCTCTCCCTCATTTTCTTCCTCTCCAAGCCGGCACACCACTCCCCCATCTCCCTTACTTTCTCGCCCTTTTCCATCTTGATCGGCCATGAGTCGCTGCCGCCGGAGGAGCACCGCCGCCGCCCGTCCGCACGATCAAGCCGATGCCGCCACCACCATCCAGCCAACTTTTCCCTCTCTCTCTCTCTCTCTCTCTCCTTTTTCCCCTCTCGGCAGTATGAGATCAGCCATGCCGGAGCCGCTGTGCGCCCATCACCGCCAGCCACCATCCCCTCGAGCCGCTGCCATTCCACACCATCACGCTACCACCCTCACGCCTCACTCTCTCTCCTTCCTCCCCCTC
This sequence comes from Syzygium aromaticum, assembly GCA_024500025.1. Lineage (NCBI taxonomy): Eukaryota > Viridiplantae > Streptophyta > Magnoliopsida > Myrtales > Myrtaceae > Syzygium > Syzygium aromaticum. The sequence goes on along the minus strand of CM044888.1, from coordinate 9,622,846 downwards.
GGCCGAGTGTGAAGAACCACGCCGCCGCTCGCCAGATCACCGCTCGCCAAGGATTACCGCCGTTGCCGTTCACGTGAGCCGTCACCGCAACCACCTAACCACCATTCTCTCCCTTACCCCGGGACGCCACTGACCAGCACCTCGCCCTCCGTCGCCGTTCGAACCAGCCCCAGCTGCTAGTCACTGCCGCTACTTGCGCCGTTACGAGGACCGCCGGAGCACCACTGTGAGCTGGTGACTAGCCGCCCGTTTTTCCCTCCGATCAACCTTGTTTGAGAGCTTAGGAGACTAAGTGAGTATTAACCCTAAACCCTAATTAGGCCAATGTGTGTTTATAGATAGGATTAGAGGGTTAATTAGGGTGTTTAGGGGTTAGTTTAGTGGCTGGTGACTAAGGCTGATTTTGTCATGAATTGGATGGCCTAATGAGGTATTTTAATGATGATTTAAGGGCCTAGGGTGACCTGATTTGTGGCCGGCAATGGTGGACTTAATTGGACCTAGTTTTGCTAAGTTTGGCTTAATTGCGTTAATCCCTTGCATGTCTTGTTTGGTTGTGGTGACTGATTTGTGCTCATTGGTGCTCAATTTTAATATGACATGTCATGTGATTGTGTGGCCGAACAATGCGGTGTGTGATTGGCCAATAGTTGGTGTGAATTCCATTGATTCGGTATATGTAACATGAGTGCCAATTATATGTTATGCTGAGTGGAATTAAATTGGCTAAGTGAGCATGTTGATGTGATTAATTGGGCATGTTGTGACTGAATTGAATTGGTTGATTCATTGGGCATGATAATTTGTGAATTGAGCACGTCATGGTGTGACATTGAGCATGCAGTCACGCTAGAATTTAATGCTCATTGTGAGTCATATTGCTGCCCGAGTGCCGGACTGCATGTCCACGCATTTCGCATGCTGAGCATTGGCTTGATACGAGAATTGTACAAGTATGCATGCCTGACATGAGCATGTGATCACATAATTGCCCCGATACGTTTTACGAGGGGTTTAAATAAAAATTGGCAGTATGCACATATGATCATATAAAGCCCTGATACGTTTTTTGCGGGATATTAAACCCATCCTGATGCGTTTTACGCGGGATGATGCCCGGTTCTGCCAGAAGACAACCAGCCTAATGCATTTTACGCGGGTTTTGATCCATATATGGAGATCGGTGTTGCGTATGATGCGTTTTACGCGGGTCATGAAGTGTTGGTTTTGAATGATTAACCTGATGTGTTTTACGTGGGTCAGACCTGATATGTTTTACGCGGGTCGAATCTTAATGAGAAATGAGTAGTGTGCAAGTGTGCATTATTGGGCCAGATCATGAGCATGGACATATTGATGGCATATGTGTGCAAGAATGCTTTGGCAGGTGTGCAAGCATTTGCGTACCGGTGAATCATGTGTGATGCAGGCATTATGAAACACGAGCATGTGCATGGCGCACATGTGGTTAAATATGTTCGCGTATGTGCCATTATCGTGATTGTTAAATGCCTAACCTGCAGGGTCGTTTTGTACTCGATCTAGGCCCGAGGGCCTAGGTCATCTGATTGTTATTCTGATTTGGTGTGAATTGTTGTCTGTCAAGAGATGCATGTTTGCCTAATTTAGGTTTAAGGGGTTTATTCATTGAGATTCGTTCTCACAGTTGTTGAAACCCAAACTTTTCAGACCCCTGGCCTTGAGGATGTCAGAGGTGCCTATTCATTTTGGAATCCCTTCCCGGGCAGACCAGGAGGTGACTGAGTATCTCGTAGGGAACGGAAATACGTATATTAGACACTTTATTGCAATATGGGTTGATGTGGGCGAGTAGTATTTCCAGGCCCATGAGTACATAGGCTGATGTTTTAGAGACTACTTAGGGACTTACGGGCCCCTTAGGACCTTTGATGTCTTGTTCAACGGGTTAGGGGATGTAGATCCTCAGTGTGCCGACGGAGACTTGGCGAGCTTGGAAGCTTCATTAGGAGAGGACTCAGACGATGGGCCAGTTATCTGGAAGGCAGACGAGCCATACCTGATGGACAAGGAGCCGGTAGATTAGGACTCTAACTCGAAGCTGATGGAGTCGGATGAGGAACTAGAGCCTATGGAGCAAGACCCCAAATAGGATGGTAAGCCTGAGGAGATGGATTCTGAGGAGGAGCCGGCAGAGGCCAAGTTTGAGCTGGATTCCTTTGACTCCGAGGTCGAGCTGTTTGATAGTTCTTCCAAGTCCTCGGGATTTGACCCGGACTAGATTCCGTAGGATTAGCCTTAGCCTCAGTTAGGTCAAGCCAGTACCTTTTTTATTGGAGCCCCACCTTAGTTAGTAATCTGATCGCTCGGGCCACCTACCCCTTTTTGCTGTGCGTAGCCGCTGACCCGTTTTTGAGTTCTGGGTGTTTTGCTGTAAATGGATATTGTATATATGTTCTCCCTATTGATGCAAGTGTATATTGCTTAGCATGCTGTAAATAGTTAGTAGTCTTGCATATATGTTCTCCCTATTGTACAGGTGTTTATGTTGCTTCCGCATGTGCCTGTTTCTCTGTTTGGGTTTTTGGGTCGGTGACGCGTCCTGGGAGTGTCGCACGAATACGACCAAAGGCGGGATGTCGCGCGCCGTAAGGTTCGGGGTATGACAAATACTAACCCTAGAAGCCTAATGTATGAATTTTATGGTCTCAAGCTAATGTTATGGGTTTATTGTTTTTCTTCAAGTACTACCCTGTTGTCATTATTTATTGTCTTGGTTGTTTTGATTTTTGCTTCCGCTTGCGTTCGTCTTCGCATGTTTCGTTTGGGTCGGCGACGCGTCCTGGGACGTCGCGTTCAATACAACCATCAAAGAGGTGTCACGAGTCTGTGAGGTTTGGGGCATGACAATATTGACATAATATGCAAGGAGTAGGGGAGTGGGAGAGTTATGAGAATGACCTTTGTACACGCGTTCAAGAAAAACTTTTGTTGTAGGAGGAGCTGAAAAAGAATACACCCCCGTAATCATCTCCCATGGTTATGTGCTGGTGACTAAAAGGTTGACAAGAGAATAGCGGAACACTACAGGGTAGTTGCATTTCGTAAATTTCTGAATGATTGCTCCGTTTGGGATGATGAAAGTAAAGGTTGCGCCTTTATTTGGGGGAATAATAAAGATGGGGATGCCCTAATTAAAAAGAGATTGGATAGAGTTCTCTACAATATTGAATGGAGAGTGATGTATCCTAATGCGGATGCATTTACATTACTGCCTATTGGATCATCATATCATAGCCCCCTCCTCCTTGCACTAGTACTAGAACCAGTGAGAAGGGAAAAATAGTGCAAATTTGAAGCCTGTGGCTTGAACATGCTCAATCCAGTAAGATAGTGAAAACAGTGTGGCATAATCCAGATTTGGGACAAGTGTGCCCGAGTATATTTCGGGCAAATTGAAGAAGGTCTCTATTGAACTAAAAGAGGGGAGCAAAACAAAGATCTCTAATGCTTATCGCCCAATTGAAACTCTTGAAAAGCAAGGTTGTGCATAGCAACCATTCTGTGTCTATAATATGATTCTGGACAGAAATGATTCTTTTTTATTCTGTGTTCGGAAACAATTTCTAAACATTTGAAGGCGTTTGGTAACTGCCAAAAATTTTTGTTCTTAGAATAGAAAAAGAATAGAAATGCGTTTGGTAACTACACAAAATTTCTTTTTATTAATAATATTTTGAATTTTTTAATATTTATTTCTTTTATTTCTCTTTATTTCTTTTTTTTTCTTTCTTTCCCCTTCCTTTCTTGGCCATGGCTGGCCACCGGCACCGGCAACCGGCCACAAACCAGGGCCTGCGAGAGCATCGCAACCCTCACCGCCACCCTCGCCAGTGGCGACGGCGAGGTCAACCTCGCCAGATCTAGGCTAGGGGGACCCTCGCCGGCCACCTGCGAGGGCCGGGACACCCTTGCCAGCCTTAGGCTATGGCTGGTGGCCGATAGGTGGTAGGGATGAAGAACAAAAAAAAAAAAAAAAAACAACCAAGAAGAATCAGTTCTAAAAAAAATTATTCCAAAATCAAGAAGCTATTTTTTTTAATTCTTAATTCTATTCCAAAACTGATTCTGGAAATAATTTTTTGCAAAATTGTGTTCGGGCACAAAAAATTTAACAAACAGATTCCCAAACTGATTATGGGAACAAAAGAACAGAATCAATCACTATTTAGTAAGTTGCCAAACAGACCCTAACTGACAAACCTTACAAATAGCAAATCTGGAGACCAAAACCAAGAGTAGATTTAAGGCAAAAATTGGCTTCATTGAGAAACTAGGGAAGTAGGAAGAGACGTATTGGGTATGAGGCCACGTATCAATTGGTTTAAATGGAGCAACAAAAACACGAAATAGATTCATGCTATTGCAGTGCAAAGAAGTTAGAGAAACAAGATTTCTATCCTGAAAATAGAAGAGCCGGGGTGGTGCCTTGAGCTTAATTAGCTTAAACGACGCTCTGTGGGAGAAAGTGATTTCCAATCAATTTTTGGATCAATGCCCTTGTCTGGACTTGAATGATATGAATGAAGCTCTGATCACTCCAGTATCCCACAGAGGAAGTGAAAGAAGCCGTATTCCAACTGGGAGCATTGAAAGCCCTAGGATCAGATGGTTAAAAGCATATTCAACCAAAGGTGCTACAAATGGTTAAAAGCATTTTTGAAACAGGTAATCTTGATTCCACTTTAAATAAGACCAACATTTCACTCATCCCAGTAGTGCCAAGTGCAAAGAGTCTGAACCAGTTTAGACCTATTAGTTTATGCAATTTTGAATATAAAACTGTATCTAAGGTAATGGTGAATCGCCTCAAATCTTTGCTTCCTGAACTAATTGCCACTGAGCAAAGTGCATTGGTTAGTGGAAGATAAATTCAAGATAACACTTTGATAGTCCAGGAAGTTCCGCATCAACTGCGAGTCAGAAAAAGAAAGAAGAATTTTCAAACAGTTCAAAAATTAGGTATGCAGAAAACTTACAATAACGTGGAATGGGATTTTTTGGAGGGTTAAATGTTAAGGATGGGTTTCTGTGACATGCGAGACAACGTAGGACAGGGACGAATATGGCCGATCCCACCCCCATGAACCTATCCCGTCCCTACCTACCGGCGATCCTATGTTTAAAATGTGGGAATTCTAGTATTAATTAGTTCCTTTATATAAGTTGTGTTACTTTAAGAATATAAAATTTCTTATTTTCAGCATAAATTCCATATGAACATGAACACATCCAATAATTATTCCTTTTTCTCATCAATTTATCATCGACATTGTCCAATATACAATTTTTATGCTGATAGTCAAAAATTAGGAAATTGGAAGAGAATGAAGTTGAATGAAGTTGAAGGGGCACACGATGTCAGCGGTCGATGTGCTCTCACCACGTTCCATTTGTTGTAATTTTATATATATCTCTAACTCCAATTATGTTTCAATTCAAACTAAAACTCCAATTGATTGGCGGGAACGAACGATTTAAAAATCATTTTCCTAAAAATTATCTTTTTGTCGCACTAAAAAGACATTTTATAACAAACAACAATTTATATCTAAACATTTACATGGACGATGATAATAATTTTCATTTATTCATTTTTGTAAATAATACAAATTGATTACTTGTATGAAAATATTTTTCAAATTATTCATTTTTCACGAAACAAACTCAACCTTAGGTTATTTTGATTTCATAAAACAATATAAGAAATCATGCACTCATGTGCACATCAAGGGTAGTTTAATTTATGGAAAAAGGAATTGTACGAGACAAATTAAGTAAGAAAGGGATTTATAATAATAACCCTGATTTAAAAATTATTTGGTCACATCTTAGATAGATAGTTTATGAGGGAAAATGACACAAACAGTCACTGAACTTTATCCGAATATTCAATTTGATCACTGAATTTTTAATTTGTTCAATATAGTCCTCGAGTTTTAGTTCAATGTGCAATATAATCCCTAAACTTTTAATTTGTTCATTGTCATCCCTAAACTTTTGATATATTTTTAATTCAGTCCTTGAACTATATGAAAATATTTAATTCAGTAGAGACTAAATTAAAAATTTTAACCTTACAAAAAAAATTAAAAATTTTCATATAGTTTAGGGATTAAATTGAACATGTACCAAAAGTTTAGGGATCAAATTAAACAATTAAAAATTCAGAGACCACATTGAATATTAGGCTAAAGTTCGGGGATTATATTGAACAAATTAAAAGTTCATAGACCAAATTGCACATTATACTAAAGTTCAAGGACTGTTTGTATCATTATCCCTGTATATAAATATTTCTCTTCGGTGGAATCCACAAGACTTGCACATTATATGTTCGACGTGTTTGTTTGATGGTACAACTTTTAGCTCGGGCTTGAAGAGAATTGTGTAGTTTAGTTCATTATGATTATTCATGTACAAAATGCATTTATTTTCAGTTACATGCAATCTCAAAGTATGGATGACCTCGATCAAATCTTGCAATGCACACAACGGTTCACAGAAGTTTTGGTTACCACGAAGAAATAAGAGTACGTATAAGAGATGTAGTACACATTATATTATCTGACGTAATCGAGATATTTGACAATCAAGAGGCGCGATTACACTATACTTCAGCTATGGCAACCCCCTCTTCTTAGTAGCCCGAGGAGCTCCAGTTCCAAATAATACTAGAAAGAGAAGCAGAAGATCGAATTCCTCCCTTTGAAGTCGAGCTTTCAAGTTGCATTTCAAGTGGCGGGATTTGATCTATCATTTCCTATTTCTTCCTTTAAGGCATCTGTTGCTGAACCTTTTGGTTAGACTTAATGAAAGATCAGTGGCATACAAGCTTCCTCAAAGAAGCATAACATCAAGAAAATATTAGTAAACTTTTGTGCTCCAAATTCATGTGATACTTCATATAATAATTAATGAGGATGACGTGAGTTGTACGAATAATTACTCTAAGTAAAGAAATCACTTTAATTCTACATACTTAGTTGAATTCTAAGGTTGATTTACTTAAATTGTTATGAATTGACTTCTCATTTAAAATATATTATTCTCTGTAAAAGTACACTTTCTATTCGTAAGATGAGTCAAACAATAAAAGTGGTGGGAGGGACTAACTCTAATAGATTATAAATTTTCGACTCCATTTCATCAAATCGTACCTTTCAGTCGAAGCACTTTACATTAACTACTGTGACGTGACTTCATGGGAAGAGATTGAACTTCCCGCTATAAGAACGCGGTTGACCCCTAAAAAATGTTTTTCCATTGTAGAAAGTCGTGTTCTAGAGTTATGGGGTAGTTAGGTCAAACAGGTGTAGTTGTCCTTCACTAGTATATTCTAACGAATGAAATTGAAAGAACAACACTATTTATCCTATTTGCAAGAGGAATTGAAATTCCTTAAGGGACATGGTCCATATGAAATTTTTCATTACTCAAAAGATCATCAAAACTTATATCCAAGAGTGTTCTCCTTCTTTGAAAAGTTATCTCGGTTAGCTTAGTCTGGAAGATTCTGTGAGGTGAGTGAAGCCATCTAGATTCTCAAACGCACTATCTTAGATGATTCTAGGACTTAAATGATTTATCGAAAAGTTTTCAAAAGTCATTTGATCTTAAGCTACTTATTTCTAATTCTACTTCCCTTCTCCCGTTCTTTGGATCATCAAAAATTTGTCCTCCTCATCGAGCGGAGTGGCAAGTGAAGCAAGCCCAATGCATTGTGCCAATCAAAAGCAGAGACGCAATGCATCTGTGCATTTTACTCCGATTCTTCCCGTGATTTCTCCTCTATGGACAAAACGTAAGTTAATGATGCGTTGTTAGAACCACGAAAAACAATCCGTGTCCCTCCTGAAAAGTCAGACCAAAGGAAATAAAACCTTTTGATTCTGCAGCAGAATGCATGTGGGAGGAATACTGCCTCCTTGAGGACCGTGCAGTGTGTGAATGCATTCAACACTAGCGATTCCAAAAGGGCAGGGGGACAATAGCATTGCTTACAGCCTCCCGATTAATCTAATTTTCTTTCTGAAAGAAATGATTTAGGGCTTTTGGAACCTTTCTTTCCTTGTTTCGTTTTCCTCTTGTAATTGCACTTGAGCTGCTTTGGATCCTGCATGGGCTCAACGGATGAAGCCCATCTGTGCCTTGGTGCAAAATATTACTTATCCCTGGTTTAATTGTGCACTAAATTATGTATCCCAAACAACTACGTCTATGAATTTTGAGATTATCGTCTTATTAATCGGCTTCTCCACGTCATTAGCGGACTGTGCCTTTTGGTTTCAAGTGCGATCAATTGATCCCATTCGATTTTTTTTTTCCTTTTTAGTCTGTGGCTTATTTTTTTATGAGACGCCGGTGCCCATTTGCCGTTATATTAGTGCCACATTTGCTAAAAAAGTATTTGAGAAATGCCACATTAATATTTCTAGCCCCGCGTTAGGAAAATTGGATGAAAGGTTACTGGAATGACTTGATTGGGCTAAATTTCAAAACATTTAAGATTTGATTTTACATTTTTAAACTTTTAGGACTTAGTTGTACATTGAACAAAACAATTAAGACTTTTGTAGCAATTTTTTCCCAATTGTGTTTTGATCTTTGATATTTATCAAAAAGAAAATAGATGAGTTCTCGAAATTTGTCCCTTGTAAAGAAGCTTTGCTATAATAATATAATAATATAATAGTATATTTGTATATTATTATGATTTTAAGAGTATCTTTCATGTATCAAGCGACCACTCTCACCGGCAAGTCAAACGCCTCAAAAATAGGGACACTTGATTTCACTTGAATGTCAAAACCCTAATCATGTATAGATTGCCACAACAGTCGTTAGCAGTGGCACTTGAGATTTTTATAACGAGGAGAATACTAGTGTGAAGCTTGTGCGGAGCATCGAGAATCTCTCTTTTCATGGGCGCCTAACGACCAACGGATTGGACCCCTAGAAAAGGACCTCGCTAATGTGTCGCGGTCACGAGAGGCTCCGGGGCTTCATGGACCAGCCATGGGGCTGAATCATTTTCAATAATTGGTCGTTTGTTGGTTGAAACTGTATCGTGCCGATGCCAATCTGCCGTGCAAAAAAAACTGATTGCTCTCGTCTAGGCTTCGGTCCAATTCGTTGTTGCAAGTGTTATGGGCCTCCTTTGGGTTTTCAAAGGATGACCCCGGCCCGTTTTCGAATTCAATGACAAGAAAGAAATGCCACCACGGCGAGGGCCGCCCGAACCCTCGTTGGTGACAAAGGGGCAGTGGCGCCGGCCCCCCCTTCTTGCTCTCGCCTCCCCACAATTTCTCCCTATTTTTTTTTTTTAACTTTTTTCTTTCTTTTCGATTTTTTTTTTCATGTTTTTTTTCTTAAGTGACAGTGTGGCACTTATTTGGGGCCATATCAAGTGCCACTTGTGTAAAAAAAAAAAAAAGGAATTAAAATGAAGCGTCACGCACTTTTCCATCCATGAAATATTGACAGTACTTACGGAAAGACTATTATGGAGGACCACGACAAGTTTTCAGGGCTTAATTAGATGCACAAATGAAATATTTTAGGATGCAAGTGTCGGATCTACACAAATTCTAGGCCTCATGCTGTAATTATCCCTTAAAAACACGATGCAATTTATACCTATCCAAAAACAAAGTTAAACGGCTAAATATAGCCACTACAAAAAAAAACATGGATTTTGCTATGGAAATTTGCGACGTGAAATTTCTCGTCGCAAATTTGCGACGAACCTTACGATGGAATTTGCCACGAAATAAAAATTCGTCGCAAATTTGCGACAGAAAAGTGTTCGTCACAAATAGGCGACGACAAGATCCGTCGCAAATTTTTTTATCCACAGAAAAGTGTTCGTCGCAAATTTTTTTATCCATCGCAAAATCCGTCGTTAATTTGCGACGACAAGATTTCCGTCACAAATTTGCGACGGATTTCGTGATGGATAAAAAAATTCGTCGTTAATTCATGACGGATTTTGCGACGAAAATGAATTCGTCGCTAATTTGTAGTTTATCATACGGTATAACTTCCGTGATATTCCACCCCACCCGTCAATTTCTCTCTCTCTCTCTCTCTCTCTCTCTCTCTCGCTTTTCTCCATCTTTCGTATGTCTCAAAACAGCAAAATCCGCGAGCCCACAACTCGATCTCGGTGAAGTTTTTTTACCTATAAGTATCATAGCTAACTTTGTGATTATTCATCACTGGATTAGAATTTTTTTTATTTTATAGACTTTTTTTTGTTTTTTTTCGTAACTTCATCGTCAGTCCAACGACCGGCAACTGGCGATACCTCGCCAGCCTTAGGAGGAGGCCGAACGACCTCACCGGCCATGAGGGGAGGCCGAGCTTGCGACGGAATTTTTATTTATCCGTCGCAAATTAGCAACGAATGAATTATGTTTAAGTCGCAAATTTGAGATGAAATTACGTTTCCGTTGCAAAGTCGACCTCACCGTCACATGGATCTAGGCGACGATGTAACGTCCCGAATTTCAACTCAATTTCTGGAATCAATAAAACAAGTCTTATTTATCATTTTATTTTTGTAAATCTCGCACGGAGTTGATCACTCTCGGGATACTGACCATATGGGAATGGTTAACTAGGAAAATAGTGCGTGGACCAGGGACCCGATCACAGAGTAGACACTGATTACGAGAAACGACGAGGGAATATTTTGGGCTAATGTGGACTGATCTTAGAAAAGTGACGGACTCGGTTTGGCTGAGGCCAACAATGTATGATCGAATAGCATGTAATTCTGTAAGACCGAAAGTGCACGTGGCCAACTAGTCCCGAACTTAAACTAAACGATCACGATCTCCGGAACTAGTAATAATTCATCTCGTTCTCCCGGTAATCAAGACCACCATGACTCGGATAACCCTAGGTCGATACGCGTAACCCTTAAACAGCCGCCCGATAGTGAGAGATGCGAAAAATTGAAATTAAACTAGTTTGATCGTGAAAATTTGGTTCGGACTTTGATGTCAATTTTCGAGGGATTACGGGACTAGTTTCACAAGAACAACGTCAAAATATATTGGCAAATTATATATGGGGTTGGTACGGTCGAAAAATGGAATTTCGGCCTAGAACGGGAAAATTACTAGATTGCCCCTAAGCCTATTTGAGGATATTCCGAATTTTGAGTGATTTTGAGGGGATTATTTAATGGAATTTATGAAGATGAGACAAGCCATTATTGGTGGGGGAGAAAGGACCATAATGCCCATTAATTATTGGTGAAGAGTGATTTTTGGCCATTGGATTAAGGATGGAATTGTCCAAGCCTTAGAATAGTGACACTTTGATCCCACTCACACCTACCCCATAAATGCCTTGTCTTCTCTCTCTCTCTCCTCACTTTTCTTCTCCTCCAAATGTTTGGACCATAAATGTTTGGATCCCTCCGTTATGTAGATATCTCGTTCAATGGGGAGGTGAGCTGGACCCGCAGTGCCCAGATGGGGATGTCGTAGATCCTGATACTGACATGGAGGTGAGTTGGGACTTAGACGATGGGCCCGAGATAGCTGAGGAGCACGGGGAGCTAAAAGGAGTAGATTATGAGCCCCAGGTAATAGATCCGGCCCCGGAGTCGATGGACGTGGAGGCAGCCGAGCCGATGGAGGTGGAGGAGGACCAAGAGCGAGATTTGAAGCTGGAGACCTAGTTTGAGGCGATGAGTTCTGACGAGGATTCGGAGTTGTCAGAGAGTTCCTCAAAGTCATCGGGTTCAAACCCCAACTAGGAACCCCTGGGAACCCTAGGCTAGATCCTTGTCCAGCGATGCGAGGGCCGACATTTTTTGACTGCAACCCTCCCTTATTTTGTAGTTGACCTCCTTAGCCGCTTACCCCCTTTTTGCTCAATAGTGGCTTCTGGCTGTACTTGTCGTTTGTATCTTTTGGTTGTAAATGGATATTATAAAAAGGTTTCTTATAGTAATACAAGTGTATATTTTGATAACGGTAATTTAATTGCTGTGCTATCCTTGATCTCATATTGTTTTTTGTACGGGTGTTATTTGATTACTGCTTCCGCTTGTGCATTGATTTTCTGCTTGGATATTGGATCGGCGACGCGTTCTGGGATGTCGCACCAAACCGACGTAAGAGGGGATGTTCGTGTGCCGTGGGGTTCGGGCCGTGACAGACGGCGAGGTCGACCGCCACACCTGAGCGGCCTCGCCCATGGCCGGCGAGGTCAAACTCGCCGGCTGCAACCGGTTGCCAGTCGCCGGACCGGCAATCGGAGAAACATAATGGGGAAAAAAGAGAAAAAAAACAAAAAAAATTTGGGAAAAAATTAAAAATTATTAAAAAATGATTCTTAAGTGATTATTTTTTTTAGGTACATGTCCATTTGAGGTGTCGCAATTCACGTGAATGGTGCAATTCTCATCAAATTGACCACTTTCTACTACAAATATTTCAGTCAAATATTTGGGTAAGTCTTCTTTACATGGTAATTTTTTTCTTTTTTTTTCAATTTTAAAGTAATTGTTGCGGCCAAAACAAAATTTTAACTTTCGTAATTTTATGGTTTTAATTACGAACAGTAGATATGATATTTTTAATATTTTACGATATCTTTTTATTTTTATACAGATACAATGCAAAGAGAAAGGGCTTGAATGTATAATAAAAACTTACTGGACGTCGAGGATTGACAGATGAGTTTCGTACTGGGTTGGAACTATTTTTAGACTTTGCTAATAGTAAATATGAGTTTATGGATGGAAATAAGTTAAGATGTCCGTATAAAAAGTGCGATAATGGTAAATTTCTTGTGTGTGATAAAGTTAGAGAATATCTTTGTAGATTTAAGTTTACTCCGAACTATTATAATTAGACTTCCCATGGTGAACCATTTATACCTGATGAAGGATATCAAAGAAGTGATTAATTTTTAATTAAGGAAGAATGTGGCTATTATGATCAATTGAACTCGTAGGAGAGGATGGTGATTGATGCAGCTAGTCAAAATTTTATTTCAGAATCGAATCATGCAAGTACTAGTTTTACTCCTACATGTGAACAAGTGGATACTAGTCATGCATCACAATTAGAAGAGATTGGAATAACGGGTTTTGATGAGAATGTCTATAATGAAATTTTTCCATCTAATCAGTTCTGGGATATGTTAAAAGCAGCAAATGAACATTTATGGGCAGGTTGTAAGAACCGCACTAAGTTATCAGTGACAGCAAGACTGTTAAATATCAAGGCAGGGCATAATGTGCCTGCGGATTGCTTCAACTCTTTTGTTAAAGTAATGCGGGAAGCAATGCCTCGTGATAACATCATGCCAAGTGATTTTTACGATATGAAAAAGCTAGTGGATAACTTAGGTCTTCCGGTTGTAAGGTTTGATATGTGTAGTAGGGATTGTATATTATATTAAAGAGATGGTGAAAATGCAGAATCTTGCAAATTCTGTAGCCAACCTGGGTACAAGAATAACAGGAGGCAGGGTCGTAATCAGAAACGTAGACTATGCAAGCAAATGTTTTATCTGCCCTTAATCCACAGATTGCAAAAACTTTATGCGTCTCAAGCCACTACTAAACACATGACTTGGCATGCAAATCATGAAACATAAGAGGATCTAGTGTATCATCCTTCAGATGCAGAGGTATGGAAACATTTTGATAAAACATACCATGAGTTTGCAATAGAGCCTCGAAACATCAGGTTAGATTTCCGTGCTAATGGATTTACCTCATTTGGGAAATTAGGAAAATATTATTTATGTTGGTTAGTTATCTTAACGCTGTACAATCTTCCACCTGGTATGTGCATGAAGATACCTTATATGTTTTTGACATTGATCGTAACTGGCCCGTAAAATCCGAAAAAGTTGATAGATGTTTATATGCAACCATTGATTAAAGAGTTACAATGGCTATGGGATGAAGGTACCCCTACTATGACGTTTCCACCGATCAAACATTTGTAATGAAGGCTATTCTTCTTTGGACGACAAATGACTTTCCAGCTTACGGAATGTTATCTGGATGGAGTACAGTTGGGATCTGAGGATGTTTGATATATACGGAGAGATCGAAGTCATTTGATTAAAACATGAAAAGAAGCCTAACTATTTTGATTGTCACAGACAATTTGTATTGATAAATCATCCATTTAGAAGGAATAAAAAAGAGTTCATCAAAAATAAGACTGAAAGAACACGTCCACCATTGAGGTTGACTGGCGATCAAATTTGAGAGCAGATGCAGAACTTGCCAATTGTTGTTGAGAACCCGCATGGCACGACTTTTGCATGGAAGTACACATAGGTGGACAAAACGCAATATATTTTGGGATCTACCATATTTGAAGGTCCATCTTATTCATCATAATCTTGACATCATACACATAGAAAAGAATGTTTTCGACAATGTCATAAATACTATGATGGATGTCGCAGGAAAAACAAAAGACAACTTGAACGCAAGAAAAGATATGCGAGATATTTGTGATCGGCCAACACTAAATATGGATGCAAGCAGCAAAGGACTAAAACCAAAAGTAGTTTATACATTAGATAAGGAGCAGAGGTGAGTTGTTTATCAATAGTTGAAATCTGTGCAGTTTTCTGATGGATATGCTTTGAATCTCGGAAGATGTGTTGATTTGAATGAATGCAAGTTGACAGGTTTGAAGAGTCATAATTGTCACATATTAATGGAAAAACTAATTCTAATAGCTTTTAAGGAAGTTCTACCGAACTTTGTATGGAGCGCTATTATAGAGTTGAGCAATTTCCTGCATGATATTTGCTTGACAGTGTTAAAAGCATCGCACATGGAGAAACTAGAAAAAGATATTCTAATTATTCTTTACAACTTAGAAAGGATATTTTCTCCATCGTTTTTTGATTCGATGAAGCATCTCTTAATTCACTTGCTTATGAAACCAAAGTTGCAGGTCCCGTCCAATTTCAATGGATGTATCCATTTGAGAGATAATTTTTTTTAAAAAAATAAAGTTCAAATTACTTTATTATATATTATGTTCCGATAAGCTTCTTTTTATTGCAACTAGATTCTTATATCATTTTTTTTAAAAAAAAGTGAAGAATAAGACACGTGTTAAAGTTTCAATTTATAATGCATATATTGTGGAAAAAGTAACAACATTTGCATCATACTATTTTGAGTTACACGTGTAGTGCAAGAGGCGGAGAGCAAGCATAAATGATGAGGGCCCCACTGATCTCAATTGCAAAGCATTCTCTATTTTTAATTATCTGGGTCGACCAAACGGCGCATGTTAGTTTTGTTACTTAACAAGCGAAGAATTGCATGCAGCCCATATATATATTTTACTAGACTGTCCAGAAGTCGAGCCATACTTCAAGTAAGTATAAATTTGCAAATATATGTATTGTGTGTCAAATATTTGCTAATATGTAAATGGTATTTATTACTAGAATTTTCCAAACTTCAATGTATGGACTACCACCAAATGAATTTGACCGTTTGTACGATGAACAATTTGCAGCATGGTTCAAGACATATGTAAGTTGCCTATGGACCAAAACCAAGTTATTAAAATTTTGTACATCATTTATTAAAATATATATTATTGACCTTGCGTGTGTAATGTCACGCCCCGAACCCTACGGCGCTCAAGCATCCTTGCCATGGTCGATTTGAGTGCGACGTCCCAGAACGCGTCGCCGACCCTAATTCCCAATACAGAGACTTAAAGTACGTGCGAAAGCAAATCAACACCCGTACAGAGATAAACACACAACCAAGGATAGCCACAGAAATCAACACTTGTACTAGTACTGGAAATCATATACAATATCCTTATACATCCCGAACATCAAAAATCAAAAGCGGGTCAAAGCCACTACTGACAAAAAGGGGGTAAGTGGCTTGGGGGTCAGTCTACTACTAATGGTGGGGCATTGGTCAAAAAGGTGCTGGCCCTACCAAATCTAAGGTGAACACTAAGCCCTACGGTGCCCAGTCTGGGTCGGAATCAGAAGACTTCGAAGATGAAGAGCTGTCAGGCATCTCTTCCTCGGACCCTGATGAGTCCGACTCTGACTCGACCTCAGTAGCCTCCTCCTCTAAGGCCATATCCTCCAACTCGGCCTCCGGAACAGGATCCTCCTCGATCAGCTCTGGCTCTCCGTCGTCCACGTCCATATCCACCGGCTCGAACTCATCCATCTCGTACTCGACTGGAACTCCGTCGTAACTCATGCCTTCCTCAGATGAAGAACCAGGGTCCGTCACCTCACCATCGGGGCATCAAGGATATCGCGTGCCCATCCCGGTGAACGGAACATCAAAAGTCCGGAGAGGACCATACTCTCCGAAGCCATCCCAGAAGCACCATGCCACGTACTCGTGGGTCTGGTAATGCGTCTCCCCCACCTCCACCCAAACAATAGAATGATACCTAACATACGATTCCCCGTTCCCTACGGGGCGTATCGTCCTCGTCCGCTCTACCAAGAGCGAAATCCCAAAACGAACCGGAATCTCAGGCATCTTAGCGCTGGGGGTTTGAAAATGGGGTTTAATACAACAGTGGGAATAATCTCAGTGAGTAATTCCCTAAACCTAAACTAGGCTAACGTGCACCTCCTGACAAGTACGAAACGACACACAATTCAAACGTATCTGACTCAGGCCTTCGGGCCTAAATGAAAATTTTTACTTGACCCTGCAGATTAGGCATTCTATATAGATAATCACAATTGTGCCATAACGTTTGAATCGCAATACAAATGCACATATCACTTAATTCCGATGTATGTAATGCACGTGCTCATGTTCGCACTCATGTCATGCCTCAATAATGCAGTAACACATACTCGCATATTAGCACACTGCCATTTACCAATTTCTCCTCCGACCCGTGTTAAACGCATCAAGTCTATCACTTCGAGATCGATCTCTGGCCCGCGTAAAACGCATCAGGCTCATGACACATTACCCGCGTAAAACACATCAGGTTGGTCATCTTTCGGTAAACCGGGCATCGTCCCGTGTAACACGCCTCAGGACGGGTTCACTACCCCGCGTAAAACGCATCAGGGTTTATTGTGATCACAGATTCACAAGAACCAATTTTTATCTGAACCCCGCGTAAAACGTATCAAGGCATCTTAGGTGATCACAATGCACATGTCACTCGTGCACACTTGTAAATGCACATGCCGTGTCAATGCTCATGATGCGCATCCCGAGCCATAACGTTCACATCTTGGCATTCACTTGAACCACACAATTTCAATCTCATAAATCAACATGCCCAAACCGACAATTAATTTAAACAACCGTGGCACAAGCTTAACACGCAATTTATGCACAAAATTCACACAACCGGGTCAACAAGAACTTGCGCATTCAAGGCCCGTCAAGCCATTCCAATCCTAGTCCCGCTAAACAAGCAACATGGCATCCTAAAATCATTCACAACAAGGCTCATTTAGCTAGTCAATTGATCAATGCGTTCATTCCCGGTAATTGCACAATTAGACCTCAATTGATCGCGCCTTGCCCAAATTAAATCCCGTCGCGAGCAGCCACTATACCGCAATGTCTAGGCCAATAATCATCTTCAAAATGATCCATCAATTTTCCGAAACGCCACTCAAATCGGCCACCACCAAACTAAATAAAACGCGCACTAACATTCGAAATTTAAGCTTGAACTCTCCCGAACTTGGGCTATTCCGATCCAATCCATCCAGCCAATATTTAGTGCCTCTCGGGCCACTAAACCTTTATTAATATTTTCACACTAAGCCTCAAAATCAGCCACAATATCCGTCTCTAATAATTTCCACGATTTAATCCTTAAAACACCCTAATTAACCCCTAAAACCCGTCTAAAAATGTAAATTAGCCTAATTAAGGTTTAAGGTTATACTCACCCGGTGTCCTAAGCTTCAAATCGAGCTAAACACACGGCAATGGTGGCTGGACAGCGGCGGTCCCACGCCGAAACAGTAACCGCGAGCGGCGACTCCGACGAACGGCAACGACGAACAAGGCAGTTCCACGGCTTAGAGAGGGGAAAAGGAACATAGCCGGGGAGTGTGGGACGGCTGGACAAGGCTGGGCGAGGCGGTGGTGGTGGCGGAACAGCTCCAGCGGCAACGGCGAAGCTCCTCCGGCGAAGGGCCCTCCTCGGCCAAAACAAGAAAGGAAGAGAGAGAGAGAGAGAGAGAGAGAGAGAGAGGTGTGCTGGCTAGGCTAGCTCGTGGCGTCGACGGCGACGGTCGGAGTGGCGGGGATGACGGCGACGACAGCCCAACGCGGTGGAACAGCGCCGGGCGCGAAGAGCAGCAGCGGTGAGCTCGCCGCTGCGCGCGTGAGGGAGGAGGAGGTGATGGTCAAGGCGGCGGCTGGCGGAGGGCGCGACTGCGGTCGAGCTCGTTGGCAGCGGTGACTGGTGGAGCGGCGTCAGGCAGAGGCGGAGGGCGGCCAAGCAGCGGTCGGGCTGCCTTGGCGAAGCGAAACAGAACTAACTGGAGCGGAGGAGGAGAGAGAGAATGCGGGGACTGTGGCGGCAGCGGCAGGACGGGGGCGGTGTCGACTGGTGGTGGGGGAGGGGAGGGTGCAACGGCGGCCGCGCCTGCTGGCGGTGGCAGAAGCGCGCGACGGCCAAGCGACTCGGCGGCGTGGGCTGGCGAACAGAAGCAGAGGTGAAGCAGAACAAGCTTCGGGGAGGAAGAAGGAAAACGAAGAAGGAAAAGAAAAGGAAGAAGGGAAAGAGGAGAGAGGAGAGAGAGAGGATGTCAGGGGGTGGTTTCGCATGGGTATGGGCGGATGGGACACTAGCAGAGAGGAACGTGCGCGGCAGCTGAGGTGCGCGGAGGAGAGAGAGAGAGATAAAATTTCAAAATTTCAATCTAATATTAAACGCAATTTAAAAGCCCAAAATTAAAACCGACTACATCCTGACGGTCTAAATTAGTTCTCGAATATAATAAGGGACAAATGCCAAAATAATTAAACCAAACTATAATGAGGGAGGTCTACTAGTCCAAATTCGTACTTGGTCAAAAACTCTCATTTTTCCATCATTCCTGACAATCTCAATGC
Organism: Syzygium aromaticum; assembly: GCA_024500025.1. Classification (NCBI taxonomy): domain Eukaryota; kingdom Viridiplantae; phylum Streptophyta; class Magnoliopsida; order Myrtales; family Myrtaceae; genus Syzygium; species Syzygium aromaticum. Next base: position 9,603,705 of record CM044888.1, on the reverse strand, counting down.
TGACTACCATAATATTGACGCCGTCCAATTTATTTCGTCTCGACACTCCCGAAAATCAACTGCCAAGTCCGGGGTCTAAATAACGGTCAAATTCGATCAAGCGTGATTTTAACGAAATCTCTATTTTTTTTAAAAAAAAACAAAGACCCGAGAGTGATCAGTTCTCGGGCGAGATTCTATTATAAGCGCACTGACGAATTACACGTTTTATAAATCCCAAAAATGGGCCGAAATTCGGGATGTCACATGTAACATTAGGTTCACAGTAATCATGATAAACTTGGAGAGCAAGGATTGCTATATTATCTGTCATGGGGTCCACAGTTAAGAGTATGAAGTTAGCCAGCATATTTCATAAATGGATATAATTTTCACACTCAAGAATATGAAATGGGAAAAGCCACAATAAATAATGGTGTGTCTGTTCAATTATCCAATGGTGGCAGTTCAGAGGATGATTTTTATGGCTTGTTGGATGAAATCATAGAGATAGAGTACCCTGGACCATTAATGATGCGGGTTGTGTTATTTAAGTGCAAGTGGTTCGACCTCGTCAAAAGAATGAAGGTATATACGAAGTTTAACTTGATTGAAATAAATCACAAGAAAAAGTATATGAAATATGAACGATTTTTTTTGGCACAACAAGCAATTCAAGTATGTTATGCATCATATCCTAATTTGAAACGTGACAAAACTGATTGGTGGGCTGTAAGTAAAATCAAAGCACGTAGAAAAATCGAGGAATACTGGAAGAATAGAGCCTATTAACAAGGGAAAGTTTCTAACACGGTTGAAATTGAAGAATATAACATTCCAATTTTATGAGATCCGTGTGGAGCAATGATAGATGTGGATTTAACTAAAATTTGCGAATTAAATGTACAAGAATGTTCAGAATCTGATCTTGAAACAGATGATGAAAATGATGCTCATGAAGAAAATGAAAATGAAGATTAAGACGATGATGAAGACGAAGACGAAGATGAAGATTAAAATTTTTTCGACAAAACACTAATGTTGTGTAATTATTATTACGACATGTATTATTTTAGTTGTCATATTTATTATTATTGTTCTTGCTATTATTGTTATTGTTATTGTCATTGTAATTCACGGTAATTTTCCAAATCTGTCGCAAGTATTTCGTCGCAAATTTGTGATGGAAGTTGCAAATTTGTGATGGAACAATTTTTTTGTCGCAAATTTGCGACGAAATCAAAACCTTTTGTTTTTTATGCAATCCGTTGCAAAATTGCAATGGATATTGCTTTTCCATCGCAAAATTCACGCACGTTTTTCAAATTTTCGGCCCACTCTCTCTCTCTCTCTTTCCCCCCGCCTCTGTTCACCTGTCACGTCCGCTGACACGTATTTTTATTTTCGGCCATCTCTCTCTTCTCCTTCTTCTCCCGTATGTCGGTCGACCCGCCATTGCACGCCGCCGTCTCACCCACCCCACAGAGCCGCGCAACCGCCCGTCGCCAGTCCGCCCAACCTTGCCCGACCGTCGTACGTCGCCTTTTCTCCAATCCGCCCAAATCCGGCCTGTTGCACATCGCCTTCTTCGCCTGGACCAGACCGTCGCCCACCGTCGCCGTCGTCGCCCAGCAGCCTGGCAGCTCGCAGCCGTGAGTGTGGCCGCTCTACTCGTGTGCTTGCCAACCTCGCCGCCACCCCGCTCACCTGTCCGCCTCGCCCGAGCTCGTGGTCGTCGCCGTCGCTGCCAGCCGCCTGATGCCGTCACCACCTAGTAGCCGCCTGACCTCGTACCTGTCACAGTCGTCGCCCAGCCGCCGCCCGACGCCGTCGCTAGAGCTTGTCGCCGCCCAGCCATTGCCGGATGCCGTCGCCGCCTAGCCTCGCCGAGCTCACCACCGCCCAGCAACTACCTGAGCTCGTTGCCACCCAGTAGCTGCCCGAGGTCGTCTCCGCCTCGCCGAGCTCGCCGCCGCCCGCCTGATGCCAACACCGCCCAGCTGCCGCCACCTAGCAACTGCCCAGGGCCATCGCCGCCCAGCCTCGCCGGAGCACTTGCCGTCGCCGTCGCTGCCTAGCCTTGCCCAAGCACTTGCTGTCGCCGTCCCCGCCCAGTCGCCGCCGCCCAACGCCACCTGAGGCTGTCGCTGTCGCCTAAAGTCGTTGCTACCGCCCAGTCACCTCTTAGCCACGGCCTGATGCCATCGCCGCCTAGCTCCACCGTCGTTCGCCCAGCCGTGGGCAAGCGCCTGGCCAATTGGCCACCACTTTGGCCCACACCCACGCCCAGCCCGCCGCTGGCCAACCAACTAAAATATTATCATTGTTTGGTTTTTCTTAACCTTAAACCAAGTAAGCAACTCTCTAAACCTTACCTAGTATAATGAGTATTAATCGAACTTGTTTATGGATTGTTTAATGTTTGATTGGCTGGCTAAGTTAGGGATCAATTTCAGAATTGCATGTGACTTTAATTTGTCTATTATGTCGCCGATTAAGCATTTAATGACGATCAGGTGGTTCATTAAGCGTTTTTTTCAGAAAATACATTAAAATTCAACAATTCTAGAAAAATTCATAAACAAATTCGAGAAAATTTATAAAAGTCAGATTTTAGGAAAATATTAAATTTGGTGCTAATTTTAAAAAAAAAAATTGAAAAAAGCCAAAATTTGAAAATATCACAAAATTGCAAAAAATAACTATAGCCACCTATTTTGAGTGAAATTTAAATTTTTTCAGGTGCCCAAAAAAAAATAATACTAAAAAATTCAAAATTTTCATAACTTTATAAAATGGCTGAAAATACCTATGACCACCCATTGTGAGAGAAATTTTAATTTTTTTAGGTGCAAAAAAAATAATAAAATAATAATAAACTAAAAAATTTCAAAACTTTACAGAATTGCTTAGCATACATGTGGCCATCCATTTTCAATGAAATTTTAATTTTTTAGGTGGCCAAAAAAAATTTAAATATTTAAGAAATTTGCAAAACTTCACATAATGGCTTATAATACCTGTGGCCACCCAATTTTAGTGAAATTTTAATTTTTTTCATGCCCAAAAAAATTAAAAAATAAAAAAATTTCAAAACTTTACAAAATGGCTTAGCATACTTGTGGCCACCCACTTTTAGTGAAATTAAAATTATTTAGTTGCCCGAAAAAAAATTTAAAAAAATAAAATTAAAAAATTTCAAAACTTTACATAATGGTTTGGAATACCTATGGCCACCCACTTTTAGGGAAATTTAAATTTTTGAAGGTGCCCAAAAAAATTGCAAAATTAAAAAATTAAAAAATTTCAAAACTTTACAAAATATCTTAGAATACATGTGGCATATCGTGCTCATATATTGATGTTTGATATCAAAATGAGTGCGATTCATAGTATATTTGTTCGTAGGAATTTGCATGTCACAAACACTCAACATTGGCTCATTTCGAGGAAACATTTTCTGCTTCTAAAACAAAATGGTAAGCTTTGTCATGTACGTCATTATGTGTCCGTAATATTGTGTAATATTTTTTTACATATTTGCCTAACCTTCCTATTTGTCAGTATAAACGTGGAGGTCACATGCATAGAAGACCAGCCTCTTCCTCGTCCTCGTTCCCGTCCCTTTCCTCTTCCCCTATGCTTTCATCTAACCTTCAACCACAATATACTCCGTCACAATATAGTCACGTTGGCCCTTCCTCCAGCACTCAAGAACATGTTAGGGGACTTGGCCACATGCGAACTGAATCTCCTCCAGTTCCATCTTCTTTACCCGCACCTCCTTTCGTTCCACCTTATTATTCAACAGAACAATTGAATAATGATAGAAACACAGGTAAAGAAGATAACCGATTCATAATATGCTTATTTGGAGATTCGTAAGTACTTCATTTTTATTTTAGTATATGTAATATTTATAACTTTAAATATGGATGTCAACTGAATTGTCGATGTTGCACAATATCCGTATGTTTGCAGATTCACGGATGCTCCATTTGTTGTGAGGAAACTGAATAAAATAGTCTAAAACTATTGGATGGGGCAGTATATTAATTACAGAAGTGTTCCACAAGAAGTGAAAGATTTGTGGTGGAATGAGTTCAAAGTAAGTTTTAGATATTCTATTTTTTCACCAACTAAGTTCAGTGTAGTATATTGATGGTCAAGAATGATGTAAATGGACCAAAACAACTCTGTAGTTTTCAGTACTAAAGGGACCAGATATTTTTCCCGAGATGAACTTTACAAAATCTATCGTCGAATTGTCTTGTGCATGGTAATGGATATGTGACCATCATAATAACTTTCAATTTTGTTTTTATTGATTGCAGCAGAAGTTCAGGTGGGATGAAGAGGAAGAGAATGAAGTGAAAAGAATTTTCCAGAAGAAAGTCGATGAATTTATACGAAATGTGATTAATAGAGCGAAGATCAAGCAAATGAAGTCAGCTTTCATTACAGCTGACAATTGGACGGAAATTAACAGAATTTGGGAAACTGAAAGAGTTAGCAAATTAGTGAGCAGAATAAAAAGAATCGATCTTCTAGTTCTAGTGAAGGGTTTGCCACATATGCTGAAGGCTCTATCAATATTGGAGAGCATCGCAAACGACTGGTAAGTTTGTTAAATAAGTTATAAGTTAATTTAATTCAATTACTCATGTTTATATTTTGTAGGCATAGGAATTAGGGATTGAATCGACATTTGCAGCTACATTTGAATGCACATTTCAAAAGAAAAATAAGACATGAACTGGAGATCGAACAAAAGCTATTAAGGTATGTAAGGTTATACTTTGGGCTTTATGGAAACTAGAATGACAACCGTGAATGCTTTTAATATTTATGGTTGATATATATAAAGTTATTTTATTTTCATCTATATTGTTAATGTAGAAAAAATATGATAAACTTTTAATGAGCAATGCTAGTGGTAGTGATGGTTGTGTTGCGTCTGAGCCGTCAGTTGACAATATGACATTATGGGTGGAGGCAACATGTGAGATGAAAAAAGGAAAAATGTTTAGGATGGGATCCTTGTCAAGAATGTACATGCCGAATCATGCTGGAACTTCATCATCCAATGCAACTGGTCGAAGGAGATCATGACATGACGAGCAATTGACTCAAGAAGTGAACCAACTGAAAAATATACTTGTAGAGAAGGACGAAGAAATAAATGACTTGAAACAACAAATGCAAATTGTTATGTGACACTTCAACCTCAATCGCTATGAGATTCCTCCTATACCTCCCGCCAATCCAATAGGTGATGGGCACAATGATGAGCGACACAATGATGCTGAGATTGCTAATGATGATGATGATTTTCTCGGTCTTTTCTAGTTAAAATTCTCAAAATCGGGAATAAGCTTGCTTCACAATCTTTTATGACATGAGTTGACTCATATTCATATGTAAGAACATTGATGTTCGTCTTGAAAAGCTTTTTTGTTAACCCTCTTACTTGTTTTTTTATACCTAGTTCCACATCCATGCATAAACATTTCTTTTTATATTCTGGACTGATTGAATATCTTTATTTATGTATCAACATTTCATCAGGTGTCGACAAAAGTGACTGCTTTTAGTGTCTTACCGAGTACCAAAGCTGCCCAATCTTGTGTCTGGTTTGTCAATTTTTCGTTTTTTAAGTAGATCTATGGTTATATCGCCTCCTATGAATATTTTGAATGTATTATAAGATTGAATATCAAATAGCATCATATCAGACTTTGCAACTTTGCATATATCATTATTTTTTGCGAACTAGCATCTTTCCTTCAGTTATATTTTTTAATTATATAGCATTATGTTTGGTTTATTCGTTTTCTGTTTCTGAAGCGGAATCTATGGTTGTCTCGTGTCTTTTGATTTTTTTGAATGTATTACATGATGTTCATTAATGCGTACCTATTGATATGGACAAGATTTGGTAGCCGAAATGGTGTAAAATTTGCGACGAATATTTAGAGACGAATTTTACGACCATTACAGTTCATGGCTAATTTGCGACGAATAAGTAGAGATGAATCAAGTTGTGGCTAAGTTGCGACAAATACATTTTGCGACGAATTTTGCAATGAATTTTGCAACGAATAAACCCCGTGCTAAATTTACAATGGATTTTACGACGAATAAAGTTGGTGACAAATTTGTGACGAATTATTTATCGACGAATTTTTTGCGACGAATTTTGCGACAACATTTGCGACGAAATTTTCGACGAATTTTGCGACGAATAAAATTCGTGGCTAATTTGCGACGAATTTTGCAACGGATATTGTTCATGGCTAATTTGGGACGAATTTTGCAACGGCTTATTTGCGATGAATTTTGTGATGGATAGTGTTTGTGGCTAATTTGCGACGAACTTTTTTTGCAACGGACATTGAAATTTTCCATCGCAAAATTTTGCGACGACCTAGTAGCGACGGAAAAAATTCCGTCGCTAAATTTGTCACAAATTCTATTCGCGACGGATTGTGCAAAATTTTTCATCGCAAAATCCGTCACTAATCCCTTGTTTTTTTGTAGTGAGCCCCCCTAAAGGTGAGTATACAAATGGGGACATGGTGACTATCTGAGCTTTGATTATCACCTTACAAGGTCTCTCCAATACAATATAAGTCCTTTGTGTTAGAAGCGCCCTTAATTAAAGTGTCAGATGTCTTTGTCTGTTGATGTGTGGTTTGAGGGAACTAAGCCCCAAGTTGATCTCCTGGCAAGCTTTTATGATGGCAAAAAAGGTGTGAATAGATCAAATCTCACGCCTAAGAGCATTGCTTGGCAAAATAGGTCAATATTGACAGAGATGTTTGTGCTTTGAGTAAAGGAGTTCATAACATGGTAAGTCTTATCTCGAGAGATGGAAGCTTGCGAAGTGATTCACAAGTAACACCCACTCCCATATAGTTAGTGCTTGAGCACACTAGGAGGCTTGGGTCATGTGCAAGGGGCCTGGTTAATTGTCCTTGTAGACGGATCCAATACTGAGAAAAAAGAAAAAAAAGAAAGACAAAAAAAAATAAAAGAGGAAAAATAAAATAAAAAATATGAAAAGTATCATTAAAAAATGTTCACATCGGTGCCAGTGCCACATAGGACGACTAGTGTCCACATCAACAATTTCCCATCAAAATTAACTAGATAAACTGAATTGGTACAAATACAAAAGGTTTAGGATTCAATTGACAAAATATAAGGTTTAAGACTAAATTGACACAACGGCAATAAGTTTAGAATTTTTTTTGATAAATCTCTCCCTTTGCAACTAGTCTTAGTCTTCATCATAATGGGTCGGTACGACAAATTTCATGTGCCTTTGAACTTTGTTGGAATTTGTTGTATGGTTTTGTTTCAATATCACGATGCAAACATACATTTCCTCGCAATTCACGCACTTTGAGCTAATCCTAATCAATTTTGCATCGTGCTACTGAAGTGGCGGACCCGTGACCAATTTTCTAGACATTGAGTTATTGTCGTATAGCCAACAAATAGCATTTCACTGAAAATATGACGGATTTTGGTAAAAGTACATAAGTTGGAAAGAAACTAAAGTCTTGTGCGTATAACGGTATGATGATTGAAATCAACATTTAGCATCCATCGTACTTACTATTTATAAACTTATAGTATGTAAAAACTTTATATATATATAGTTTTGAATGATTTGTTGGAGAATTCGATTTTCTAATTTTCATTGATCAGGAAGGGTTATTTGATTCCAAGGAATGGTCCTAAGAATGGTAATATTTGCTTTGATGCTGTTAATACTTTGATATTCTCTATATCCCAACATTTTCTGAGAGATTCTTCTCATATTCTTGATAAAAACCAAGATTTTTTATCCAATATGAAATGTAGATCTTTAGGAGAATTTAGAGAATATAAAGAAATATTTTTTGCGAAGAGTTTTCCAAAGAACAGACTGTAACCAACCCTTTTGGAAAGAAAAATTTCTCGGTGATTTACAAAAACTTATAGGAGAACAAGTTCGTAATAAGATAAGGGAAGAATATGGAAACCAAATTTCATATGACCATCTTTCTTACGGTGAATTAACCTCTTATGTTTATAAAATAGGAACACAAATGTGTATCAATATACGTCTTCAAAAGCATATAAAAAAGGAACAAAAACTTTCTAAAAAAGGATTAGGAGATTTTTGTGCCCAGTATGATCCATATTTTGAATCTTTTGAAAAATCCAAATGTTTAGGAAAAATTTTCCTAAACAAAAGGATCAAAAGAAATCTTATAAGAAACCTTATAAGAAGAAATATGATACGAGGTTTTCTAAGAAAAAAGAAAATTAAAGTTTTGATAAAACCAAGAAAGAATTTTAAACATATTACTTGCTATAATTGTGGCAATAAAGGCCATACTTCTAGATATTGTAAAATTAGCAAAAAAGTAAATGAGTTAGATTTAGATGAAAAAACTATCAATCAATTCAATCAAATAATGGCTGAGATTGTCAGTAGTTCTTCTAATGAATCTAGTTTTGAAAAAGATCTTTAGGTTTGTGATTTAGAAACCTCTTCACCCTCGACTTCAGAAAGTGAAGATGAAGAAGTCACCAATTTTGAAACAAATGTTTTAACAAAAAAGAAGAAATTCTTTTGCAAACTATTGATCAAATCACTGACCTGAAAACAAAAATAAAATATCTGAATAATTTCCAAAATCCCAAACCTACTTTCCATACTGATGCTCCTTACAATATTTCTACTATACTCAATAAAGGTAAGAAAACAGATTTTAAACCAATTTCTATAAGTGACCTCAATCACGAAATAAATAAACAAAAACAAGAAATTAAAAAACTCAAAATAGCCTAATTGAAAATGCAACAGGGGATTTTTTATATCAAAGCAAAATATTTAAAAGGAAAACAAAAGGAAGAAGATTTTGAAGATAATAAAATTATTGAACTCCCTTCTCCTTCTTATACAAACTTCCTTTTAATGCTTGCAGAGATAACAACCAAGAAATGGATTATCAATATTACTATAAAAGTCAATAATGAATTTATTTTAAAAACAATTGCCCTTTTTGACATTGGAGCAGATCTTAATTGTATAAAAGAAGGTCTTATACCAACCAAATATTTTGAAAAAACTTCCCAGTCTCTCAAGTCAGCATCCGGGAATAAGCTAAACATAAGCTATAAAATTCTTGAAGCCAAAGTTATGAAAGACCAAATTTCTTATAAAACTCTTTTTCTTCTTGTTAAAAATATTAAACACAATGTTATTCTGGGATCACCTTTTATTAATCTAATTCAACCATTTAAAGTTTTTGACAAAGAAATTGAAACTAAAACTTTAGGTAAAAGGATATGTTTTAATTTCATTTCAAAACCTCAAACCAGAAATTTAAATACTCTTCAAGAACATTCTATTTCTGAAATCAATTGTATTATTCAAGATAAAGAAACCCATATTCAATTTCTTAAAGAAGATCTTGTATACAAAAAGATTGACAAAAATCTCTCCGAAGCAAGTCTTCAGAAAAGAATTTCCAGTTTTCAAAAACAAATCAAAGATTCCATATGTTCAAATATTCCCAATGCTTTTTGGTCAAGAAAATGTCATATAGTTGATTTACTTTATGAACCAGAATTTTTAGAAAAAGACATTCCTACTAAAGCTAGGCCTTCTCAAATGAATCACGAAGTTCTAAATTTCTGTCAAAAAAAAAAAGATAAGAACTTCTTGAGAAGAAGCTTATTAGGAAAAGCCAATTTCCTTGGAATTGCTCAGCTTTCTATATCAACAAAAATTTTGAACTAGAAAGAGGAGTTACAAGATTGGTAATAATTATAAACCTTTAAATATAACTTTAAAATTGATAAGATACCCGATACCTAATAAGAAGGATTTGTTGAATAGACTTCATGATGCAAAAATATTTTCAAAATTTGATATGAAATTAGGCTTCTAACATATCCAAATTAGCGAAAATGATAGGTACAAAACAACTTTTATTATTCCTTTTGGCCAATATAAATAGAATGCCATGCCTTTTGGATTAAAAAATGCCCCCTCTGAATTCCAAAGAATAATAAATGACATTTTTAACTTTTGTTCTAATTACATTATAGTTTATATAGATGATGTTTTGATATTTTCTACATCCATAGAGAAACATTTTAAACATATCAATCATTTTATCGATATTGTAAAAAAGAATAGTTTAGTAGTTTCACCTACCGAAATATCCCTTTTCAAAACAAAGATACGTTTCCTAGGACATTACATTCATCTAGGAACCATCATACCCATCGAAAGATCAATAATATTTTCTAAAAAATTTCCTAATGAAATCAGAGACAAAAGTACATTATTGGTAGTTTAAATTACATTATTGATTTCTTTCCTCGCATTGATATAATTTGCAAACCACTCCATCAGAGGCTTAAAAAAGATCATCCGCCTTGGACTCAAATTCATACTGATATTGTGAAACAAATCAAGCATACTGTTAAGAAAATTCCTTGCTTACATCTTACTGATCCTCTTGCATATAACATCGTTGAAATTGATGCTTCGAATATTGGTTATGGATGACTTCTTAAACAATCAAAAGACAGTAAAGAACAAATCGTTCAATTTGTCTCCAAACATTGTAATGATTGTCAAAAGAATTACTCCACTATTAAGAAGGAAATTCTTGCTATTGTCATTTCTATTTCTAAATTTCAAGATCTTTTAAATCAAAAATTTTTTGTTAAAAATTGATTGCAAATCGGCAAAAGATGTTTTGTAAAACGATGTTCAAAATATTGCTTCTAAACAAATCTTTGCCAAATGGCAAGCGATTTTATCTATTTTTTATTTTGATATAGAATTTGTAAATGATTCTTCTAATTCTCTTCTAGATTTTCTCATGAGAGAATTTTTATAGGGAAAATACCTCCTATAATAGTTTGAATTTTCGATCCTTTTCCCGGGATTCATGAAATGAATATTTTGGCCAATGCACTTATAGTGAGATCTCACCCAGAACCACGCATTCTTGAGATGCTAACCTTAGGGATAAGGCTATTATGGGATTGAGTTCGCACAACCAAAGAACTCGACCTTGGTTTGACCTTCAACCATAAGAATTGATGAGGGAATGTTTTGAGCCAACAGAGAGCGAAATATTTGATTGATCATGTCTGAAGGAAACTAACGACAGACCTTCGTAATTATATGACAAACAAGATCGTCTGGGGTAGAATAAACTAAAACGTGATTTGACTTAGTATCGGTCACGGGTCGAGAGCGCATAATTCCAATGAGCCACCCGTTAGCCAGAGATAAGCTAAAGTTGTGATTGTTCGATTATAGTCATTTCTTGCAATTCGGGCCTAGGAATCAAGAATTTTGAAAGTGACAATTTTGAGAGGCCGATAACGTTTTTGGCTTGGCCAACCTTGGGGCCACCCATTTCTGTAAAAAAAAAATGGATTTCGGCCCAGAAGTGAAAAATTACGATTTTACCCCTCCAGACTTTGAAGTCGATTTCTAGAGTCGTATGCGGTTATTTTTCGTGGCCGATGTCATTTTGGTGTGGCCACATACATTTTGGACTAGTATAGTCGAAAATTGGAGTTTTGATCGAAATCGAAAAAATATTTACGTTTTTGCCCCTGGACTTCGATAGCGATTTTCAAGGACTTGTGCGATGAATTTTGCGATTCTGACGCCATATTATGTTGGCCACACACATTTGGGGTAGGTACGGGCGAAAAATGGAATTTCAACCCGGGACCGAAAAAATAACCATTTTGCCCCTAGGCCATTTTTAGTTCCGAATTTTGGGAAAATTTTGGGGATAATTTTTTGGATAATTCAGCTTAATTATTGGGGTCAAAGACCAAAATGCCCCTCAATTATTTGGATAAGATCAACCAAGACCGTTGGATTAAGGGCGTTTTAGTCAAATTTCCCGGATCGGCGACATGTGTCCCCCACCAGCCCACTTTTTTGACCAATATTGACTCTCTCTCTCCCCTTCACCTCCTCATTTGGCTACTCCCCCAACCAGAACTCCCCTTCCTCTCTCTCTCCACAATTTCTCTTCTTTGCCGATTCTCCATTCGCCGATCGTGAGCTCGCCATCGCCAGAGCAAGCCACCACCGCCGGAGCTGCTGGGCCGGCTGTTCCAGCCCCTTGTCCAGCCCATTTGTCCACCTTTTCAAAGTAAGTGACTTTCCTAAACGTTACCTAGGACCTCGGGTATTGTTAGACACGTTTAGGACTTGATTTAGGTGAATTTAGTGGCTGTTTTGGGACTGTGATGAGGGCTGAGTATTTGGTGGTTGTGGACTGGTTTGGAAATGGAAAATGCGAGGTTTGGGAGGTTCGGATAGGGCCGTGATGATATGGAACGATTACGGTTTGAATCCATGAGGTTTTGTGTGATTCTCGGATTCGTGACTACTGTACGTCTTCAATTTGCTATTTTTGTAGAGAATTTTTTGGGCCGAATTTGAGGAAGTTTTCTTCATAAAATTTGTTCCCAACATCTTGAAGTATGACATATTTTAATTTGGGAATTTTTGGAAATCATTTGAGGCCATTCGGAAGTCCATCTTTGGACCGAAAAAAAACTGCCCGATTTACTGTTCACTCGACCTTTTGGTCTGTTCGAATTTTTATAAATTTTTTCCATGAATATTTTCAAAATACTTCCTTCACAAAAATTGTTGGGGACATTTGTGGCTATAAAATATAAAAATTTCAAGGCTTTCCAAAATTATTTGGATACTGAATGAGTTGTATTTTGATGGCCTGAGGGGCTGTTCGAGCGAATTGGATTTTGTCCGATTTTGAGTGTCAAAACGAGGTATTTACAGTTGGATCTGGATTTTGAGTCCTTCATGGAAAATTTTTATCAAGATTTTTTGTACAATATATCCAAATTTCATAATTTTTGGAGTTGGTTTACTATTTATTTCAAATGGATTTCTGTCACTGCACAACTGCCCAATTTGGATCCGATTTTGTATATTCTCGATTTTTCTCTCTCTTGAGAATTATTCGGTGTTATCGTGGCATTTTGACGGATAGTTTGATGCTATGAGCTCGTATGTGTGATTGTGTGGCCATGAGGCGTGATAGTGTGATTGCGCATTGAGTTCGCGTGCTAAGCATGGGTGTTCATGTGGTGTTCATGTAGTGAGAATGTGTATTTGTGAAGTGTATGTGAATTGTGAGATCGTGTGTGACCGTGTGATAGATGTGGTATGAGTGGAACAAAGGTACGGGTATGTAGAATTGGCTGGAAAAGGTTCGTCCTGAGGCGTATTCGTTTACGCGGGACAATGCCGTCCTTGACGAGGTGACGATGCCCAGCCTGACGGAGTGATGATGCCTAATGAGATCAGAAGACCGTTGGCCTGATGCGTTTTATGCGGGCGCGGTAATTAAGGAAGTGAGAGTGTAGGATTCCGTCCTGAGGCGTGTTCGTTTACGCGGGACAATGCCATCCCTGACGAGGTGACGATGCCCGGCCCGACGAGATGACGATGCCTGACAGGGTCAGAAAACCGTTGGCCTGATGCATTTTATGCGGGTACGGTTTGGTGGAAAGGTTGAAAATGAGCGGGATTTGACTTGACATGTGAGAATTGTGAAAGTGATGCATGGTGTGAGTTAGTGTGCGAGTATATTTGTATCGCTTGATGTAGTACTCGATTATGAGGTAAAATCTACTATGCATGATATGAGACGTGCCCAAGTAGGTTTTGTTTTATAATCGAGGCACGCGAATGATTATGATTTATTGCGGTGGGATGTTGGCTGTATTGTTGTTTAACGTGCAGGTCTGCGCATGACGAGTTCTAGGTAGGTTCGTATAAGTTTGTTAGTTTGGCTGATCGTTATGTGTTATGCATGTTTCGTCTGGCGATATGTGAGTGCCTACGTGGGGTTTGGGGTTGTACACTTATTGAGATTCGTCTCATAGTTGTATAAGCCACAATTTCAGACCCCAGCCTTAGATCCAGGATGCCCGCCTCCTCTTTTTGGAGTTCGAGGAGTTGCCTATGGGGCCTAGTGGAGCTGCAGGTGATCCTCCGGAGCAGAAGCCAGAAGAATAAGGAGCAGATTGGAAGATGGCGATCAGTAGTTTTCCTAGGGTATTTATTAGGGGTTGCGTTGGATAGATCGATCTATAGTGAAGTTAACTTAACCAAGCCATCCGAGCCCTTTTGTTATGTCGATGAGTTCGGATGCTAGTCTGCTAAGTAGGTTTGTATTATGATGTTTGTATGATGGATGCTTCGGCTTTGTATGCAAATGAATGTTATTATTAATTGACTGTTGTGTTGAGCTACTCCATTGTCGTCTTTATAGTCAGGAGTTTTATTTTCGCTTCCGCATGCGTTCCTAATGTTTGGGTTGGGTCGATGATGTTCCTGGGATGTCACAACTATTCAACCGCAATAGGGGATGTCGCGAGCTCGATAGGATTTAGGGCGTGACACCTCCCAAACCTCCCAACAAACCCACCAGGAGAGACAAAGGCAAAGAAATTGCCGAAACATATTTAGAGAAAAAACCCCCTAGCTTAACCAACATCATAAGTTGGCTTCAAGCAACTCGACAATCATTGAATATTACCATCATTTCTGACCAGGTTAAACAAGAACTAGGTATTCCTTATGATATTACAAAAATATCTCATGAAGATGCCCTACAACTTCTTCAACAGGCCTTCAATAACCAACCTCAGCCCTCAATAACAATGGTAAGTCCTGATCCTTCTCCCATAGCTACTCAAAAGGCAATGGGAAAAAGAATTTCTAGTGAGGTGGTTATTCAGCCAACACAAACAACCCCTCCAAAACCAAATTCTTTCATAAAACAATATTTCAAAATGTTTGCAATGTAGAAAATGGATTTTATGATGAAAACTCGTACCTCTTTGCAAAAAATATGTTTTCTGAAAAATTTAACTATAGTCCACATGATATTTACAAAACAATAGAGTTTCATGAAAAAATTTTGACAGAAACAAAATTTGTCACTTTTAGACATTTTTCTGATAAAGGCCATATTAATTACTCTACGGCCAGAATCCATAGGGTCATTCACCCTTCTCAATGGAAACTTGATCTTTTGGCCTTGAAAAAATTTGATGTCAAGATGATTGAACCTTTACCTTACAGATCATCTTTTTCATATTTTGACTACCAATAAGCTTGGTGGAACACCTTCTGGAGAAAAAATGCCAATAATTCTCACACATGGTTATTTTTCTTTGAAGATTTTGATATCAAACAAGTTCCATACTAGTTCATCATATGGTGGGAACATCTTGGACCCATTGATGAAATCCTTTACCCAATAATCCAGCCCAGTTATGAACTTTTCCTTAACAAATTTACTTCCTTTCTATATGAGAAAAATTTTCCTAAACCGATGCTCTTCTTCTATCATTTCGGAATATCATGGGTATTCGGTTGGCGTTTTGATTACCGCAAATCCATTGACACAGGCATTCCCATTTTAATAAGACGTTTCAAAGTTAAAAGGTGGAATGGCTTTAAATTTTTTGATAGAGTTATTGAACAAGCCGTTACCCAATGGCTTACTTATAGAGGATCTACTCCACCAGCTCCTAGTGATATTATTCAATTTCTACATGATAAGGGATTTGTCTTGTCAAAACTAGCATATGCTAAATCCCATCGGCAGTTAATAGGAATGTTAAAACAAGCCATTTCCAAATTGAAGATTCGGTTGTTCTCATTCTCATCGTAGTAGAAATTCCAATGAAGATGACTGTTATGGCATCCCAGGCATACCAGCCATTCCTTGGGGGAATGTAAAGGATGATGAAGAAGAAGAAGATGAAGAAGGAGAGCCACCGAAAGATCTATCCAGATTTTGAAAGACAAAAGGAGCTTAAAGATTCCTGCCAGGTCCATATTTCATAATTTGGTTCAGGACTGAAAAGAGTCTACTTGTCCTCTTTCTTTCTTTTTATAAACTTTCATAATTACTTTTGTTCATCGTAACACTGTGCACTTACTACTATTCGCTACAGTATCACTCGTGATCCCTTTTCATACAGTGGCTAGTCAACCTATATATTTAGACCCCATCCTTTAGTGAAACACACACAATTCTTCACTCAGAATTCTATATCTCTCGAAATCCCTCTCAAGTTTCCCAAGATTTCCTCAGCCCTTCTTTGAAGAATAAGAGATCATAAATCTCAAGAAACCTTTCAATCTTTCTATACCCCTTAAATAACCAGTAAGTTCAATAGCATCTCTAAACTACCTTATGTTCCAGATCTTGCTCATGATCTGAGAATACAAAGGCTTTTATTTGCACTTATACCTTTAATATTTGCAGTTTAGTTGTAATCTTTCAATACTATTTATATACCAACAATCTTTACTTAATTGTAATTTACTTTAAAGCAATTTAATTAACATACCCCACAATCAGCCGATTGAATCATCTGTGGTTGGTCTGTCTTTTACTTTAAAGTAATTTACTGCATTCGTTATATATCCTTACTTCTTCTTACTGTTTTGCCTTTTTCATTTTTGCTTATCTTAATCACCTACATGGTTGGTTTAGTAATCTTGCTTCTAATTCTTTATGTTGCTTATGGTCTCTATATAAGTTATAATGCTCTATTTTTTATTTAATTTTATTTATATCATAATCTTTTGTGTAGAACTAATCACTTTTAATTTAGATTTTTTTTTTCTATAGCAAGATCAAGAGACTCATTTGATATATACATAAGAATTTCTCAATATATAGAATATATACTCTATATTGAGTATAGACTCGAAACCGTTTATAAAGTCCTTTTACTCTTCTATTCATTTCTTTTCTCTTCATAATCCCCAGATCATTGGCCACCATATATATATATATATATATATGGAAAATCGGACATTTGTGATATATATATATATGTAGTAAAGACGATTTCCTTTATAAATGGTTATGAGAAATTCATGGTATCAAAGCCAAGAGGTAGATAAAGATATTTTTTATAATTTCATTTGCAGTAAAGACGATTTCCTTCATGGAGGTTTTTTCACAAGATTTCTGGATGTGTTCCAGGCAGTAAAGCCCAGAGGGGTTGTAAGTCCGTTGGTAAGCATCACCGAAATCAATTGAAAAGAAGAAAATAGTCATTTGTAATTAACTTATTAAGAAGATCTAAGTCTTCTTCTAGTTCTTTATCACAAATGTCCTCTAATTAAGGACCAATAAATAGAGAAGAGATTAATAGAAAGGATTTCAATAAGTCCATTGAAAATTGGTTCATTCCAAAAATTAAACTTGATAAAATTTATGAGCATTCAAAATTTAAACTTTTTGGACACAATGACTATGCCATTGTTACTGAAGAAAGAAACGTACCACTTTCTAACTCTTTTGCTTCAATACAACTTTTGAATAAAGATTCAATAGAGAAACATTCCCAAAAATGGAATTACATGCATATAGGATTGGTACAGGTTGGTGCAAAACCCCTTACCAAAGAAGGATTAGATACTTCTTTACTTCTTGTTTTGAGAGATGCCAGACTTTTAAAATACGATGAATTCATTCTTGGAGCTATCGAAACAAGTCTTTACAGTGAACCTATTCATTTTGATAGCTATCATGGTCTCACTGTCTCTCTTAAAGATAAAAATATTTTAAAATCTCTAACTCTTCAGATAAAAGCCCATAATTATTCTATAGCTGAAGGATCTATTCCCATAGCTCTCATATACAGAATTTATTACAAAGTTATGAACTCTGCATTTGGCAGCAAGGCTTTCAAATGAATTCCAACAGTGAAACCCTTCTTTTATAAACAAATATTTCTAAAGCTAATGTTATCATTCCAAGGACTATTCCTTGGAATCAAATAACCTTTTCTGATCAATGGGAATTAGAAAACTGAATTCCCCAACATATCATTCAAAATTTTGAACCTACCAATATCATTCAACATCCAGAATGAAGAGTAACAATTCAATTTTCCAAAAGTTCTGTTGATATTCCTAGAAGATCTTGTGACATCCGATCGATTCCTTCTTGGCATTCCACTTCTTCTCGAATGTCAGTAGATAATATTCTCAATATCCCTTTAAATAATCCAGAGGAAGCATCGGCAAGTGCTCTTCCTCTTTCAAATATCAGCGGAATAGATAACAGATCAGGAATCTCCAGACCAGTCTATCAACATACTTCTAATTTCCTTGATCCAACTCCTTCCGAAATGGAAGACCCTGAAATCAATGTTTTAGAAATAATTTTTGAACCAAACAAAATGCTTTTGAATGAGGAATTTAATTCTTTCAATAATAAACAAATCAAATAATGGTTTTTTGAAAATTTTCGAAACCAAGCTCTTGATATCAAAAAAGAATATTATGAATACATGTATCAACATGAAATCCAGATATTCTTCTTTGATTGGTTTGAAAATAAATTTCTCGAAGAAAAACAGATTTTTGTCTTAGGTCAATTTTATAAATGGAAGTTGGACGATAGCTATGTCATCGAGTCCAATCATCCTCCTCTAAGAAAAATTAAGATTAAACATCGAGAAACTGAAATAATAGCTTCTCCTCTCAAAACTGCCTCTGAAATAGATGGCATGGGAATCAAAAAAATTGTTGAACAAAATAATTTTTCAAATCAACATCTCCATACTATAGGAAAACAATTGGACCAGATAGAAATCTCTGTCCAAAATCACTTTCCACCCTCTCTGATATCCACTCCTAAAAGATCTAAAACCCCCACTTTTTAAAAATTTTAAAATTCCAAAAAATCATAGTATTGAATTTGCTAAAGCCTTAGAGGATAGGAAAAAACTCCTTAAAGGTAAAACAGTCTTGGTCCCCAAAAATCCTATAGTTTTAGATACTCCTTTAATCCAAAACTTGAGTGTCAAGGACACCTTTGATCGCATTGAATCTTCCAATCAAATCAATCTTTTGGATAAATCTGATACTGATTCCATTCTTGAAATAAATTATATCACCTGGAAGGATCCCCAGAAATTATACTATTCTCGTGCCACTCCTCCCGATATTCTCACAGAAGAAACATTTTCAAAAGTTCAAAATAAATATTCTTCTGATGCTATTTATGAGTGGAATATAGATGGGATTTCAGAACAGAATCTTATAAATATTTTAACTCAAACGGTTATGTTTGCAAACACTTACAAAACTATTCCTGATACTTCTGATCATTCAGTTGCATATCTTTTAATAGCCGGATTTACAGGCCAACTCAAAGGATGGTGGGATAACTACCTGAATGATGAGCAAAAGTTTCAAATTCTAAATGCTCATAAACTCGACCCGTTTGGTCAAAATATCCTTGATGAAGATGACCAACCAATATAGGATGCAATTAATACCTTAATATTTTTCATATCTCAGCATTTTTTAGGAGATTCTTATCATATTCTTGACAACAATCAAGACCATTTATCAAATATGAAATGTAGATCCCTAGGAGAATTTAGGGAATACAAAGAGATATTCTTGCAAAGAGTTTTCCAAAGAACAAACTGTAACCAGTCTTTTTGGAAAGAAAAATTTTTAGCCGGTTTACCAAAACTCATAGGAGAACAAGTTCACAATAAGATAAGAGAAGAATATAGAAACCAAATTCTATATGACCATGTTTCTTACGGAGAACTAACCTCTAATGTTTACAAAATTGGCACACAATTATGTACTAATATCCGTGTATATATATATGAAATCCATCCTTTCTAGACTACCAATTATCGCTTCGTAAGAAAGAGAAACGATCCCTGTAGGGTTTTATGAGCAAAGGATCTATATAGAAAGACCCTCAAATTGTGCTAAAAGTAAAGATAGTGGCTCCTTAACTACACACAAGATTTCGACCAAAATAAAAAATAAAAAAAAAAACTACACACAAGATAAGAATAAAGAAACTAGCTATGAAAAGGAGGGAAATGGGCTTCCTGTGGTCATGATTTTGCTCAAGCTAGGTTATATATGAGGGGAAGATCCCTCTTTGTCATTGAGCTGATAATCATGGATTTGGGTGATGGAAGTGAGAGTTTGAAGGAGATATTATTTGTGGGGCAACATCAGAAGCACCACAGATTGTTTTCTATGTACGGTGAAGAGTACTCGCGATGTGTTTCCATTATGATCAAACAAGTTAGTATAGAATGTTGGATCCTTAATCCAACATTGGGCTTATATGTAAAATAATTATGTGTTGCAATCTGTCGTGTGAACTTAAGCCAATTAAAAGTGATCTAATAAGGTAATTGGGTTTTAATGTATTTGATAGGGTGTGGGCCTTTAATGTGTAGAGACTCTAGGGTAATTTCTATTTTAATGATAAGCTAAAATAGAAATACCAAAAAGAAGGGATAATAGAAAAGTTATCTATAAAAGCGGTTATGGTCCCAAGATCACGATATCACAACATACATAACGTATTCTTTCTCTGGCATTCATCACTAGAAAAAGGAGAGATCCCAGAGAAATCATAAAGGACTCTCTAGGAGAATGCATAGATCTGGAAGGCCGTCCGCACGACTCTACGGATCAATCCCGCTATGGATTCAAGCATGCTTTTGCTAATAAATCTTACAATTCATAATGGTTCAACATGTACGATCTATTTAGGTTGTGATGATGTGCAACATATTTAGGTTTTCTCTTCTTTCAATTGGTATCAAAGCTTTACTCATGTTGGATCATTAGGAATTGAGTTAATTGTAAATTAGGCAAATCTGACCGTGATTAAAATCGCCGATTCTGGTCAAATTCCAATGACCCACAATCCGATTTTGGACTGAAACGGTCACACCGCCATAGGTAACAATAGCCTAAGGTAATTCGGCATTTGGGTATTCGCCAAAGGCTAATTGGGCAGTGGAAGTTTTGGTGGTTAGGGTTGCGCCGGGAAAGAAATCTACAAAATTCAGGCCAATTTGTGGGTCGGTTTTTGCCGATTTCAGGACCCATGTGGTCGTGTTGGTGAGGAGAATAGGACCCATGGGTTAATTTGTCTAGAAAATGGCTACATGGAGGAGCATAGGTGGCAGTTCGCGGTGGAACGGTGGTTTGCGGGCGTAGGTTTTATTTTCTGCCCGAAAGGCACATGGATTCCATGCGCCTCCGCACGCGTTGCGCATGGGTGTCACTTGCCCGGCGCTAAACGCCCGCGTGCACTACACGCATGCATATGAAACCTTACAGTTAATAAAAATAAATAAATAAATAAAAATAAGGGGTCAAAAGTTTAAGTCCAATCAAATTCAAATTTGGGTATGTTTATGTATATATATTTTGAGATGAATTAATTAAAGCAAAATGTCACCAAAGTGACCTCTTTAGTGGAAATTAATTTGTTTTAGAATATAAACGGTTGCGTATGTATAATTTATGGGGATATTGATTGACCCAAAGGAAGGTTGATATTCAACAAAATTATACATACACTTGTTGTAATAAACACGTGATGATTATTCATTTTTTTTTTGTATGTGAACAATAAATCGACCCAAAGGAAGGTTTGTTGTTTGACATGTCCTTATCATCAATGTTTGATTACTACACCAAGATATCACTTACAAGTTAATATTGTTGTCCAAAGATAAGATATTAATGGAGTGCCCAGTATCTTGAGATGGAATTTGCCTTAATTTGAATTCAATTTTCTTATGAAACTTATGTGAGTTTGTTTTGTTTGTTTGTTGTTTTCTGATATAGCTATCACTCCTGCTAATATTATTGCCAACACCAATTCTATTCCCATGTTGAATGGCACTAACTTCAAATCATGGCAAGAGAACCTGTCAATAGTTCTCGAAGTCATGGATCTCAACCTTGCATTAAGGACCGATTCTCCTCCACCCCTCACTAACAAGAGTTCCTTTGATGAAACAAGGGATGTGGAAAGGTGGGAGAGATCGAATCGCATGTGTATGATGATCATGAAGAAGGCCATTCTAGAAGCATTCAAGGGCACAATGTCTGAAAAGATTACCACAGCTAAGGAATTCCTCGCAGATATTGAAAAGAGATTTGTCAAGAATGAAAAGGCTGAAATTGGTATGATTTTGACAAATCTAATTTCAATGAGCTATAAGGGGAAAGGCAACATTAGGGAGTACATCATGGAATTGTCTCACCTTGCTTCTAAATTAAAAGCACTTAAGTTAGACCTCTCTGAGGATTTGCTGGTGCATCTAGTTTTAATATCTCTTCCAACACAGTTCAAGGTGAGCTATAACTGTCAGAAAGAGACTTGGTCTCTGAATGAGCTCATCTTACACTGTGGTCAAGAGAAGGAAAGGATGAAGTAAGATAAGGCAGAATATGCTTACCTGGCCTCAACTTCTAAGGACAAGGGACACAAAACGAAAAGGGATAAGGAAGTTGCGAGTAAAGTGCCTAATAAGAAACAACAAAAGAAAACGGATAATCCGGAAGGTACTGGTTATTTCTTCTGCGGAACTGAAGGACATAGGAAGAAGCAATGCACAAATTATCACGCATGGCGTGTTAAGAAAGGTGTGTTTTTTAATTTGGTTTGTTCTGAGGTTAATTTAACTTCGGTACCTAGACACACATGGTGGATAGATTCTGGTGCAACAACTCACATTAGTGTATCTATGCAGCGTTGCCTGAGTTGTCGAAAGCCAAGTGATGATGAAAGATACATCTATGTGGGCGACGGCAAGACAGTTGAAGTTAAAGCAATAGGGAAATTTAGATTATTATTAAGAACCGGATCATATTTGGATCTTAATGAGACTTTTATTATACTGTCTTTTAGACGAAATTTGATTTCTATTTCTGTTTTGGACAAATCTCATTATTCTTGTTCATTTGGGAATGGAAAATTCAATTTGTTTCATGATTCAAATTTAGTTGGTTTTGGTTCTTTATCGAATTACGATAATCTTTATTTACTTGATACAATTGCTTCATTTAATGAAACCTTGCATTTAAGTACTCGAGGTGTAAAAAGGAAATTAACCAATGAGAATTCGGCTACGTTATGGCACAAGAGATTAGGTCATATCTCCAAACGGAGAATAGAGAAACTTGTGTCAGACGAAATTCTAGATTCCTTAGATTTCACAGACTTTAATAACTGTGTAAATTGTATAAAAGGCAAACAAACCAATAAAAGGAGATTTGAAGCCAACAGGTATTTAGACGTCTTAGAACTTATATATACAGACATTTGTGAGCCTTTTCCTACAACTGCTTGGAATGGTCAAAAATATTTCATAACGTTCATAGACGATTTTTCAAGATATGGCTACATATATCTCATCAAAGAAAAAGCGCAGTCACCGGATGTGTTCAAATCTTATAAGGTTGAAGTTGAAAACCAACTCAGCAAAAGGATCAAAAGCATCAGATCTGACCGTGATGGTGAGTACTATGGCTGATATGACGGTTCAGGTGAACAACGTCTAGGACCATTTGCCAAATTCCTAGAGGAATGTGGTATCGTCCCACAATACACCATGCCGAGTTCACCCACTAGAAATGGTGTTGCTGAAAGACGAAATAGAACGCTTAAAGATATGGTAAGGAGTATGATTTGTCATTCTTCCTTACCAGAATCACTCTGGGGAGAGGCTATTAAGACTACAACATATATCCTTAACAGAGTTCCAACTAAAGCGACTACCAAAACCCCTTATGAACTTTGGACAAGCAAAAAACCCAGTCTAAAGCACCTACACATTTGGGGATGTCCAGCTAAGGCAAGGCCTTATAAGCCTAATGAAAGGAAACTGGACTCAAGGACGGTGAGTAGTTATTTTATTGGATACTCTGAAAGATCAAAGGGGTACAAGTTTTACGATCCCACAACTAAGTTGATTTTTGAGTCGGAAAATGCTCGGTTCTTTGAAGATGTTGAGTTTGCAGGGGGAGATACAGTTAGGGACTTTGGTTTTGAAGAGGAATATGTTAATATTCCCACAGTTACTATCAACATTGATCCCACAAGTGCCATTGGCATTGATCAGGATCCCATTCCTGATCTTGCTCAAGACACAATAGTTCAGGACAATGCAAGAGAACCTTCCCCTCAAGAAACTACTCCAGAAGAACAAACTCTACCACCTCAAGAACCCATGCCATTAAGGAAGTCCACAAGAGAAAGGAGAAGTGTGGTGCCAGACGATTACATCGTACTTCTCCAAAAACATGAGGTCGACATTGGAATGATGGAAGATGATCCAATCAACTTCCATCAAGCCATGGAAAGTTCTAAATCTCAAAAGTGGATCGATGCCATGAATGAGGATATTAAGTCCATAAAGGACAATGACGTGTGGGACCTCGTCCCATTGCCAAAAGGAGTGAAACCCATTGGTTGCAAATGGATGTTTAAGACCAAAAGGGATTTAAAAGGCAACGTGAAAAGGTACAAAGCTCGTCTTGTCGCAAAGGGCTTTACACAGAAAGAAGGCATTGACTATAAAGAGACTTTCTCTCTGGTTTCCTCGAAAGACTCTTTCAAGACTATAATGGCACTAGTGGCACATTTCGACCTTGAGTTGCATCAAATGGATGTAAAGACAGCGCTTCTCAATGGTAACATTGATGAGACAATCTATATGGTGCAACCATAAAACTTTGTGTCGAGAGACTCAAAGAATATGATCTGCAAACTTAAGAAATCCATCTATGGGCTCAAGCAAGCATCTCGACAATGATATTACAAATTTCATCAAGTTATCATCTCGTTTGGTTTTGAGGTGAATTTGGTCGATGATTGTATATACCATAAGTTTTGTGGGAGCAAGTATATTTTTTTGGTATTGTATGTCGATGACATCTTGCTTGCCAGCAACAATATAGGCATATTGCACGAAACCAAGAGATTTCTATTTAAG
Organism: Syzygium aromaticum; assembly: GCA_024500025.1. NCBI lineage: Eukaryota > Viridiplantae > Streptophyta > Magnoliopsida > Myrtales > Myrtaceae > Syzygium > Syzygium aromaticum. Next base: position 9,578,820 of record CM044888.1, on the reverse strand, counting down.
AATTCTGAGATGAAGGATCTTGGTGATGCCTCTTTTGTATTAGGCATACAAATACACCGGGATCGTTCTCGGGGTATTCTTGGATTATCACAAAAGAGCTATATCGAAAAGGTTCTTAAAAGGTATGGCATGCAAGATTGCAAACCAGGTGACACCCCTATATCTAAGGGAGACAAGTTTAGTGTCAGCCAGTGCCATAAGAATGACTTTGAGAAAAGAGAAATGCAGAAGATTCCTTATGCATCAGCAGTAGGGAGTTTAATGTATGCTCAGGTATGTACGCGACCGGATATTGCGTGCATTACTGGAATATTGGGTAGATATTTGAGCAATCCAGGAGTAGACCATTGGAAAGCAGCTAAACGAGTATTGCAGTACTTACAGAAAACAAAAGGCTACATGCTCACATATCAGAGGTCATATCAGCTTGAGATCGTTGAGTATACTGATTTCGATTTTGCTGGATGCCAAGACAGCATGAAATCTACATCAGGCTATATCTACCTGCTCGCTAGGGGTGCCATCTCATGGAAGAGTGCTAAACAGTCACTTACAACATCTTCTACCATGGCAACAGAATTTATAGCATGTTATGAGGCATCCAATCATGGAATATGGCTACGGAATTTTATCATGGGGCTGCGCATAGTGGATGGTATTGAAAGACCACTCAAATTACTATGTGACAATAAATTAGCAGTTCTATATTCCAACAACAATAGGAGCTCTTCCAAGTCAAAGCATATAGATATCAAGTTCTTAGTTGTCAAAGAAAGAGTTCAGAGTGGACATCTATATATAGAGCACATCGGTACAAACTCCATGGTTACGGATCCGCTTACTAAGGGATTACCGCCTAAGGTATTTCATGAGCACACTGCTCGCATGGGTGTCATGTTGATTGAGGATACTTAGTTTTAGTGGGAGTTTGTACATTTAGATGCTTTTGATATAGATAATTTTTGTTATTTCAGTTTATGGATATTGTAAAGTTGTTTTCTACGGAAATAAAGTTTTGATCAATTCACACTCTGTTCTTGTTATAGTTTGATCTCATTAAGGTTTAAGGAGGACCAGTTGGATATAGGCATGTTAAGATCACATTACATGAAATTACCATGCTACACATCCACATCATCATCTTTGCCATTTATTTGTATCAACATATGTGACCATTGAAGGGTCGAGTTAAGATAGTTGTAACAAAGGCCGCTTTGATCCTATGTTGATATGATTATTGGACTGGATTGGTTATAGATACACAACAGTCATGACAGAAAGTTGAGCTCATACAGTTATTTTGGCAAAGCATAATTATAAGGAATTACACATAGCCCAAGTGGGAGATTGTTGGATCCTTAATCCATCATTGGGCTTATATGTAAAATAATTATGTGTTGTAGTCTATCATGTGAACTTAAGTCAATTAAAAGTGATCTAATAAGGTAATTGGGTTTTAATGTATCTGATAGGGTGTGGGCCTTTAATGTGTAGAGACTCTAGGGTAATTTCTATTTTTATGATAGGCTAAAATAGAAATATCAAAAAGAAGGGGTAACATAGAAGTTATTTATAAAAGCGGTTATGGTCCCCAGATCACGATATCACAGAATACATAACGTATTCTTTCTCTGGCATCCATTACCAGAAAAAGGAGAGATCCCAGAGAAATCATAAATGACTCTCTAGGAGAATGCGTAGATTTAGAAGGCCGTCCGCACGACTCTACGGATCAATCCTGCTATGGATTCAGATACGCTTCTGCTAATAAATCTTACAATTCTTAATGGTTCAACATGTGCGATCTATTTTGGTTGTGATGATGTACAACATATTTAGGTTTTCTCTTCTTTCACATAATCCCATCAAAGTACAAAGAAATAAACTGAAACGACTGCAGCCTTCAGTACCCCAACTGCAACTGTTTGCTTGTCACCGCAATGGCATTGAGTGGACCTTGGCTTTATCCTTCATTGATTTGCCTTTTCTCATATGGCCAAAATAAAAACATTGTGGCACAGCCCGAACCACAAAGAGGGTCATTTAGAAGACCAACTCGCCTCCCTTTCTTTCTTTCTTGAAGGAATGGCCGATGCACGCGGTCCTGACTTTAGTAAAGACTTCGTTAGGAGGTTTTTTAATCCCAATGTCTGTTAGTAGGTCGTGTGAATGTTTGATGCAACGATGGTAGAAACCAAGTCAGTGAATCAAATCAAATGTTTTTAGATAGTCTTCTAGCAATCCTTCTCACACTCCAGGTGATTCTATTGTAGATACCTACGAGCTTCGACTAATGGCTCCGGCTACACAAGATTGGAAATCCGACAATAGCTCTTGGAGTCAAAAAAGAAGAAGAAGATAATGCTAAAGCTTGGTTTACATCCTCCTAGAAATTCCGTCCACTTGAGATTGGCATCTGAAAACATGGGCAACTGTTTCTATAAAGCCATTTTAAACCTAATTTCGACTTTACATCAAGTGAAACTCAATGATACTTTTGAAGAGTTTGTGAAGAGAGTTTGTCAATAAGAAAAGCTCTTTCATCAATTATTTTGAGAAAAACTGCGTAGTTAGGATTTTCAGGATGAGTTCGGAAATACTTTAGTTTAGGGATCCAGATTGACAAAACGGACCTTCACTCGAAGTATTTTTAGCCAAAGGCAAATGGTGTTTGGTCCTCTGCTTAGTAAACACTTTGTAATAAGCAACTTTCAAAGTGAAAACTAGAAAATGAAGCAGAAATGAGAAGTGCACGGACTGGTCAAACTGGAAGTGAATGGTAAGTTGCTTCTCTTAAGGATCCTAAAGCTAAAGTCAGAGGTGACGAGCTCTATAGGCTTCTAGCATTTTGAAAGTGAAACTTCATGCCAATAGCTTTAAAGTTGTGTTAACAAACATTAAATCTTTTACTCGAGGATCTTAATAGGCCCGAAGCTACTCTGCAAAGTTTTGTCAAATGCATCCTAATTTTTTTTTGCATTTTGAATGATCTGAGCGAGTGTATTTTTTTACCATACTATAGTGGATATATTTGATCAATCTCTCCAAGTAGATTGAGGCACAATTAGACACAAATCACTTAAATTGCTGCATTTATTTTTTGTGTCTATTTGTCTGTTTGTTCCAAGCTTTTGCATCAAGGGATACAATACCAGCAGCAATATATTATAAAAGTGACTGAAATGAGATCTAGGGTAAAGTACTAGCTCTGTCAAATGCCCTCAAACTTCGGTATCTTACGAAGGTTTAACTTGGGAATCTACAGGCATCCCTGCACGGACTCCCTGTAGGTACGGTATTATTCGCTCGACGGCTCACTCTCACCCGGACAGCTTGAAGATCGTCATGCTAGTTTGAAGTTTTGCTAGACACATCTACTAATGCAATACGGACAGTGTGGATTACAGACAAATCTGCTCTTCGACATTTTCACCCTGGCTCTAATGCCATTATGGCAGTCCTGCCCGCTTAGGCCTGCCTCTAGTTCAAGTTTGTCCGCTCTGACTGTGAGTCATTTGCGCTCGCATAGCTTTAAAAATGGAAAAATTATCAAAATAGTTATAAACCTATTATAATTGTGTCAATTCGATCATAAACCTTTTTTTTTTACCAATTTAATCTTAAACCTTTTACATTTGTGCCAATTCAATCCATCCGACCAATTTTAGTTGGCCAGCACTAACGCGGACGCCGGCCGTGGCAATTTTTTAATATTTTATTTTTTTCTCTTTCTTTTTTTTTTTTCCATCTTCTTCCCTAGTCCGGTTGCTGGATTGGCCAGGGACTGAGATTGGTGAGTTCAACCTCGTCGTTCATGGGCAAGCTTGACCTCGCCTAGCGTGGCCGACGAGGCTAGCCCTTGCTTACCAACGACTAAGGATGAACGGTTCTAGGTTCCAGGTTCTAGATTTCTTACAGGTCCATCTAAAACTCGAAACCTACCCGTCGAAACCTGGAACTTGGAGCCTACCCTATCACAGGTTCCAACATAAGTTCTAGGATCTAACAGGTTATTTTTTTTTATTTCATTTTTAGCACGAAAATAAATGCAACAATACTGAACAAGCTTGTCATTCACCAAAGAGAATGCAAAATACTAATTTTCCTGACATTGCGGTTCAAATAAATACAATTAAAATTAATAGTCATTGTGTGAATCGATACTAGAGATGAGCGGTTTCATGTTTCATACAGGTTCCACTTGGAACATGACCACGATAATATGTTCATCATATTTTGAAACATGGAACCTACTTTATCACAAGTTCTAGAGTCAACCCAAGTTTCACCTGTATTATTAATTGAACAATTATAGTAAATCATCACCTTTAATGAAACCTATAGTGAGCCTACCTACTTGTTGTTATGATTCACTGATTGCAACTTATATTTAAACATACGAAAAATATGAAATATTAATAAGTCATAAAATAAAAACTCAAACTAGTAGTTCCAGATTAAACATTCATCATTTAACGCCACAAAACACCGCAGGATCACGCCAAGACATAAACAAAAAAAAAACACAAAAAACTTTTTTAGGTTTCAAGTTCCAAGTTTTAGGTTCCAAATTCCACTTACCTAAAACTTGTAACCTACTTGTCGAAATAGGTTCTACAAGTAGGTTCTTCAATTTTTGGAACCAGAAACCTACCTTGCATACTTTAGAACCTAGAGCCTGTAGGTTCTTGCCAGCCAGGTTCTTAGGTTTTAGGTTCTACTTTGGATTCATACTCGCCCCTATCAACAACAAGGGTGAGCCTTGCCATGGCTGGGCAATCTTGACCTCACCCAGCAATGGCAAGGCTACCCAAATCTGGTGAGACCTCGCCGTCACTAGACGAGGTCAAGCTCACCCACCAATGGCGAGGGCGAGGCTCATCGGTGGCTGGTGAGGTTGAACTCGCCGGCCTCAACCCCTGGCCTATTCGACAACCAGAGAAGAAGATGGAAAAAAAAAAAAGGAAAGAGAAAAAAAATTCAAAAAATATTTAAAAAATTGCTACGTTAGCGCTGGCCAACCAAAATTGGCCTGATAGATTGAATTGGCACAAATGCAAAAAGTTTAGGATTGAATTGACATAATTATAATAGAATTAAGATTGTTTTGGTAATTTTTCCCTTTAAAAAGTGTCACGTTATTTCGAAGTTAGGTGAGACTTATCTACCAAAACAACGACCAACCATGGACAGGAGATGGGTGATGATGATTTTAGACAAATACTCTACTATAACTTTAAAGGAAAACCACGTATGGAAGGACTTAATGCTTTAACAAATAAATCGTCTAAGTGAAGATCATCTCTGATCCTTCCCCAACATAGAAAAAAAAAGGCAAAAAAGAAGAGAATTTTTTTTAAATGCCGTAGTTTCTTGTTTAGAATAGATCCGATGACAATACCGTCCAAATTTAGGATCGTTAGCAAATGGTTAATCTTTCAATCTCGTCCCAAAATAAAGATCCGCTTCACTCTGAAAGTGACTGTCCGACACAATATATCTACGAGTTACAGGATGAATGAACGAAGGTACAACTTCATCAATATCTTCCGCATGCTGGACGATGGCCCTTCGAGGTAGAACGTATGAATCATCGATAGCGACACTTAGATTCCATTCGAATGTCCAAATTGTAATCACGTATAGACTCGATCAGTTTCAATTAAAATGGGACCCCCCCTCAAAAAGGACCGTCGCAAGCGTGTCGCCGGGGCTCCATGGACCACCACCCCTGGGGTCTAGTTCATTCCCTGTCAACGCCAATTTTCGCAGTGCAATAACTGTTTTCACTCGTCGAGACTTCGGCCCAAGTCGCTTTCACATTTATTGTGTGCTTTCTTGGGACTACATGGTACAACCCGTTGAGCCCACACCGCAAAGCCGTGGGCCTCCTTTGGGTCCGAAGGATAACCGCAACCCCTTTTTCTAATTTTTTTTTTTTTTTGGTCAAACCCTTTTATCGGACAATAAAATTGGAGCGATATAAAGAAGATTAGCATTGCTCTTTTTCTAATTCAATAACAAGAAAGAAATGTCTCCAGCCGTCGTCGGCGACAAAGGGGAGTAGTGGCGCCGGTCCCCCTTCTTGCCCTCGCCCTTCGACGATTCCTCTTTGTGTTTTGACATTTTCCTTTCTTTTCGAATTTTTCATTTTCTCTGAAGTGGCGCTTATTTGGCGCTATATAAAGTGCCACTTGTGCAAACATTAAATGAAATTAATAAAAACAATGCCACAGAGACTTTTTCATCCATGGAAAATTGACAATGCTAACGGAATGGAGGACCACATCAAGTTTTCAAGACTTGATCAGATGCACGAATAAAACATTTTAGGACTCAAGGATTGAATCAACGCAAATGTTAGGGCTCATGTAATTGTCCCTTAACAACACTATGCGCTGTATACCTATTCGCATGAACAAATGTTGATATGCTTGGATTTAGGAAGTGGATTGGATGTTGCGGCCATTAGTTACCGGAGATGTTCTTTGCTCTTCATCTATTGGCAACTTACAATATCCAAAAACAAAGATAAATGGCTAAATGTAGTGCAATCACACAGGCCAAGTTTCGGGAAAATTTACCAAAAAAGTCATAAACCTTTTGTTTTTATGTCAATATTATTTTAAAGCTTTCGATTATAGTTATTGAGTCCTAAACCTTTTGAAGATTTGTCAATTTAGTTCATCCGGTTAAATTTGATCGAAAATCACTGATATAGATGCCACTCGTCCTACATGGCATAGTCAGTGTTGATATGAATATTTTTTTAATTTTTATGAATTTATATTATTATTTTGTTTTTTCTTTTCTTTTTCTTTTCCCAACTGTGGACCAGGGAGGGCGTCGAGCCCGAAGTTGGTCTTATGAGGGAGTGGAATGATCCCAACATGAGGGGGCTGGGAGAAAAGGCGCAACTTCTAGCAAGTTTCTAAAACGTCGACGGAGGTGAGGATGGATCAAATCACACACCTAATAAAAAGAATATCGCTGGGCTTAATAGTCAACATTGACAAAGATGTTTTCGCTTTAAGTGACGAAGTTCGTAGCACCTCAAGTCTCATCTCGACTGACAGAGGCTTTGCGAAAGTCACAAGTTAGACCCACTCCCAAATAGTTATCACTTGAGCACTCTTGGACGCTTGGCTCATGTACGACACACCGGGTTAATTGTCCATTTAGATCGATCAAATCTAAAGCCTCACCGAACCTTAGAACACTAAATATTGGAGTTTCAATTTTAAAACTAAACTTTTATAACAAAAGATGTTTCTTTTGAATTAATATCTTTTTCACATATGTAACCCAATACTCTCCCCCAATTCGATTTCCAATTTCATTCAATCTTGGCCCCATCGCCTCCTAATGTTGAGCCAAGAGCTGTACCTTGTTTGAGAACTCTAGCCACGGCGATCACTTTTTACCCTTCTTGGATTAGGTTGCCACGGGATCACCAACTTTGGCGTGGTCTGTTGGTTAAACCACACGCCTACTACAGAGGATCTTGCTCAAACATCGTTTTGTGATATTCTAATTTAGTTCAGTTGATGTATTGTCTGGTTTTGCCAACTTTGTTCCGATTTTGTCCTTTTGATTTATATATAAGTACTTTTCTTAAAGGGTGTCGCTAATTAACGCAATGCTATCGTATGAGCATTCGAATCCAATAGTTAAACTATGTAGTCACACCTAAAGCATCTCTTTTAAGTTAATTTCAAATTCACATTAATAACACAAAGCACCTTCCCTTTCGATGTGCACTTTGTTTCATTTTTACCTCCATCGAAATCCTAAAAATTTGCAGGGAACAATATCCTATCTAAACCAGTTTACCTCGACAACTGGTCCCAGTCTTCGTCGTCATGGGTCATTACGACAAATTTCATGGGAGTTTTTGAATTTTAGTGGATTTTGTTGTCTGGTCATTGGGATTTTTATTTCAATCACACAACGCAAAAACCCATTTCGTTGCAATTCACGCACTTTAAACTAATCCCAATTCTGACCAAAAAAATAAATTAATCCCAATCAATTTTGCATCGCCATAATGAAATGGCGGTTGTGTGACCAATTCTCTTGATCTTGGGTTATTGCCATGTGGTCAACAAATAGCATTGCACTAAAAATACAACGAATTCTGGTCAAAGTAAGGGTGAGCATGGTTCCAAAATAGAAACCTGGAACCTATAACTGGTAGAAACTTGCAGGTTCCAGGTACCAAGGTTTGCAGGATAGGTTTTAGATTTCAAAAATTGAAGAACCTATTTCGACGGGTAAGTTCCAGATTCTAGATTTTATGTAAATGGAACATGAAACTTGAAATCTTAAACAAACTTTTTTATATTTTTCTTGATCTATGTCTTCATTTGATCCTGCAGTGTTCCATGGTATTAGATGATGAGTATATAATCTAAAACCACTCATCTGAGCTTTCATTTTATAACTTGTTAATGTTTCATATTCTTTGCATATCTAAATATAAATTGTGGTCAATAGATCATAGCAGCAAGTGGTAGTCATTAAAGGTGATGATTCACTATAATTGTTCAATTAGTAATACAGGTAGAACCTAGATAAACCCTGAACCTAGTAATAGGGTAGGTTCTAGATTCCAAAGTATGTAGGGTAAATTTCAAGTTTCAAAAAATGAAGAACTTGTTCCTATAGGTAGATTCTAGGTTCCAAGTGAAACATGTACGAAACTTGGAACTGCTCATCCTTAGGTCAAAGTACATATATTTCAAAGAAACTAAAGTCTTGTGCATACGACGGTACGACGATTGAAATCAACATTTAGCATCTGTCGTACTTCCAATACAAAGTGTTATAAACATGTAATATATAAAAAATTTCAAAAGAAATACAAGATTTATTGTCTGTGGGCTACCAATTATTGCTCCATAAGAAATAATTTCTCAAGAGACTATCCCTTTTATGAGAGTTTAGAGGGATTTCAGTATTGAAGGGCTTATATATAAAGATACTAGGGGTAAGTAGTTCCAGGTTCCGCACAGATTCAACATGAAACTTAGAAACATACAATCTACAATGCACACCTTGAAAATTGAAACGTACCATGTCATAAGTTGTAGGGTCTATCCAGGTTCTATATGTAGTATTAATTGAACAATTATAGGTAAACATCACATTTTATTACCACTATTTACTGCTACAATCCACTGACTACAATTCATATTTAGACATACAAAAAATATGAAATATTAACAAAAAAAAGTCTCACTCATAAGGGAAGCTCAGACTTGTGGTTCTAAATTATATATTCATCATCAGATGATATAGAATACTGTAGAATCACATAAAAATATAAACCAAGAAAAACACGAAAACTTATTTCATGTTTAGGTTCCTCTTACCTATAATGTGATATTCCGAAATTTCCACCAATTGGAATTTATTTAATAATTAAGTTTTACAAGATGTGCTCGCAGTAAGTTCTCGCCTGGAACTGATCATTCCTGGGAATGCTAACTATTAGGAAAAGGCTATTAGGGGAAATTAATTTCGCGCGACTAAAGAAAATTCGATCGTGAATGGATTTCGACCATTAAATCGCGTAAGTGATATTTTGAGCCACTGTTGGCCGATCCAAGGATAGTTAAGGGTCCGTTGGCCACTGTTCTAGTAGTGGATCTCGGGTGATTCCATAGAACCACAAAACAACTTGACGAATGATTCCGAAATTATACCGAATGATTGTACCCCTCGGATCAAGTGATTGATTTTCACGATTTTAATGACCACCGAGGTCGTCACGCACCAAACGGACTTGCACGTGACTCAATTTAGTATCAGTCACGAGTCGATTCTGCAAAATTCCCCAGCAAGCCGCCCGTTAGCTCGAGAAACGCTCGAGTTGCGTTTAATAGAATTTAATTATTGGATTTTTGCCCAAAATTGGACATCGGAAAATTAGAAAGTCGCGACGGAACACTAGGATGACATTGTACGTGACACGTGTGAATTTTTTGTGAGCTCAAATCCTTTGGAAAAACTCGATTTGGACAAGAAACGGAGAAAGTGACCAAAATACCCCTAAAGGTTATTAAAGGACAAGTTTTAAGGGTAAAGGGCATTTTGGTAATTTTGCCCCAAAATTTTGATTGGACAATTTTACCCTTGGGTTTTTGAAAAATTACAAGTATGCCCTTGGATATTTTTGTGCGAGGATCGATCTCGGCCGTCGGATCAAGATAAAATCAAATCTGGGCTGTTGAATTAAAATTGTAAGTAAATGGCATTTTAGTCATTCACCGTTTGGTCAATATAAATAATTAGAGTCAAATTTGTCTTCTCTCCCCCTTCTCTTCTCCATTTTCACGATCATCCCTCCCCCTTTCATTTTTTTTCTTCTTGGCCGTGAGTCCCTTTGGCCGTTTCTCTCCATCGCCGGCGCCGGCACCGCCGCTTGCCACACCGCCGGACCGCCACCTTGCCGTCGCCGTGCCGCCCTCCAACCTCACTGTTCCCCTCTCCTTCCCCTCTCTTTCTCTCTCTCTCCCGTGACCCCTTTCTCAGCCGTGCAAGACCACACCACCGCCGGACCGCCACCGTGCAAGCCGGAAACCACCGTGAGTCATTCGCCTTCGCCGTAGAGTGCCACCGCTTTCTGTTCTAGCCGTTTTAGCCTAGAACGTGGTAAGTCGCTTCTTAATCCCGATTTAGGATTTTGGGTATCGCTGAATAATTTGATTTTGGGTGAAATTGGACTTGTACGGGTGCGAAATGTTGGGGCTTTAGACTGGGAATGTATGGCGGGCCTTAAGGAATTAATTCGGAATTTTCGGAGGACGATTTGAGGGAATTTCAAGCTAAGAATCACTGTTCACGAGGCTGTGATGCTCGGTTCGGGACACAAGTTGGATTTTTAGAACCGATATTTAATGGCGAGAAAGTCCCGTGAAGGATCGGAATTAATCCAACGCCATTTGGTGGGAGAAAAATAGCAATTACAGTATTTGAGGCATGTTTAATTTATTTATAAATTATGGTGATTTAATTGAGAGTGTTGTTGTGCAATTGAGTGACTGATTATGCTTGTCGAGTGCACACGTGAGTTGATTAAATTAATTGTTGATATTACCCATGTGAATTGTTGAGTGCGCTCAATCTGCGTGTGACTCAATACGTGCACAGATCGCGTGTGGTGGGCTAGTCGCGTGTGGTGAATGCATATCGAGCATATGCATGAGTAAAGAGAAGTGTGATGTGATTGGTGATTGTGGGAAAGTATGTGAATGTGTGATAGAATGAGAATGGGATTGGCCGAGTATCGTAAACTCGGGCAGTGATCACGTAGGTCTGTTACATTTGGCACAGGCAGATGCTTGAAAAAGCATGTATGAAAATCGGTCCGAGGCACGATCAGCTCGGGTGAGACCGGGATTGGACCAAGGCATCATAAACTCGGGTTCCAATCATGTAGGCCTGTCGCATTTGGTGTGGGCTGAGTTGGGTTCTAATCACCTAGGCCTGTCGCATTTTGTGTAGGCTGAGTTGGGTTTCAATCATGTAGGCCTGTCACATTTGGCGCAGGCTGAGTTGGGATCGGGCCTAGGGCGTGTGATGCTCAGGTCGCGATTGGGGCCTGAGGCATGAACGAGTACACGGTCCAGAAGTGATGTGATGAATGATCGTAGTGTGCCTGAGGCGTGTACTTCAACGCGGGCCACTGACGAGGATTGAGAAAGCGGAAAATAAGAATGGAAGAAAGAGTAGGATGAGAATTGACACATACGCGTGTTGCATACGACATGATCGTGATTGAGTGCGAATGTGTGCTTTATAAGCCTGACAGTCTTAATTGATGTGCCTGTTTTGTGATATTGGTGTACGTGAATGTGTGTGATTGCGTAATTATTTGGAGGTACGTGATAGCCTAGGTTGGGTTTAGGGATGTACTTGCTGAGATTTATTCTCGTGGTTGTGTAAACCAAACAATTTTCAGAACCCAGACCCGATTGATGAATCCTCCACCGCCACCATCCCCAGTACTTTTTGGAGTTCCAGTGCATACAGAGTATGAGGTAGCTGAGTTTTCGTTAAGTGACGGGATGACCTAGATAAGACACATGACGACCGTGTTTGTAGAAGTGGGAAAGCTTGCCTTGGATGAGAACCATTTTTGAGGTTGAACGTCAGGTCATCGACTCCTTTTTTATTTTGATAGTTTCAGTAAAGTGTGCACTGGTAGATAGATGTTTGTTTTATTTAATATATGGTGGAACAAGTTGAACAAGAAATGGAAATGTATATATATTCTCCCAATGTTTCCCCAATTTAATTTTTGTCCGGGTGTTTTAAGGTTTCCGTGTGCGCAATTAAATCTCTAATATTTAGATGAGGTCGGCGACAACCTGGGACGTCGCAACTGATCGACCAGAGGCGGAATGTTGCGGGCTCGACGGTAGCTCAGGGCGTGACATATAATCTAAAACCTACCCATTAAAACAAGTTTTCCAATTTTTGAAATCCAAAACCTACCATGCATACATTGGAACTAGGAACTAGATAGATTCCCACCGGTCCGGTTCTCACCCCTAAAAGACACTCAAATTAAGCCAAAAGTAAAGATTGTAGTGTTGGGAGAACAATAACAATCCGAACAAAATCGGATTAGCGTAGCAAAACAAAGGAATCTCCCATCTTGTGCAAATCTAATAGGAAACGACTGAATTAATGAATATAAATATCAAGCACGTAAACACAAGGTGATTTTTACGTGGAAAACCTCCTCAGTGTGAGGAGATAAAAAACCACTAGACCAGAGTCCGCCCAAAAATCTTCACTATCGGCAATACTAGGTGAATAAAGTTTTTCTCTAGTAAATACTAGAGGTACATAGCAGCAAAAACATCAAGAATATCATTCTTGGCAATAGATATGAATTTCACAAGAGAAAAAAAGGATAAATCTCACCAAAAATGCACTTTTGGTGCAACCCATGAAAACCTGATGTAGGAAGCTTCAATTGAAAATCAAACCGTTCAGATTCGAGAAAAATGCGGCACAAACAGGCTAACAAAATTTCAACTCAATCAGACCAGGAATCGACTTCCGACGTCAATATCATATATATCCTCAAATCTAGATTTTTTGCTTTCTCTTTCTCTCTTGTTACTGTATCTCTCGAAAACTTCTTTTTGTGGCTACGACATCATAATAGTGGGAAACCCTATTTCTTCATATGAATAGATATATAGGCTCAAACCTTGAGCTTGTAATACATTGGGCTTCCTCCACATGGGAGTTAACCCAACCAACAAATCTCCCCCTCATGATGATGTTGAGGGATTCACCATCCCTACTATGAATTTGCAATGTTCAAGCTTCTCCCTTGATAGAGTCTTCGTCATCATATCAAAATCATTATGGTCCGTATGAATTTTCTCAAGTTCCAACAACTTCTCATCTAGAACGTCACTTATCCAATTATATCTAATATCAATGCGTTTCGATCTAGAATGAAAAGATGAATTCTTACTAAGATAAATCGCACTTTGATTGTCACAAAATAACTCATACCTCTTTTGCTTGAACCCAAGTTCTTCCAAGAACTTCTTCAGCCATAGCAACTCTTTACTAGCTTCAGTCGCCGCAATAAATTCAACTTCTATTGTAGAAAGCGCAACACACTTATGCAACCTTGACTTCCATGACACAGCCCCACCTATAAAGGAAATCAAATAACCATAAGTAGATTTACGAGTATCAATATCTCCAGCCAAGTCGGAATCTATGTATCCAACTAACTCAAGTTTCCTAGTCCCGAAACTAAGTTTCAAACTGGAAGTTCCCCAAAGATACCTCATTATCCACTTCATTGCATTCCAATACTCTCTACCTGGATTTGATAAATAATGACTAACAACACCAACTGCATGCGCCAAGTCTTGCCATATACATACCACCGCATACATTAAGCTTCCCACAACTGAGGCATATGGAACATTTTCCATGTCTTTCTTCTCTTTATCAGTTGTGGGACTTTGTTTTGTAGTCAACTTAAAGTGCGTAGCAAGAGGAGTGCTAACCACTTTAGCATTGTCCATGTGAAATTTCTGAAGAATCTTCTCAATGTACTTCTCTTGCGACAAGAACAACTTTTTAGCATTTCTATCCCAAGTAATTCTAATGCCAAGAATCTACTTCGCCGGGCCCAAGTCTTTCATGGCAAAAGACTTGCTTAGTTGTTTCTTCAATAACTCAATTCGTGAAGCATTCCTGCCGACAATTAACATATCATCAACATAAAGCAAGAGAATAATAAAGTCATCATCAAAAAAATTTTGGACAAACACACAGCTATCCAAGGAAGTCTTCTTATGGCCCTGCTCTGTCATAACTGAGGTAAACTTTTTGTACCAGTATCTTGATGCTTGCTTTAGGCCATAGAGTCTTTTCGTCAGTTTGCACACATAATCCTCTTTTTCTTTCACTTTCAAACCTTCTGGTTGTTCCATGTATATCTCTTCCTGCAAGTTACCATGTAGGAAGGCCATTTTAACGTCCATTGCTCAACTTCCAAGTCTAGGCTAGTTGCCAAGTCTAGAACCACACGAATAGAAGACATTTTTACCACTATAGAAAATATATCATCAAAGTCAATACCTTTTCTCTGACCGAATCCCTTAACAACCAATATGGCTTTGTATCGTGGTTGTAAAGTACGTTCATCTTGTTTCAACCTATATACCCACTTGTTCTTCAAAGTTCTTTTACCTTTAGGCAACTTCACCCGCTCAAAAGTATGATTATCATAAAGTGACTGCATTTCATCCTACATTGCATCAAACCATTTACTTTTGCACCCATCTTCAATTGTTTATGCATAGCACTCTAGTTCACCTACATCAGTCAATAATACATACTCATTTGCAGAATATTTGGTTGAAGGTCGTCAGTCTTTGACGGATCTCCAAATTGGAAAATCTGGTGGAGCATTTAATGGAGTCTCTAGTTCAGAAACAATATTATCTGTCTCAACATGTTCAAGAATATGTGCATTGTCTAGAATATTTACTTCCTATTGCTTCTCATCAACCTATGCAGGAATATGTGCATGAGGAACTAGATCCAAGTCAATCAAGTCATCACTAACCTGTGGTACTGAAATCATCTCTGATTTCTCAATATCCCGTATTGTTTGATCTTCCATAAACACAACATCTCTGCTTCTTATAATTTTTCTTCTCATCTGGATTATAGAACTTGTAGCCAAACAAATCCTGTCCAAAGCCAATAAATATGCATTGTCGTGTTTTCACATCAAGTTTAGACCTCTCATTTTTGGGAATATGCACAAATGCCTTGCATCCAAAGACGCGCAAACAATCATAAGAAACGTCTTTGCCTGTCCAAACTCTATCAGGAACATTAAACTCTAAAGGAACACATGGAGTAAGATTTGATACATGTGCAACTGTACTCAAAGCCTCACCCCAAAAAGATCTTAGTAGCTTTGCTTGTAAACGTAAACATCTTATCCTTTCAACCATTGTCTTGTTCATCCGCTCAGCTAAGCCACTTAACTAAGGTGTCTTGGGAGGTGTCTTTTGATGTCGGATACCCCGTTACTTGCAATATTCATCAAAAGGCCCAGTATACTCTCCCCCACTGTCAATTATGATGCATTTCAACTTCTTTCCAGTCTGTATCTTAACTAAAGCTTGAAACTGCTTAAAAGAATCTAATACTTGATCTTTAGTTTT
Source organism: Syzygium aromaticum (assembly GCA_024500025.1). Lineage (NCBI taxonomy): Eukaryota > Viridiplantae > Streptophyta > Magnoliopsida > Myrtales > Myrtaceae > Syzygium > Syzygium aromaticum. Next base: position 9,563,092 of record CM044888.1, on the reverse strand, counting down.
TAAGGTATAAACCCAAATTTTCCTTGAATAGTCGTCTATGAAAGTAACAAAATAAAGAGAGCCACCAAGTGATTTTGTCTTCATAGGACCGTAAACATCATAATGCACTAAATCAAGAATACCTGACTTTCTTGAAGGAGGGGAGCTTTTGAATGCAACTCTATTATGCTTTCCTCCACACTTTTTCAGTGTTGAACTTTTCATTCATGAAAGGAGCATCTTCTTGGTCAATAATGACACACCCTTCTCACGAATGTGACTAAGCCTCTTGTGCCACAACTCAACTATTTCTTTGTTGTCTATTACATTTTTGTCTGTGGACAACTTTACCTGCATAATGTACAACGAAGAACATTTTTTACCTCTAGCCACAACCATAGAACCTTTAGTGAGCTTCCATCATCCATCACTGAAGGTGTTGCAATACCCCTCATCATCCAACTTACCTGTGGAAATCATATTCAAACGAATATCAGGTATATGCTTAACATTATTCAATACTAACCTTGTGCCATTGTTAGTCTCTAGGCACATATCACCAAAATCTACAACTTCAGTAAGTTCATTGTTTCCCATCTTCACAGATCCAAAGTCACCTGACCTATAAGATGTAAAGAAATCCCTACGAGATATAGCATGAATAGATGCATCACTATCAATTATCCAACTGGTCTCATGACATACAAAATTCACTGCATCACCATCAAAGACAATGAGAAAGTCTTCTGCAACTGCAGCAACATGATTGTCATCGCTATCATTATCACTTTTCTTCTCTTTACTTTTCTCTCTCTATTTCTCTCTTTTCATTTGATGACAAAATCTCTGAATATGTCCCTTTTGATGGCAATAATGGCACTCGACATTTGCAAATTTATTGTATTTACCTTTACTTTTATCTCTGCTCTTATTTTTATTTCTCGGACCTCAAGTCTCACTTCTTCCCCTTTTCTCAACAACCAAGGCATCAAAATGTGAAAAGGAGGATCCCTGTGTCTTTCTTCTCATCTCTTCATTTAAAACACTACTCTTGGCCAAATCCATGGCAATCGTACCATCCGGGGCTAAATTAGACAAAGATATTCGAAACGTCTCCCACGAGTACAGCAAAGTACCAAGCAGACATAACGCTTGCATTTCATCATCAAACTTGATACCCATTGCAGCCAGCTGATTTATAATTCCTTGAAAAGAATTTAAATAATCAGTCAAATGAGTACCATCTTGATATCTCAGAGCCATTATCTATTTTATTAGAAATAACTTGTTATTCCCAGTTTTTCGAGCATACAATTATTCGAGCTTATTCCACAAACTGTGTGCATGCGTTTCCTCAATGATATGATTCAAAACATTATCATCCGTCCACTGCCTAATGTAACCACACACTTGACGATGAAATATAGCCCATTCAGCATCAATTTATTTCCCGGGTTTCTCATCAGCAAACACGGGTAAATAATAATCTTTCATGTACAAAAGGTCTTTTATCTTCCCTTTCCACACATGATAATTCGAACCATTCAATGTAACTATTCTACTCATATTCATTTCCATCGTTTAACACAAGGAGAAAAATCCAGCAATAACCAAAGCTCTGATACCACTTTGTTGGGAGAACAATAACAATCCAAACAATATCGAATTAGCGTAGCGAAATAAAATAATCTCCCCTCTTGTACAAATCTAATCGGAAACGACTGAATTGAGGAATATAAATACCAAGCACGTAAACACAAAGCGATTTTTATGTGGAAAACCTCCTCAGTGTGAGGAGATAAAAAATCACGAGACCAGCGGCCACCAAAAAATCTTCACTATAAGCAAAATTGGGTGAATAAAGTTCTTCTCTAGTAAAAACTAGAGGCACATAGCAGCAAAAACATCAAGAACATCATTCTTGGCAATAGACATGAACTTTACAAGAGGAAAAAAGGATAAATCTCACCAAAAATGCACTTGTGGTGCAGCCCACGAAAACCTGATGTAAGAAGCTTCAACTGAAATCCAAACCGTTCAGATTCGAGAAGAATGTGGCACGAACACGCTAACAAAATTTCAGCTCAATTGGACCACAAATCAACCTCTGACATCAACAGCAGATATATCCTTAAACCCAGATTTTCTGCTCTCTCTTTTTCTCTTGTTACTGTGTCTCTCAAAAACTTCTTTTTGCAACTACGATGTCATAATAGTGAGAATTCATATTTCTCCATATGAATAGACATATAGGCTCAAGCTTGGGCTTGCAATACATTAGGCTTCCTCCACATGGGAGTTAACCCAGCCAACATAAAGCTCCTTTAACTACACCAAAGATTAAAATAAAGAAACTAGCTATGAAAAGGAGGGAATAGGGCTTCCTTTCCTGTGGTCATGATTTTGCTCAAGCTAGGTTAGATATGAGGAGAAGATTCCTCTTTCCATTGAGCTGATAATCATGGACCTCGGTGATGGGAGTGAGATTTTGAAGTTGGACATTATTATTTGTGGGGGGCAACAATAAAAGCACCGCAGATAGTTTTCCAATATGGTAAAGAGTACTTGCGACGTGTTTTGGTTTTGATAGAACAAGTTAGTACAAAATCTCATCAAAGGGTACTCTGCTTCGTGTACCCAAATAGTAAAACCGAAATGAACTGCGGCTTTGGGCGGGGCTTTGGGTTTCGTCCTTCGTTGAAGTAGCTTTTCTCATCAAGGGCAAAAACTAGGTTATACCACAACCCTACACACAAAGGGAAAACGATTTACAAGACCAACTCGCAATCCCGGGATGAGTCAACACTCACTTGGGTGTTTTGACCACCCCAATTAGCCGTTGTTAGGTCATTTGATAAAGAAAAGGAATGACCCAATATTAAGATCGCTATGATCGAGTCGGTGAATCAAATCAAATATCTTCGGATGGTCATCTAGCACTACTTTACGCTCGATGTGATTCTATCATAATGCAGAAACTTGCGAGCGTCAAATAATGGCTTTGGCCACACATGATTGGAAGTTCGACTGTAGTTCTAAGCGCATAACAAAAATAATGCTAATGCTTGGGTCGTGTCCTCGGAAATATGGATTTAATCTAAAAATTCGGTCCACTTCAGGTTGGCATCTAGAAACACGGGCAACTTTTGCAACAACACCATTTCAAACCTAATTTCGACTTTTACGTCAAGTGAAACTCATTTATAACTTTAGAGAGTTTGTCAGTGAGAAAAACTCTTTCAATAATTATTGTGAGAAAAAAAATGTGTACCTAGGGTTTTTAGGGTAAGTTTATTCAGGACTTACTCATCCTCGAGCTTCGGCTCTCCTCTGGGGAGGGGAAATACTTTAGTTTTAGGAATTTGGATTGACAAAAGGAACCTTCATTCAAAGTAGGTTTACCCAAAGGCAAATAATGTTTAGGGATCTATATATAAAAAAACAGTTTGTGACGCAACTTACAAAGTGAAAACTAGAAAAAGAACTAGAAATGAGGAGTGCACAGACTGATTAAAGGGTAGTGGGCTGGCCTCATCAAGGACGGTAGACACAACCCCAGACACGTCGATGCCGGGGTTGACAACCCCAACCATGTCGAAGCTAGGGTTCCATGACTCCAGGCGACAAATTGCTGAGGTCGTGGGACGCCAAGAAATGCCTCCGGTTCACTTAAGGTTGTTAGCGACTTAGGGGAGATTAGTTTTCAACTAGGGTCCCCGACCCCAACCCTAACCATGCCAATGCCAAGGTTGTGCAACCCCAAGTGAGAGCGGGACTCGAAGGATCATAGTGGTGGCAAGGACCGCCTGCCACCTCGCCTGTCTCTCCCTCTCCCTCCTTCTGCCTTCTGAAGATAAAGTGAGGGTATAGTATGGGGAATTATGAAAGGTTGCTGAGGGTAAACTAAGATGTCAATCCAAGGTGTAACTAAGTGAGCTTAATTTTCATTGCTTGATGTGCTTGTCACACGTGACGTGCTAGTCTAACTGATTGATTAATGATTTGCAGATACACTGAATGAGAATGGAATTTCTTTTGAATATTACCGAGATTTGCATGTAGAGGCTAATGAGAGACGCGACAATCATCGCCTTGCACAGATCTAGCAAATGAGGACGTCACGGCCCTCAACAGTCATTGCCGAGGCCCTGGTGACTACAACCAGACCTTTGGAGAAGAAGAACAATGAAAAGAAAAGAAAGAATTAAGAAATTTATACAAAAACATCAAAAAAAAATTGCAACAATTATCTATGTCAACGCTTGTCGTGCCATGTGGGATGGTTAGCATCCACATCATTGATTTTCTAGCAAAATTAACTTAAAGGACAATATTGATAAATCGTCAAAAGATTTAGGACTAAATTTACCAAATCAAAAGTTAAAGATATAATTGGCCACCATATAATAGATTTAGGATCTTTTAAACAATTATCCTTTGAAATAGTGTTCGCATACATTACATTAGAAATTTTAACCCAAAAGCTTAAACTATTTTGTAGATGAAGACCACATGAATATAAATAGCATTTAGGACCCGTTGACAACCAATTTGGAATAATACTTCAACATCCCCTGTGTGCGTGGAAGGTTTATACTGATATAGTAATATGGAAAGAATGGATTTTAATTTCCAAATATTCATAAACTTTTTAATTATATCAATTTAATCATAAACCTTTTTGACAACTTGTTAATTTAGTCATTAACATTTCAATTGTGCCAATTTAGTCATAAACATTTTGATAATTTGTCAATTTAGTCATAAAACTTTTGAAGACTTACCAATTTAGTCTTTCCGACCAATTTTAGTTAGAAATTACTAACGTGGATGTCTGCCAGCCGTTGGCTATCCCACGTGTGTGGTCGGCGCTAATGTAAACAAATTTTGCATTTTTTAAAAAGCTTCTTTTCCATTTCTTTTTTTTTTTTCCTTTTTTCATTGTCTTTCCCTTTGGCCTGTGTCCAGTACTTGGTCATGGTTGGCGATCGACCACAAGCTAGGGCTGGCCATGGCGTTGTGGCCCTCGCCTAAGGTCAAGAGGGCAACCCTCACCCAGGCCGCGAGGGTAGAGCTATCACCGAGCATGGCCGAGTATCAACCACAAGCCAAAGGGAAAGAAAAGGAAAAGGAAAAGGAAAATAAAAGGGAAAAAAAGAGGGAAGTATTTTTTTTTAAAAACGTTGAATTAGTCAATGTCAGTGCCAGCCACGCCTCGTAAGATGGTCGGCAGCCAACAAGTATTTATGTCAACGATTTTTGTCAAAATTAGTCGAAATGACTAAATTTGCAAGTTTTCAAAAGGTTTAAAACTAAATTGATAAATCATTAAAAGATTTTGAATTAAATTGGCATAATTGAAACGTTTACAACTAAATTAACAGGTTGTCAAAAGATTTAGGACAATATTAATATAATTGAAATGTCTAGAACTAAATTGGCCGTCGTATAATAGGTTTATCACTTTTTAAATAATTATCTCTCGTTTAGAGTACTCAGAAAGAAAATGTTGTCTTCCAGGATCATTGACTATCGATTTAGGGTTCAATCCTCGATCTTATGCGTTGGGTCGTGTTGGTCCGTTTATTCTCTCGTGCAATTCTATCTGATCGATTGGCCGCTCGGGGTTTTCCGGCACAAAAACAAATTGGAAATCTTAAAAAGGTCAGGCCGAAGAGCTGAGGATGGTCGTACATTTTAGACAGACTTGACTAGTGAGCACGTGACCGTTGTTACATGTCCTGTTCTTATCAATTGAATTCGCGATTAGACCTGGTCAGTTCAATTGGGTCCCAATAGAAGCGAGTGAGCTGCCTCTTTTCTGTGTTTGTTGCTGTTCATAGTACGCTAATATCGCCCCAAAAATTAAAATACTGACACAATATTGCCCATGGATTTAAAATAAGAAAAACATTAATTTAGGTACTTACGCCTCCTCTATTTTTGAAAAAAAAATTTGGAGCTGAAGGTTGAGCTCTTCTTTCCATTTTAGCAAGTGAAATTACACATGATTAATTAACCGTAGAAAAGTCCCCTGCAATTTAGGCTCTATTTATTTCACGAAAAATGCATTATTTAAAAAATATTTTTTAAAAAATGAATATTTACATTGCTTACAAAAATGAACGAACGAAAGTTATTTTCATCATTCGTGAAAATATTTTTGATTTATCGATAATAAAAATAGTTTTCATCGACTAATTATTTTCAGTGATACAAACGATTATTCTTAGAAAAATACTTTTCAAATTATTCATTTTTCATAAAAACAAAACAATTAGTAACTTGGTGTAATTAATTATTGCATCACTTGGGAAAGATTATTTTAATTTTTCTTTAACAATAGAGTGAAGCGAAAAGACAGCTTGAGAGTGACGTTGAAATGTGGACGCGGCTTGAGACATTGAAATTTCTTTGAGATTGATGGGCAGGAGGATGTGCTTCCATTTCCACAGATCGGATGAAACAATAGCTTCTTCTCGAATAGCGTATTATAACTCCAATCCAAGATCAAAGCGGCTCGTAATCAAGCACTCGCAAAATCCTAACAGATGTGCTGGCATATCGAATGGCCACCGTTCGTAGCGTTTGATCGAATATGATGTGTAATTGAGATTCATGGCTTGAATATAGACTCGATTTATGGAGTAATAATGCAGATGGGACTTGGATGGTTCAGTCAATAATTGAGACTATGGCACTTTCAACCGCAACATATTTCAAAAAAGAAAAAAATAAGGAAAGAAAGCAACACATTTCACTTTCAAGATTTAGAAATCTAGAGAGAGAGAGAGAGAGAGAGAGAGAGAGAGAGAGAGAGAGAGAGAGAGAGAGAGAGAGAGAGAGAGGAAGTGGGGACTATAATCCTTCGGCTATGAGCTCGAACTTAAAGCAAGAGAACCCAAGATTTTGATGGAAGGAAAATGTTGACGTATCAAAGTATTGGTCCAATTCGAAAACGACGGCTAAATCATTGCCAGCTCTCCCTGCAGAGAAAGAATCTTATACAGCTAGTTTAACGCTAGTATCTAATGATATGTGTTAATGAACTTCGAGTCAGCTCATACAGTAACTATATACGTTATAAAATGAAGCCGCATTTGAGTTTCAAAATGTCCCATTTGAGATTATTGCAAGCAACTATCATCGTAATCGATTAACTGTTTCTAAACCCGCATATGTGTTCACCTTCAAGTTTTTAGCAACATATTTAGGTATAACCTTGATAATGGATTCGATGGCATCACGCTAAACTAGGATTAGCAATTCGTGTTCGGTCAGTCATGTTACCGCAAAACCTCATATTTCTACTTAGTAAACATGCTAGAAAAACATCGAACGTTAAACCCATGTCAATTCATGTCGTCTCCAAACTTGTCGATATCGCCACCCCTTGGGTCGATACACAATCACACACATGTGCCCTCCACCAGTCAACAGCTTACATTCTTAAGTTAAGGACTTCCATAAAAAGCAGGATACCAGAGAGCACATCTTCCTTGGTCATTTACCCTCATCATTTAAAGAATCTGAGTTCCTGCATATGCTAGGTCCACAATGAGAGGGTGTGTAAAAGGAGGAGCAATTCAGTTCAGGTGATGGAAATTACACTATATCCTCATATCCTTATTTGGGTAAAAGGAGATGAGCAAAACCCTAATTAATGAGAAAATGGTTGGCAAAGAAGAAACCAAACAAGAAAGAAACAATCAAACCATGCTTGGCTTTCAATCCTATTGCCAGTGGAATAACTTCAAAGAGAAGAAAAACCCTAGTAAATGATTTTGCTCCAATGGGGGTAAACTTTTTGCTTTTTCTTGAATGTTGAACAAGAAAAGTAATCACTGGACCCTTGGTTTTTCAAAGAACCCAAGCCTGTAATCAGCCAGCCTAGTCTTGTAAGCAGATCTCTTGTATTCAGACCATGTGAACTCCTTGTACAAGCTGCTCTCCCCCTCTGCCAGCAGGGGGGGCAAAGGTGCTATCTTCTCATCCAAAGCTGGCCCTCCAAAGTATATCATTGAGAACCTCGGTTTCCCATGATCAGCCAGCACCCTGTGCTTCACACTTTTGAACCTTCCATTGGTCAATACCTGAAATCAAAGGAACCCCACACACACACCCACCAACAAGACCTTGTCAAACATAAGAATGGAAAGGCAGTAACAAAACATCCCCGACTTGAAAGAGTGAGCGAGTGAGACAAGAAATTATTGCTCGAGTTTCATATATACTGAGTTTGAATCTAGACCATCAAGATCGAGGGATCCTATGTGGGTCCCACGTGTCCGGGACTCGACATGGTATATGAACTTGGCCCAATGAATAAGTTTTTGCGAGACGAAATGGGGCTAATGTCCACGTCTTGAGTGAATCACAATCATCGAGAAGTGGAAGAACCCAATGCCAAAGTGCAAAGGACATGAATCTCACGCGTTTTGTACGCTGCAAGTGGCCCTAACTAGAACTTATGCCATAATTATATACTTTTTTCCCTTGCAACACAATAACCGTCCGACATGATATCAGAATTCGAGTCGAAAGTCTGGACCACGCTACCTTCTTAGGTGCTCTTTTCTCCTATTACCCACGCATACAGCCCAATCAACTTAACAAGAACAAGTGCAAACGGGTATCTATCTAATCTGATGTTCACAGTGTGAAAGAACTCATGCAGATCCCAAGATGTTTACGAAGGGATAACAAAAGGAAAAACTCAGACTAGGAAAACCAAAGAGTACCTGCAAAGAATCACCAACATTGACGAAAAAGGAAGAGTGATCCGGCGGGACAGAGACCCAAGCCCCATCCCGGAGGCATATCTGGAGGCCCGACGTGTTGTTGGACCTCAGGATGGAAATTATTTGCGGGTCGGTGTGTTCCCCGAACCCGACCAAGTTGCGACCGCTCGGGCTAAATGCCTGCAGCTCCGGGCACGGTGGGTAGTGGTTCAGCCGGAAGAACGAGTCACTCGCCTCGCTCCTCAACATGCCGCTCAACACGTCCCTTGGCTCGATCCCAAGCCCGTCGGCCATCAATTCTAACACTCGGAACGCCACTTCCTTCACTGCTCTCACGAAATCCTCCACCGCACATCTATATTTTTGTATTTTTGTCACCAAGATAAAAAGAAATTGATTGATTAGAGCCCGTTGATTAAATAAGCAGGCGGATATTTGATTTGGTATCGTTGAAGTTAACCACCGTTAACATTTTAAAGATCGTATTAATGGATCAAAAAGCGCATTTGCGTACTTGACAAGGTAGGTGTATCAGATTGTGCAAATTTATGCGCTTGCATTAATGATAGCAAAAAACGAAAGATAAATGAAAAATACAAATGAGAGAAAATTTCAAAAGCGAAATAAAATAGATAGATATATATAAATATATATCGTTCGTATTTTAAATTGAAATGAGAATAAAAAATAAATGAAAAAGCTTATATATAATCGAGGACACATGAAAACTTATTAGTACATGAATTACAGAAAAGTTTCTTTGATAAACTGAGAGAAAAAAAAGGATTTTGCCGAAAAAGATAAGCTATTTAACGTGAATTATTGAGAAACTAGTGCATGTGAAAATTGAAAATATGATGAAAATTGATGTAATATATAATTACCGGAAAAGTTGCTGATTTCCCTGAGAAAAGGGGAGAGACAGTTTCTTGTCATGCTCACTAGAATTGGCGTGTAGGAGGAGGTATTCGATCCAGCCAATGTCGCCGTTTGGGCCAATCCGCTTGTTCCCGTAGCCGAAAGGGTCGGGAGGACCGGCCTTGTCCTTATCGGACTGCGGCAAGCCGAAGAATCTCACCGCCTCGTCCTCCAGCCTGCTCATGACCTCCGGCGAGACCCTGTGGTTCACCACCTTGAAGAACCCGAACTCCTCGCACGCCAGGACCACGGCCGCGCCGGCATCGGGCCTCGACAGGTCGATGACTGGGGTCCCATCGAAGATGGTGCCGCTCGGCTTGCACGTCTGGATGAGGGTAAGGTGGTCTATTGCCCCTTGAGATAGAACCACCATGACTCAAGAAGGAGAGGAGGAAGAGGCATGAAAGACAATGACGATGGTATGATGTGGAGCTGAGTTGATGGTGAGTTGGTATTTATAAATGGGTCAAGAGAGAGGTTCTTGAAAAGGAGGTGTGTTGGTGAATTTGTTAATGCATGAGAGAGAGAGAGAGAGAGAGAGAGAGAGAGAGGCGTTGCATACTATAAGGAGAGACTTGGGAGGAAGTGCTTGCCTTGTTAGCAAGAACCTTCTGTCATCATAAATTGAGTAATATATTGCTTGACATGACAATTACGTACTTTACCAAGTCTCCTTGATCAATTCAAGCAAAACAGCCTAGGCAACGGTGGAAAATCCAAAAAAAAAAAAAAAATTACCATATTCGACACCTTTATCGTCAAGTCTCCCAAAATATACATGTAGATTGGTAGACCCGATTCCGCGCTTGTCGTGCGAGCTGCTTCCGGGTATGATCCTATCGATTGCTACCCATTAAGATTGATTGCCTATGATAAAGCTCTGTAGATATGTCTACAGTAGTTCTTTCTAGGCTTACTGTAGCATCCTTAGTCAACTAGTGGTTAAGAGATCATTTTGGTGCTTCAACTATAACTCCAAGGGAAGTTCGTAATCTTTGTGTGTATGCTGCTACAGAGCCAAAAACATCTCTTGTCTTACACTTTTTATAAGACAAAGGCTATGTTCGCATATTTCTGTAAGATTATTGTTTTTCTTTGTATCTTTTTGGTCCCCTTTGTTTTCAAATCTTACTTGGCTCAATTCTATGCTAACAACAACAAAAACACTTACTTACACATAGAAAGAAAACAAATTCACTTGCATGGAAGGTTTGTATTGATATAGTAATATGGAAAGAATGGATTTCGATTTTTAAATATACGATCCTTTCAATAATGGAAATTGAAATATATAAAGAAAACAAAAACACTGACTTACATGGAAAGGTTTATCTGTATACAGATGACCTACCATCTTCCCTATGTTATGAGAAAATTTTTTTGCATTTTTGCAAATATTTTCGGTGTATTTAGGAAAGGAAGTCCAACCAGTTTAGGCAAAGTATCTTTTTCAGATCACTGGACTCCGAAAGAGTCATTGAGTTGACCGGTTTGCGTAGGTTTCAGCTGGGAAGGTATTATGTGTTCATGTCCATGTGAAATGGAAGCGAAAAGTTGGACAGGAAATTGATAGTAACCGATTATGACTTTAGAGTGAACCAAATGAATTCCATCACTCTCGTATCTCTCATTTTAAAGACACTTTATTCCGGTCGAGGGCGACGTGCTCAAATTGATATCCATTGTAGTAGAATCAAATAGACCCTCTCTATGGGTCGAAAAAGGTTTAAGTCTTTTCGATGGACCACCGGCGTGGGTCGCGATTGTGTCTGACCAGGCCGTTCATTTGCATGGATCTCGTGGTAAAGCTAGCTCAGATCCTTGGGCGATGGACGGTTGTAATTCAGTGCACGGCAAACTATTTCTAGCGATTTGTTCATATCATGATGTCCATATATAATTTTTTTTTTCCGAGATAAGCAACATTTTGTGACGAGAGTCTTTCGGACAAAATAGATGAAAGCCGCGTGGAGCTCAATCCACATTATCTAGCTTTTTATCTTAGACCATCCCTACTTGAATTACTTGAGGCCACCAAGGAGCACGTGTCTCTAATAATCACTTGATATGTGTAGGGTGGGAGCACCGGGGATTAATCGGGTGCTCAGAAAATCCTGGACACCCAGTTGATTTGACAAAAAAATATTTAGTTTGCTAGTGTGTGAACTTTGAAGGATATGGAAATACTAAACACGAACAAAATCATTTGATCACTTTCTTTTAGATTAAATCAAACTACGAAACTGCTTCGAAACCTTTATAGACCAAGCCAAAGCATATCATAGTTCATTTAAATACAAATGCAATTGCTTTTTATAGCATGGACGATTGATGCAAGACAAAATCCCATCGATATCTGACCGGATTACTTTTGAATTATGAATTAGTTGTTCGATTTCTTTAGAATTTTAGGATGCTTATCCTTGGTCAATTTACAAGCTGTAGAGTTATTTGTGTAAAGTAAGAGTGTAATTAGGATTAGCTCATAAATATAGGACAAGACAAGTGTCACTTGGGGTTTAATCAGGAACATACTTTAATGATCAAGGAGCACCCGCATAAAGGCCCGGGTACCTACTTTAAAAACCTTGTGGCCCTGATTTGTACGTAGTATGTTAGATTTGAACCGGACCTTCAATTCTTAAATTGTAAAATTTGGGTTTTGACCCAGTCAAAAAAAAAAGGAAAGGAAAAAGAAACTGTTGACTCAGTCAACAAAGTGGGGAGCTCGGTTAAAAGGAGACCGAGAGCTCCCTAGGCAAGAAACAGAAGAAGAAAGAGAAAAAGGGGAAAGAAGAAGAAGAAGAAAGAAGAGAGAGAGGGTTTGGTGCTACGGGATCTTGCCAAGTCGATTCGATTGCGTAACGCAACGCCTAGTAAGTGATCGCATCTCTCATTCGTTCAATCAAAGTATTTTCCGAGTTAGGGCCCATATTTCATAGTTATGTGATATTTGAGCGGCGAAATCCGTTGAGTTGTTGAGCTATGTGTGTGTATAAGCATATATATATATATATATATATATATAATTAGTAGTTTAGGGTGTCGTAGAGCTGTTGGATTTTACGAATCTTGATTTAGACTTACGGTTTGCCCAATATGATTTTTTGAAGTTGGCCACCCAATGTGAACAGTGCGCGACCAGCAGCTTTTAGGCCGATTTTCATCAATTTTCAGCTCGATTTTAGAACGGCCAAGTTAGGATTCTTGTAATGCTTTGAATGGGCTTTCTATTGACTATAAACTCGCTTGAAACAGGGTTCAGTGGAGGAATTTATGGTGCAATCAAATTTCGTGCTCAAACTCCAAGTTACAGACGATTTGGATAATCGCTTTGGACAAGTGGTTTGTGGATGCCTTTGAGTTGTCTTGTTAGCGTTTAAGCATCATTTAGCCGTTTCGTAGTTATCTTAGTATTTTACTTGGTTTTGACGTCGATTCTCGTTTAATTTTTGGAAATTTCAGGTGAGTGGTGCTATCTCTTCTTTGATTTTATAAAAACCATATCTCGAAGAAATTATGATTCGATATAAATATATATGTTGAACTTAAAAGAGCATTTTGTTGCATAAATTGAGATCGAGTATTTACTACTTTTTAGTATTTGAGAATCGTTTTTTCAGAAATGTATTGTGAAATGATACATTTGTATATTGCGTTTTTATGAAATGAGTTCGGAAATGATTCAATAAATGTTCTACGCAATGTATTTCTGGCGGATGAGCCGTATTGTGAGAAATTTATTTGTTTGGTTTGTGAAATGTATTCTGGATTTGATTTCTAATATTAAATTATGATTGTTTGATGCTCAATATGACTGTGAACTCATTGAAGGGTTTTGGGGTATGCATACCGGGTTTAGGATATCCTTCTAGGCCAAACCACTAGCTTTGTAAGTGAAGACCTTGCCAAGAGGGGAATCTTGGTAGCTTTGTCACAAGACTTTGTGTCGTGACCATGGTTAGATATTGAAGAATAGATTGATCGATGGAATGGACCATCAATGTGTGATGTGATATGAAATTCATTAATGAAATAGATCATTGATGTGTAATTTGAGATTAGTCAATGGAATGGACCATTAGCGTGGTTTTTATAGAGATTGATCAATGGACTTGACCATTAATAGTTTGAATTGTGATGGTGGATTTAAATGTGTATTTGTGACTTGTACAAAGTTTTGATGAAATGAAACAACTCTTATGTGATTCTATATGTATTTTAAACCTTGAGTTTGGCTTCTGAAATTCTGATATTGCTTTGTACATATACATAGTGATTGCTCGATCTACTTAGAAGAGATATATTATTCAATGAACTGTGGTTGCTTACCCCTCTCTTTTCCCAATCTTTTCAGGATTTTTGGTTGGTAACCGATAGAACGAGTGTGATGTCGTAGGGATTTTTGGGTGGTTTAAGGCTGCGTCCTTCGGATAGAAGGACGGCCGTGTCATCCCCTATCCTGATAGGTTTCGGGGTGTAACATAAACACACCAAATCTCTTACATGTGATTGAAAGATTCTTGAGAATCCTATTCTTGGAGGAGCATTTTTGAAAATTCACGGGATTGCCTAACCTCTTACATGTGATAAATTTAAAAAAAAAAAAAAAAAAACCCTTTTTAGCATGACAATTGACATTCAATTGAACCTGGGTTGCTTCTCTCACCAAATTATTATAAATGGTAGGTACTTGATTGAATCAAACTAATGTTGCTTACACGATTCTTAAAAAACTCTTAAATACTAAGAATTTATTTTAATGATTTAGATAACTTTATACCCCATCTTTCTTGTGTGAATGTTTTTCGTAGTAGTTGTGGCAATTTGGAGCTTCTGTGCAAGGAGTAGACCCACGGGCAACATTTTCTGACTTTGTGTAAGAAAGCTTGATTAGATTAGTTGACTTTAGATTGAGAACTTTGCCTTAATGATAGCCAGAAATGTAATTAGTAATAAAGGAGTGTGTGATTGAAGGGGACAACTTCTTAAAAATTAACTTTTACACAAGGTGGGGAATGACATGTTCAAACCCAACAAATGCTAAAGACCAAACATCATTAGTTGGAGCATAGGAAGTGATCAAGGAGAGATTTTCAAAGTCTCATGTTTTTTTTTTTTTGGTTAATAATTGCTGGAAATGCAAGGCTAATCTTTTTATTAGGAATTGCACAGAAAGGCTGACCTTTCCTAGAGTGGGAACATTGGAAAAATGGGTTGGATCAAATTGTCAGGTTTCTAAAGAACAAATAGGTCAAAAGCGAAAGTGATGCATTCTAGGAACTTCCACTTGACAAAGATACCACCTTGTCCAATTGTCTACTTACCGATTAGTTGGCATCCATCAATTGTGTTGGCTAATGAATGTTAGCTGAAAGTGATAATACTAGATATTAGTGTACTATTATAAATGAGAAAAGTAGTACAATAAGAACTCTAAATATAACTTATTTGGTCGTGCAAAGAGCACTCATTAAGATTACCATTTTTTTCAATTTGAGCTTGTAGTTTGTGCACTGTCAATGAAAACTCATTTCAATTTGCAAGTCATCCTAATATCCGGACATGTATGAATTCCACAGTAAGAATCTGCTTTCGGGACTTTGAAGTTATCCATTTTCTCCGACCAAGTCCTCGGACTAATCCCAGTCGTTGTACTCACATAACTTCTCTATTCAACTCCCTCCAACTTCAAACCCAATGAACTCGGTTGACACATCTGTCAAAGTCGACAAGAATCCATCAATCAGACTGATTTCACAACACAGTCAAATTAGATTCTTGTCGACTCCGACACACGTCGGCTTGCAATTTCAGAAATCAAGAGTTTTGAGTAAAAAAAAAACCTAATCCATACTATTGCGTTAAAGGCCCCTAAACCTTCCTTTAATCATAGCATAGGATAGGATCTCAACTGCCTTCCTGCTCCCAATTATCATTCTTTGATGGATGTGTATTTGAAATCAATGTCTAGAATCCGCTCATGTGACGGGTCAGCGGATCTTTGCAATTCGTCAAATGCCCCTTTTTATCTTTTTTGAAGATTTGGCAGTTAAAGCCGCCAATTTTGTGAAAAGAAACGATTACATTAGTGGAAATTCTACTATTTATATTTCTTAAACTGAGACTTGAGTGTACTGCACAGTCATCCCCTTCTTTTTATAACTAATCAATTACTACTTTTTGCCTTCCATTGATGTGGACATGGGTGACAAGATCACATGTCATTGAATGAACATAAATTGTCTGTAGACACTTCAGAAAACCACCATAGAAAATATACTGATAAGAAAGCGGAGGACCTTACACGGCATGGAAATCTTACGACAAAATGTTCGGTTTCATACTGCCGACTTTTTTAAGGATGAAAACCCTAAGGACGATGATCCCGTCACAAATTACACCTTGTAATTTTCTTTAAAAGGTTCTAGACATTCAAAGATCATCCTTATTAAGATAGACATAAAAAAGAAGATGAACTGGTCTCATAGAATAAAAGAGGGACTAGAGATTTTTAACTGTTTAGGTTTCTTGGACAAATGGTTGGATGCTCAACTTTAACAGTCCATAATAACTTTTAAAAGTGATCGGTTTCAAGATGGGTAGCTTTCAGATCTAAAACCTGAAACCTACCATATTATAACCAGCTTTTAGTTTTTGAAGCCTAAAACCTACTCTATTTATCTTGAAACCTGTTTTGGAACCTATCTTATTATTTCAATCCGGTTTCAAAATCTATCTGAGAACCTGTTTTTCTTTTGTTCTCTTTTTTGATTTCATTTTTTCCAGCAAAATAATATGAGTAACAATAAAACGATTCAAAGTAAAAGATAAATAATAAAAATCACTATCCGTCAAAAGTAACAATCTTTAAGATGAGCAATAAAAATTACTATCTCAAGTAAATTCGGTCCGGTTGCACACACTTAGTAACTCTACAAAAAGTAAAAGCAAAAGGTGCTTTCTTGTGTTCCCACCAAATTGTCAGTATAAATCAAATTTCGAAAGATTTTAAAAAGATAATATGCTAATTTTAAAGTCAGTATTGATGTGCTGTGAAGGTCTATTAAGTAATCTGCTATAAATATAATGTTAACCTATTTCCTAATAGTTTGAACTTTTGAGAAAAACGGTTTGTCCAAAATGATAACAATGCACAAGTCAAGAGTTCGAATCCTAACACTCCCGTCCACAACCTATCTTGCACATGTAAAGACCGGCTTACCCACACAAGAGGGGGATTATTTACCTAAAAACTAAAGCTTTTGGCAAAGAAGATTTGTTCAACTATCGTAGGTGTTTAAAAGGTGTTTAAGGTTTTAAAAGAAAACGGTCAAAATGCATTCGCCACAACATTTAGATCAAGCAAAAGGTAATTGGTAAAAGTCAATCTAGACACACCCCCTATCAACAGGACAAAGAGTCCCAAACGGTGAGGCTCCCATGTTCTTAACATCAAAGAAAGTCCGGCAATTTCTACCCGACTCAACGGGAATAAAAAAAATATAATACCCTAGTTTGATTATCTATAGAGATGCGTCAAACTTAATCATGCACACGTAGTAAACCGGATCCCTGCCTACAATTTACTCCTAGAATAAACTAAAATTGGATTTGGACGGAGCGGAAGCGCTATAGCAAAAGCACTTAAAAATCTCTCCATGCATTCCTATCCCAGGCATTAAGATGCACGAAAGCGCTACTATCGACCGCATTGTGTTTAGTTTCCCCACGCACCTGTCAAACATGCGCATCCAACATTGGCCTGAATATCGTGACGCTTACTGATGCAAGCGAAAGAGAATCACTCTTTGGCATATGAGTCCCTCATCGGGGATCGCATCGTCTTCTTTCTTTATTCTTACGAGTCGTCTCTTTCTAATTTCATGTGTACGCATAGCCATGTGTTCGGTCGTCTCTTGGGGAAATGCTTGTTTGGACCCAAGCCCATCGCGACCCTTGATCATGTAGGACCCACCACGTAACCAATGATCGCGAACCATCCGTCCGGTCTGGACAAGACTGTCTCCACTCTAGACAAAGATTGCAACGGCATCACATAGGATTTTTGGTCAAAGATTCATTGTAACCTTTTGGAGAAAAAGACGCTAACTACACCTCGCACCACAGCATAGCATCGGCACAGAAAAAAGGAGGCTGAAATTTCTTGAGTAGCCTTCACACCAATCCCACCTAAATCAGTAATCATGGCAGCCTCGATGTGTGAATGTTTTCAAGCCATAGAGGTTGTAATCACAACACCCTTTCATTTTCTTGCCCTACAACCTCTCTGAGCATTGTGAGATACTTGGAACGCTAGTGATGGTGGCAAAGGCAAGGTGGTGGCCGGCACTGGTTGCAGCCATGATTGATCGAAAGATACTTGACACAAACTCGATACATTTATGGAACTAACATTGATAAACTTGAAAGTTACACAATTCAAACAAATGGACTTCTTAGAATGCGCAGCAAATATTACAATCCTATGCAATGACAGAATTTTTAAATGCATTCTGATCAGAATTTGACATGTGATCAGGACAGCCTAATTTCAAGTTGCAAACTTTAGGGGTGTGTGCGCTCCCCGTAGACTAAATCAAATCATAAACCAAAAGAGATAATACCCACCATGAATCTTACTGTATGTTCTAAGAGTAACTTGATCGAAAAGGATAAATATGAACCATATATCTGTGGAGTGAGGAAGACATAAGTGGATCATAGAGTAGAGGAGCTCAAAATCTCATGCCACAGTAGCCTTCAAGACTTTGATCCACCCACATGCTTTCATTAGCAAAAACAGAGTGCAACATTGGCTTCCCCCGGAAGGTTGGGAAATGGTCATAATGCATTCTATAATACAACTTGCACCGGTTGGGAAATAGTCAAAATGCACTCTAATACAACTTGCACCGAGTGTTTTAAACATAATCCATCCAGAAAAGAGTGCAGTGAATCAGCAATATATGTGACAATATACCATACATGTGCTTCGAAAATTTCAAGATGAATGGGCAAGGTGATTTTTGTTTATTTTATGTGACTGAAAACTTGTCAAAAAACAATTTACACACAGATGTTAACATGTTGCTTCGTCAACTAGCCCCCTTGAATGGGCCAATATTGACATATGGCCAGATCTTTGGATCGTGTGAATTCCATAGGCTCTTGTTATCTAAGGATGCCCATGAGTTAAGTTTATCTTACTTAGGGTGCACAATCGAAAATATCAAACTATAGCCTCACCTGAATGTCACAAACTGCAGACTTCGTCCAATCGAAAGCACTGCAACAATTGAAACCCTCATAAGATCATCACAACCTGCAATTGGCAACTTAGGTAGAGTGAAATCTGCTTGACACCTTTCAAATTCTCTGATAGCTGGACATCTCACGCTTTTTGGACACCTGGACAAGGATGGAAATCATGAACCGAAGCATGATTTATGGCAGCCTAAAAAGAATTACTATATAGATGTTGCAAGAAAATTTTTCCCAGAACAGAGTAAATTGATAGAGTTGACAGTGAAAGGTACAAGAGTTGGAAAGTGTACGAAATTCTACATGGTTCAGAAAGGCAGAGAATTTAACGACCATTATAACACTTTTAATAGAGCTCGGAATATCTATAAGCAGCTAGGCAAGTGATACACAGATCAGATTTTCCTCTGTGAAATTTCAAATATCATATCTATGTTGTTTAGGGCTATACCCAGTCAAGAAAAAGTACACTTCATTTCATGGTAACAGAGTGCTAGCTATGGATCGCACAACATCACAGTGACTGTACAGTTGCAAGGAGGAAATGGATGACAGAATATTCTAGATTCCTTCAGACATAATGATGTGTCAATAGGGACAGATCTAGAACTTTTCTTTGATGGTGGCAATTGCCCCCACACCTTGCAATGTGGATCCCTCACTATGTGTCAGGATGGATATCTTCAGACTTGATTCAAGCACTTGTCCCCAAAAGCATCTAAATTATATGTCACGGTGTTGAGTCAGTTCAACAGCAACATCGTTGTCAACGAGAAAAAGTTTTACCTGGAAGGGAGAGTTCTAAAAATCGCATGTAGGACTCTAAGGATGTTCAGAAGTTTTTGCTAAATAGCAAAGCCAATTGGATGCTGAAAGATGATATGTCAATAAATAACTCTTGAAGATTTGGGATTTCCAATGAATTTTAGCGGATAGAAGGTCAAAAACAGACTAAGGCAGCTGAAAGAGGGCCTTAATCCTCAACAAACTGGGTCCAGAAAGACTTGTTTACACCATCTATGTATTGCAGGCAACAAGATGATATTTACATGTGGGAGTAGTAATTTATCTCCGAAGCCCGTAGAGTTTCCCAAATTTGCTATGAGCTTTCCAATTTAAGCCCAAATCCTTGAAAGTTCAACATAGTTCCGGAGATGATATAATAAGAGATAAGTGCACTTGAGGTCCTAAAGCTTAATGCGAAAGTGCAATGGAGTCAAAAAAAACTTTCCAAAAGTGCAATCAAGTTATAAAGCTTGTCAAATTGGTGCAATCAAGTCCATCCATCAAAATTCCATCCAATTTGGATAATTAAAAATACTGACATGATTTTTTTTATTACTTTCTTATGACACTTGACGTCCACATGGTGCCCATCAAGTGCCACATCAGAAAAAAACAACTCTTACTTAAAAAGTATAATAAAAACTAAAAAAATGGAAAAAACAATGAATAAAGACCAAAACTTAGACTGTTAATCTTCTTTCTTTCATTGCTGTGCAAGCTATAAACTGTTGATCTTCTTCTTCTTCGGCCATATTCTCTGTATCTTCTCTTCGAGTGGCCGAACGCGGAACAGTTCCTCCCATTAAATTTGGGCTTTATGTTAATGAGAGAAAATTCATCATGAGACAGACAGTCAATAAATTTCAATAAGAGCAAATGTGATGCACTAAGGTTTAAAGGGGATTTGCCTGTCGGTAATCTTCAGTAGCTTTTGTTTAGGGCTCCCGAAGATCTTGAGGAAGTTTTTATATTGGTCAGTAATTTTCACTTTCTTTTTCTATATCTATCCTAATTTAATTCAAAGTGGGTTTGAATTTGTAATACAAAGCTTCGAATCATGGCAAACAATTGGAGGAATCTTCATGAGGACCTGCTCAAACTCATGGCACGGAAGATAGTCATGGTTGATCAATTTCAGCGTAGCGTGTCGTGTGTGGCTTCACACTACGATGGGGACGAGTGCTCCATAGATACTCATGGAGAAGCGGCATAGGCAAGAGCGTGAGTTCTATTCCTTCTCAGACAGAAAGCTTAGGTTTGTAGAAAATAGAGACTGTAAGAAACCTTGTGCATCAGTGAAAGAAAGAAAAAGATGAACAGTATTGTTTTTTGGTTTTTATTCACTATTATTTTTCTTTATTCTTTTTTTAAAATTTTAATTTTTTCATGATATGGCGCATGGTGGGGCCATATTGGAGCCATGTGTCTTAATATAGTAACAAAAAAAAGCTATGTCGGTATCTTCCGTTAGCCTAGTTGGACAGAGTTAATGAGAGGACTTAATTGGACAAATTTAATAAATTTTAGGACTTGATTGCTTTTTCTAAAAATTTTAAGACTTGATTGCACTTCTGTGATATGTTTTAAAATTTTTGGTGCACTTATCCATATAATAAAGATTTGGCAAAAGTTGGTATAGAGGAGCAACAATCAGGGTAATGTGTCTGGTACCAGGTGATTTCGAGTAACCTGAAAAATAACCAGAAACCACATACTGAAGGCAAGAATAGAGATGATATATAATCTCATACTTATAGGTCTCAGGAGCCAGCTGGCTGTCTTACACGGAAACCTTCATGCAAAGAAGGAAAAGATCTACTCGCAGCAGGGCAGATACAAAATGACCACTCAATAAATCACAACTCTGCACTGGTTGTGTGATAGTGCTTTGGCCATTCTCTTAGTAACTAAAAAGATTCTGAACACAGGTCGAAGAGCTTAGATGGGCAAAAAGCAAGTTTTCAAGCGAATTGCTTCATTAGGCTAGCATGATGTATAAATATTTACAAATTACGACAAGATATATTTACTCAGGATCAGATGCATTTGTAACAAATTAATCAAATAGTCTTCTTATGGGCATACGAGGAAATCACAAGGCCTGAAGATCAAGCCTACAATAATTTCTTTTGCAAAATATGCCAGATCATTCTAATACAACCCCAGAATAAATTGCTTTTTTCCTTTTGTAAGGGCAAACTGGTGGTACTTTGTTTATGGACTGTATTTTATCGAAATTGTTTAATTTTGGCTAAAAGACATTTTACTCATTAATGAAAAATTCAGATCGGATTTTTCAAGGTTTCTGAGTAGAGATAGATGAGTCACATTAGAGAAGACCAATGATACCATGAACTTATCCAATTTGATGCACTACTCACATTTCCACCACTGCCTCTGAGATTGATAAGGTGAAAATTTTCAACAACTCACTTTTAGGAGTGCTCCCTTTGGCACCCCAGGGTTTTAACTCATTCCTCCAAAAAGAGTTCCTTCTATAAAATATCATAGACTGCTATTGAGAGGTAAAACTTACATAAGGGATAGCAATATAAAACATCACAGGTGGAGATATGCAGAATGGTTAAAGTAAGAACACAAAAACAGAACAGAAGGCTTACCTAGGCATTAAATATTGAAAGGTGGAAATTGGTAGGTTCAATAGGTCGATTAGTATGCTACATAACCTTGAGCCAAGACTAAAAAGAGTGTGATCCTTTTATCTGCAGGAAAACAAACAAATGAGCTAGAATGACTCAAAAAATCTGCTAAAGTTACTTTGATGCATCTCTGCACCATTTATTACAACAAATGTTATTACAGCTATCCAGTCTGAATAAATCGATCTACATCCAGTCAAAAATGCAGTAGCCTATCTAGTGCCCAGCATTCAATTAAACTCCAGGTGAATGATTAGGAAAAGGACTGACCACAAGGCATTTTTAATGGAAATTTTATTATCTTTATATTCCTATGGCATTGTTAAAGAAGAGCTTGAGTGAACCAACCTTCACACATCAATTCGATGACGCCTTAAGCCACAAACTTTACAGTCCCACACGATATCAGATACCTCATCTTGAGGCAAACTTAAACCCTGCCTCCTTATCGATCTATGTAACTCACAGAAAAATTTGGGGTCTTCCAGTTTGATATATTCACGCAGCACCCTTTCGTGATAAGGAACCCAGTTCCTAGGAAAGGGAGTGTAATCACAGGAGGGAATCAAAGACATGTGGGAGAACTGAACGCCTTCAATTGCATCAACAAGCCCCATCCTCAAAAGATCAGAGTATTCAGGCGCAGAATTGTTGGTACTCTCTCTTAATGGGCGGCTAAGGTTACGGGAAGCTATTTTGTATACCTTGGCGCGAGATTTTAGTCTGTACCTTGCAGCATAGAGTTTAGCTAGAGAGCTTCGAATCACATAAGCACAAAATCCCACAACTTTCTTGCGATTGTCAGCATATCTGTACCAATCTGCCATGGTCTCCAGAAACTTATTCATCTGAGCATTTGAATGAGCTTGACTGGAGTAAAGCATTGGAGTGCACGGTAATGGCTCAGGATCCTTATCACCCTTAACAAACTTAAGACGCCTAAATTGACGAATACATTGTTGTAAGCTGGCAGTAACTGAAAGCAGAGTGCCCACACCTTTTTCACTCACAATTTTGCCTCCAGTAGCAGTGTACCTGAGTGTCGGATGTATCACTCGACGACAGATAATATGGTCCAAGAACTGGATACCTCTACTGATATGCTCTATCTCCAACTTCAAATTATCCAGCCTCAAACCAAATTGTACATCGCAAAATTCAATAATTTCCTTCCGAATTTGCACAGCATCATCTCTAGGCCCTCGAATTCCTATCAAGAAATGGCCCCCATACCTAATATAATCCATTTTCCTTGTCTTCTCTTTCCCACTAGAAGGAACAAACTCAGGCCAAGAAGGGTTATGACATCCATCATCAATTGAACTTTTCCATATGGAATCAAACTGAGATGGTTTGAAGAACTCAACAATCTTCTGTTCCATGAAATGATCCAGTTCATTTAGACAGACATTAGCAAGTAAAGGACTTATAATGCCACAACAACCATAATCGGGTACCTTGGCAGCCTCCTCAGGTGCAAAGTCGAAAAAGGTCCTTAACCAGAAAGGATCTGGTTTTGGCTCGTTCTCGTGCAGAATCTTCTTCTTGGTCCCCTTTTTTTTCTTTTGTCTCAACTTCTCATTGTCGTCCCTCGGCATTTGATTCCTAACCGTGGCTCTGAATGCTGACTTGATTAGTCCCAGCACTCTTCTGTCTTTGATAGCCTTCTCCAAAAGACCCATCACCACATTTAAATCCAAGCTGTTGAAAATTTCAGATACATCACCCTTCAAGAACCACAAATACCCGGCAAAATTACTCCGAATTGTCCTGATAACAGTATGGGCATTTCTTCCTGGCCGAAAAGCATGTGATTTTACCGAAAAGCGAGCCTCGAAAACCGGCTCGAGAATCATCAGCAGAACCTCCTGGACCACCCTATCTTGGAAACAGGGCTCGCTCGACTCCAAGATGGCCTTCAGCTTGGTTTTAGAGATTACCCTCGTGCCTGTTCTATCGTAAGGGCTGCGAACCAGCTGATGGGTCTTGTCGTTCCACTTGAATTTGCTGCGAGTAACCGCATTCCTGAGGGACAGGAGAGAAAGGAGAGTGCCGAAATGAATGGCATTGCGAGGCGGGAACGCGCCGGTCGCGTGAGCGCAGGTTCGCTGGTAGGCGAGGACCCAGAGGTCAAATTTCGCCAGGAAGCCCGTGAGGTTCGGGAGCACGACGTCGGTCGGCGAAGAGAAGGATTTCACCCATAGCGAAGAAACAAGGTCGACGGGATCCTCCTTAAGGAGAGAGTACGGGTCTTGAACGGCTTGGTTCTGGGGAGCTCCCGGGCCGCTCTGGTGGGTAAGTGTCGGGAGCGAGGCAAGGGACCGGGACGACGCCCGAGGGACGGCGGGAGAGATGGCGCAGGACAGGTGTCTGATGAAATTCCTCCTCGACATGGCTCGATCCGCTTCAACAGCATGCGTGGAAGCGACTACACTTCGATTTCAGGCAGCAGCAACCATCGAACGAAAACCAAGGCGCTGCGGGGCTTCCGTAACCTGAGGATACGAAATGGAGAGAAAAGGCAGCCCACCGGTCGGAAAGCTGGGCTTCATCTTGGTTCCGATGCAGCGAACCGGACATGGCTCCTCCTCAGCTCCATGGCTGGGGCATGCTCCTAGGAAAAGCAAAGAACCGCCGTCTACTTAATTAAAAAGGTTAATACCACGGAAACTCAAACCGACATAAATTTACCTAAATTACCACGAAAATTCAAAACCGCCATAAATTTACCTAAACTAATTCCGAACTAAAACATATGTTCTGTTAAATTTTATCTTCAAATTGCTGAGTTGGACGTTACGTGGTAGTTGACGAATACACCGACTTGAGATTTTACCTTTCGTTTGTTGAAACTAATGAGGGATAAATTTATCATAAGTATATAAATTTAGGATTTTTTTATGATCAAAAAATCAGTTTTTGGTAAATTTATCATAGGTATATTAATTTGAGATTTTTTATGATCAAAAAAATTAATTTTAAATAAATTTATCACAATCACAGGTATATCAATTTAGCATTTTTTATAATATTAAACATAATAAAAAGGAACGTCCATAATTGTCAAATTTTTCATCTTGGATGTCCATATTTTATGCATCATCAGCCGTCGCCTAAATCTCAATTTTCTCTCTTTTTTTTCCTTCCTTTTTTAAAAACACAAAAAAAATGCATTTAAATAATATTTTGGTGACAATACTTTCGTCATGATTCGACTCACTCAGCCTCCGAATCGGATAAAAGAAGAGGACCTTGCAACAATTTCTCTAGGACTTCCCGGTCCAACTCACCAATCTAACAAGAAGAGAGTATTTTTCTTGCCGAATGATCTTATCTTTACCCTCACAAAAAATCC
Organism: Syzygium aromaticum; assembly: GCA_024500025.1. NCBI lineage: Eukaryota > Viridiplantae > Streptophyta > Magnoliopsida > Myrtales > Myrtaceae > Syzygium > Syzygium aromaticum. The sequence continues at coordinate 9,537,389 of CM044888.1, read as the reverse complement.
CATTCTTATGTCTTGGATAATACTATCTACAGCATTACAAACTTTGTCCTAGAGATGCCCGACTTGCATTTAGTAGTTTGGGATGACCATCATTGTGGATTTAATGAGGATAGCGCAGTCAGTCGTCAAAAGGAATTCGTGTTTTCAACTCGAGAGTACAGTTCTTGGTTTTTCGACGACAAGTCATTGGAAGAGGGGGAATCGATTCGTTCTTAGTTTCTAAAATCTATAACATGCCTAGGAATCCTACTTAGGAAAATTGGTTCTAAAGCCCCTTTTTTTAGAAAAAAAAAAATCAAGAGCACTAGTACTCCTTAAGAATTGAGCTATATTCTTCAACATAAACAAATAACACAATAACCATATGACCAACAAATATTTTCATAGCCCAATGGTGCCACTTTTATATTTCACTATAAGAATTTAATCTTTTACTCAAAACATAAAATGGGCCAGTTTAGAATGCGGCAATTCCCTGAACTTACCAGCTACGTTCACGATTCAAATATTTTATGATTACATGTTTGGAACCAAATCACCCTAAAGTCGATTGCCCTTGCTACGAACCATTTTATCTTTGACCAACAAAAAGGGAACTTTATAAATAAAAAGTGTACAATTTTCGACCCAATATAATACAACAGGAGACTAACTTATCAAGATAGATCAAAGATCTAACTCAGAAAGCGACTTGAAAACGCATTCTCCGCTATGAATCTGGACATGAATTATGCAATATTTAGGAATAATGCTAGGTGTACCAAAATCATTTCATAAAAGCGACGTATTACATAACGTGACAGATGATAAGATGAATGTTTCAATAAGTCAATCGGAAACTAACTTAGTAAATCAAATTTAATATATCCATTGTTGTTGTTTATCCAACATCTCGGCTAGGTGCGCTTGTTTCGCCAAAAAAAAATGAATAATTTAAAAAATACTTTCCTAAAAAATAATCGTATGTATCGTTTGGAAATAATTAGTCAATTTCAAATATTTTTATTATCGATGACTGTTTAGGCGAAAATATCTTTAGTTCATTATTTTCGTGATATTTTTGTGAAAATATTTTTTAAATTATTTATTTTTCGTAAAATAAACGGAGTCTGAATTAAATAAAAACAGATGAAAAAAAAAAAAGGGGCAACATGCGACGAAGTGGAGGGGATGGCTGGTCACTGACCTGCAAAACCGAAGACTTCTCTCTCTCTCTCTCTCCGTTCTTGCAAGAAGCCGATCAACCCGCCTCGCAATCTCTCTCGGAGGTCCGCCGTCGGGCGCCGAATCGTCGCCTCCGCCTCCGCCTCCGCCTCTCTCTGTGCTGTGCATTCGGGGGCCTTTGTCGCCGTGCGGAGCAGATCGGAGGGGAGAGGGAGAGGAAGAGACAGAGCGAGCGCGATCCCGGCCACCATGTCCGGCTCTTTGCCTTATTCCATGAAGGACGTCGAATACGACAACGCCAAGTTTCGCCAGCGATCGCTGTACAAGGTTTGTCCCGGCTTCTTCTGCTGCTTCGCCTACCCTCGCTGTTCCTCGCGTTCGGTTGACTTTTCTGCGTAATTGAGCTGCTCAAGATCCGGGATTTGAGATCTTTGCTCGGGTTTTGATTATTGGGTCGGTTTAGAGTATTCGCGTAGGACAGATGGTGGGTGCTTTTTGGTAGAAGTTGATCTGATCCATCAGTTTCCACTGGAACAAGCGTCGACTTAATCTAGCGATGGTGAGACTTGTCTGGGCCGTATGCGTTTCGGGCAGTGATTTCTATCTGGTGGGGTCTTACTCAAATTTCAGAATAGATGATTAGCTTAATTCAGCTGGTGAAAAAAAAACAATTTTCGTGCATCTGTCAGTCTGCTTTGTCTTGTTGGCTCTCTGTTAGGAACTTGTCTTCTATTCTTTCAGATAAATTGTTTCTCTTTGGGTTAACTTCTCCTTCTTCTCACGAAATCTCCTCATCACCGAGTTCGTAGAGCCATACCGTAAGGTGTGCGCAAATAGTGAGGTGTATTAGAAGGGTCCCAGGACTCGTAACTTCTATATATCGTTCCAGGTGTTCCATTGTTAGCTAACCGATCATTTTCTAGAGGAAGAAGTATTTTATGTGTCGGTTATGCGGCTGACTTGGTGTGGTGGGACCGATCAATCACGGTGCCCCCGTGATATGCAAGCCATCCTAAATTTTGGAGTCACTCATTTTTTCATTGGCTTGATGCAGCACATGTCAATGCCACATGGTGTAACCTTCACATGAAAATGATGAATTAACTTCTCCTTATAGAGGAGTTTCCATCTTAAGCTTACAAAGATTTTGAATGAGGTCATTTAGGTTACTTGACAAATTGCAGATGTCGGTCTTTTTTCAGTGAACTTATAAGTAGCATCGTGCTTTTTCTAAGTCGTGATATAGTGCTTGGGTGTTTTGGCATGCTATGGAAAGTATATGCTTAATTGAATTCCATCACATGCTATGATATCAAGTGTTCACTCTGACATCACAGTGTAATTTGCTGATGCCACTGCCCCAATTGTTCCATTGTGTACAAATGATTATGCTCTTTTGTCTTGTATGGTCTATTAGAGCCAAAAATGGAATGAAGCACAAATGAGTGTCTTGAGTCAAGAAAAATAGCTGACTGGATGTGTCCTAGTGATATCTAGGATGGATAAATTCATCAATTTCGAAAAATAAACCAAGCACAGACTTTCTTAATTTTTCCTTGGGGGATCTTGTCACACTTGAACTTCTCAAAAGCTTAAGTAGGAAAGTTTCGTGGTTCCGTTGTCCTGTCTGGCTATGAAAAGTCTTATGCTGAGTTTCTGTTTTACCCCTTCCTTTCATGTTTGTCCGATGGCATTTGCCTGAAAATTTATTCAATTCATCACGGGCATAGATATTACTCTGGGTTACGTTCACGCTATGATGTGTAAACTAGATGGGACACTTATGATGCTCCTGGACCTGGCAGGAGCCACTAGCTTTATCCAGATTACTGTTGTATTTTGAGTATACTAGATAACTGAAGGAATCCGATATTGTTGATCGTTATGAGGATGATCATTTATACCTCATAGGGACAGACAAACTGGTTCTACTTCTTTGACTGGTGTTGTCAAACTTTTGCACTTTAGTCGTAATGAGCACAGTGAGCGCAAACAAGTGGCCTTTGATGTGGTTAGCCCAAAAAAAAGAACGAAAGGGTGATTCAAAAGTACCAATAAGGTTTCTCAATGAAAAAGCAGCCTTTTCTCTTTATGAAAATATCCTTTCAGGTTGCCCTTTCTTTTGACAAATAACTTGAGCTCTTAGTTTGTCCAAGAAGAAGTATGTGATTCTAATGGAAAGTTTTTGGTTGCTTTCTTTCGTTTCTGGCTTTCCCAGGTGATAAATCAGACCTTGCTCACTCGTAACATAAAGCATGATTGGTTGAGTTGTAGTACGGGGAAGTTTCTTGCTTTGGTGATGCTCCTTGGTTTAGCATATCTTTTCATGGCACATACAAGTTCAGAACCCCAATTTTCTGGTGGATTAGCGAAAGATGTCATGGTAAATAAAGGGGACAAGATCAATAGTGATGGTATTAGCGGACTTAGAAGATTTTGGAGGAAACCCCCAAGGCTTCCTCCTCGTTTATCACCTGATGAGAAGGGTGGAAAAAATTCTTTTGGTCGTGAAGCTGGGAATCCAAGTTCCAGATTAAAGTGGGTAAGCAGACAACAAAAGGTTAAGGATGCTTTTATCCATGCATGGTCTGGTTACAAGAAACATGCAATGGGCTATGATGAACTCATGCCTCTCAGCCAGCATGGTGTTGATGGATTAGGAGGTTTAGGTGCAACGGTTGTGGATGCTCTTGATACTGCTATTATAATGGGTGCTGATGAAATTGTCTCTGAAGCAGGTTCGTGGATTGAAACTCAGCTATTAGACAGGATTAAACACAAAGGTCAAGTCAATTTGTTTGAGACGACAATACGTGTGTTGGGTGGTCTATTGAGTGCCTATCATTTGAGTGGAGGAGATGGGGGGATGAAATTGACAAAAAATGGTCCCAAACCAACAGTTTACCTGGATACTGCTAGGGATTTGGCTGATCGTCTGTTATCTGCTTTCACTGCTAGTCCGACTTCGGTTCCTTATAGTGATGTAATTTTACGCGATTCTTCTGCACATCCAGCTCCTGATGGACTGAGTAGTACTTCAGAAGCTTCAACTTTGCAGCTTGAGTTTAATTATCTCAGTATGGTTTCTGGTGATCCAAAGTACAGTTTGGAGGCAATGAAAGTCTTGGAGCACCTGAAGACTCTACCCAAGGTGGAGGGCTTGGTTCCTATCTACATAAGGTTTGATAATCCTAATTTTTATTCTTATAGACATGGAATGATTACTTAAGCAATGTCAATTATTATAAAGAGTGCCGCAGAATAACTTTAATAATGATTTCTCATTCTTCAAGCATATGGTTTCTAGTTATTCGTCTTCCATTCTCTTCTGATGACATTTGTCCGCTGAGTGCAGCCCCCAATCTGGTCAATTTAGCGGAGAAAATATAAGGCTAGGGTCTCGGGGGGACAGCTATTATGAGTATTTGCTGAAAGTGTGGCTTCATCAGGGAGGTAGTCAAAATAGTAATCTAACCTACCTATACGAGATGTACAGTGAAGCTATGAAGGGTGCACGTAACCGGCTTGTGCGTAAATCAGTCCCAAATGGCTTGGTTTTCGTGGGAGAACTTCCTTACGGATCTAATGGAGCTTTCAGTCCGAAAATGGATCACCTGGTATGTGGTTTCTAATTATTGAGGTATTCTAATGTAGAGTCATACTTTCATCTAATTAAGTTTTAGAAATTGGTAGTGGCCTTGCAACTTCAATACGGTATCCAAGCCTTGATCCAGTTTTTTACTACCCTTTTAATTGATAGTTTTTCCTGTGGATCCTCGTTAGCCTTACTCCCCTGACCTTCTATTCCACATGCCTCTCTGGTTCCTTCACATATTCTTTTAACCGACTCAGGCATGAAAGAGGGTGTTTGGAGTCGCACATCGTTGACTGTCGGAATTATGGATTTAGATGTCCAGGCTTTATGCGTTTTTAACTACCAGAACTAATTTGTTAAAGTAACTGGGGGAAGAAGAAAGGCTATAACAATTAAGTAGGAAAATCCTTACAAAAGATTTAAGACTATTCTTGACAGGTGGATGCTTAAAACAGTGATACAACTAACCATTCAAGCCATGCCAGTTTTGCCTCTAGCTGCATGATTGCTGATATATATTTCATTTAACTGCTTGCTTCGAGCAGTCAATCTTATTCCTTACGAATTCATGTTTCTTGCTGGAACATAAGTTCCCTTTAACATTTATAAACCATGATGAAATAACAATATTAACTCAAGCACCTGCCTCCTCACATTTATACCTTTCATTTCTCGTAGGCTTGAACTACGATTTGCTACACCTCTATTTGTGTCTAATGACACCTAGCCGATTGACATTGAACTTCATAAAGGCTGTTTGACCTAGTAGTACTCTTTGAATCTTCTCTTGACCTTGAGCACCATCCTCTGGCCATGTGGTTGTTCATTTGTATTTATTATCCTTCGGTCATCATCAATCTTTTTATATTGCAAATTGGCTGAAAATATGGAAATTGCTCATATTTTGGCATCTCGTCATTTCATACTCTTGATGCTGCTTTATCAGCCCGTTTTCCTCTGCCAAAATGCAATTTATATTTGTTAGAATAATTAAATATCAAACTATGCCTTCATCTAACAGCTTAAACTTTTAGAACAATTGGCAGTAGTCTTACAAAATCTTACATGGTATCAGAGTTGGAGGTCTTAAGTTCAAATTTTTCCATGCCCCATTTGCCTTTCAATTAAATATGTCCACGCTTAGTACTAGGCAAAAAAAGATCATACTAAGCATGAGGGCGAGTGTTAGAATAATTAAATATCAAATTACGCATTCATTTAATGGCTTAAGCTTTTAGAACAGTTGGTAGTGGTCGTACAAAATCTTACAATATTCTTGAGCTGCTTCACTCTTTTCTTTCAAAAGTTAAATTGAAGCTCTGAGTTCATATATAAGTCACTGAAATCTTGTCTAACAACTATTGGTCATTAGGATTGGTTTGTCCACTACCACAGTAAGAAAGAGCTTGAAACTTTTATCCTATTTTCAGCCCACATTTTTATTGTGAATCCTTTATTCCCTCTTTCATTCTAATATAAGTTATGGCACTATCATATAAAATTTCAGTCATGCAGGGCATTAAGTCCATGTATGTTAACCAATCAACCGCTTTCTGAATGCTGGATACTGCTTTATGCACTAGCTTTATATGGTTCAAAATGGGCAATTGGTTCATTCCAAATAACCATAATTCTGACTATAAGTGGCATCTTTCTGCAATATTTAACCTACATTGGTTATGGAGTAAATATTGCTTTGGCTATGCAATTGTCTGTATCACTTGTTACAGTCTCTTAGCATTTATTGAAGAAAGCCTTCATCAGCCTGGCTAGTTAAAGAGTTCAAACTACAAATGCATAATTATTGATACCTGAGTTTGCGCCAAATAAGAACCCAATAAAATCCATCTTGTTTAAATTAACACAATTGAAGAATTGAGAACCACGAATGCTGGGAAAAGATGACGATTAGCAGCATTGAACGTAAGAACTGATTGGCAAAAGTGAAAAGCTGAAACATAACTTTCCCTTCTTTCAACATCAGACATCTGGTCACTTTACCATTATTTTTGCAAACAATGGCTGGATTAGCTGAAATTACACCAGTTATTGGGTTTCTGATTTAAGAAAACTAATGTCCATGCTGAACTGACTTAGTTGATGCAATCTCGCCCAGGTCTCCATCCGTTAGATAATCATGTTTAGTGCCTGTTTAGTAATGTTTCTGTTTCTCTGTTTTTATGTTCTTTTGTTCCTCGGAACAGAAAAAGAACAAAAATCCGTTCAGTAACGTTAGTTTTTTTGTTCCCCAGAACAGAAAATTGGTCAGGGAATAGATTTGGAATAGAAATAAGAAGTAACAAAAATCTACTTTTATGTTTCTGGAACAAAAAAAGAAACAAGATTAGCCCTCCCTCTTTCACAAGATATTTTCATACTAAACCCTAAACCCCAAACCCCAAATCCTAAAACCCTAACCCTCAAACCGTAAACCCTAAATCCTTGAACCTCATTACCCAAATCCTAAAACCCATAACACTAAAATGAAAAATCCGAAACCCTAAACCCCAAAATCCAAAACTCAAAACCCTAAACCCAAACCCTAAATCTTCTAATCCCCAAATCCTAAAACCAAAAAAAACCCTGAAATCCCAAACCCAAAACTCGAAACACTAAACCCTAAACCCCAAAACTCTAAACCCGAAACCCTAACCTATATCCTAAAATCATAATTCCAAACCCTAAATCTTTAAACACTAAACCGCAAAACCCCAAACCCTAAACCATAAATCCCGAACCCTAAACTATAAACCCTATACCCTAAATCCCAAACCCCAATACCCAAAACCCAAATCCCTAAAACCCTAAACCACTAAACCCCAAGTGCTAAACCTAAAACCCCAAACCCGAAACTTTAAAACCTAAACCTCAAACCCTAAACCATAAAATCCAAAATCTAAAAACGTAAACCCTAAACCTCAAAACCGAAATCCTAAAACCCTAACGCCAAATCCTAAAATCCTACACTCTAAACCACAATTTCCTTGACCACCACCCAATATTTGATATGTCTATAAGGAGTGATTTTCTTTATGATTATATTAAGGTTATCCAATTTTATATCATAATATATTATTATTCTATTTTTAGTCCAATTTTATCCAAACATGAATTGTTAAGTCCCCTAAAGAGCAATTTCGTCGACCACCATCTGGCATTTGCTTTATCTATAAGTAGTAATTTTTTTTATGATTGTATTAAGGTCATCTAATTCTATATCATAATATATTCTTATTCTATTTTTAGTCCAATTTTATCCAAACATGAATTGTTAAATCTCTACCGACAGTTTTATAATTAGATGAAAAAATTGGGAGTAGAAATTTTCGTGTCCTACCAAACGCATTTCTGTTCTTTTTCTACACCAGGAATAGAAATTTTATACAGTTGCTAAACGCGTTTTTTCCTTAAAAACTCATCTAAGGAATAGAAATAGAAAAAACTATTTCTAAACAGAAATTGTTTCTAGAAAAAGAAATGTTACTAAACAGACCCTTAGATGCTTATGTTTATGCATGGGGAGGACCGTACTTTTCTTCTTAAATTTAGAGGCCTTTCCTCAATTTTCTCTCCTCCTTGAATGTAGAAAATTTTTAGGATCCTAATATCGGTAATATATATTGGATAAGTGCATTGGAAGTCCTAAAACTTGTTACGAAAGTGCAATTGAGTCCTAAAACTTTCAAAAAAGACAATCAAGTTCTAAAACTTGTCGAAAAAGTGTAATCAAGTTTTAAAACTTTTGAAAAGTGCAATCAACAGAGGTATTTGATTGGATCAATTTGACAAGTTTTAGAACTTGATTGCAGTTTTTGAAAGTTTTAGGACTCGTTTGCACTTTTATGACAAGTTTTAGGACTTAATTATACTTTTAGAAAGTTTTAGGACTTGATTGCACTTTCATAACAAATTTTAAGACTTTCAATGTACTTGTCCCTATATATAACTATCTTACTCAAAAATGTACCTAGAATCTTGACGTGTCGTGGTTTCAATTGCACTGACAGTCAAAATTCACCCATAGGAAACAAGTCTATGTGATTTATGTGTTAAAAAAATTGAAATTCTTTAGGCCTTTTCTGGAGGCAGTAATTCTTTTTGTTCTCTGATTCTTTAAACCATTTTCTGTCAGATCAACCTGCAATTCACCATGAAAATCGTTTATCTTTATCAAGCTCATGTTGATGCTTCTCTCTCTCTCTCTCTCTCTCTCTCTCTCTCTCTCTCTCTCTCTCTCTCACATTAAATATGAATAAGCACATTAATTTTACCATGCAACTTTTTATGACTGTTAGGTATGTTTCCTCCCTGGTACACTTGCACTTGGTGCAACAAAAGGCAAGACAAAAGAGAGAGCAATGAAAGATGATGTACTTACATTTGAAGACTTGGAAAATTTGAAGCTTGCTGAAGATTTGACGCATACATGCTTTCAGATGTATTCTGTAACCTCTACTGGTCTTGCTCCGGAAATTGCTTACTTCCATACGGAGGTAGGTTTTCTTGTATAATTTGCTGTTGGATTAGAACTTCACTTTTTTGAGTTTGGTCAAATGAAATTTTAATAAGCCAAGTCGATTAATTTTTTGTTTTAGGAGGTAGTTGATTAGACAACTGTATGTCAATCACTTTGGAATAGTTCTTTTGATTTGCATTGCCAATGCATCTGATGAGCATTTTCTTTCGAACAGGAGTACTCTGAAGAGGGTCTTGACGGTGGAAATAAGATCTCTAAGTATTTGAGCGACATTATTATCAAACACGCTGATCATCATAATCTTTTGCGTCCTGAAACAGTGGAATCATTGTTTGTTCTGTACCGTATTACAGAAGACCCAAAGTATGCTCCTTTAATTTCTTTCAGAATGTGCTTATTTGGTATTCCCAGCACCGTTCAGCACCTTAGATTTTTGTCCATATCCACCTGCTCACCCACCCACCTTTCTGAGTGTAGCTGTGATCAATTTTTTATAATGCAGATACCGTGAATGGGGTTGGCAGATCTTTGAGGCATTTGAGAAATACACAAAGGTCAATACTGGTGGCTACAGTTCTCTTGATGATGTCACCCACATTCCTCCTCGAAGGAGAGACAAAATGGAAACCTTCTTCTTGGGAGAGACGCTGAAATACTTGTATTTGTTGTTCTCGGACAGTGATGTTATTCCCTTGGATAAGTTCGTTTTCAACACGGAAGCTCACCCTTTGCCTATTAAAGCTGCAGTCAGGAGTAGCTAACACGTACAGTACACTGTGATCACTGCGAAGATACTACATCAGAAAGATCACGGCCCAAACTACTTTTTTTGCTTAGTTGGTACCTCTAGGACCCAAAGGAAGCATGACCTGTTTGATGAGGGTTATCCGCAGCGAATTCTGCCATCAAGGATGATTGTTCTTGGCCTTGCACAACAATGAGCAGTCTCAAATCAGAAATTGTTTCGAATCCAACAATTTTTCTGCCTCTTCAATTAGGGCAGCACTGGTATCATGCTCTTTCAAGTGGGGCTATTCATTTGTCTTATAGCTCCTCGTTCGATTCTTTTCTTCTCTGTATCAATAGATAGAGGAATTTAGCATCTCAAGTATAAGGTGGTTGGACTATATCTTTTGCTTTCCAGTTTATCACGTCATTTCTAGCTTTGGAGCCCATTTGACGTGTTCTGAATACAAAACAGGGTGAGCAACCAGAGACATTCAAGTTTCAACTGAGAACCGGATGTTAAATTCTCTGGAACGATGCTAATGGGAGTCAATACACAATATCTTAATGTCTGAATGTATACTCATGTCAGGTTGTTACCTCGAGATTTTGGCCCGCAAGTCTTTTATAATGTTAAAGAGATGAAGCATTAGTTAGAGTGGTTTTATTGAGCCTTTTTCTGACATCTGTTATGTATGTTAAAACTTTTTCGGTTATACTTTTCCACACAACAGTTGATGATTGTGAAATTAGAACTTTGTTCGGACATACAAATGCTAATTCCTCTGTTCCCCTTCAAGTACTTATATGAATGTCGAATGAAGGTGCCTGTTTCTTCAAGCTGCTCGCTGCTCTTTTCCATTGCCATAAATAGAGAATGATAGTTTTCTACCGACAGTTTCTGGCGTGAAAGAGAATTTGAGATAGATTGCACGCTGACTAAACAGGTTTGATCCTTCAGAACTGCCATTTTAACTTTCCCTGTGTTGAAAAATGGAAATGGTATCATAGTAGATGTGTGTGTTCATTGTCTAGTACTCTGTAATCTTGGGTTTCCTATATATCTTGTAACACTTTGAATGTGTTATATATACATGTGTGGTCTCTCCACGACACATGGTTTTTCTCTCAATTCTTTACCTCATTATCACATGAACATTATCACATGAATCAGAGCCCATGTGAGAAACCCCCAATTTTCTAAGTGCTGCCGCCTGCAACTTGCAAACCCTAAGACAGTCCAATGAAACCTAAGTTCAGCCTCTGCAGAGTAGCCTACAATCGCCGGTCTTGTTGTCTCGGGCGAGCTCGCGTCCACCGCTGCAAGCCCCTTGACCAAGTGTGAAGCTTCTCAGCCAAAATCAATCCTTCACCTGAGTTGAGCTCCTCAACCACAGCCAACAAGTATAGATTCTCGAAATCTTAGTGCGAGTCCCCTTTAGATATGAAAGTTGTTCTCCGGTGTAATCGAGGCCGTTGTCTTCAATGGTGAGCTCATCCTAGTCGCAAGCTCTGTTCAGTGGTCTTCTCTCTCATGCAGAGAATTGGTTACATATTGTTTTGACCCTTGTTATCCTTCACATTTGGTCTAAAAGGACCATAATTCAAGCAAAGATGGCTTTCAAAATCTTTTACCGGGAAAATTTCAAATATGGGTATCTTTTCTTGAAAAAAAGGCCCAAAGTGAATTTCGTCTCAAATAAGTCCTTAAAATAGTCGACCTAGTCTCAAATAACACTTTGAGCTCCCCGGTCAGCCAAATCTTCGCTGACCAGCAAACCTATGCATCTGACCTACCCTAAAAGGCTTAATCAACTTGGAAAAGTTACATATGAAGGGAAGCTTTTATCGATTGATAAATAGGAGGATGAAATATTGTTAGAATAACGTAATGCTAGGCTTGCTAGAAGACTGAAAAAGTTGAGCACTCTGGAAATATCAATCTATGGTCCCGCCATGATGACCTTCATTTGGAACTTGATTGGATTTTGGATGACGATCGGAAATGTTTACGAGAGGGAATTTAAAGTTTTGAGAACCACGGAGCTCAAATTGGAAGTGTGCAGTATCATTCTTTCAAGAGAATGTGTTTGGAAAACTCTGCAGAAGACTAAATACTTGCATTTGGATGGGTTACGAGATTTCAAGAAGAACACGCGCGAGTTGCGCACCAAAGGATTTTGAGAACTTAAAGCATCTTGACCTTCACAATAGCCTCTCGATCAAGTGTGTTGTCTATTCCTCCAATGGCCTCCCTCTGACTGCTTTTATGATTTTAGAGTCTTCGTTCCTCGAGAACATTATTACTGATATGCCATAATAGTCCTGTCAACCAGAGTGCATCAACAAATTAAAAGCCGTAGTGTCAAAAAGTTCGACGGATTGAAAAACTTTGTGGTTTCTTTTAGAGATGCAAAGACATGTACAACGGAATGATATGCAAATATGGGAATATGACTTAATGCACCACTGTTACAGATAAAGTAGGAGAAGATAAAATTGTTGCCGATGACATAATTGAGTTGCCTAATGTACGTTATCTAAAATTTATTAAGTTACCAAATATGACGAGCTTTTGCACAAATCACAAAGGTTCTCCAATTCATGTAAATTTTTCATTTTGTCCTGATGTCAGTCTATTTTATTGATAGGGTATAAGTTTCCTTAATTCTTAATCTTGCAAACGCTTCCTAGATCATGCTATTACAAAGAGTTTTAGGATAAGATATTGGTATTGGGTGAACATTAGTGCATATTGCATTAAACCTTCATTTTTTTTTAATAAATAATGCACTTTGATACGGAATACAACCAAATTTTCGATGAAATGCTGATGATGTGGAGTCATACCAACAGTATTGTCAAAAATAAAAAAATATGAAGATATGGAGAGAGAGATGGGGGCTGGAGGTTTGTCGAACCTGATTGGCAAACGCATGCATGTCACATAAGATGCATGAAAGGTGCATGTGAGATGCACAAGCTCACCGGACAATAAAGATTTGGCTGATCGATGAGCTAGAGGTCTTATTTTAGACTCGGTTGGCCACTTCATAGCTTTATTTGAGGCAATGTCTACTCTGAAGTCTCTTTTAAAAAAAATCCCAATTCAGACCTTTATTTTATATTTTCCCTCTTCCACTTTAATAAGCAATTTGGTTTGACATCTTTAACAGACGCAACAACTTTGTTATACCCATTATCATTCCTTAATAAACAATCCATTTTATAGTTACATATTGGCCCTTATCTCACAAATGATCCACTTCGCCTCCATCTCACAACGAAACCAGCTCCATCAAACCGAAAGCATTAAGCTTGTTCTTCGACCCAATGCGACGATCATTTCAAAAGAAAATCCTTGAGGGAAAGGCGAAGCTGGAGGAGGGGGAGGACAAATCGAGGCGAGTAACGAATGGAGGAACTGCATGGCCAAAATGGTGTTGTCTGTGTGAGCCTCTCAACCCTAGACAGAGAGCAATAGCTGGAAATTGGAAGGAGAGATCGATGGTCGCCAGATTGCAAGCAGCAATCAGAAACCGAGCTTGGACATGGCATTTGAGAGGCTGACCGTTGAGCATAGGCAAGCAACCAAGTGAGACAGCACTTAGACGGACCCAAGGGTTGTGCTATGTTGCAACGTCGACAGAGAGACAACCCTTAATTTTGGTGGCAAATCGCAATAGGGTGTGAATTTGTTTTCAATGGCCGGTTAGGGTTTCAAATGAGGGTTCTCTTCCAATTGGGCGATCTAGGGTTCTAATTTGGGGGAAAGGCATTCAACGCCGTCGTTTGTGCTTTTGATGCTAAGTGAACCCTCTAGCAAGTCATGTCGGCTTAAGATATTAATAAAAATAGGCCACATCGGATTTTGAGCCAAACATAACAAAGTTGGCATTGAAAAGATCATTTTTACAAAAAAAAAAATGGCTTTTAAGTGATAAAAAAAAGCTTTTTCCATTAAAGTGAGCGTCGTATATAACTTTTTGCACTTATGATGTCATTTTGCCATATAAATTTATAGTTGAGATATGCAAATTGACATGAAAAGTTATTTCAGACACGAGTCACATGATTAAATGCAAGATGAATTTGAACTGGCAATTAAGTTACGCAAATGAACAGAACTTTGTGGGGTAATTCAGCCAAATCAAAACTCAAGGGGGAGAATGAAAATATGTAAGAATTCAAGACGTAATATGTAATTTTCCCTAACTTCAACTAGCTAGAGATTTTGGAGAAATTAGTTGAATCCCTTAACATGTCCTCATGAATTCCTTCTAACACGCAACCAACTCGTGGAGCTAGGCTTAAAGAAAATCGATTTGGATACTCGTCGAAGTGAAGTCTTGGGCCTTATAACCACGTTTCGACAATGACTTTGGCTACGTTTGGTCGTCGGAATTTCTGGTCAAGATAGCATTGAATAGGTTAGGATAAGAAATTCAGGAATTTTGCCATATCCTATCTATTATTTGGTGAACTACGGATTTAAAGTTGGATATTCTCATATCATGCATTTGGTAGAAGCTGTATATCAATATAAAGAACATATATGCCCCTACGTGATGCTCATGGAAATTGCCATCATCGTCTTTCTGTTTGCCTCATGAACTTGAAGCCTTTTCCATGCACAATCAAGTAGAGGTTGCAATCTATGGAAAATAGAGCGCCCACTTCGAGGAAACCTTTTCATGTGTAACAGCATAAGATCCTTCAGAATAATGAACAAGTTTTTCTTGGTGTTATCTTAGTAAGCTGACCCTCTCCAATCTATGCTAACTTTCACCGTTGAATATCTTGCCTAGGAAGGCAGTGGCGAATGAGCATAAAGAAAAAGAACTGAGCAAAAAAAAATAATATGAAAGCAAGGGTACGATGAGACTACAACAACTATGAATAAAGCTCCAAACTTCACAAGAAACAACACATTCCAAAAACTAAAGCATTCCAATAAGTAGTAAAATCAACATTGTTCAATGTTGTTCATTGTCTAAAAAACAGCAAAAAGAGACTACACACGACGTTACTCTTCTATCATCTCTTGGAGAATCATGTCCACAAATGCCTTCCTGTCATCTCCTTGAAATCCAACAAAAAGATGAATATTCTCAGGATCCTTCACAATTTTTCTACACAATTTTATTCTGTCCATGGTATCTAGAGACATCTTAAGAAGCTCTTCGTTGATTTTTCTCTTGTCATCATCCAAATCTTTAGCATGTCCGATGCGGCTAGCAATTATCTCCATCCTCTCGTTAGCTTTTTCCATAAAAGAGCCAAAAGTGCTTGCAATTTCAACTAACCCAGCAGCTCACTTTTCACTTGCTTTAGCCCTTTTTCTTCTTGAAGAATCAACAACATTTTGCATTTGAGAAGATGATAGTGGCGGAAAGTTTTGATTTGCACCAGTAGTAGCCACGTTATAATGACTCTCACTTTCTTCATTATCTACAGCTGCATGAACTTCTTAAGGGTCTTCACTGAGATTTCCCTTGGCACGGTCTTTTCCAAATATAGTTGCTAGTCGATCATATTGAGGGAAGGACTTTCCTCTCAAAGAAGCAGCTCCTGGATAGGCCTACAAAGAAAATGTATTGTTTTTTTTAAAAAAAGAAACAAGTTTTTTTTTTTGGTCGGAAAAAAAAAAAAAAAAAGAAACAAGTTGTAAAGAAGAAAAATGAGAAGAAGTAACACTAACCTTACAATATTTTTGCCAACTATCTTACGAATGAATATCAACGGAATGTTTTTTGTGATCCCATCCAAAGCCACTTTGATCCTTCAAGTCATAAATCTGATTATACAACTTTTTCAAGTTTCTCATTTTCAACTCAATATGACGATTACCCTTAGTGCTAGAACCAGGAAACTTTTCTTCAAACCACTTCTCTAACATAATCATGTAACCACTCTTGAAATCGTTATCCACTTTCATTCCTCGCGCAACTAGTTCTTCAAGACCATCTAGAAGTGCATTTTCTTCATCTATTGTCCATACACGTCAATCTCTCTTTGTTCCCCTTCCTTGGGTTTGACTAAAATCGCTACCTTCCATTCCTAAACATTTCATTGCAATTTTACAAAATTTAATGATAGATGATAGCACGGTGGAGAAAATTTCATGACAAAAACAGCATAGTATTAAAAATTTAAAATGATATAGCCATAATTCAAACATTACATAAGGAATATTTTTCTCCATGATGACAAATCAGCACCATATTATACATGTCTAATAGCAATGGAAACAAAAACATCTTTACAAAACAAGCCTTACAATAATTAGAAACAAATGGGACGAGGAATAATATCAAATCAAGCGACTCCTCCATGTCCTCAACTTGCATTCCACTCATTAAACATTTGTATTGCCAAATTTTGCCTCCATGTTGTCCAATGATTCGATGGCTCAAGAACATTAATTGTTTCCGCATCTTCAATGTTGTTATCAACTTCATCTAATTGTGCCTCAATAGGATCAATAGCCATTTCTCTTCTTATCAAGTTGTGTATAAGCCAACAAGCTATAATAATTCGACCTTATGTTCTAATTGGATAAAAAGATGGACTCTTAAGAATAGACCACCGTAACTTTAGTAGACCGAAGCATCATTCTATGACATTTCTAGCTTGAGAATGCTTCATATTGAAGTACTCCTTAGGGGAATTTGGCATACAACCTTCTCTCCACTCGGATAGGTGGTATCAAGCACTTCTATAAGGAGCAAGAAAGCCTTCCCCATTTGTGTATCCGGCATCGACAAGATAATATTTACCTAATAACAAATGATAACATTATTAATTGTCTTAGAATCATCAAAACCTACATGTTAAATAATGTAACATATTGATAAGGGCTTATCTTACCAACGGGAATCTTCATACCATTAGGTTTAACTAAAGCATCTCGAAGCACTCTAAAATCCGCTGTTGAGCCTTCCTATCCAAGTAAAATGTATACAAATCTCATGTCACGTGAGCAAACTCCTAACACATTGGTCGCTATCTCACCCTTTCCATTTCGATACCTTAGTTTATCAACCTCTGGATCACATACCCTAATGTATGTGCCATCTAATGCTCCTAAGCAACCCCAGAAACATGAAATTAATAGAATAACCTTATGTTTAAAGTGTTAAATTAATCCATGTAATAGCAAAGCAAACATGCCTTAAACCATTTCCATCTCTTGTCGGTACATTCCTCTGGAACTGGTTCAGGTGACACAAGAAGCACACTATGCATTCTTATCACAACACTTAAAACTAAGTTAAAATATCTACTTATTGTCTCCCCGGACCTCTTAAATCTGAACTTGGTAACACGATTTTTCACATGATGGGTAAGTATATGTAGGAACATTGCCACTTGTTCTTCTATAGTCACAATTCCATCTTCTTTTAACCCACCAATTGTACGTGCCAACTCGCATAGTAGAGTAAATGTACGTCTATCCATTCAAAGTTGTTCCACACAATTCAAGTCACTACTGTTAATGAGGCAATCAAGGTGATCTAAACGAGCTTGCCTCTTAAAAAATGTGCGATCCTTCAATATATGTTTACGGTAGTGCCTTTCAGCAGCTGTGGATGCCACAATCATATACATCATACACAAAAGCAATATCTGTAAGTTCATCCCCTCTAATATCAAAATGCTAAAAATTTCCTCTCCCTCATCGTGATCCATTTTTAATAAAGGAAGAAAAACAACAACATTAGGCAAATACTAACTAGTAGGTTAGAACATTGACAAAATCTGTCATATTCACCAAATATTAAGTGCTTTTGGATAGAAATGTCTCATTAGTTTAGCTGCTTGCAATGCAAAACAATGTTATAGCTTTTATCATAGAAGTGGAGCTAGTTTTTGCACATAAGAGAACCAGAATAGCTACAATACTACTCCCCATAAATCAAAACAGTGACTGCTTCTACTTTGCTTTTCTTTACGGTCCTATCAATCATGTTATATTCTGAAAACCCACACATCAAACTTTATTTAAACTATAGCCTTCTTATCTCGATGAAACATTATCCCAACTAGCTACAAAATAACTCTTTCCTTAAATTCTCACATAATTTGGTTGTCAAACAACGATGTTTTCTTTGGCAACTAAAAATTTTACTCTAACAAGATCAAACATTGCTGCCTCGTGAAAAGAGAACTCAATGGATTAGTTCTCACAAGTTCTCTTGCAAGAGAAAAAACGCGAAACTCAAAGCCGACCACCACCCGGGAGAGAAAAAAGAAAGAGGAACATGATAAAGAACTCTCATCATCTAAAAGCACTCAAAACTCACACAGCATGCAAACATGACATCCACAACATGGAGCCTAGCAAAGGACTCGTTTACGACAACTTTGTCATTCGATTACCGATTAACAAAGAATGAAAGTTATAAACCCAAACTACTGAAAAAAAATTGCAGAAGCAAGCTATAGATGATCATGGATGAATACATACCTTCGCAAATTGCAGAAGCAAGCTATAGCGTGGGTGAAGGAGTGCGTGAATGAAGGGGTAGGGTTTCTAAAAATTAGCTTTTATATGACGGATAAGAGAAATTCAATCCGACCTTATCTTACCCCCCTCGGATTTTTTAATCTGGATTATATCTCTTATATATCTGACATTATACTATCGGGAATACCTACCAAACACGAAATAGGATAAAATATATCTTATCCTGAGTTTTATACGAACATCCAAATGCAATCTTTGTGTTTCGACATGATATAAAGAAGGAAACGATGAATTATCGATGTAATTATTGTTGGATGATAGGTTTTTCTTTGCCCCGCTATCAGCGTTCACACGTGCTGATGCTACTTGCAAGAGTCACCTCCGGTCTTACTAGTGCAGTGATTGGGCCCCTATCACATCCGTGAGGAGATATCACCCCTCATAACTAACCCAAGTAAAGATTGTGCCAGTTCACTTAACCCCTTAAGAAAAAGATTGATTTTTCAGGACGTGAGATGTTTCGAACATTTGGTTGAAACGATACATTTTCACAATGGAAACATAATATGCTTCCCAAATTTGACTATATCATACTAGGATTAGGATCCTCCAAATTTAAATAGAGGGTAAATAATTATAAATTTTCCCGCTTAAGAGGGAGGAAGATAAATTAACATTTCGAATTTCGATGATAAGGGGTGGAGGCAACGAGGAGCAATGACAGCTTAATTTGACAGTGGTGACTCAACATGACAGTGATGGAAATTCAGGTCCATACGAGAGATTAGAGGGACAAAAAAAGGGTAAAGTGGGACAGTGGGATTAGGGTTTTCCCGATCCAATCGTTCGTGGCAGCTAAGCGTGAGCGGGTGGGCTGATCACCTGTAATAAATACATTCCGGCGGCGACACATTTTTCATACCGTCATAACCAACCCCACATTTCGATACAAAAAGATCCAGCAATGTCATCTGCAATTCAATTTAGATCCCTCGTTCTTAATGAATGCTAATCCATCGCGATTGCATCACCAACCCCTTAATGGTGCTTAGCATGTATATCCATTTAGGCATTTGACCAAACTCCCTTACAAAAAGGCACAATAATGTCCGCAAAAACGCCGGCGTTTTGAGCCCCCAGGGCCCCACCAGCATCTTTTGCTTTGACTATATATAAAGTGACACGCGAAGCGTCAAATCGGAAATCGAGAGAGAGAGAGAGAGAAAGAAAAAGGGCGGGATCGCTCGCTCTCCGCCGAGCCCCTCTCTCTCTCTCTAGGCCTTCTCCCATGTCGCCGGCAGGCGAGGCGGAGCCGCCTCCCTCCTCCGCCGCCGACGGCGGAGGAGCGGCGGAGCCTCGGTCGCCCCCGCCGCGGCCCGATCGCGACGCCGCCGGGTCTCCGGAGGAGAAGGCCCCGGAGGACCTGTCGCCGCCGTCGTCCGACGACGACGTTGATCCCGATCATGGCAACGGCGAGGGTCTTGCTGATTCCTCCGCCGCCGCCGCCGCCGCGGCCGTCGATGATCTCAAGCGGAAGATCATCAGGCAGGCAAGCGCTCCGTCTCTCCGTCTCTCCGTCTCTCGTCTCTTCTAGGTTAACGATTTTGTGGGTTGTGTTCCTTGATATTTTTCGGTGCTGTCAAGGCGTGCGTTTTTGGCGTGCGGGTTAAGATTGCAAGAGTTGAAATGACTCGATGTGCCTTCTCAATCAAGTAGTTCTTTTTGTCGATAAAGAACTTAGTTTGGAGTTCTTGTCCTGATGAGATGGTCTTCTATTTTGCAGGTGGAGTATTATTTCAGTGATGAAAACTTGCCCACTGATAATTATATGTTGAGTTGGATTAAGAAGAACAAACAAGGATTCGGTAAGTAATTCCCTTTCGTGGTTCTTATTAGTATTAGTGGCTTGTAGTGGCTATTGCCGATTCTCGAGCTTTTAATTCTTCAAGTGGTTTTAGGTAATATCCTTTTGTTTTTCGTATGCTCCTCTAAGATGTTCCGTATAAGTCAAGCAACCTCAATAAATTTTGAGGTTGCTTGGGCTTGGTGCGACGAGTTCCTTAACAGGGCAATGGCAGAGTCAATTGGATTACAAGGTGTCAATGAGTGGCTGACCGTACAACGAATGTTAGTTAGTCTATTTATTGACGGGAAATCGGGCCCAATTAGGATATCCAGTTTCCTTCATCTAGCATAAAATGGATGATGAAATTCTTGCTCAATAAATGACTAATTTATTGTTTTCAAAACAAAAAATCTTTGCATGTTAATGTTCTTTAAATCGTTCTAACTCTAAGAATCGTGAAGTATCTCTTGTATAAGTGTTGTTTAGATGGAATCTGTCCATGAAGACTATAAGGAAAGGAAATCGAGAATAACAGGAGAAACATGAGAGAAAGGAGGTTTCTCTTTTTGGGGGGAAGGGATGTGTGTCTGTGTGTGGTTTTTATTTTTTAGTGGGGGGGGTTGGAGGGTTTGGTAGAGTTCTAGGAAACATCTGAGGTGGGATGCGTCAGCATTGGAGTGATGGTATATTGCTTCTTCATTCGATGTGTTAATGGTACTAGTTGTTGAAAGTAACTGGAACATAGGGATTAAATTCTTCTGAAATTGTTTATTTGCAACTACACTTGCTTGAACATCTTCCATTTTTTTTATAACCCAAATTGCTGATTTTGGTGCCATTCAAATGAGAAAATTTTCTTTTTTCCTCTCTCCTTTTCATTTTATTATTCTCTTGTGTACGTCAGTCACGCCTTGCCTTGCTTGGTCTCATGTCATTTTCAAAGTTCTATGTTACCACTAAACATGGGTATGTTGTATTGGTGTGTTTATTCATATTATGTTAAGCTTATGATTTATGTAGGTTTTTGTTTTTGCAGTTCCTATTGGGATAGTTGCTTCATTTAGGAAAATGAAAAAGCTAACCCTAGATCATTCAGTTGTTGCAACTGCACTGAAGGAGTCTACATTTTTGGTGAGGTTTTTTTCACTTCTTAATTTTGTGAAGCTTGTAGGTCCTGCATTGGATTGGTCCACAAACACTTCCTTTTGTTACTGCAGGTTGTGAGTCCAGATGGGAAGAAGGTGAAGCGACTTCATCCTCTTCCAAGTACAGAGGCTCTGGATCAAAAGGTATCATGAGAACGGACCAACTTTTTCCTTCCTATTATACTTTGTATTATGGATTTCTTAACATCGGATATCTGCATTCTAGTTACGTACTGTTCTGGTGGAGAACCTGCCAGAAGATCACTCAGTGGAGAACCTCAAGAGAATTTTTATTGAAGTTGGAAAGTATGTTCTTATTTTTACCTTTCTTACAAGATTTCCTTTTTTTAAAAGAAAATCGTGTCCACCTGCTTCGCTTTTCTTCGTCTTTCCGTAACACATGCACACGCACATTCTAATTATTCTTTGGTAATTAGGGTGAAGAGTATCTCTGTCCATGATCCTAGTGCAGTAGAAGAGTCAAAAAAGCATGGCAAGTCAGAAAAACTTCATAGCACCAAGGTATTCATATAGATGCTTACACTTTTCGTGTGAAGTCTGTGTTGTTTGATAATAATAGTTTTGCTTCCATGCTCATCCTTATCTAGGGTACACATTTTACTGTTGATCTTTCCTTGAGAGCTTATATTGGTTTTTTGCAATTTTTGTGCAGTTTTCTTTACTTAGGGATGTCTTGAAGTATGTTATCATGGTTAAATTTTCTTCACTTGAATTTTAATCAATCTTTTGGGATGGCTATACTTAATGATACATGGGATTGATGCTGAAGGTCTATGATTTTTTTTTTTTAACATTTTTGTCAAGTCCTGATCAATGACCATGTAGAAGCTTAGTGGAATTGTTTCAGATGTGTGAAAAAGACTTCAACATACTGTGATACAATTTCAAGTGGAGAACTCTACGATGACTTAAGTAAGGCTTTTAAGAAGCATTCTAGATTATGAAACCTTACTGATGGTATAAGACTATGTCTGGGGGGAAATGAGGATTCATGTGGTTGACACCTAGCGGAGGAAAAGTTGCTACTTGTCAATAATATAGTATATCATACAGGAAGGTGGCTGCAACCTTTTCTAGCACCATAAGTATTAAGGAACCTCAAATTCATATTATTTCCTATTCAATATTTTGTGGGACTTTTCAGCTTATTGATAAAAAAGTTGAGGAGATTGCGTGGAAAAGGGCCTAATGAGATTCTATGTTGATTTTGCACATCCAAATGTCAATACATTAGTCATACTGATCCACCATGACAGCTATTAAGGCTGATATGTCTCCATCATGTCCATTAATGCCTTTAGAAGTATAAACCGGTGTAAAGTAACATTACTTCACAGTGCACTCATTCTTCATGAGTCACTTTCCCACATTGTGAATGCCAACGTTGCCAGTGTTTTGCATAGTCTGGAAATATTCTTAGTTAGAAAGAATCAACATTAGCCTTTGGCCAGAAACCTATGGTGGATGAACTAAATAGATTTCGTTTTCTCTTTTGTTGAAGAATGGTCTTTGCTATGTGATTGCAGGTTCTGTTTCCTCTTATCACGTGATTGCAACCGTAAGATGCATGTATTGGCATTTTTATCATATGATTGTAATGATTTTTGTTTTGTTTCCTAGGAAACCTTGCAAGACCTTTTTTTTTCAGTATCCGCTTGCATAGTGTTGATCATGATTTGATATATAATTTTCAGCAATGAATTCTTATAAAGGGCAAATGTAAAACAATACCAAGTATAAAAATGTTTCCCTTTGTTACTTGAGGTGATTTCAATACATGCTCAAGTTTTCTCCTCCTATTTTTGCTCAACCAATGTTAAATACAGGTCTTATTTGTGCATCGTGATGGTTTAGTGGATGTGGGTTTTGAATCGGTAGTTCCTTACATGATGCTTGATATTAGTCCTTTCTTCTAGAGTTGGCATGTTTTCACTTTGTCTAATAGTCATGGAGATGTCTTTTGTGTGTGAGTGAATTTGAATAAGTTTGGTCAATTTTTCTTCAGTTATTTTATACTAATCACTTTCATGCTTTCGTTGTAGTTACATGCTCTCATAGAATATGAGACTGTTGAAGCTGCTGAGAAAGCGGTGAGTGTCAAGTCTTTTTAACTTTTAACGCTGTAAAACATTTATTACTACAACAATTAAACGAGCTGTCCCTGCAGGAACTGACATTTCTCTGATGACTTGATTAGGTTGCTGCTTTGAATAATGAAGGGGACTGGAGGAATGGCATGCATGTCAAGATTCTAAAGCGCATGGTAATCAGTTTCAAATTTCTCTCTTTCTCTGCAGGATCAAATATTGGACATTCGCTTTCCTTCCTCCTTTTCTAACTGGAAGAAATTGTCGCTTTTGCTTCAGGGCAAGCAAGGGCAGAGAAAAGTAATCTGGAGGGTTACTGAATCTGAGAAGAATGGTTCTGCTCATTTATTCGATCAAGTTGGTGTTGAGGAAGATCACAAGTCAAGTGAGCATCATGATAGTGTACCTGGTGAAGAGGTGAGTGATTCTGCATCTTTGATGTTGTGACTATGACTTGAGTTAGCTCTTTTATAGTAGAACAACATCTGGCTTTAACTGGGATGGTAATTTTTGTATAGTAATGTTGACTAGCTTGCGGGCACATGCTATGCATGTGTGAAGTTGAGCCTTTGCAATTCATACTGGCTTAGTGGGATAGAAGTTAAATAGCGAGTGAGTGGTTACTCAACAGTTGCGGGTGTTTACTTGATAGAGTGTAAAATGAAAAGAAAAGTGAGCACAATCTTAACATTATCTATAGGCCTTTCTTTCATTTGTACAAGGATAATTATAGAATTTCCTGACTAAATGGTACTTTCCAGCTATAGATAAGATAAGCAATAGCATTATGCTTTCCTTTTGTACCCCCACCTGAATAAAGGGGAGGAGTCACGGTTCAAAGCTAATTAACCTTGTTTATTTAGGATACTGCAACTGGAGATGTAAATCTTTTTTCTGCCTTCAAATAATGGATGAATTTGAGGTGTACTAGTGAAAGGGCAACATGAGGAATTTTCAAGCCCTTTTTGTCACTTTATCATTATGTCTCTCCTTTCATATACAAGGATGGAGACCATATTCCCAAGGAGAAAAATGAGGACAGAAGCCGTAACCATGGGCGTCCAAGGAGATACAATCTTCATGGGGTGAATGGACACGGTATCCCTTAGTGATTTACTTTATTTCTGTTTGGTCCTTTTCTTGTAAGTGGTAATGATAGCCAATGGTTAAAAATCTTTCGCCAGGGCATGGAACTACAACTTCTACACACATTGTTGAGCCCTCAAAGCCTCCTCCAGGCCCAAGGATGCCTGATGGAACGAGAGGATTCACTATGGGTCGTGGTAGACCTCCGGTTCCTGATCTAAGTTAAGCAGATGTACCATCATATGGAGTGAGCTGTGAGGTTCATGCTCAGTTAATTCAGTGCTCAAAGCTTTGATTGAATGTTTCTGGCGTGGTCGTGGATGTATGGTGGATTGAATGTGCGAAGGAGATGGAGCTGTGCATCCTTGTTTTGTGAGCAAAGGGATTGTAATTTAGTAGTAAGAAAATTCCATCTCTTGGGCAGCTTGTGCATTAGCTTCTGATATTGGGCTTCATTGTGGACTTGTGACAAAGCCTAAGTTACAAGTTTTTTCTTGGTTGGGCGATCACAAACTGTAACTTGTGTAGTTTCTGTAAAGTTTGGCATAGATAAAATGTGTGGAGAACAATATTTGAGGTCTTCAAAGAGATCTGGGGTTAATAAACAAGGAGCACCCCAATGTTTGTAGCCTGGTTTCGTTGATCTCTGCATTTGAAGATAAATTAATTTCATTATGGGTTTTGGTGTCGGTTCTTACTGGTCCCTGTTGTTCCATTAATTCAAGCCCCGTAAAACTTAGATTTCCAAATGCGCATTTGTTTTCTTCTCTTTCTATACCGACTTATGAAGCCTTCGCATCCTTTTGACATAAGCTTCGAGGATGAGCTCTCAAAGCCACCAGACCGGAAGAAGAAAATCGGTAAGCATGTACACTTGTCTTCGAATGATTGGCATGTGGTGGCACCTACGCGTGTTCATGCTCGCATTTCATACGATTCCACTGTGCTAAATGCTAAGTAAGAAAGTGTGTATATGTGGATGCTCTTGTAATTGTTTTTTCCAGCTTTAGTGTACTCCGAAAATCGAACATTTTTTAGGTAGTTTCTATCTCAGTTTGATTTGGTGTTTCTGTTCTCTAACCACGTGCCGTGATCGAGACATTGAGCAAAAACCAGTCCCGCCAGTTGCTGAATTCTCTTTGGGCCATTCGGTCTTTGATGAACTATAGATTACTCTTTTACTCTTGCTATCGAGCCAAGCATGCTTTTGTGACGTTTGCAGAACAAATCTCAGAAAGTGCCGCGAATCGACGAAGAACGTCCGTTGCATCAGTTTATAGGACGAGAGAGGGGTTGGTCATCTGTTGACAATTTGCATCTGAGTTTCGATCAGTGGCGTCAAGTACGTACCAAGCTGCCAATTTGTTCACGTAAACATTTATCAATACCAAGAAAGGAAAGAAGCTTAGAGACGCCAAGATAGACAGGGACGACATTTGCATTTTAGAATTAGAATGCACGTCATTTATATTACGGAATACTAACCTTCTCCATGGACGGCGTTTGCAAGATTAATCCAAGAAAATAAGGGAAAAGAAAATTAATCTTGAAGTGGTTTGACCTTTCGCGAATGGGGTATTTGGCACTGTATATACTTCTGGCGCCTTTCGATTAGCGTAATTGTAATTGGTGATAACATTGCCGGTGATTTTTTTGTGGGTTGTGCCACCGGTTGGAAGGCGAAAGTACAGTCGGTAGTTGCCTTTGTCGACAGCTGAAACAAAGTACATGGCGTTAACCGAGGCAATCGAGAAAGCTCATTGGCTTAGAGGTTTGCCTAGTGATATGAAATTACGGCAGGGGAAGATTGCTTACTATAACAATCGGAGTGCGATATCTTTGAATCAGATGTGTCACTGCGGACGAAACACATTGATGTCTAGTACCACTATATTCATGATCAGACATGTTAATGAAGCCCTATCCCATTGACCAAGTGCAAGTACTGTTCGGACTTGATCGGCGGGAGAGGAGTTCGAGGGGCTCGGGAGAGATGACGGTCGATGAGGATGAAGCTGGACTTCTCACCATAGAGGAGATTTATTGATTATGGCTTTGCGTTAGTCCCAACTCATTTGAAATTCAACCCATAGTTGAATAACAAGGAAATTTAGGTCATATTAGGAAAAGTCCAAATTGGACTCTTTCCAACATCATGGTGGTGATGCAAAAAAGGAAATTAATTTTCTATTTACTTATCAAACACGAAGTCCTTGTTGACATCGGAAATGGCTCACAGTTTGTTGCATACAAATATTTATTTTCAAGTTTGGCCTCGGGTGCATAGTGAGTACGCATAATATGCATGAAAACCTATGAAAGACACAGAGTCGAGAGCAGTTATCCAAGAAAGTCGAGTGTGAGAAAACAAATGGATCCACTCAACATTCAAAGTTGCACGTCTTGTTGTTTGGAGAGGAAGCATGACAATGAATCCCTCAATGTCATCAGCTAGCTAGAACAAGTGATTTCGCGATAACAATTTCTCGTTCCATGTCCCGTTTATTAGTCTAGCTTCTAAACCCGCATTTTAACTTTGGATGTGGATCGAGAAATAGAATTAGACGTGCCGGTGTCCGTTAGACTAAAATGTGAGTCAGTTTACGAAGATACTCGCCTTGGCATGGCAAACACACGTTCGAGTTGACTCCGGAAAGATTCAGTGTGCTCAATCCAAACCTCAACCGCGACACGCCCTTCCCTGGTCAATGGCTTTGCGCCGACACTACATTTTCCTAGCACTTTTTCTCTGTGGTTCCATGAAGCGCCGAGCTTGGAAGTAAGAAGAGATAGAGAGAAGATTTTGAATTTTAAGCATTATTAGTTCATGACTGGGAAAATTCTAAATAAAGGTCTAAAGTGTTCTCATTTTTTCAAATAAGGGCATGAAGTGACCATGTTAGTTTTAAATAAGAGGCCAATCTTGCCGGTCGGCTAAATTTTTGGATTGTATAGGGTATTTTTGTCCAAAGACAATTTTAACCTACATTTTAGTTAAATTAGATTAAAAATTAAGAAATTAAAAAGAAAAAAACCTAAAACTTAAAAAAAAAAAAAAAAAAAAACATACACACACACACAAAACCTTAGTGGAAAGCAGGAAGGAGCCCTACCACTTGTGGCCGCCATCCAATCATCAGTGGGGCGTTGGCCATGGCCGGCTGGGTTGCCATCACTTCAGCGAGGGCTGACGACCCTCGCCTAGATATGGGAGAGGGCCAATTTTGGTGAGGGCCAAAAAGCCCTCCCCTCTAGTCGATGACGATCGTCGAGGCACCAACAATCCCGCCGGCCATGGTTGATGCCCCATCAGCGATGGAGCAGTGACCACGAGCGGGAGAGCCCTCCCTTTTTATGTGTGTGTGTGCGTTTATTTAAGTTTTAGTTTTCTTTTTTGAGTTTATCTTTTTTATGGAAAATTTTTGGATTTCAAAAGAGATAAAATATTAAAAAAAACAACATCGGTATGTCTTGTTAGTCAAATTGGACAAAGTTAGCCCAAGTGTTCAGTTTTTACACAAAAGTGAGTCTTGGGCGAGGGCCTGCAAGCTCTTACTGACCGCTGGCGAGGGTCACCTCGCCTAGATCCTCGCTAACTGCTAGTGAGGTCGCCCAAGTGAGGCCGGCCCTCGCCCGTGGCTTTCGAGTGTGGCCTTACCCGGCTTTCTCTTGGTGTCGCCAACCATTACCTAAGATCGGCCAATGGTGAAAAGGGAAGAACCAAAATAGAAAAGGGGAAAAAAAAAGAAAGGAAAGAAAGAAAGAAAAAAAAAAGAGCGCAAAAGACAAAAAATGCCATTGACCGGCCAGTAAGGTCAAACCCTTTTTTGAGATTGACGTGATCATTTTTAATGATATTTACTTGAAATAAGATCCACTTCAAACTTTTATTTGAAATAAAATTCACTTTGAACACTTATGTGAGAAAATAAAAGCATTTTAGGCCCTTGTTCGAAATTTTCCCCTTCCTAACATAAACAGCGATTGCTATTTCCCTTCCTATCGAAGGAAGTAAAGTGTAAAAAAAC
Source organism: Syzygium aromaticum (assembly GCA_024500025.1). Taxonomy (NCBI): domain Eukaryota; kingdom Viridiplantae; phylum Streptophyta; class Magnoliopsida; order Myrtales; family Myrtaceae; genus Syzygium; species Syzygium aromaticum. The sequence goes on along the minus strand of CM044888.1, from coordinate 9,508,744 downwards.
CGAAAAACAAAAAACAAAAAGCAAAAAACAAAAAGGAAGTGAAGGTGAAGGTGAAGATGATGTGGTGCAGCACGCGCTCCAGGAAGGCGCGTGAGGGGACTCAACTGCCGAAGCACCCAAATTCAGGTAGCGAAGGTTTCGAAGCGGAGCTCGGTCGGTTTTTCCCTCTCTCTCTCTCTCTCTCTCCCGCGAAGAAGCTTTCGCTCCGTGCGTATAAAAACGCCGTCCGCATTGCCCAATCGAATATTCTCCTCGATTCGATCCGATCTCTCCTCCTCCTTCTCCTCCCGCTGCTGCTCCTCCTCCTCGTGATCGCCGATCTTCAGGATCGCAGCCGCCCGGTCGCCGCCGGCCATGCGCGCCCCGCCGCCCTCCGCCGCCAAGCTCGATCCCCCGCGGCGCGGCGCCGCCCCCCGCCCCGCCCGATCGCGTTGCCCCCCCGAGCGCCGCTCCGCCGGAGCTCCTTCCGGCCTCAAGGTACGCGGCTCCGATTCTTTATTATTATTAGTATTACTTTTGGTGCGGGAAGAGAGAGAGAGAGAGATGACGAGCTTGCCGATCGGAAACGGAGTCGATGAGAGAGCCTTGCGCCTCGATCGCGTATGCCATCGAATGAGTCGATTCGGAAATTCTCGGTCGGTCCCGTGTGGAGGAAATGGGAGGGGGGAAACGGCGGATGACTTTGCTTGGAAACGGGAGGGAGATGCTGGCTTCTGGCCATTGCTATCTCGTTCTGCGAAACTGGGAATCGATATGGACGTGAAGAGGGCGTCGTCTGAGTTCGGTGGAATTCCTTTTCCGTGCGGTCATTTGAATGTGCTTGGGCGCGGTGCTGTTATTGAGTGGACAGTGGAATATTTTTTTTTTTTGAAGCTTACGAAGTTCTGAACTTGGATGGCTATACGCTGTTTATGTGTTCCCCCAATTCACTTTTATCTGCTTTTTGTTTTTTTTTTTAAACTCAAAACAGGCACATGATAAGATTTTCCAAAGGCCCGGTTGCCGTCTGCGGCGGAGCCTCATTTCGTACCGGGCATTTGATGAGGTAACCCTTTTGCGCACTAATAGCACGTGTGTTTGTGCTCTACGCAAGTTTCTGCTGTTTTATGCCATGTGTGAATCAAATAAAGTTTACTTTGTATAAGCATCCGTTTCCAGAAAATAAACATCTTGCCCCGGTATCCCATTTCTCTTTTTCTCCGAGTAAAATCCGCTAGTTTTCTCTTGTTGGTCCATGCCCTTGTTTATGATTCTGTTGAAGTAGCTATTGGGATTCATTATTTTCATTAATGTTCTCTAGGACGCAGTCGATATTCCATCCCTTGACGATCGGGGTGGCAGTAAGGGCACCGGTGGTTATATGATTTCATCCAGTGATGGTGAAGACAGTGACAGTGAAATGATACTAACTCCGAGCAATGACATGGATTTGCCGAAGTACAAAGTATCGACGAATGATGCATTCACAATTACTGCTCATAGATTTGCAATGATTGGCAGGCGCCGGAAGAAACGCAGGTATTTAGAACTGTTTCAATGCAGTCAGATGTGACCAAAGATGCTTATGGATGCAATACGAAGGACGATTGTTTTCATACTAACCTGGTTCTTTTCAAATATGTATACTTGCAGGATCAAATATGGGATTTTGAACAACATGGGCTTGATTACTTTTCTTACGACCTTGCTTTTGCTCTTGGATTGGTGTGCTTGGCGGATTGTCAGATTACCGTTGCCGCAATTTTACTTGACTCGTCCTTTTTTCATGTCGGCTGTTATAGCGTCCTGTGTAGGCTACATTTTTGTTCCCTTGCTTGATAGTTTTAATATTTACCAAATCATACGTAAGGAAGGACCTGTGAGACATTATTTGAAAAAGAGAACCCCCACAATGGGCGGATTGCTTTTTGTGCCCGTTGGTGTAGCCGTTGCACAAGCCATAGCTGGTTTTTCTTCAGCTGAAGTCACTGCAGCTAATGTAGCGACTCTGTCATTTGCTGCAATTGGGTTTATAGATGATAACCTAAGCCTCGCCAAGAATCGAAATCATGGTTTATCTGCTTGGGTGAAATTATTGTTAGAGGCAAGCTTTCTTTCTTACATCAATTCCCTACACAGGTTCAGATGTCTCCTCAAGGTGTCTTTAGTCAAAGAACCCTTTCGATAAATATCTCACAACTGATTCTGAATGGTTTACAGGTTGTTGTTGCGACAAGTTTTGCTTTGTGGCTGGATTGCACGAGGATATCGTCACCTTATGGCATGTATACCTTCTTGTAACTAATCTGATCAACCTTTATCTGATGGTAACTCACATATCTAATCTTGTGCCAATGTTTTAAGAAAATTTCACTACTGAAATTTTTCTGGTTCTTTCATCTGTCAATTGATGGAAGACACTAAAATGCTGCAAGAACATTACATAAACCACTACTTTTTAAGGTGTTTGCTATTTTTTGGATGTGTATTCTTCTTCAAAGTCATTGCTTGAGAGGTAACGGCAATTAGAAAAACTAGGTGCATGGTGCAAATTACCTTAAGTTGAAGGTGAACAGCTTTAAGATTCAATTCAAGTGAAGGAGAGTCTGTCCGTTTGCAGATGTCTTATACATAAATGACTCAACTTTCTTGACAACAGCATATGTTGGGTTGAGAAGTACGGAGACCCATTTTTCTTGACTGATCCAGCTTTTGGAGTTCTGTGAATTTTACAATGGACTTTAGTAAAACATTGAGATTTAGTGATCATTAGAACAGCATCCTTCCACTAACAAATGATCAATCAACAGCCTCTAGTACTATTTTCTTCTCAAGGAATTAAATTTATGTAATTCGCTTCTTGTAGATCAGCACTTGCATCTTATTCTGCATTCATGAGTTTCTCTTTGTTTAATGTAATCTTTAGTACCGGTAAAGCAGAGACTTTGGCATATCTTTCTTTTGGCAGGTCTTTGTCTCAACTTTTATAGTTGCATGTATCATGTTGAAAGTTTCTTTCCTTTTTAATAAAAAAAGTGCTTTGTTCTGTTTTGCATAGGGACTTCTCCAATTGGATGGAGTTAGCGAAAAGTTGATAATTTGCAGATCCCTATTTTAGTAGACCTTATATTATCCTTTAGGGGTCAAAATCACGTGACTGACAGTTATCTCTTTCCTTTTCCCCCCTTTACTATTAAGGAACTAGGCTAAGTACTGAAATTATTATGAGAACGTCCTGTGACAAAATTGTTGCGAATTTGTTGAAGTAGATTATGTTTGTTTATTAAGATGCCATGCTTAGCTCCTTTTCATCAATAGATTATACATCCGCTGTTTGTTTTTTTTAGTTTTATATTTTTTGTTTAGCTGATAGAATGCTTACTTCCTATTGTGGCATTGCCTTTCTATTTAGTAAGCATCCATCTATTAGTTCGATTCACTCATTTGCCTTCTTAATGCAGGAAAAAGTTAGTTCCTCTACCAGCACCATTGGGCATTGTATGCCTGGGAAAGTTTTATTCTTTGTTGACATCGTTTTGCTTCGTGTCTATGGGAAATGGGATTGATCTAGCTGATGGCCTTGATGGATTGGCGGGAGGGGTTTCTGCACTGGCTTTTATAGCAATGTCAGCTGTGGTGCTTCCGATATGTGCTGGTGAGTATTGTGAAGGGTGGAGATAGATGTGAAGTGTCTTCTGGTGCATCTGAAGAGTTTAACCAATGTGAACAGATCAATCAAAGGAGAAAAACTAATCCTGGGAGAGTTTCATTGCAACAGGTTCTGAGGTTTAGCAGTGTCGTAGAGTCAGTTTTTTTCTGTATGTTTCGGTATACTAACAACTGTATATATTGGAAGGTAGACCTTGCTATCTTCGGTGCATCAATGGCTGGAGCCTGTATTGGTTTTCTTTTGCATAATCGGTACAAAGCATCTGTCTCCATGGGTGATACTGGATCTCTAGCACTTGGTGGAGCACTAGCTGCAATGGCAGCCTGTACGGGAATGTTCCTTCCGTTATTCATTTCTTCTGGGGTTTTCGTTGTTGAAGCATTCTCTGTAGCTTTGCAGGTTAGTCATGGAATACTTTATTACAGTTTGGTTACAATATACTTTTTCGCCTAAGGATATGCAGTGTCCTTTGTCCCTACAGAGTAACTAACCTTAGCTTGGCTGTTTTGATATCTTTGCCATTTCATCAATTAGATTAAATCTAACGAGGTCAAGAAAATTTGGATGTTTGGAAATATGATCTTGCGATGCACTCACTTCCGTTACGGATACACAGCCCTTGTGTTTGACTGAAGATGGCTCTACCTCTTTGAGAAGATCTCATTTCATATAGGGATCTCCTCTTTGGAGACCTCAACATGAGACTGACATTAGGATGTACTCATCTAGGGGAGGGCTACTTTCCCCTAAAGAGGACCATAAATACCAGTGTATTTTTTTACCGATCAATAGCCTATGGGGGTGATTACTAGTGCTAGGATATATATGTACCTTTATATCTCAAGAGAGCAATGGTACCGCTTAATCAGCCACTATCAGCAGAATTGATTTCTTCTTCTGTCTTAGGTAAGTTTAATCTAAATTACAAAGTTAAGAAAGGATAGTTCTTACTTCTTAGCCCCAAAGTTCTATTGCTTGATCCCAGAAGAAGTCGCAAATGTACCCAAGCACAAGGGCCCTGCTAAAGCCTTTATCTTTGAAGATTGGTTTGAGTCACAGTACCAGGGTTTATCTCAGACAGATCAGGTCCAGGTTTCAGCTAACTTCTGGATTTTAAGGCTATGAACATAACCAGGAAGGAATAACTGGTTAGAATTGGGGGATGACAGCTCCATGAATATTGGCATTCCAACACTGAATGTGATTTACCTGTTGTTGATCAGGCAAATTGATATTCAACAGGGACTGGTCAGTACAAAACTATGAAGATATTTTTAAAGCATCACAAGAAATTTAATTCTCAATAAGGATTGTTTCAACATTTACCTATTGATCTATATTAAACTTTTTTCTGTTTCAACAGAACACAGATTCTTCAAGTTACTCTAATCATATGTTTTATGAGTAAGAGAGGCCTTGACTCAAATTCTCCCTCCGCGGCTTTATTTGATATAGTAGTCAAAAGAATTTGGCATTTAGGTTCATTGTGTGTAAATCAAACTTTATGCACATTCAAGAAGTTCCCCAGTATTCATTAATTATGATAGGTGAAGTTTGGCTTTTTGTTTTGCATTTACCGCCATCTGTCCTGCATTGCGCATGTATTGCCAAAAGCAATGGTGATGATTTTTCTTATCATGTTGCCTTGCCTAGTTCCTGGAATTGATTGTATCTATATTTCAGGCATCACATTTCGAAGTCACCAAGTGCTTGCGTGGATATAGGGATCGCATTTTTCAGATGGCACCCCTTCATCATCATCTTGAATTATGTGGTTTCAAAAAACCGATTATTGTGGCCGGGGCATACCTTTTATCGTCCATATTGTCTTTGTTCGCTGGGTATGTGGGTCTTATATCAGCATAATTTTTATAGAAATTGTCAGGAACTTTTTGAGTTAGTGCATAGAAATTGTCATTTCACTTATAGGAACACTTACACCTGGATACAAATTTTTTTTCTTGTTTTTTCCGTTCTATCCGGCATGAAATTTCATACCGAGTTAACAGATATGGTAGGATGACATCTGAGCTCAGCGGTCTGATTCTATTTGGTATACGAATTGCTATGAAAGAATTTCTCCCGTTTAGCGGTTCCTCCTCATCAGCTGCTTTGTTTTTCTTCAGTTAGTTGCATTCTCTTGTCGTGCAGCAATTGCCAATTTTTCCTTCTTGTGCGCTATCCTCTAGACGTTAAGGGAGGCTTGATTGGATTTGTGACTAAGCAGTCCTTTACCAACGCTCCTATGTATAATGCCTCCCCTCCTAAAGAGGGGCTTATTTCCTTGGGGCTTTATCCTTTGGAAATAGACTCAATTTTCTTTCTATTCCTCAGGATGTTTAATTTTTATCTAGATGCATCTAGGTCTGAATATGCCGACAATGTGAGGTCTATTCTTTGAAAAAAAATCTTACCAAATAGGGTTTTTCGATCCGATAAATTTCACACATTTTATTGTCCTTAAGGCTCTCAATGCAGAGCTAGCAATCCATGCCTACTTTCTCCTGCCTTTGGGATCTAATCCAAGCATCGCTGTCTCTCTTTCAATTTATCCAACTTAATCATATCCTTTGTGAATGATTCGAAAAGCTTTCATCATCGGACGGTTAAATATCACAATATGATTCGAAATACAATAAGACTGTAAAGGAAACGAGTGAAGCGATACGATGATATTACTTATTGGTCAATCACAGTCAAAGTACATTATTTATGAACAAGATTATAAGCTAAAATGGACTATTATTAGGTCCGTTTTCAGCGCTAAAAACTTTTTACGCATGCATTTTTGGATGTTGACGCGTAGAATGCGATACGTGACTGAACTTATTCATATGTCAACTATCTAAAGATGAAACTGGAAAGTAGTTCTTCCATTGGCAGTGAAACTCATAAAAATCCAGGGGGGAAAAACCAACAAAAACCCCAAATTTTGCCACTTATGACACATTTACCCCGAACTTTTTTTTGTAACACCAAAAATCTCAAATTATACTATTTGTGACACATTTACCCAATTGTACTTTAGTCTATAAGCATTTCTTCTTTTTTGCTTTTTCTTTTTTTTTCCTTTTCGGCGGGGGCAACCCTTGCCGGCGTTTGACGAGGATTGCCCTCACCAGCGTTGGGTGAGGGCTGCCTCGCCTAGGTGAGCGAAGGCTGCCCTCACTGGCATCGGGCGAGCGAGGGCGGCCCTGGCCGGCGTCGGGCGAGGGCAACCCTTGCCGGCGTCGGGCGAGGGCAACCCTTGCCGGCGTCGGGCGAGAGCCGCCCTCACTTGCCCAAGCAAGGCGACCCTCGCCCAACGCCGGCGATGGTGGCCCTTGCCGGATCTGGCAAGGGTAGCCCCCACCAGACGCCGGTAAGGGCAGATCCGGAAAGGAAAAAAAAAAGAAAAAACAAAAAAGATGAAAATGTCCATGGACTAAAGTATAATAAGGTAAATATGTCACAAATAGTATAGTTTGGGGATTTTTGTGTCACAAAAACAAGTTCGAGATAAATGTGTCACAGGTGGCAAAGTTTAGGGTTTTTAGTGGTTTTTTCCCAAATCCAGAAGTTGTTTAAACATACGCAATTGGGTAAATTTATGCCATGCCATTAAAGTATAGTATCATGGAACAAGCGTAAGAGTGACTTATCTTATCGAAAGTATACTATTTCAAATTTAAAAAAATGGAACAAAATCTTTAGAAAAATATCTTTTCGATATGATCTTTCTCAGACATTTCACTATGTTTAATGTCTAATGTAAAGCTAATTATTCATGCTACTTTTTCCTATTCGGGATCTAATCCAAGCATCGCGCCCCCTTTTAATTTATTGAAGTTCACCATATCATCAAATTAGATCCTTAGAGCAATTGTATAGGAATTTCTGAAGCATGCTAAAAGATGGCTCCTCAAATACATTTTCGATCTCCTCCATCCATTTACTCTACGATTCCGTATCTCTTCTAAGGAACCGCCGAATCTACTACTACAATTGAGGTAAAGCAATTGGTAAAGGCATTATTAAAGTTAACGACCATGTGTGTCCCACCCCGACCCTTAGATATTCAATTTCGAATTTGAGAGCAAATTTCGGAAAATACTAATGTGGAAAGTAGAAAAATGAAAAGAAAAACAAGAATTGCTATTCTAATTTCGGGATAAGTTTACCGTAAGTCATAAAACTTGTCATGAAAATACAATTGAATTCTAAAATTTTCATAAAGTAAAATAAAGTCACAAAACTTGTCAAATTAGTCCAATTAAATCCTTTCGTTAACTTTATCCAATTAGGCTAATGAAAAATGTTGATGTATCTTATTTTATTATTTTCTTAAGACATACGGTGATGATATGATGCCCACCAAATGCCACGCTAGAAAAAATATTCAAAATACAAACCAAATTAGAATAAAAAATAAAAAGCTAATTCTGTTTTTTTTAATCCAAATTCAGAGCAATGGTTGTAACCAAGGCCTCGCTAGTGGTCATCGCCAAAGACACTGGGAAGGGTCGGTGGAGGTTGCTTGGGCCTTCCCGAAGCCCAGCAACCCTCGCCGGCCCCCAACGAGGGCTTGTTGGCCTAGATTTGGGATTTGAGTAAGGGTCATCGGTCAGGCTACCTCAAATCTAGCGCAAGGGTCTCGCCCTCCCTTAGATCTAGGCTAGCAAGCCCTCGTTGGGAGCCGGCGAGGGTCATTGGGCTTTGGGAAGGCCCAAGCGTCCTCCGCTGGCCCTTCTTGGCATGTGTGGCGATGGCCACTAATGAGGGCGTGCCCCACGATTGTTGAGTTGAGTTTGGTTTTTCTTTTAGCTATTTTATTTTTTAACCTAGTTTAGTTTGTAGTTTCTTAATTTTTGAATATTTTTCTAACGCAACGCTTGGTGAGCATCACATTATTGCCACGTGTCTTAAAAAAATAATAAAATAAAACACGTCACATTTTTTGTTTGCTTAATTAGACGGAGTTAATGGAATGACTTAATTGAAAGAATTTCATAAATTTTAAGAGTTGATTGCAGTTTTTTAAAATTTGAGAACTCAATTACATTTTCATAACAAAATTTGAGGCTTCCACTGCACTTCGATTTCAAAGAGAGAGAGAAAAAAAAGAGGAAAATGCATAAGGGTAGTCTCGGAAATTCGCAGCCGTATAAAACCCTAACCCTAATCCTAACTCGCCGTATAAAAGCCGAGGTGATAAGCAACGAGCCATTCCTCTGGTCTACCATTTTCGCAGCCGTCGTCCTCGAAGCCCTAAGCACTCTTGAGCTCTCAATTCGGCGCATCCGCAGCCATGGTAAGCATCCGTCTCCCGCCATTCTCTCTTCTCTTCCCGTGAATCTGCACGACGGAGCATGAATTCGAGGCTTCGATCGAGATTCCGGAGCTTCTGTGTCTCGGGATTCTGCATTCATGGGGTTTTTGGTCGAGAGATGAGTGCGCGCGAATGGATAGATCCGGGGCTCAGTTTCTCAAATTGCATGAGTTGCCCTCGATTGCGCTTGGTATTGCCGTGTTCGCTTGGTGGAAAAGGTTGGAGCTTGGAAGCTTGTAGCGATGCCGTCTCTTTTGTGCCTCTCAGACTGTTGACGATTCGGCCTGTTGTTTTTTCGATTGCGTCTATTGCTGCTTGCTTCTTTGAGATGAATTTGGGTGGCGGTGGCTTCTGTTTATCCAATTTGAAGTTTTGAACCGTGTGGATCTTAGCTAGCTGATTTTCTTCGAGTCTAGTAGCTCGTGGGTAGTCTAGCTGTACTGGCTCCGTCCATTGCTATGATGCTATGATAGTTGTAGTGCGTGTTAAATGGTTCGTTCAGGAGAAGATATAGTTATGTGATTGTTGCTTCATTGTTTTTTTTAGTGGCACTTTACATTTTGGGAAGCTGCTAGATGTTCTCGAACTTGCTGCCTGCCATCTTTTTGGATTCTTCGTGTTTCGATCATTCGATTAGAATTCGTTTGACGGTGATACAAGTACTCTTTTTGCCCTGTTTCAGTCGAAAAGAAAGGTTAGAGAGCCCAAGGAAGAAACCGTCAACCTTGGCCCTGCCGTTAGAGAGGGAGAATATGTTTTCGGTGTGGCTCACATTTTCGCCTCCTTCAATGACACATTCATTGTGAGTGTATTCTGATTGTTGTAGTTTAATGAGTTTGTTTGTTCTTTATACATCCTTAATTGGAATTTTTTTCTCCTGCTTGAACTGCAGCATGTGACTGATTTATCTGGTAGAGAGACCCTCGTCCGTATTACTGGTAAGCAATTAATGATTGTTATGTTTACTGTTGAATCCTGTGCAAATCCCTTTTCGTTTTTCCTTGTTGTTGTATGCACATTCAGTAGGTTGTCAAACAATCAAAATCCCTCATAGGCACAATGATTCATTTCATGTTATGATAAGCAAAGAATCCAGTTAGGAGTATGGCCAGTCCTGATTTCACCTCATTCAGATATGATAGTTTGCTGCATCAAAATTCGCTACTTTTATTTTATGTACAAATTGGCACATCAAAATCTCAGAGTTTGGTAAAGCAAGTTGTGGTTAATGTAGTTGTGGAAAGGAAAATGAAAAGAAAACAAATAAATGATGAAAGTGGTTGCTTTGACAAAAATCAGGGATCTAAAAAGTCTTTTCAATAAATAATTCATCACAAAAAATTTTAGTCAAATTAGGTTGACAAACTACTGCTACAAGCTGAAAGATAAAACTTGGAACCAGAAAACAGTATCCATTCCGAGACTAGAATTTAGTATCCTTTGCAAGACTATGTTCTTTATGATATACACTCACAGCTTTTCTGCTAATTCTGTTCTCATATGTTTTATGTTATCCCTTTGAGTTGAAATGGATGTTCTTGCTCCTAGTCTAAAGTGGTCATTGAAGAATAGATGCACACCTATTAGAAGTTTTAGGAGGACAAGCTTTAGCTACATCGAGAAATTAATTTTTGGTATATCATATATTGCCTTTTCCTTTTTTGGAAGTTTTTGTATTTGCATTAAAAAATTTGACTGCTGTATAATGGCTAGTTATATTTTCGTACAACAGGAGGCATGAAGGTTAAAGCTGATAGAGATGAGTCTTCTCCATATGCTGCGATGCTTGCTGCTCAGGATGTTGCCCAAAGATGCAAGGTTTCTTCTTATTTCTGTTTAAATATCCTGAACGATTCCCCCATTTATGTAAAAATGTTCCCTGGAGAGAGAGAGAGAGAGAGAGAGAGAGAGAGAGAGAGAGAGGCAATTAATTATTTTTCCATGCTCTCTCTCTGTCGTAGTATAGCCATGTACCCTCGTGTTTACTTTAGAGTCATTTTTCTACTTGTAGGTTTTCTCTTCTAATTTTTCTTTGAGGGGCTCCTGTTTGAGATAATACATGGAACTACATTTTCCTAAGTTTTATGTAATTATTTATTTCCTTGGATATAGGAGCTTGGTATCACTGCCCTTCATATTAAGCTCCGTGCAACTGGTGGGAACAAGACCAAAACTCCTGGTCCTGGTGCCCAGTCTGCTCTTCGAGCCTTGGCTCGTTCTGGAATGAAAATTGGTCGCATAGGTAAGTCATATCTTGTTAATTGTCTTCACAATAATGGCATCTATTTTTGTACTTGGGTGATGGACAATCTCAGCTTTTTGGTCAATATGATAATCACAATGGTAGGGTGCACTTTTGCAAATCTTTTGAATCAAAGCAGTTAGGATAATATTACGTTGTCCAGGGACAAGTCAAGAAATTACAGCGAGTTTCTCTTAATTTTATGACGCATCACTTGCATTACAAATTTTTGGTGCTTTTCATTGCTCTACTCTTTGGAGTCAGTAATCATGTAGAGGAATGAATAGGCTTTCATTGTTATTTATGGTGTTTGGCTTTCGTGTGAATTTTGCGTTGTGGGCTTAGTATTTAACGAAATGTTCTGCCATGTTCGCGAAATGTAAGGGTAGAACACAAAGTGATTGTCTAGGAGAGACACACCTTCACCATATTTATTTGATTGTCTGCATTACATTGGGTTCCTTAAATTTTCCTCTACAATTGTGGAAAAGTATTTTATGAGGTATATTTAATGGAAGCGAGATTCTGTTAATATACATGTTAGTTCTAATGAGGCATCATTTTCTAGAAGCATTTTTTTCGTGCAATTCCATAGGGCTTTTCACCCACCACATTTCTATGTCCTTACTGGTGTAAAGATTTGGGTCCATTTTACCGTCTTTGCACCACCCTTTACGTCTGTTGATTCGATCTTGACTTAAGTTCTTCATTATTGTCCAGAGGATGTGACACCGATTCCGACTGATAGCACCCGAAGAAAGGGTGGTAGAAGAGGAAGAAGGCTGTAGGCAATGTCTTTCATCCCTTATCAAGCTTCAGTGTTTCAGTATCTCATACTAGCCTTGGTTCTGGCGTTGGAACAGTTTTGCTCTTAGAAACTATTTTTGTACTTCCGAAAAATGGCTAGCTGGAATACTTACAGATGGGAATTTCTGGAGATTTATGGCGTTTGTGGTTCGTGATAATTGCATTTGAGATTCTTAATTATGGATTGACAAGTTCCGGAGAATAGATTAACGTCTATTTGTTTCCCTGTGCATCTTTTTGTCTCTTCATATATGGTGTTGGAAAGTTTTATTTACACTGCAGCGCGAGGAATAGGTAGAGATTGTTTTATGGCAATCAAAATCTTGTCACAGCCAAGGTTACATCTTTGTTTGCCATTGACGTTTACAGCAAACATGCCTTCTACCGCTGAAACTTAAATTGTCATCTAAATTTCGAAAATTACGAGGAGAATTATTTGTGAAATGATGCCATAAATATAAATCTCATGAATCAAATACTACACGCATTTGTTGCTGTGAGGATGGTTTTCACAGAAACCCTGGAAGGTAATCATGAAAAATTTCAAGCTGGTAAATTTGAATCATTTTTACTCAAAATTAATTTTCATGTAATAAAAAATCTCAAATTGGTACATTTAAAAACAAGTCACGCACTGAATCAGGAAGGAAGAGTAAGTACACAAACTAAACAAAGAATTGAAAATCTTAACTAGACATCCTTAATCAAAAATAATTTGGAATAGTAGGAATAGAGGTTTATTGCCAGGATATCTACCGTAAAATTGGGATTTTCATAACCAAGCTAGAAAATGAACTCTCATAGACATCAAGCAAAGACGAGAAGATTTAGTTTGACAAACAAACTGCTTCGAGATCGACAAACAAGCCAAAAAAAATGAATAGGGAAACTGTCAAAAAAGTTTTAAACCTATTGCACTTATGTCAATTTAATCCTAAACTTTTCAATTTGGCCAATATTTTTTGGACGTAAAAAAAAATTGGCAAATTTAGTTATAAACCTTTTGATGATTTGTTAATTTAATCATATCGGCTAATTTTGACTAAAAATTGTTGATATGGACGTTTGCACGTCTTACGTGACACGACTGACGTTAATAAGGACAATTTTTGTAATTTTTTTAAAAAATTTCTGAATTTTTTATTTTTTCTTCTCTTTTTTCTTTTATTTTTTCTTTCTTTATTTTCCTTTTTCTTTCTTCTAAGCCTAGTGAAGATCGACTGACCCTCACCAACCACAAGAGAGGGATGCGAAGCCCTCGCCGGTCATGAGCGTGGGTTGCGGCCCCTATCCAATGGCCGTCTTGCTGGCAAGGGCCTTACAGCTCTCACCTTGTGGTCTACGAGGGCCAGTAGGACCTTGCCTATGACCGGCAAGGGTCACCAGCAAGGGTCAAGCACATATTAGATCAAAGAAAGATCCGATAAGTGCGAGGAGTGTGCTCAATGAAAAAGAGTGCTTTCAGATAGAGAGAGAATAATCCCTAATTGAAAGAACAAGGGCTATGGAGCAACGAGGAGAGAGATATGAATTTCGAAAGGTAATTATTGCGTCATCCAAATTGTTTTTATGTCATTGCACGTCAGCCATTTAACATAAAAATTGATGGAATTTAACAAATGGCAAATGTGACTTGAGTGTACTAATTGAGATTTTTCGTGACACGAAAATTAATTTGAGTAAATACAATACATGAGTACCAATTGGGAAAAGTTCTTATTCGGGCTCTTTGTTGTATCCTATAATTACTCCCTGCACTTATCGGATCGAATTGATACGATCCCACCACTTCTCGCCGGGTTCGCTCGCCAGTGACATACCTACGGAGAGATCTCGTTTTCAATAGTTATTGATTCGACAAATCACGTAGAACTCGATGCAAAATCAAACACAATAATCAATCCCATTTTGAACTTCTCTTTCTCCCCTCCAAATTGAAGAGGTGTTGTCGATATCGGTTACAGACGGGGAGAGTGGCTAGGGTCTGGTTGGTAAAGTTCGTAGCTTAGCTTCGGAGTAGCCTTGAGTTTACTAGGTTAAAATCACGGTTGTAGAGCGAGCGATCCGGCAGCCGCATGAATAATTCTGGACCGTACAATTTGCGAGTGAAAAGCTCTTTTTATGCTCAAGAATGGACTTCAAATGCTATGTAAGCATATCAAACATAAGAAAAGTCCTATACGTAGAAGAATATGGAAAAATATACCGATGTTAATTCAGTTCTAAACTTTGAATTTTGCTAATATAGTCCTAAAACTTTGCACGAAATTCCAATGCGATCTTGTAGGTAGATTTTTCGCCGGATATCGCTGACATGGCGATCAAGTTATCCCTAGCCATCCTACGCTGTACACTGCCACGTCAGCGGTTTCTGGCGCAAATCGGCCTAGATGACTAAATTGGAATTTCGCACAAAGATTTAGAACTACATTAGCAAAATTTAAAAGTTTACGACTGAATTGACATCCGTATAATAAGTTCAGGACTGGTTGGACAATTTTCCTCTAGAAATATTAATGTATCTAAGGTTATGTTCGTTTCACGGAAAATGTAACTTTTTTGTAAAATATTTTCTAAGAAGTCATTTTCCAGAAAAATAATAATATTCTCCGGTTTTTAGCTGAAACCTGAAATGAACTGAAAAATATTTTCCGTTGTTTGGTATGGATGATTTTCCTCCATACACTCCTTTTTAATAATATTTTATTATTTATTATTTATTAAAATCAAATTTTAATTTTTAATTGTAATTTATCATTTATTATATTTTTTTTCTTTTTCCTTTTCTTTTTCTTCCTTTTTTTTTAATCTTCACTAGCCGAACGCTAGCTACGGCGACGGTCAGTGATCGGCCACAAGCGTGGGACAAGCTCTTTGGAGGCTAACGAGCTCAAGGGTGCTGGCGAGGCTCGAGCTTGCCATTGGCCAGTTGATAGCCATGGCTGTGGCAGTGACCAACCGAAGTAGAAGGAAAAGAAAGACTATAAAAAAGAAAAATAATTCAAAAACCATTTTTTAAAAAAGAAAAGAAAAAAAAAAGCAAAGATACAGGCCCAAAAAAAAAAAGCAAAGATAAAAATAAAAGGAAAAGGTGTTTGGTGCAAGAAAATGCTTGGTCTAGAGGTAAAAGAAAGAGGATGGCAAAACGCTTTCCCCATTTTTGAAGGTGTTGATAAAAAAATGTTTTTTATCCATTTGAGGAAAATGTTTTTCTTAATTAGTTTATTTTCCATGAATGAAACGCCAAAAAATTAGAAAAATATTTTCTGGAAATTATTTTTCGTGAAACGAATGGAATCTAAGTAAGAAAGTTGGGGATGTAATATGAGAGTTCCGAAATCTACTCTCACATGTTTCTCTTTCCACTTGTTTTTTTTAAAATTTTCCCTTTGTCTCTTTTGTAGTCTTTTTTTTCCCTTTTTTATTCTTGCAAGTTGTATTGTAACTCTAATATGTACTTTTTGACCCCCTATGTGGATTCTTAGAATAATGAAATGACACTATCTATCTAAACTGTAATACAGTGTGCGCTCTTCGACCATTACTTTTTTTTGCATGCAATGAACTTGCTGATAGATATTTTAAATATAAATATCTGACAGTCCGAGCCTTTAAGTAAAATAGAATAAATTATAAAATTCTAAGTATGCTCATTGTAATTAAATATATATATTTAAAATTATAAAACTGTAACCCGTTTCATTAGCTTAAAGCCCAGACGAACAATAACAAGAATTGTTCTTAAGGCGAATAGCACGGCCAATTTCCAGACGTTTAAGGTGATATTGTAGGGCGGATCTCTTGTCTCACAAAGATACTGTGGGTACATACTTAGCGTGATGGGCTATATTTATTTTTTCGATCCCGAGTTGCGGGAAATTTTCTACAATCATATAATACTGGTTGGTGAATTATAAATTCACGTAAGTAACGAGCCAAGTGTTGACTATGGCTCGAAGTTAATTCCAATTGATTTGAGATCCGAACCATAATTGAATTGCAAGAAAGGTCGGCGTACATTAGAAAAGTCCGGATTGAGCTCTTACTAATAGGATCGCGGATGGTGCAAAGAAGAGAAATTAGTTTCCCACAGGACTTCTTTTGCTTATTGAAGTTGAAGTCCATGTTGACTTCAAAGGATATCTAAATGTTTGTAGAATGTAAATATTCAGCCCGTTGAGTTTGGCCTCCGGTGTACGGTGAGTGTAATAAAGATGTGTGAAAAATAGTGAAAGACAGAGAGGGCATTGAAAGTCGTTATCTAAGAGTGTTGAGCGTGTTAAAAAACTTCTTTGTTGTGATTATCTCTTGCGAGTTAAGAAAGCGCTTATGAGTGAGTGTGATTAAACGAATTTAATCTCTTCTTTACCTATTATTACGGAACCTTCTCATGAATCTCCCCCGTAAAATAAAGACACGACAAAATCAAGTTAATATGTTGTGTTCAGGTCTTATTTTTGCAGTTTATTGATTTTTCAAATCGTTTCGTTTGTTCACGCCTCCACACTAACCATACCAAACTAGTATCGGAGCCTAGGGTTATCGTTGGTGGATTATTCTAGGAATTTTGTCCATTTGAAATTATTGCTATAGCTTCTATGGAATTCAAGTTGGAGAAATTTATCAGGCGGGAATAATCATAACTTGTGGAACATTAAGACGCGTGTGCTGTTGGAGACTTTACGTTTTGGATTTAGCATTGGAAGAAGATGATAATATTGAAAACGGAAGAAAAGACTAACATTTTGAAAAGGCTAGGAGCATTTATATTGTCGAATTTTGGGGATGATGTTTTGGTTGAAGCGGCAGATGAGACGAGGCAGCTGCACTTTAGGGCAAAGTTGGAGAGTTGTATATGTCGAAATCGCTCTCGATGAAAGTTTTCCCAATCCAACGGTTCTTCACTTTCAAGATGGTTGAGGAAACATCAATCCAGGATCTCCCAAATGAGCTTAATAAAGTCATTAACTATCTGAAGAATGTGGTGAGAAGGTATCTGATCAGTGGCAACCTATGAAGTTGCTCTGTAATTTGCGCAGTTCTTATGAGCACTTTCGTGACGCTCCCATGAGAGGGAGCGAGACTATAGCCGGGGAAGAAGTAAAGTCTGTATTGTTCTACAAAGAATTGACAAAAGAAGATGCAGGGCGACAATCAGAAAAGTGGAGCTAAGAGCTTGATCGACATAGAGGGCTCAAAGGTTATCGAAGGTGCACTCGTGGTTACGAAGGGGAAGAGGACAGGTAGTCTCCACTACTTTCAGGGTTAGACAGTTACATGTTCAGCTGTTGCAATTTCATTCATGTTGTTAGAGTCATACTAGACATGAGCTGTGGCACATGCAACTCAAGCACATGTTTAGAGGTATTGTCTACTTTGTCTCGTCCAATACGGAACCTCATAGTTTTGTCAATAGCATACAAGTGAGCACATTCCCAAGAGTGCTTCCACCTGAGCGTGCTTAATTTTGGAGTTTCAAAGTTATGCATTGTCGTTACGTCAAAAAGCACATTTGGGAGCTACTTCCAATTTTCACATATATGTTTCAGAATTGCTCTCTCTATGTTCAGTGCACAGTTCGATTCATTCCTATTCCTTCACTATCCTAAAAATTTACTAGGAGCCGCTCCTCACCCAAGCCCTCTCTGGTCCCAATGACCATTCCCCACCTCGTCTAACCAAGTCGTTATAGGCCCACTAGGTTTTGCGTGGTTCATCTCCAAACCATATACCTACTGGAGAGGATCCTGCTTTGATATCATATTGTGACATTCATGAATTAACTCAATGAAATATTGTCCGTTTTGACCCGTCCCATATCAAATCTCACGGTTTTATCCTTTTGTGTATAAAAACACGCTTAACTTTAGAGTTCCAAAATTAAGTATTGTCATTATATCAAAAGGCGTCTATGTGAGTTAATTTAAATTTTTACATATATATATATATATATATATATATATATCTCAGAATCGCTCTCCTCATATTTGATGCACAATTCAATTCATTCTTGCATCTTTCGTCATTCTAGAAGCCGCTCCTTGTCCAAACCCTCTCAGATTGCCCTTGTTAGTGAGCGGGTAGTCTTATGTGTAATTAGAAAATCGAGAAGCTGGACTTTTGCGAACATTGCATATTCGGCAAGCAGCACGAGATACGGTTAGCACAACAGTTTACGAGACCAAGGGTACAGTCGGATTTTGTCATTCAGACTTGCAGGGCCTTCCCAAGTGCAAACAAAAAGCAGCTCCTTGCCTAATCACAAGCGACAGCCGCAGAGGTTCGGCAACCCCAGCCACCCCCATGCTTGACCCTAGGCGAGCGCTCGCCTGGGTCGCCCGACCTACCAACGCCTCCGCCGGCTATTGCAAGCGGCGAGGCCCTCGACTCCTAAGCAGTGCCGGTGTTGATCCGTCACTTTTTTTTTTTCCGTCCTTTCTAAAATAAATTATTTCTTTTCGTATTTTTAAAAGAACTCTTGAATACACATAATTGCCTCGGGTGGAAAGTGCTCTAAAAAGAAAGCCCTCCGCAATCCGCCTCACATCACGGTCGCGGGCATCGACCCTCCCACGTGCGTCCGCCGTATTACGTTGGTGTGCCCCCCGACAAGGTAACGACCAACGACGAGACAAGCGCCACGTCAGCCCCTCCCAATGCTTGCCAACCACCCAACCGAACAAAAACGGCAAAAAATAAATAAGAGAAAGGAAGGAAGCGGACCAATCAAACGACAGCTCGTCTTGTGAGCTGCCAGCTGCAAATGTTGCCAATCGACAGCCAACCCCTTTCAATTTCGTCTCCAACAGCACAACCTTAAACAATTGCAAATTTCCTCCTTCTATTTTTTTTTTTTTTCTCACCCCGAAAAGCTAATCAATCTTATCCGAATTTAAAAAATGAATTAAGAAAAGAAAAGGGGGGAAGAAATAATGATTTTTTTTTGTCGATTTTTTTTATTAATTCAATTGATAATTTCATTGTCCCACACAGCAATTCAACCCCAATCAATGCCCACCATGCACTCCCCTCCAAAAGAATCCTATCTGTCACTGCAATGTCTGTACATTCATGCCCACAGATTTGAAGACGAAATTTATAAACCTTAAATTAAGAAAAAAAATTAAAAAGAAAAGAGAAGAATTAATAAAAGAAAAGAAAAAAGGAAATGAGCGTCACTTGACTGAAACACCCTCGAGAAGTCCACCATATCACTGTACCACCCACGAGTCACGACGCTTTCTTTATAACGATCTGGCAAAGGCGGGGGGGGGGGCATTTTCGACCTTTCCCACTCCCGGGGGTTCAATGTAGGGAGAGCTGAGGGAATCGGGCGCATCGCGCGGAAAGGAAGACCCGGCAGTCGTCCCTGGGGCAGATGGTGGGGACGTACGTGATGTCGTCGCAGCCGTCCATCCGGTCCCGTCGAAAGTCGACCAGCGCCGCGAACATCGCGAGGAAGAGCATCAGGTGGTTCAGCGCGTACCTCTGGCCCACGCACTGGTGGGGCCCGGCCCCGAAGGCCAGGAAGTTCCTCTTGTAGACCTGGTCCTCTCGGCGCTCCTCCGAGAACCGATCCGGGTCGAAGCGGTCCGACTCGGTGAACCCCTGCACAGCTCGAGACGTCAATTTCCGACATGCCACAATAACGTCGTTTGTCTAGCACGGTATAAGATCACTAAGGCTTTGTTTGTTTCATATAAAATAATTGATTTTGAAAATATTTTTATTAAAAATGATCGTTTTTTATCTCTTACAAAATTAAACGAACAGAAAATATTTTCATTACATAAATTATTGTAGAAAATGAAAATATTTTTTATTGACTAATTATTTTAAAAGATCCATTTTTAGGGAAATATTTTTTTTTAAATATTCATTTTTCATGAAACAAGCAAACCGTAAGAGAAAATCCAAGACTAATGTGATCCGATCACAATCCATACTAAATAGACATGAATTGGTACGCTGACCAGCTCATTAAATAATTCAAACGAATTTTGTTAACTAATCCTCTAAAAGTACAAATTAAATAATTAATTTAGAGAAATTTTGTATAATTTTTTCACGTGTTTTATGTAATCACTAATATTAAAAATGTAGTATCTCGACTAAGATATACTTATCAAGTAATCCGGACACTTTCGTAGCCCTACCTGAAAAGAGGACTCGAACACCGAAGGGAAGACGATGGTGCCCTTCGGGATCGTGTACGAGTCGGTCAGCGGGAACTCCTCGCCGGCGATGTGGGGGACCATCGTCGCCGGGGCGCGGTACCGCACCACCTCGCGTGCAACCGCCTCCGTGTACTTCATCTGCCTCAGCTGGTCGCTGGTGATCAACGCGTCTGAATCCGGCGACCAGATTCCGGCAACCTCGTCGCGCACCTATCGCCCAAAAAAAGAAAGGGAGAGAAAGGGAGGAGATTGGTCGGCGGGGGAGGGAAAGACGTTGGGAAGTGACACGATGGCGATGGTATCGTTGCCCTAACTAATGGTGGCATTGATGAGCTCGAGATAAAAGGGGGAGTTTGACCAAGAAATTCCACTAATTATCTTTTTATACAGCATACTATATAAAAAAAAAAAAAATTTAAGGAGGGTGCCATTACACTTGTCAAGATTCAAATAATCATTGCTGAGCCCCAATAATCAAATTCAAATGATGACATTGTTAGATTTGTTTAGACGGTATGCTTAGACTTTGCTTATTTCTCGAAAAAACGATCGCCTGCAAAAATGAATGCACAAATAATAATTTTTATCGTTCATGATATAGGTGATCGATTTTAGATAATTATTTTCCGAATCATTTATTTTTCGTGAAATAAATAGGATTTTAGTCACGTTGAATTTCTACAAATATTGAATAGTTTCACTCATTTCTACCCCTCCATCATTATGGTTTTCTATTCTCTATTATATATCTTATGAGCTAGCCGAGTTTAGCATAACTAGCGGGGTGTCTAGAGATCTTTAAGCACCCCCACTAATTAATCTCCATCGGGCGTGACAGATTCCCATTCCAAACACACCGAGTATTTCCATAGACAAACGAATGCAGTCGCTTGATTTAGTACACATTACACGTACCTCGTTATTATCAATGACTTTAACTTTTTTTTTCGAGAAACCCCTTTTTTTTGTTTTTGAAGAAATTGATAGCCGTTATATCGAATAAATGATCCTAAGAGCTTCTCAAATTATTGTAATAAAATTGCGCAAAACGCGCTCAAAAACGGGTAATGTTTTTTCTCTCATCTTTTTTCAACCGAAACTGTTCCTTTTCCCCTTTCTGACGTTAGACTTCTGCTGTTAGAAGAAAAACACCAAGGGAACAAATAGAAGCTACTAACCTTGGCAAGAACCTGCGGATGCGAGTCAAGGAGCGCGACCGCCCACAGCAGCGACGAAGTGGACGCGTCCTGAGCCGCAAACAAGAAGTCGAAGAGGTGGCCACCGATCTCCCGGTCTCCCAAGTGCGGCGGCGGAGCCGCCTCCCCCGCCTCCCTTGCGGCGCCGACCTCCCTCGCCATCTCCTGCATCCAGAAGTCGATAAGGCAGCACGGCTCCTCCCCTCTCTCCATCCTCTCCTTGCTCTTCCCCGCGCAGACCGCCAGCGTGTCCACTAGCCGGTCCACGGCGAGCCTCGCCTTCCGGAACGCGAACCCGGGCAGGTCGAAGGGAAGCTTCATCAGCCCCACGTTGAACAGGTTGTAGTCCACGTTGAACCTCTCGCGTTCTTCTCGGCTCAAGTACGGCCCTACCATCCGGTAAAAGTTGGCATCAACTCGATCACACGTGGAAAAACAGAATCGGGAAAGAAAGAAAGTTACGGCGCAGTTGCTGCTACAATGTCATTATCCATGTCCGTAGCAGAAAAGAAAGTTACGGCTTAGTTGCTGCTACAATGTCATTATCCATGTCCGCAGCAGCGACATACACAAGACTTTAAACTAGGAGGAAAAGGATTTAAAAAAAGAAAAGTTGGCAAATCTTTAGCTCGAGGGCAGGACATAAGATTCTGCATAAATTTCATGAATCACAACATGCATACGTCCCAAGAAAACCATATGTTAAGCACTAAAATAGGCAGGAGTAGCGGTCCCGCCCTAGTCGATAAGCTGTCATTGTCCATCACGTCATCCATGGAGCTCGGTCTTACCTGCAAAGACAGTCTGGGAGGTCTCGAGGTTTATGTCGCGGGCGAACAGCCGGAGCGCGATGGCCTTCGGCGGCTCCGGCGGCTGGCCTGCCGCCGCCGGGGGCGACGAGAGATCGACCCATTTCTCGAGATGCTTGAGAATTATGATCTGCTGGAGGGAGGTGTAGGTGCAGAGGGCCTTAGGGGTGAAGTTGGGGGCGATGCGGCGGCGGAGGTCCTTGTGCTCCTGGCCCATCATGTAAATCAGGTTGTGCTCCCCGAAGAGCTTCCTGCCGAAGGGGTGGCCGACGAGGTGGAAGGCGTCAGGGCGGACGTTGGCGAACACCCGGTGGGACAGCTCCGTGTCCCGGACGAAGAGGATGAAGCGGCCGACGACGTAGTTGGCGGAGACGCCGAGCGGGGACGCGGCGGCGAGTTGGGACTGCCGGTCCCAGAAGCCGGCCGGGTCGGCGACGAGGCGGGCGGCGCCGCCGAGGAAGGGGAGGACGAGTGGGGGGCCGGGGAGCGAGCGCTTCTTGCGGAGGTAGGAGACCTGCTCGAGCAGGGCGAGGAGGGCGAGGAGGGAGAAGAGGAGGGGCGCGACGGAGCAGAGAGAAGCGAGCAAGGAGGAGGTCATTGTCTCTCTCTCTCTCTCTCTCTATATCTCTAACTTTCGTTCCCGACGGCGGAGGTATGTGCGCGGTCGGGTCAACGGTCGGAAGGAGGTTGGTTTGCCAAGATCGAAAGTGTGTAGAAGAAATTTGGAGAGAGAGAGAGAGAGAGTGATAGAGACAGAGGGACGAGGCGGGGCGGAGATAGATATATAGGCGGCGGACGGCGGCGGTCGAGGTGAAGGTAGGGGTGCTGACTAGATCCAGCTAGGAGGGGAGGATGACGTGTCGGGTGTCCACGAGTTCTTTTCTTTTCTTTTTCATCTTTTCGGCTCTTCTCGCCGTCGGAGTGAGGTGACCGGAGGACGACTCATCACCGGGAGGAAGACAATTGACGGATTTTCATGGCTACCATGCAATGCTGAGAGAATGGATGTCCGGCGTGGTCGATCTCTCACCTCGGGTTGCGTGATCCGAGCCGTCCCGACATTGAAAACCCGAAGCGGGTGCCGCGATCGGGGGTTGCCCGTGGCATGTCATTCGTGGCCGCCTAGGTCGAGCACACGAGCCCAGGGAGCGTGCAAACTTTTAGGCTACGAATAATAATCATTCTGTTTTTATTTTTTCTGTTCTAGAAACAAGTTTGGAACATAAATCCGTTTGGTAATATAATTTCATTTTTCAATTTCTGGAATAAATTTTGATTCTAAAAATAGGTTTGAAACAGAAATGAGAAGTTAAATTTTTTTACGTTTATATTTCTGAAACAAAAATGAAAAATAAAAATTCTTCTCATCAATCGCCCTCGCTACTAGCCGGTCGCCCACCCACCGTCCATTGCCACCCACTTGCCGGGCCGCCGCCTCCCACTGTTCGCAGTCTCCTGTTGCCATTCACTGGCCCCCGTCTCTCGCTGCCAACCGCCCTCCCGCCATCACTGACTGTGGGCCGCCGCCTCCTACCGTTGCCCAACGCTTATCGCCTCTAGCTGCCATCCTTTGCATTAGCCGCGTCGCCCTTTATCGCTATCTCCCCCCATCGTCCGCCACCTGCTGTTCGCTACCACCGTCTACCCTCCTACGGTCCTGTCATCGGCCGCCTCCAACTACCGTCCATTGCGTCGCTATCCGCACCGCCTTCCCATGCCATTCGCCAGCCGCCATTCATAGCCACCATTCGCTGCCTTTAGAACTGAATTGATATCAATACAAAAGATTTAGGACTGAATTAGCACAAATGCAAAAGATTTATGACTAAATTAATACAAAAAAAAATTTAGAACTAAATTGGTATCAATGTAAAAAGTTTATGGCTTTTTTTATACTTTTTTCTTCAAATGACATAGACATAGATGGGAGGCAACAGGACCACAATCTACTAATCTAGTATAACGATCCATTTTCAGTAGGTATTTCATATTTTTTTTCTTTTTTGTGCTCTATCTACTATACAAGAAAAAGTATGCGTGAAACGATTGACACGTACACAATTTCATGCATGTCGAATTTACAAAATCGACAATTCCTCTTCAAAAGAGTAATGATACGAGAGTACGGCAAGTTCATTAGGAATTCCTCACTGAATAAACAGGACGAATCTATTTATAATCGTTTATTAAAGATGCAAGTAGGAACGATCTTTTCTTATCATGTGATAAAAGATAGGTGATGAATTTAGGATAAATTTTTATTTTTTTTTTCGGGCCGATGAAAGAAGCTGCAGCACAGAATATGATAGTTGGGAAACAATAGTAGGTTTCTGTACCTAGCTTGTTTAAATATCAATTCTATTATTAACTTAGTCATTTCATGGCATGGTGCTGCGTCGCCAACTTTAATCACGCCCTCCTTTTGTTTTTAATGTAACTTTTTAATGCTAACGGTACCCAAGCCAAATGTATTGTTTCGCGCATCCTGATACCCCGAATTCCATATCAGATGGATGAGCTCTTGTGATGTCCAAATATATATAACACACTTATATATATATGATATATTGTCCAAAAAATTTATATACATGGTATATATATATACACAAATATATATATTCACTTTTATTTTGTCTCACTTTTATTTTAGATTTCTTAAATTACCTTTACTTTCTCTATCTTTTACCCACCTATTATACGTAACCACTCATTTTAACGCATATAATTACCTAATTTATGCATGTGAACGTAGCGAGTGCATTAACCCTAGCTAGTTATTTATAAATAAGATCCATTCGCAAATAATTACGAACTCGGGTGGTTGCCACTACAAAAAAACACCGGATTAGCGACGGAAAATTTGGAAAAATCCATCACAAATCGAATTTGCGACGAATTTTGCGACGGAAAAAATTCCGTCGCTACTAGCTCGTCGCAAAATTTTGCGACGGAAAATTTAAAAGTTCGTCGCAAATTTGCGACGAAAACAAATTTGTCGCAACACATTTGTCGCAAAATTCGTCGCAAATTAGCCACGAATACAATCCGTTGCAAAATTCGTTGCAAATATTCCGTTGCAAATTTCTGACGAACTATGTCTGTCGCAAAATTCGTCGCAAATTAGCCACGAATACAATCCGTCGCAAATATTCCGTTGCAAATTTCTGACAAACTATGTCCGTTGCAAAATCCGTCACAAATTCTGTCGCAAATTTGCGACGAACTCTGTCCGTCGCAAATTTGCAACGAACTCTGTCTGTCGCAAAATCTGTCGCAAATTCTGTTGCAAATTTGCGACGAACTCTGTTGGTCGCACAATTAATCGCAAATTAGCCATGAATACAATTCATCGCAAATTTCGTCGCAAATGTCGTCGCAAAATTAGTCGCAAATTTGCCACAAATACTATCCGTCGCAAATTTCGTCGAAAAATTCGTTACAATTTTCTTCGCAAAATCGACCGCAAAGTTTAAACGTCGCAAATTAGCAACGAACTGTAATGATCGCAAAATTCAGCGTAAAATATTCATCGCTATTTTTACATCATTTCGGTCATAAATTCTTGTCCGCATCAAACAAAGGATACAATGACATATAATTGAAATAGAAAAACGAACAAACCATAGATTTTGACAAACCAGCCACAATGACATATAATTGAAACAAATAACTAAAGGAAAGTTACAGAGTCTGACATGATGTTATTTGATATCCAATCTTACAATACATTCAAAACATGAACTAAGAGATGGGACAACCATAGAAGACGCAGAAAAACCATACACAAGAAGACGCGGCTTTGATACCTTGGCAGGACATTAAAAGTGGTCACTTTTCGAAACCTGAGGAAATGTTCATACATAAATCAGTCCAGATTATAAAATGAGCGTTTATACATGGATGTGGAACTAGGTGTAAAATAACAAGAGAGTTAACAAAAATACGTTTCAGGACGAACATAAATGTTCTTACATATGAATATGAGTGAAATTATGAAAAACCAAGATTATGAAGCAAACTTACCCCCGATTTTGAGAATTTTAACTGGAAAATCTGGAGAAAATCATCATCAGCATCATCATCATCATCATCATCAGCATTCTCGGCATTAATGTATTGGTCATCGTTGTGCCCATGATCTATTGGATTGGCTGGAGATACAGGAGGATCGTCATATCGGTTGAGGTTAAGGTGTTGCATAACGAGTCTCATTTGTTGCTCCAAGTTATTTATTTGTTCGTCCTTTTGAATAAGTAAATTATTCAGACGATGCACTTCTTAGGTCAATTGCTCGTCGTGTCGTGATCTCCTTCGACCAGTCGCAGTGAATGATGAACTTGCAGGACTATTCGGCATGTACATCCTTGACAACGATCCCATCCCAAATATTTTCCCTTTTTTCACCCCACCCGTTACCTCTATCCATAATGCCATATTATCAACTGATGGCCCGGACTTAGGACAATCATCACTACCACTAACACTGCTCATTACAAGTTGATCATATTTTTCCTACATTAACAATGTAGATGAAAATAAAATCACTACTATAAATATTGAAAGCATTCACGGTTTTCATTATAGTTTACATATAAGCCAAAGTATAACCTTACATACCTTAACAGCTTTTGCTCGATCGCCAGTTCATGTCTTATCTTTCTTTTGAAATGTGTGTTCAAATGTAGCTGCAAATATCGGTTCCGTCCCCAATTCTTGTGCCTACAAAATGTAAATATGAGTAATTGAATTAAATTAACTTATAACTCATTTAATAGACTTACCAGTCGTTTGCGATGATTCGCAATGTTGATAAAGCCCCCAGCATATGTGGCTAACCCCTCACTAGAACTAGAAGATCGATTCTTCTTATTCTACTCACAGAGTTGCCGACTCTATTCAGATGCCCAAAATCTGTTAATTGCCGCCCAATTGTCAGCTGTAAAGAAAGACGGCTTCACTTGCTTGATCTTCGCTCTATTCATGACATTTCGCATAAAATCACCGATTTTCTTATCGAAAATTCTTTTCACTTCATTGTCTTCCGCTTCCTCCCACTTATACTTCCGCTGCAATGATTAAAAACACAAATTGAAAGTTATTATGATGATCACATATCCATAACCATGCACCAGACAAATATAGATAGATTTTGTAAAGTTCATGTCGAGGAAAATATTTAGTCATTTAGGTATCGAAAACTATAAAGTTGTTCCAGTCCCTTTACATCATTCTTGACCATTAATATACTACACCAAACTTAATTGGTGAGAAAATAAAATATGTAAAACTTACCTTGAATTCATTCCACCACATTTGTTTCACTTCTTGTGGAACATTTCTATAAGTAGTATACTCTCCCATCCAAAAGTTTCTTACTATTTTGTTCAATTCCCTCACAACAGACGTAGCATCCGTGAATCTGCAATCATACGAATATTGTGTAACATCGACAATTCAGTTGACATCAATATCTAAAGCCGTAAAGATTACATATACTAAAATAAAAATGAAGTACTTACGAATCTCCAAATGGACATATGAAGAATCGGTTATCTTCTTGACCTCTGTTTCCGTCAATATTCGATTGTTCCGCCGAATAATAGGGTGAAACGGAAGGGGAGGGAGCTAAAAGAGATTGAACTGGAGGACATTCAGTTCGCATGTGGCCAAGTCCTGTAACATGTTGTTCAGTGTTAGATGAAGAGCCAACATGTCCATATTGTGACGGACCATATTGTGGTTGAGGATTAGATGACAGGACAGGGGAAGAGGAAAGAGACGGAGACGAGGATGAGGACGAGGAAGAGACTTGTCTTCTAGGCATGTGACCTCCACGTTTATACTGACAAGTAGGAAGGTTATGCGAATATGTAAAAAACTATTGACACGTATTACTGACACATAGCGATGTACATGACGAAACTTACCATTTTGATGGAAAGACTGAGAAAATGTTTTCTTGAAATGACCCACTGTCGAGTGTTTATAATGCGCAATTTCTTACAAACAAATATACTATAAATCGCATTCATTTTGATATGAAACATCAATATATGAGCACGATATGGGTGGCCATAGGTATCAAACATCACTATATGAATCGCATTCATTTTGATTAAAAATTTTTTGACCACGTACAAAAAATTTAAATTTCACTGGAAGTGGGTGACCACAGGTATTCCAAGTCATTTTGTAAAGTTTTGTACGAGAAAAATTGTTATTATTGTTAAATTTTTTTTGGGATCTAAAAAAAAAATTTCACTAAAAGTTGGTAGCCACCGATATTCTAATACATTCTGTAAAGTTCTGAAATTTAAAAATTTTAAGAATTTTTAAATTATTATTTTTTAATATAAACTTTTTTCTGTGAAATAAAAAAATTGGTACATACTAAAATTGGGTGGCCACAGGTAGTCTAAGCTATTAGGTAAAATTTCCAAAATTTTTCTCATTATTTATTTTAATAATTTTAAGGCACGTTAAAAAAATTAAATATAACTACAAGTGAATGGCCACAGGTATTATAAGTAATTCCGTGAAGTTTTAAAATTTTTTAAATTCTAATTTTTTTTCGACCTTCTAAAAAAATTTAAATTTCAATGCAAGCTGATGGCCACATATTTTTTAGGCAATTCTGTGTAGTTTAGATATTTTATATTTTTTAAATTTTTTTTCATCCAAATTAAAAAAATTTCCATCCCAATGGGTGACCACAATTATTTTAAGCAATTTTATAAAGTTATTAAAATTTTTAATTTTTAAATAATTTTTTTCTCGGAACGTTAAGAAATCTAAATTTTACTTAAAATGGGTGGTCACTATTAATTTTTGGTTTTTTTTTATATTATGAAATTTGAATTTGTTAAAAATTTTAAAAACTTTTACGGTCAAATTTCATATTTGTTACCAACATATACCGTTGTTTTAATATTCCGTAATTTTTAATGATTTTTTATAGAATTATTCAATTTTGAAGCATTTTCCGTGAAAACATTTAATCAATCACTCTATCGTCATTCAACTCTTAATCATCCACATAATAGACAAATTAACCAGTCGACCATTAATCAAATCCACATGCAATCCTAAAATCGACCCGTAACATAGCTAACGAAAAGTGATAATAAATAATCCCTAAACAAATCCGATTAATTACCTAATTATATTAACTAGGGTTTAGGGAGTTGCTTATTTGGCTCAAAAACAATAAAAACCGACCAATCGAACAGTGGTAGTCCCAGTGCGGGCGTGGACCCAAATGATGACTAGTCGGTCAGGTGCTCGGCTACAACCGGGAGAACGAAGGGGAAGCTCGGCCGTGACGGTATCGATCGGCGATGACGGCGTCGAGCGGCATCAACGGCGCCGGGCGAGGGCGACAGCGTCGGCCCCTGAGTGGGAGGCAAGCGGCTGGCCAGCGAGTGGGAGGCGGGCGGCTGGCCGGCGGCTGGCGGCTGGACAGCAGTGCGGCGGCGGGACGGCGGTGGGACGGCCAACCGTCTGCTGGGGTCGGCGGCGGTGAGGGCGGGGGCGACGAGAGCGACCAGGCTCGCCGGCGAAAGCAAGGGCGAGGGCGGCGAGGCAGGGGCGACGGCAGCGAGGCGGACAGGCGACCAGCGAAGGGGGGCAGGCGACCAGCGAAGGGGGCTGTCGGGCGACCGGCGTCGGGTAGGGGAGGGAAGGAGGCAACGGCGATGGCTGGGACGGCGAGGGGGCGACCGGCAGGGGGGCGGGCAACGGGCCGAGGGGGCTGCAGGGCGGCAGGCCAGCGACCGGCAACGGGCGGGCCGGCCTGCGGGGGCGACCGGCGACGAACGGCGGGCATGCTAGGCGGCAATAGCGCGACAGCTATGATGGCAACAACGGCGATCGGCGGTGTAAGAGATCGGAGCTATGAGCGTCGGTGTGAAGAAATAATTCGCAAATTTGCAACGGACGAGTGCCGTCCGTCGCAAATTTGCGACGAACCGAACTCGTCCGTCGCAAATTTGCGACGGACGACGCTCTTCCGTCGCAAATTTGCGACAAACGGCAATTACCCGTCGCAATTCCATCCGTCGCAAATTTCGAACGGTAAAATTTTGCTCGCAAAATTTGCGACGGACTCAACTTGTCCATCGCAAAATTTGGACCGACAAATAATTTTCGACGGAAAAAAATTTTGACAAAAAATTTGCGACGGATCCTACCTATCCGTAGCAAATTTGCGACGGACTTTGTATGTCCATCGCCAATTATCCATCTCAAATTTGCGACGGACATACAATTATCCGTTGCAAATTTCGAATGGTAAAATTTCACTCGCAAAATTTGCGACGGACTCAACTTGTCCGTCGCAAAATTTGGACCGACAAATAATTTTCGACGGAAAAAAATTTGCGACGAACGCACAATGTCCGTCGCAAATTTGCGACGGTCAAAATATTTTCCGTCGCAAATTTGCGACGGAAATTCTGCGATCGTCACAAACTTCGAACGGTAAAATTTCGCTCAAAAAATTTGCGACGAACTCAACTTGTCCGTCGCAAAATTTGGATCGACAAATAATTTTCGACGAAAAAAAATTTCGACAAAAAATTTGCGAAGGATCCTAACTATCCGTCGATATTTGTGATGGACATATATAGTCCGTCGCAAATTTCGAACGGTAAAATTTCGCAATGGAAATTAGAATATCGTAAATGTTAGGACACGTTAATAATATTTGACTTGTCGGCATTTGGGGACAAAATTTCGGACGATCAATTAAAATAAAAAGAATAATCGACAATAACAATAATAAAAAAGCACAATAACAATAATAAGAAGAACAATAACGATAACAACCAAAATAGCACTTGTAGCATTAATAATTACACATCTGTAGTGTTTTGTGACAAAAATTTTAGTCTTCTTCTTCTTCTTCGTCTTCGTCTTCGTCTTCGTCTTCGTCTTTGTCCTCGTCTTCGTCATCTGTCTGAAAATCATATTCTAAACATTCTTGTACATTTAATTCACAAATTTCAGTTGGATCCACATCTATCATTGCTCCACACGGATCTCGTAAAGTTGGTATGTTATATTCCTCAATTTCAACCGTGTTACACACTTCCTCTTGTTGGTAGGTTCTATCCTTCCAGTGTTCCTCGATTTTCCTCCGTGCTTTGATTTTACATACAACCCACCAATCAGCTTTGTCACGTTTCAAACTAGGATATGATGCATAACATACTTGAATTGCTTGTTGTGCCAAGACAAATGGTTCATACTTCATATACCTTTTATTGTGATTTATTTCAACCAAATTGAATTTCGTGTGCATCTTCATTCCTTTGACGGGATCGAACCACGTGCACTTAAATAATACAACCCACATCATTAATGGTTCAGGGTACTCAATCTCTATGATTTCATCCAACAAGCTATAAAAATCATCTTCTGAACTGCCACCATTGGATGACCGAACAGACACACCACTATTCATTATGGATTTTCCCATTCCATATTCTTGAGTATGAAAATTATATCCATTTATGAAATATGCTGGCCAACTTCGAACTTTTAACTATGGACTCCATGACAGATGATATAGCAATCATTCCCCTCCAATTTCATCATAATTATTGTAAACCTAAGGTTGCACATGCAAAGCCTATCATAAATATTTTACTAAATGATGTATATAATTTTAATAACTTGATTTTGATCCATAGGCAACTTACATATGTCTTGAACCATGCTGCAAATTGTTCATCGCATAAATGGTCAAACTCATTTGGTTGTAGTCCAAACATTTCATTTTGGAAAATCATAATATTAAAAACCATATAAATATTAGCAAATATTTGACATACAAAACATATATTTACAAATTTACACTTACTTGAACTATGGCTCGACTTCTAGGTAGTTCAGTAAAATATTAGTATGGGCTGCATGAAATTCTTCGCCTGATAAGTAACGAAACTGACATGCGCCGCTTGGTCGACCTAAATAATTGAAAATAAAGAATGATGTACAATTGGAATCAATGGGGCCCTCATCATTTTTGCCTGCTCTCCGCCTTTTACACTGAACGTGCGGCTCAAAATAGTATGATGCAAATGTTGTCACTTTTTTCACAATATATGCATTACAAATTGAAGCTTCAACACGTGCCTTATTCGTCACTTTTTTCTTCAAATGATATAAGAATCTAGTTGAAATAGAAAGAAGCTTATCGGAACATATTATATAATAAACTAATTTGAACTGTATTTTAAAAAAAACATTACCTCTCAAATGGATACATCCATCGGAATTGGACGAGACCTGCAACTTTGGCCTCATAAGGCAAGTAAACTAAGAGATGCTCCATCGAATCAAAAAACGCTGGAGGAAATATCATTTCTAAGTTGTAAAAAATAATTGGAATATCTCTCTCTAGTTTTTCCATGTGCGATACTTTTAACACTGTCGAGCAAATATCATGGAAGAAATTGCTTAACTCTATAATGGCGCCCCATACAAAGTTCGGTAGAATTTCTTTCAAAGCTATTGGAATTAGTCTTTCCATCAGGATGTGATAATTATGACTCTTCAAACCTATGAACTTGTATTCATTCAAATCAACACATCTCCCAAGGTTCAAAGCATATTTATTAGGAAACTGTACAGATTTCAACCATTGACAAACAACTCGCCTCTGCTCCTTAACCAATGTATAAACTGCTTTCGGTTTTGGTCCCCTGCTGCTTGCATCCACAGCTAGTATTAGCCGATCGCAAATATCTCTCATATCTTTTCTTGCGTTCAAGTTGTCTTTTGTTTTTCCGGCAACATCCATCACAGTATTTATAACATTGTCAAAAACATTATTTTCTATGTGCATGACGTCAATATTATGATGAATAAGATGGGCATTCCAATATGGTAGATTCCAAAATATACTGCGTTTTGTCCACTTATGTGTACTTCCGTACCCAAAAGTCGTGCCGTGCGGGTTTTCAACAACAGTTGGAAAGTTCTGCACACGCTCCCAAATTTGATCGCCGGTCAATCTCAATGGTGGACGTGTTCTTTCAGTCTTATTCTTGATGAACTCTTTCTCATTCCTTCTGAAAGGATGACTTAGCGGTAAAAATTGTCTGTGACAGTCAAAATAGGTGGGCTTCTTTTCATGTTTTAATCTAAATGACTTTGACCTCTCCAAACATATCGGACATCCTAAGATCTCAGCTGTACTCCATCCAGATAACATTCCGTAAGCTGGGAAGTCATTTATCGTCCAAAGAAGGGCAGCCTTCATTACAAATGTTTGATCGGTAGAAACGTCATACGTAGGGAGACCTTCAACCCATAGCCTTTGTAACTCCTCAATCAATGGTTGCATATAAACATCTATCAACTTTTTCGGATTTTGCGGCCCTGTCACGATCAATGTCAGAAACATATAAGGTGTCTTCATGCATATACCAAGTGGAAGATTATACGGCGTTAAGATAACTGGCCAGCATGAATAACTTCTTCCTGTTTTCCCAAATGGAGCAAATCCATCGACACAGAGACCTAACCTGATGTTCCGAGACTCCATTGCAAACTCAGGGTATGTTCTATCAAAATGTTGCCATGCCTCCGCATCTGAAGGATGACACATTAGACCCTCTTCTGTTTCATGATTTGCATGCCAAGTCATGTGTT
The DNA here is from genome assembly GCA_024500025.1 of Syzygium aromaticum. Classification (NCBI taxonomy): domain Eukaryota; kingdom Viridiplantae; phylum Streptophyta; class Magnoliopsida; order Myrtales; family Myrtaceae; genus Syzygium; species Syzygium aromaticum. The sequence continues at coordinate 9,474,898 of CM044888.1, read as the reverse complement.
CAACAGTGGCTTTAGATGCATAAAGCCTTTGCAATCTGGGGATTAAGGGCAGATAAAATATTTGCTTGCATGGTCTACGCTTCTAATTACGACCTGGCCTCTTGTTAATCTTATACCTAGGTTGGCTACAGAATTTGCAAGATTCTGCATTTTCATCATCTCTCCAATATATCATACAACCCCTACTACATACATCAATCCTTATAACCGAAAGACCTAAGTTATCCACTAGCTTTTTTATATCATAAAAATCACTTGGTATGATGTTATTACGAGGCAATGATTTCCGCATTACTTCAACAAAAGAGTTGAAATAATCTGTAGACACATTATGTTCTGCCTTGATATTTAATAGTCGGGCTATCACCGATAACTTAGTGTGGTCCTCACAACCTGCCCATAAAGGTTCATCTGCTGTTTTCAACACATCCCAGAACTAATTAGATTGAAAAGTTTCATTATAGACATTCTCAACAAAACCCGTTACTCCTATATCTTCCAATTGTGAAGCATGACTAGTACCCACTTGTTCACAGGTTGGAGTAAAACTAGTACTTGCCTGATTTGATTCCGTGACAAAATTATTACTAGCTGCGTCAATGATCATTCTCTCGTATGGGTTCAATTGCTCATAATAACCACATTCTTCCCTAACTGAAAATTGGTCACTTCTTTCATATCCTTCATCAGATATAAATGGTTCACCATAGGAAGTCCAATTATAATAGTTCGGACTAAATCCAAATCTAGTAAGGTGTTCTCCAACTTGATCACACACAAGAAATTTATCATTACCGCACTTTTTACACGGACACCTTAACTTATTTACATCCATGAACTCATATTTACTACTAGCAAAGTCTAAAAATTATTCCAACCCAGTACGAAACTCATCTGCCAATCCTCAACGTCCAGGTAAGTTCTTATTATACATCCAAGCTCTTTCTCTTTGCATTGTGTCTGTATTAAAATAAAAAATTCAGGAAAAATATTTAAAATATCATATCTGTTGTTCTTAATTAAAACCATAAAATTTTGGAAATTATAATTTTTGTTATTCACGCAACAATTAATACGAAAATGCAAAAATAGACAAAATTACTATGTAAAGAACATTTACCCAAATATTTGACTGAAATATTGGTAGGACAAAGTGGTTAATTTGATGAGAATTGCAATGTTCACTTGGATTGCAAGACCTTCAATTAGACACATACCCAAAAAAAAAATTATCAATCAAGAATTATTTTTTAATAATTTTTAATGTGCGATGGAAATGGAGTTTAACCGTCACAAATTTGCGACGGAACCTACTTTCCGTCGCAAATTTGCGTTCCGTCGCAAATTTGCGACGGATCACTTATTCCGTCGCAAATTTGCGATGAAATTTTCATATATTCGTCGCAAAACAGCGTAGCTGTTCAGACTCATACAAGGGTCGGCGAGGTGTCGCCGGTCGTTAAACCGGTGATGCAAATACAAAAAAAAAAAACAAACATAAATATATATAAAAAAAGAAATTACAATCCAACGACTAATAGTCACGAAACTAGTTATGATACTTATCGATACAAAAACTTCATTGAGATTAATACATGCGTGCGCGGATTTTGCCGATTTCAGAACTACGAAAGAGGGCGAAAAGCGAGAGAGAGTGCGAAAGACATATAGGGTTGGAATATCACGGGCTAATAAACTACAAATTTACAACGGACGTTCGATTTCGTCGCAAATTTGCGACAGATTTACTTTCCATCGTTTGATTTCGTCGCAAATTTGCGACGAACTTTTTTCCGTTGCAAATTTCGGACGGATTTTGCGACAGTTATTTATTTCCATCGCAAAATTTGCGACGGAAAGTAAATCCGTCGCAAATTTGCGACGAAATCAAACGTCCGTCGCAAATGTAGGACAGAATTATTTTACGTCGCAAATTTGCGACGAACTTTTTTCCGTCGCAAATTTCCGACGGATTTTGCGACGGTTATATATTTCGGTCGCAAATTTTGCGACGTAAAATAATTCCGTCGTACATTTGCGACGAAAAGTAGATCCGTCGCAAAATTTGCGACGGTTTTTTTCCGTCGCTAATTTGCGACGGGATTAGAAAACCGTCGCAAAATCTGTTGGAAATTTGCGACGGAAAAAATTCGTCGCAAATTGCCGTTGCAAATTACATGTTTTTTTGTAGTGTACTCTGAGTGCTCTTTTTGAAGGGCTTGGTCCATCTGAAATGAGTTGAACTGTTACGAATAGTATTAGAGCAAATGACCCCTCTTCCAGTAGATATGTGGTTTATGGTCGATCTAGGCTCACACCCGATCCGGTGAGGGCGGGGAGCGATAATGGATCAGACCATACATCAAATAGGGTGAGTATCGTAAGGTGATTCATGGGTCAACACTTGTGAGGACGTCACTAATTTAAATAGGGGACTTTATAAAACCTCAAATTCCTATATGGGAGAAAAGGAATCCCGTTGAAAGAATCGAGTTGTTGCAATGCACAAAACCTTGTGCTAATCATGCACCAATTTCCAGGCAAACTCATTACGGGTTCCATTATGTCATTTTTTTTTAATTTTCATTTTGTGGAGTTCTTTAATAAAGAAAATCAAGAAGTTTCTTTGCATAGATTTGGCACGGCATCCCACAGTGAAAACTTATGGTTGATGTAATGGAAATAATTAGAAATAATGAAAATATTTTTCATCGACTAATCATTTCGAGTAATACAAGCAATCATTTTTAAAAAAACATTTTCTAGATTATTTATTCTTCGCGAAATAAAACGACATCTAAATTTTTTTTTTCCTATTTGGTCCTCAACGGATGAGAATGGGTTTTTCATGGTTGATATTAATAAGGTTTAATGTCCCTCGTATACTAACCATACAATGCTATTGAGCACATTCAAATGGATTTAGTTCTTGTAGAGAAAGATATGAAATACGATGGACAGCTACCGTTGTGCTTTTTGTACCAACTTTGACAAGTCGAATAGGTTTTATTCACTCATTATACGATTTATCTGAGTAACTTATATTCACCAAGAGTTATTTAGTTGTTCAATTTAAATTTCACCGGAAAAATATATGGATGCTCAATGGAATGAAAACTCATTTAGAACTATCTCAAGTAAAATCATCTCATAAGGAGAAATCAAATGGATGTATTTAGATCTTAAATCGAATCATTGTGAATAACGGGAGATTTTCTATTTATACGGAGAAAGTTACGGGATTTATGATTGTTCCTTTCTAGACACCTTCTCACCTTTATTATTTATTCTTTTATAGCTATCATCATATTAAGGATTTTCTTCCTCAAGGGATCGATTTACCATCATAAAAGCGTCATATTCATGCGCAGTCCATCATACCTCCAGCGCAACACGTCATTTCTCGCAAGCACTTCAAAGACTCCTAATAAAGGGCCGACATTTCATTATCTTGTGATCCAATGGTTATCAGCCAGCGAGAACCCGATCGCCGGAGCTTTTTTTTTTTTTTTTTTTTTTTTTTGTGTGTGTGTGTGGAAGTGTCCCGTTTCGTCAACCTCCGAAAATGGTCGGTTACTTTGGGCGCGGAGGGGGGCCTCGGTGTGTCCGGAGCGACACCCGCTTTGAGGACATCGGATTCTGTCCAATCACTGTGATCTGCAGTTTGTCAATACATGCTTGAAACGTGTCCTCGAACGAATCTACACATTCTATGTCTCTATCTGTACCTCTTACCGAAGCGAAGGCGTTTGACTCTGACGGGGGAAACGAAGTTGAAGTTGAAGTTGAAGTTGAAGCGAAGCGGTGCGTTCGTTGGGCAGAGGAGTCGCAGGGGGAGTGCACAGGGGATCTGGCACCAGATTGCCCTTGTTCCCCAGGACTTGTCAGCGTCAGTGTTTGCTGCAGAGACAGCTTACCTCCCCTGTGGCCGCTTATGGACGCCAATGACACCTCCCTGCTTGACCGTGGCTCGCGTGAAACATGTCCTCATGCCCAAAATTTCTGTAAGCTTTTCTTTTATCTCATAAAAAAACGTCTACACTTGATTTCATAAAAGACTATCAATCTCTACTTGAGTCTCATACCCGCTCCCGTTAACACTCCGTCAAAAATTACCCATTAGCAATGTGGCATTTCCTTGTCATTGCTCTAACTTTTCCCAAAATTTCATATTCAAGAAGACGTATTTTGGAGGTGAATTTTCACGTCATCAGCCCGAATTTCTTGGATCCGAAATTGGATAAAAGTTAGAGCAATTGGGATTGGTCTTCATCAATTGCTGTTACTTTTAAGATAGTTTTCCTTCCATCTAATTTGGGGATCTTCAATTTTGCACTCGGCATTTAATCTCTCATACCCAAGAGTCTTCTATCTCTCAATTGTCAAGAGAAATTTTGAATGGTGGGTTAACAATGATAGATTTAAGACTCAAGAAAAAATTGATGATTTTTTCTGAGACGAAAAAAAAATTAGGGTTGATTGGGACCAAACCTAAAGATCGAGATTTTTTATAGGATAAAAAAAGTTTAGAGTGAAATTGGATCTTGATCTAAACCTAAAGTTAGAGATTTTTTATGGAAAAAAAAAAGATTATGATAGAATTGAGATTAGACTTAAAGTTAGGGGAGTGAGAGTTTAGGATATTAGGCTTGTGAAATCTACGTGAATTCGAATTTCATGACTTCCTAGCTTACAAGGGAAAAGAGCCAACCGATGGCAACTCGCTTGTTTCTCTTCGATACAAATGGAGCCATTAAATCGGACAGTAATAGATCTCGACCATTGACTAAAAGCTTTAAAAATTTTGAACATAAAATCGTTATAGAGCACTTTTAGACACCTTGCTTAGAGTCGTCGAGAGCCCGTTTGGTCAGCGAAAACAGTATCGTAGAAAACGGGAGCAAAAATTGTGTTCGACTTCCATTTTCCTATTTTTTTTTACGAAAACACGTTTGGTTCATGAAAATGAAGCTTGTCAATAGAAATGGAAATTGTGAAAATACGTTTGGTCGAGCTGCTTTCAAATTAGAGTCCATTGTGTCAATCGCATTTCGCTCCTTAAATGTCTAATATATCGTGAATAATTCCTGCTAAACATGTAAATTAATGAGAAAATTATCAAACAAACAAAAAAATTGGGGGCCTCAAGCTTTCTTGTATCTAACTAGAGCCATTTCCTTGACCCAATCGAACGCATGTTAACATTTTGATGAATTCACATAATTTCTCAAACATACAAGTGCTTTAAATTCCGTACATAATCTTAGTTATTTTTCTCTCTCTCCACAAATAATTGAAACAACTTTTAACGATTCGCACGATATTTTGTTTCGAAGTTTAATCTTTCCTAAACAATCAGAACCCGAGCAGATTCGCATACATTGAAAAACCACCTAGCTTTCAAATTTAACTTTCAAAATATGGATAAAAATTTTTGAGATGCATTTTAGAATGTATTTTATTTACCTCTATTAAAAAATTAGTTTATTACATCAATAACTGTTTAATTGCACCTCAAATAAAAGAACAAATGATAATTATTGGATTGCAAAGTATCCATTACTTTGAACTCAAATTTGATCACTTTTCGTACTTCACAGGCAGCAGCTAGTTTGGGATTCCATCTGCTAGCCTTTCATTACCCTCACGAGCAAGATCACGTTCCCTCATTACGAGCTTGTAAACATGCTTCCGTAGCTACTTGATTAGTTATGGCACCCGATGCATTTCCCATTTTCCCAAGGGTGTCCTAAAGTTCCTTTATCGAATTGTAGTATAAAATCATCTCCAAAGATGTCAGTCAAAGCAGACATATGCCAAACGTGAATACTCCAGAAGCTACGAGTAGAACAGTTGGTTGAGAGAAACAATCTTGAGTGGAATAAATACCGGCTTCGATCTTTTTTCAGAAAAATATCATGTACTAAAATCATCAACAAAGCCTAAAGGTATTGTCTATTTCTCCTCTAAGTTTACCTACTACAGCACTGGAGTGAATATGATCTCCACCAAACATACGTAAGGCTTTAACTAGTACCCGAAAGTGTGTATATCATGATTTTTTTGTCTATCGATCACAAACTTTTTTATGACTTTCGTACAATTTTCCTCATTAACTTTGTTCTCATTAAAATAAAATTTCGATTAGTTGGAAGATTACAAGGGAGCTACAATTTGAAAATTGGAAAATAAAATTCCATCCTATTTTAAGGACAACTAACCTATGGTATATATAATTTTATTTCCTAATTGAGAAATGGAGACACCTAATAAAAAATAAATTCCTGCAGAGAATATTGACACAACAAGTTTATTTTAAGGGTATAGCTAATAGAAGTTAAAATAAAATTATGTCCAATTTATTTTACTTTGGGAAAATGATACAAACAATTCCTGAACTTTGGCTCAATGTACAATTTGACCCATGAATTTTCAATTTGTTCAATGTAATCCCTGAACTTTAGCCTAATGTTTAATGTGGTCCCTAAACTTAATTTGTTCAATGTGATCCCTGGACTTTTGGTACATGTTCAATTTAATCCTTGAACGAAATAAAAATGTACAATATAGTCCCTGAACTTGAATTAATAAAAGGACTATATTAAACATTTTTATGTAGTTCAAGGACTAAATTGAACATGTACCAAAAGTCCAAGGATCATATTGAATAAATTAAAAGTTCAGGGGCACATTGAATATTAGGCTAAAGTTCGGGGACTACATTGAATAAATTGAAAGTTCAATGACCAAATTTCATGTTGAGTTAAAGTTTAGAGACTGTTTGTGTCATTATCCCTTTTACTTTTGGCAGTCGATTTTTTGCAATACTTTTTTTTATCTCTTCTAAAATGAACACGTGACAATAAAGAGTTACCCTAATGATTAAGATGTCCACCAATCTTTATCATGGTTCGTATTTTTTTTAATACGAGCTAATTCATTCAACATGTGAACAAAATTAATTCTACTAAAAAAAGAAAATAAAGAAAAAAATTGGTTCTGGTGCATTACAAAATACATATATCGTTGGAAAATATCATGATACTATGATATGGTTGGCTCATAATGTCCATTCGTAAGGATAAACAACTTTAACTTAGGCTCCGTTTCTTTCACAAAAAACATTTTTCGAGAAAATATTTTCTAATCAACGAAAAACCTATACTTAAATACAGGAAAATGATATCCTCTTTAAAAAAGTCGAAAAAACATTTTTCAAAGTATAACTAGATATTGATGTTTGGACCCAAAACTCTACGTTTAAACAAAGGAATCCCAACGTTGGTTCTTGAATCTCTAACATTTGGACTGGGACGAGGTTTCTGACGCTCAGGCATGAGTCCATCGATGTTGGACTAGGTCCATTGAGGCCACACTTGATACCCTAGTGCCCATGCCTGGGTCCATTGAGGTTAGGCCTGAATCCCTGGTGTCGGTGCCTTAAGCCCGCATCCATAAAGGCCGGGCTCGAGTCCTCAACACTCGAGCTCTAGTCCCCAACACTCAAGTCCAGGTCCACAAAGGTTATGTGCAAGCCCTTGACGCTCGGACTCGGGTTGATTATGAAATGTTTATTCTTATAATTTTTTTTAAAACTTGAATTTCAAATTATTTTATTTTTAAAAAATCGAATTTTTAGGTATTTTGTTTTTTAAAAATTAGAATTTTTAATTGTTTTTAAATCAATTCAATTTTTAATTTTTGTCTTTTCTTTCTTTTTCTTTTTGCTTCTTCCTTAGCTGGTCGCCGCCTACTGCAACAACTAGTGAGAGGCCACAGGCGAGTCTCAAGTTCCCCCACTCGTCGAAATCGGGCTAGTCTTGAGCTCGCTGGCCTTGAGTGAGCTCAACCTCACTTGAGGTGGCCTCGCATGTGTCCAGTCACCGGCCAGCAATCGGTAGATATAGTAGGAAAAAGAAAAAAATCAAATTAGATTTTTCATGCCAAACGACAAAAAATATTTTCAAGCTCATTTTCAGGTCTTAGCTAGACACCGAAAAATATTGTCATTATCTTGAAAAATGACTTCTTGAAAAATATTGTCATTATCTTGAAAAATGACTTTCTGAAAAATATTTTCTACAAATGTCACATTTTCCTCGAAAGAAAAGGAGCCTTAATATGTGATAATCTTGCCATAAAAGTTAAGGAAAAAAGCGTATCAACATGAATATAGAAATCTAATGTTGTTGTTCAAGGTTTTCAACTTTACCTTAATGTCCAAGTGGTTTTGTACAATTTTTTCGGTTAACTTTAATAAAATAAAATGGAATAGTTATTAACCTCTATAAGCTACAATAAGCTATATTCTTATAATTTTGGTAAAAAAAACTCACATTTGTATATCTGTCTCCCTTTCATTGTAATATTCCAATTGATTATATAAATATTATATGTTCAGACAGATTTTCTCTATTGAAAAATAATACTTAAAATTATAATAAAATCTTATCTATTGACAGGAAATAGTAATATTCAAAATCAATGAATATATACTGAAGAGAAATTTTACTTTATGAGTAGTTCTGAAACTAAAATAGTAAAATTTAGTCATTACTAAGTAAAACATGTTATTAGGTTGTTAAACTTTTGACGGGTCTTTAATTTTAAATTTATACAAACTACACTTTTCTAAAGTATATTTGAAATTTTTTTTTCCATATTTTCAATTTGAAGTTGAATGTGCGCAAATTTTGGTCTGACTTTGATTATTTATCAAGAAATTAAATTTCGGGAAAAAAAGATTTGAAAGTGTTAGAATTTTTTTAAAATAATTTAACAATTGAGAGGCAGATGTGATTAAGGTAAAGAAATGATGACTAGGCAATCTCCAAAAGTGACATGGCGATAAGAAGTCATTCTAGTAAATAGTTTGTGAAACGATCTATTTTGGGTAATATTTATTCCGAAAAGATATATAGATAGTCGGTCAATTTTTCAAACTACAACTATCAAATCAATGATGATGAAAGTGGATTTTGATTTTAAAAAAATGCACAAGCTCTGTGACAATATTTTAGCCTGATTGGATTTAACGCTCTCCTGCCTCGTCTCAAGCTGTGTACCATATAAAAATCCTTAAAATTCATCTCGACGGGTTACATCTTTAATGCGATAGCTCTCGATCATTTAACACTTCAGAAGTAGTGTTCCTCTTGGAACGATATCAATGCCGATGGATAAAAATTGTGCGAAAAAAAAAAGAGTACACGGAATGTTTACTTATTATTTTTCCGGATTTTAATTTTTCATAGATAAAATCGTAATTTAGCAATAGAGTTGTGTACCAATTGGCATATCCATTGAAGGCCACGAGATATTGTAGCATAAAGTCAATAATGCTTTAGCAAGAGCGTCGTGTGCTAATTGATGATGCAACGAGCTTAACTTACAGAAAAAAATTTGCGATTTAAAAGTTAATACTATATTTAATAAAATACTTTCTGAAATGTCTCACACTTACGCCAACCAAGTTGATGCATCCAAGGATTCAAGTTTGATTTAGGAATATAACACAAATGGTTACTGAACTTTGGTCTAATGTACGATATCGTCTCTAAACTTTTAATTTATTAAATGTGGCCCCGAACTGTTAATAAAAGTTCAATTTAGTTCATAGGCTATATGAAAATAGTCAATATCGTCCTTCTGTTAATACAAGTTAATGAAAAATACTGATATGGCTTCCAATTTGTTAAGATTGGATGGTAGACAATAGAAAAAGTTACACGTGAATTATCTACGTAAAATATTCATCTCAAATCATAATATAATAATTTACGTAATCAAATAATGATAGATATGTTAATGCCCTAATTTTTTTTTCATTTTCTAAAGTAGAAGGATAAAAAGATGAACATGATGACTCATCATTTATAAAAATCTATCTCATCATATAATAATCCATATCATAAAATAACGTTCGATTTGTCATTGAAGCAAATAGAAAGACTATATTGAACATTTATCAGTAATTTAGAGATTACAGTAAATAAATTAAAAGTTTGAAAATGATATTACACTTTGAATCAAAATTTACGGATCATTTACATCATTTTTCCCGGGCCACGTGTGTTCTCTCTTGCTTGTTAGAAGAAGAAAGTCTGTGTCCAACCCGAAATTCAATTAACCCGTTGACCTTGTACTTTGTAGAAAGTGGTATAGCGATCTGATTGATGGCACGTTTTCCATTTGCTTATAGAATTCAAATTGGATTTTTCAAAAGGCTGAAGAATCAAATGTTATGGGTATTTCGAAGCCAAGCAAAATTGGAATTAAACTACTTTCTGTTGGGTCGTCAACGTATTGCACAACGCAACAGCTGTTCAAAGTGATGGGTGCTGACTTGAAAATCCTTGTCGTGCCAAATGAATCTGGATTTAAATCAGAGTAAAGCTACTAGGAACCTCAATGAAAAAGAATTTTACGTTCTCGTATCAACTGGAGAATAAGTCTCACCTTAACACCTACAAATGTTGAAATTTAATTTTCCAGTTCAAATGATCATAATGGCTTCATCAAAGTCTAGCAGTATCTCAATCAACAGTTTGAAAAGAAGGATATAGGGCAACTAGGCTAGGCTTGGAGGTTGCTTTAGATTCCTCCGATTATTATCTTTCTTAAGCAAAATATGTCACTGATTTTCTTTCGAAAGCAGGACTTATCAATTTGATGACAAAGATGGGACTCATTTTTCCAATCATATACTCTATCGACAACTAGAAGGCAATCTTATATACCTCACTATTACTTGTTTTGATGTTGCTTGTGTTTTTCACATTGTTAATCAGTATAACCGCGCCATGTACGACTCACTTTGTTGCAGTTCTTCAAATTCTTCGTTACGTCAATTACAAGCTACTACATCTTTCTAGATAACTCAGTTATCTCATGGTATTGCAATAAATAGATTATCGTCAATCGATCTAGTACATGATCAAAATATTGTGCTCTTGCTGATACAATATTGGAATTATTGTGGTTGTGATGGTTACTGGAAGATATGGGAGTTCATGACCTTGCACTTTATTGCGACCGGCGAAGTTCTATTCAAATAGCACATGATGGTGTTTTCCATGAGCGTATCGACTACATTCAAGTAGACCGTCATTTTATATAATATCATGTACTCCGAGGCACCATTCGTCTCGTCTCTGCTTCATTGGTCGATCATATTACCAATGTCTTCACTAATGCACGTCCACCGGGGCAGTTGACTTCTTATATGCCATCTTAAATTAGTAACCTTGAGTTTGAAAGAATATTAACGAGACATCTACATCTAGGAGATTCACTACATCTCAATTGATTCTCCATATCTTTAAAAATTGTGCATATTTCCCCCTTGATCGTCAGTATACACGATTGAAGGCCACAAGACTTTGCAGCATTAAGTCAATAATGCTATGGCAAGAGCATTGCTTGCCAAATGATGATGCAATGAACTCGACTTACCCATAAAGAAATCGTAATATAAAAGTCAAGAAGACAACTAGAAGGCCACTTTTGAAATGTCTCACCCTTTCCACATTCGAATCTTTCCCCTTTCACAAAATCTAAAGATCAAATCGTTACACTTCATGCACTCTTTATCTATTCAAGAATCTCTTTTTTCTTTATTATCCCACATGCAGCGTTACGTGCGCTCTCTGTTGCTTGTTTCTTAGTAGAAAGAAGGTCAATTTCCAACGTGGGATTTCGACAGTCTTTCCCTCTGCTCATCCTTTCCTGAGGAAGGAGACAGCCTGGGACATCGCTAACGAGGCATTAGTCGATTTTACTAATGCGTGGCGTATGGCAGGGTTTAAAGAAACGCCAGCCCAAGTTGATGCGTCCAAGGATTCAAGTTTGGTTTTGATAAGCGCTACGGAACGGTAAAGTACAGATGGAGCAAAACTGGGAAGGAAACAACCACGTTCTGTGGGCTCGTCATCGCGTTGCGTGGCGCCAACGACAGTGCAAGGAGGATGGTGTTCGGCGAGAAAAATGGGTGTGGCTGCTGCTCGTTCAAAAGTTCGAGCTCGCAGTCGCAGCTCCCTCGCTGCTGTCCTGTCGTGATTTTCGACGCACATCTGCAGCTCCAGTGCTGCTTTCCAATGATTTTCTCAGCTATTTCCAAAGCACTTTGAAAGCTCTAATACCCAAAAAAGGCTTCTAACTTTAACTTTTATCTCAATTTTACCACAAACTTTTTTTCATCCCTTAAAAAACCATCAACTTTGGATCCAATTCTCATTATACCCTAAACTTTAAGTCTAGTATCAATTTTACCATAAACTTGTTTTTATCTCATAAGAAAATCCCAACTTTAGGTCCAATTTCAATTTCACTTTAATTTTTTTGTTTCATAAAGAATTGCTAATTTTTACTTAAGTCCCAAATCTATTCTCTATTAACCCTCAGTCAAAATTGCCCTTAGGGATTTTGCGCTTGTCAATCTCTTGCGGTCGGAGAGCGCTCAAGACACTCGAACAACTAGTGCTTGAGAGTTTTTCATCTCTCGGTTGTCAATGAGAAATTTTACATGGAGGGTTAATGGGGGTAAATTTATGACTCAAGTGAGTTTGTGGTTTTTTATGAGACTGTAAAAATTCTATAGTAAAATTGAGACAAGCCCTAAAGTTGAGGATTTTTTATGAGATAAAAAAAAAGTTTATGGTAGAATTGAGACTGAACTTAAAGTTAGAGGTTTTTTATAAGACAAAAGGTAAAATTGAGACAAAAGTTAAAGTTTGAGGTTTTTTAACATTGAAACTTGGTCATCATTTACAAGGCCCTATCGCTATTCTTGTCATGTTAAGGTGTGTTCATTTCGAGAAAAATGGATGGTTTTGGAAAACACTTTCTTAAAAACAATTGCTTGTATCGCTTACAGAATTGAACAAACGGAGAAAAATTTTTCGTCATCCATGAAAATACGAAAATATTTAGATATAAATCGTTATTGATATTGAAATTTTTTTCATCGACTAATTATTTCAAACGATAGAAGCGATTGATTTTAGAATAATGTTTCCGAATCATTAATTTTTTGTAAAACAAGTAAAACCTTGGACTCATACTTACATCTTACTTTGTTACCAAAACATATTGTAGGAAAATTACGTAACATTGTTTCTTTAACCATCAATGATAACTCTAAAAAAGCGACAACAACTTTGATAACGACCAAATTTGTGAGCAAAAGAGGATACAATTACAAACCAAATTTGAACTTGCACAATTGCTATAAAATTGTAACAAAATTACACAATAGGTAAGGTATGGTTAATCGAATTTCATTAGGGCAATTACTTTCTAGCAACGGTGCTAAGCAGTTTCATGAACTATGCCTTCCAAGATACAATATCTTGAACTCATTTATATTAACACTATGCAAACATAACTCTGTCAAAAACTTCTCGAAACCGGCACACCTAGAGGACTTCCTTTTATGAACTAAAGAGACATGTCTTTTTAAAGACAAAGAAAACTACTGTAGAAAACTGAAAGAACATAAACTATCACAATCGTTGAGCCATTAACCCATAATTGCAATAATATTAAAGACAAAGACTGCAGTAAAAAATTGAAAGGACATGAATTATATAGTCATAAGTATTTTTTTTGGGTCAAAATATAGTCATAAGTTTAAAGACACTTATGTTGAGCCATTAACTCATTTACAACAATTTATTCTAATAAAATACTACTGTATTGCAATTCATACTCTAATTTGTTCCCGTGGAATAACTAGTCCACTATTGTTTAAAGGAAAACTAATTAATTTACATAAAACGTTCCAAGGGACCGAAAAAAACAAGTTTAGATTAGGGGTAAACAACTTCTACTTTTGACAAAAGGGAAATCACTTTCCCTAAACTACCAAATAAATGAAAACTAAATATTTTCCTTAAAAAAAATTTCATGAAAAATATTTTTTTATCGTAAAATTTTCTGTGAAAAAAACATACCTTAAACCTTTCTCTTCTTTACTTGAGATAGCTCTAGCATGATGGTAGACTGATTAGCTTGCAAGACTATAATGCTAACAAATTGCTTAACGGCTTGCTTCTAGTCGTGCGCTCTCTCATTCTAACTCTATTTTCGTGTCTGAGTTGAGCGTACTAAAGAGCTTGCTTGTTCTATCAGTCTGGACATGGATGTTCTCTTGCCCAAGAGTATTGTAGCACACATGACCAAGCGAGATGCCGTTTCGCTCCTTAGCCTATGATAAGTCGGAATTTGGATGGAGACAGTGCACTTAACACACATACACACACACTCTAGGAAGAGCGCTTCATGTCCTCTACCAAAGATCTTACCATTTCCGAACGAACTAGAGTATGTGTCCCTAGTCACCCATCATGCCAAGCGTCCCGTTTTTCTCATGTTCTTTAAAAATCGAAATATTCTTTTTCATGCGTTGATTGATCTGGATAAACTAAAATTGTCTTTGCCGAGTGGAGCATCCAAAACTCCCTCCCTCATTGGAGCCCAAATCTTGTAGCAACGGCGGAGTGTTTTGGTGCCAATCAAGAGCAAGACTTCCTTTCCTTCATGGTTGGCAAATGCCCTGGACTTCCTTTTGAATCCCCTCTGTGGCTGGCCCAATATCCACATAAAACTCGCTTTAGAAGCCCATCTACATTCTCATTTGGAGGGGGCTTAGATGAGTCTAGCCTTCACCAATTTGCAACTGACCCATTTATTTTTTGCGACCCAAAATGCATTACCAACCAAGGATTTAGCCCTTTTTAGAAAGAGAGCAAATATACATAGTAATACACTTTGCAAATACTCTGCAATTTTCATTCAGGTCTCTTGTGTTGTTTGCCACACAAAGTGTAAAAAAAATAAAATACTTGTGCTATAGAAATTTTCATGGTCGCCGCAAAAGGTTCAGATAGGTTGCCTTTTTTCACTACAGGAAAGCTCGTCATGGGTAAGACATAAGTTGAGATTCATAAAAGTGCTCCAAAAAGGATGTTCGGTACTCATTAATACGAAGAATCAAATTCATCCCATCATCAATTTTATATGAGTGTAAATATTCCTTCACCACTGAGTTAATCTGCCAAACAAGGTAATAAAACAGTTCTTTTTTGTCATTTTTTTTTTTTACCACTTCTACTCACTTAGAGATAAATATAATATTTCTTAGAGGCATATATTTGTCATGTGTACATTTTATTGTTTATCTCAAACTTCTAATTTTTCACTAATACACTATGGTGGTGGAATTTTTGCATGCAATTTCCATTATTGAGGACTCTTTTCATGAAAGAAGACAAGCAATACAGCGCATATCCATAGTCATGTATTTTCGTGTTCTAATAAAATAATAGATAACAATAAATTCTAATTAAAAACATCTTTCAATTTGGAAAGCTTCCAAAGTAATATTAGATCGATAATTGTTAAATTACAATAATGAGTTTATTACCCTTCGTTGCCTTCTAAATCTTTGACCCCTCTGCCATCAACGGTGATTGAAAATTATTTGATAAAATATAATTGAGTTTTATTTTGTCACCGCGCATACAAATAAACTTTTTCCAATGCATACACCACCTATTATTTATTTTCATAGAATGAAAAAGGCAATTTCCCATGTTTTATTCCATCTTGCATGATTTTTTTTTTATTCCTGCGGTTTTTTAGTGATTTATTGTTTAATGCCCTCCATTTTTTTCTATAAAATGCAGAATAATCAAGTATCATAGCTCAATTTAAGGCTCCCATGTTTCTTGGAAAATGAATTACATGAATTACATTTTCCTAAATATGATCACTCATATCATTTAAAATAATTAGTGGATAAATTTTTTTTCATTATAGACATCAAAACATGTCTAAACATTTTTATAATTAGTAAAAATATATAGATTTTACTTGTTTTTGTAAACGAAACAAATAATCATTTTCAGTAAAATAATTTTTTAAATATTTTATTTTTCGCGAAAGGACGCATTTTGGTAAATTAAGTTTTAGGAAAATCGGTCAAAATGGGTCAATTACCGATTTACCACCAAAACTGAAACATCCCCAAAATTAGACAAAAAAAAATCGATGAAAATTAATTTTAATATTTTAATTATTGAGATTTAAATAAATTAAAAGCAAACGAGAAAATTTCCTCCGCCTCTTCGTCATCGTCTTCTTCCTCCGATTCTGTTGCAGAGACGACCGGGAAGGAGGTTGAGGAGAAGACGACCGCAACCTCATCGCCGTTCGCCCGTCGACGGAGATCCGGCGATCGCCTTCGCCCCGCGCCTCCGGTCCGTCGATCGCGAGGGAAACCGAAGCGGACGAATCGCCGGGACAGAAGGCGAGCGCGACGATGAGCCAAGACGACAAAAGCCGGGGCTTGATCGGCGCGGGCGGCGGCGGCGGCGACCAGCAGAGCCCGAACTACTACGGAACGTTCCAAGGCGTTGCGAACTACTACAACCCTCCTCCGCCTCCGCAGCAGCAGCTCCCTCCGCCGGTGATCGGGTTCCCCCAGCCGGCTCCTCCTCCGGGCTCCGCCGGCAGCCCCCGGTACTATGCTTACGGTTATCAAACCGTCGCAGGTATCTCATCTCGTCGTACACGCGCTGATTCTTTTGAGTTTCGAGTTTGATTTCGCGAATTCTTTCTGTGATTATATTTAGAAATCGCCTTCAGGATGGAAATGGGATGTTGAATTCTGTTTCTTTTTCCTGATTTTCTATATGTTTTGGTGGAATCACGTTGTCCTGTGGAGATTGCAGCTTCATTTTCGCATGCTTAATGATTATCACAGCTAGAACATGATGATCTGTTCTATTGTTTTAAAATTATTGGTTCTTCAGTCTGTCTCTCGGACATAAAATTTCTGATTTCACATGGCGATTCGTAGCGTGTCCTCCGTAAGAGTTAGTAGATCGCTTGATATGATCACCTGGTTCTTGATTGTATGATGCAGAAGAAATGATGGACTCGATAGGTTTTGTTGCAATGACAGGAAAGACATTGTTTTCCTGTGGTTTTGACGACCGTTCCAAACACTTCGGTTGCTTACAATGTCTCTATATCTCATTACGGGTTCTTGTTCATTGAAGGTTATGCCATTGTGGAGGGAACACCAGTTATAGAGCGGCGTTTGCCTTGCTGCGGTATTGGTATCGGCTGGTTCTTGTAAGTTATTCTAGATTAGCCACTTCTTTCTAGCTGTGCAATGCATCACCTGAAAATTTTAAGTGGTTAATTAAGGGTTAGGAGAATTTATAAGGGAACACGGTCTTTGTCGCACCCTAGGATGACAGGAGCTATAACTATCTTTTCATGTTGCCTCAGAGTGCACACGGTGAAAATCATCTATCGCTTGATTTATCTTCTCAGTAGTAAGTTGCGCGTAAATATTCATCGTTGTTGCATGCTTAAATCATTTTGTTTTTCTTTGAACTTGGTATCCTCTTTGAGTGTGCATTGCCTGAGAATTGGCCAATTGGATGGAAAGCCTATTGTCTATATTATGGGTAAAAATCCAAATATCTCCTCAGGCTGGACAGAACTTCATTAGATGAATGGCTTTATATTGGTTAAACTGAAGCCTTGCACCTGTTGTTTTACGTTTCAGACATGATTGGGATTGGTCTGTGGGTTTTTCCCCCAATCAATGTATTAATCAAAATTAGTTAGCAGACAGTCAACAGCAACGAGGATTATCTTTATGCACTCAATATTCCTTGACCAGTGTGAATTGTTGTTAGCTTAACAATGCAATTTGCCCATGCGATGTGGTATGAATTGTACTACTAAAGATACAGATAGTCGAGAGAGAGAGAGAGAGAGAGAGAGAGAGAGAGAGAGAGAGAGAGAGTTTTAGTGTTATTATACTTACAAGATATAAGAATAATAAAAAGGAACTTGGGAATGAGTACATGAATAGCAGTGGTCAGGGTCATTTTAGGAACTACAACAGAATTTGTGCAGTGAGAAATTGAAAATAGAAATGCAACCGAACTTTTTAAAATGAATAAAGTTGAAGGCATTCTGTATCTCTCATTCTGTTGGTAGCTTCAGACCAAATAATTTCTGAATTTTGTCAAGTAGAGGTGGAGCAATCTTTTTCAAGGGCCTTGTATGGAATAATGGAAGTTAATGAACAAGTGATTTATCTTCCCAAATGGTGGGCTTATTTGTAAACTTTTGGGTTTTCTTGAGGTTAGTAAAGTGATGCTAATTACATTATCTCATCTACAAGGTTCTTGATTGGTTTCTTTCTCGGTGGAATCCCCTGGTACATTGGGACTTTTCTCCTTATTTGTTGTTGCCCAGATCGGCGAGAAAAGCCCGGATATGTTGCTTGTGTAATAGCTGTAAGTGTCTATTCTCTATCTTTATACCTTATCTTGCTTAAGAATGACATGCTTGTGTTAATGGATGAGTTATCACCAGATCTATTCACATTGACTCGCTGACAATCTCTTGGGAAGTCAACTCAATTTTGGGCATAGCAGCTTCGGAGAATGCTTAGAACTTTAAGAATTCTCTAATTGGTTCTGCATTATGCCTTGATCCCATGCTTAAATCTTTTTCCTTCACTTCAGTACATAAGGAATGTTACTTGTCCAGCGTATATACCTGTGTTATTGCATTTTCCATGGAGCTTCTACCAGAGTATTTTCCTCCTCATGTTACTGTTTCTAGGCACCAACTTCAACGTAGCGGGAAACTGAGGACTCGATTGTCCAAGCTGCATGGGCTGATAATGGCACCCAGTAATTGCCTAGCCAAGAAATATCAGTTTTCAAATTTATAAGTCCAAAAATGTATATCTCTACCCAGTAGAGTTTACTTTTTATAATCTAATCGCGCTGATGAATAGTTGTAGAAAATATTTATCCCTTTGCTAGACTATCGCTCATTGCAGATTATGTTTAGTATTCACTTGAGAAAAAAACTAATAGCTTTTGCAAGTTGCAACTACTGTTTATAAATTAGCTGGTTTATATAGTGGTTATTGCATTATTTACCGGTATCAGTGTATAATTCCGAATTTGTTATTACAAGTTTATTTCACTGGCTGCGTGAGAAGTTTGTTAACACTAACATAGCAGTTCTTATTTTTGACATTTCAGTCTTCCCTTGCTGTTCTTGCTGTTACTGTGGGTGCGACAAAGGGGGCTCATCGGTGGTGAGATTATACTGAGGGACTCCACAATACTTGTACGGTGATGCCTTGACACCGCTGAAAAGTTTGCTGCTATTATACTGTCATTTTATCTAAAAGATATTCTTGTAAATGCAAAGTAATTTCTAAGGTTGATGCAAGAATAATAACAAGGGTTTCCATTTTCTGGTGCTCTTTGTTTGGGGTTAGTTGCAAAATCAGGTAAGATATTTTGTGCTTATTCCATGGAGATCAGATTTTTAATCCGTCCCATTCTGGTTTCAACTTCAAAAATTGCAGCAATCTAGTATCTTGGGTTCATTTCAGTCTAAATTTCAATTCATCAGCAAATATAGCATGACATGCTAGCAAAATCAAGCTTCACATGCGAATCGGAATGTTTAATTAGGTCTGGACATGAATGTTTGTAACTGTGGCCAAAGAGCAGATTTAGTTATGGCATAACACATCCAAGGTGATTCGGTCGCCTTGGTGACGATTAATGGCAGCGGTATGACAACGTTGGGTGACCAAATTTGAGACATGGTGACCATAGTGAGAGCTTAATTGAGTGACCAATTTTCAATTGAGTCAGTGTTCTTGATGTTGACAGTGAATGATGAACTTATCTGTTATTATTTTGGGTTGTTGGCTTAAGATAAAAGATGTAGATGTTATACTTCTAATTAACTCTGTATTCTTCATACAACTATATGATTTAGCATGGCAGCTATGTTAGCGCCACATCGGTGCTATCATCAAATAGTTGCGGATGCGGACTAGAAGAATGGAAAGAAACTAGAGAGTCAAAACAGAGAGGAGGCGGACGTTGGGCAGTGGAGGCCATGGAGGCGGCGTCGGTGGCATTACCGAGCCGTCGACAAGGGCTTCTAGACTCTCGCACGGGGCATTTGCTGCCACCCCCTCTAATCATACGTAGGTGCACATGGTCGAACTGATGGAGGGTTTGACAGAGATATCCATGGGTTTGGATTAACCATGCGGCCGTGTTTGCCTTCGTCTTTGTCTCTGTCCCCGCAAGCAGCAGTGGGAGTGGCTGAACCTTGCCTAGATTTGATGGAGGCCTGCGACCCTCGTCAGCCATCTCGGCACTCGCTGATGAGGGTCTACGGCCCCATCGGCCCGGTGGCGAGGGTACGTGACCCTCCGGTCCATTTCCGATATCCGCCACCCCTAGTTCTGCCATAGCCCCCAATGCTATCAGTTTTTCTTCCAAATTTTTTCTTTTCAAATAAGACTATCTTCAAATGTTTTTTGATTTTTAAAATTTATAAAAGCCACCATAGGAGATATATGGTTACCCTGCAATTTATACTTAATGGTCTATTAGACTGCCATATCAAAATTTCTATCCAAGCATTTGATGGAACGACTGACATTGCACAAATCTAAAAAAGTTCAATGTACCAATTGCACAAAAAATAGTCCCATCCGATATTACAAAAATTAAAAAGTTCAGGATTCCTTTATGTCACTATCCCTAGCTATTTCTTAGGGGAAATCCAGAGGAGCTCCTCGAGTGGAAAAAATGTTCATCTTCTCACTTAAAAAATTTAGATTTAAATCATTAAAATTACTCAATTATCATATGCTATAAGAAAGAGCATGGACATGTGCGCTTTCACCCTGATTGGCACGCCACATCCGCATGCTACGAATGTGCAAGAGTGAAAATAATCTCGGATGAGATTTCATTCGCTAAAGTACACAGATGTCCATACAAATATTAATCGGGTGTTTGTCGAGTTCTACTGAAATACCACACAATTTATTAGATTTCTCATAAGAATTAAGGTTCATAGGGCCAAGAACAAGAATTTTCATCACAATGAAAATTGAACAATAAATATATTAATACCTCAAACTCAAAGTGCTAAAAAGATATTTCCCCCCCAAGGCTATATAGTAAGTACTAAATAGCCAAAAAAAAAAAGGGAGAAAAGAAAAAAGAAAGAAAGAGATAGAGAGAGAGAACAAGAACTAGGGTTTGTGCCGTTTGCATCTAGTTGTTGTACTCGACTATAAAAGCAACACAAAACCCTAGCTCCCCACTTCCAGCAACGAGGAGGAGAAGTGCAGAGCGACCGTCGCAGATCTTCATCGTCTCCTCCCTCTCGCATCCGAAATGGTCACCTTCAGGGTCTGTGCTTCGATCTCTCTCTCTCTCTCTCTCTCTCTCTCTCTCTATACTTTGAAGGTCGCATCGATTGCCCAATTGGGCGAAAATGTTCGGATCATCCAATGACTTCGTCGCGCGTGTGTACCTAGATCCTTGCATCATTTGATCTGTGCTTTGTCTGCCATGTTTCTTGTCATCAGATAGGGAGAATGAAACCATAAATTTGAGGTTTTTGATGGCTGGTGATGTTGAAACATCTGATTGACCGCGAGAAGTGGGGTGCATTTCGTGAAATTCTGTCGCTTTGCGAGGAATTTTAACTTGTTGCTGGGGTTTACGAAATTGGGTTTGGGGGGATTGTGTTTGTTTTTTTGTTCCCTGAGGAAATTTTGTATCTTGCGGGTTGCAGTTTCACCAGTACCAGGTTGTGGGTAGAGCCCTGCCCACCGAGGCAGATGAGCACCCGAAGATCTATCGCATGAAGCTGTGGGCCACCAATGAAGTCCGCGCCAAGTCCAAGTTCTGGTAAGCTAGTAATGAGATCTTTGGGATTTTGGGCACTATGCTATTGTGTATGATACCGCGAAATGTGGATGTCACTGTTGAGAAATTGATTAGGTATTCGGTTGATTGATGTGGGTTAGGTATTTCCTGAGGAAGCTGAAGAAGGTCAAGAAGAGCAATGGCCAGGTGCTCGCCATCAACGAGGTGTGTCTCTGGTCAATAGTTCTAAGTAGTGGGGTTGCTCTTTGAATTGATTTACAGTGTTCTAATGATAATGGGAGCTGCATGGAATTTTTTTGTGAGGTTATGTTTTGATTTCTTAGAAACCTTTGCTTCTCTCTGCTCGATGTATTATTCTGTAAACCAGAAGTTGAAGCTTGGTTTTCCCCCCATGTTCCTTGTTGCTGAATGAGTTTTCTCAATATCATATACAGTAGTCATCACTTGGAAGTCTTTTCCCCTGAGAAGATCAATTTCTCGCATGCTTTTTAGATAATTTTGTAGACCTAGCATAATCTGATGTTGGAATCTTGGGAGAGCCAATGGGCTTGGGTGGATTAATTCATTTTTTGAATGGCTTTTACAGTCAAAACTTTTCTTTTGAAGTTTTTAGATGAGTTAAGAGTTGTTTTCTTTTTTGTTGCTTCTTCCTGGAACATCTACTTGGTAGTGCTCTAGTGAAATCAGCCGAGATGTTTTGAGCTTTCCCTGCACTGTTGATATTGGATTGAGAAGATGGAGAGAATGGACTTAGAAAGTTGCTGGAACATCTTTTTTTAAGAGAAAAGTATAGACCTAGACAGAAGGTGGACACTTCCCTCATTAACTACGTAACTCTAAAATCAGGAACTGTTCTTCGAATTAATAGTAAGAATGAAAAGAAAGCTGAATGTTTTTACATCGATTTCCTTTCAGCTGTGGAAGTTGTAACCATCTCAGTGTTCTAGGAAAGTTCCATCTTTTAAATGGATCCTGTGGACTAGTTTCTAAATTCCAAAATCTGGATTTTCAATTTCTATGGTATATGGCCATTAGAGTTAGAGTTGCTTTTGCCTACTCTCACTTTAACATTTTCCTCTGAATGTGTAAAGTTTCACATTTAAACTAGGAGTTTCCAATTAGTAGTTATGAACAGCAAAATTTTTTATTGAAGACCCAATTTAGTGCAAGTTTTGATTGATTATCCATTCCTTCCTTTGCGATGGATAACAACTATTGTTTGACCATCTTTTAGTCAGGATCTGATTTACATCAGCGAGACTTATTCTATTTTCAAGTGCTTTCCTTTCCAAACCTTAGTAAAAATATTTTCTTTGGGAGTTTCATTCTGCTAATCAATTGGCAAGATTATGGTATAATGCATGCATTATCAATCTCTGATACTGTACCTGCTCATTATATCTCGACCTAGATGCATCATGGAGTCTTGACAACCAAATGCATCATGAACATGCAAAATTAGGATCATGCACCATGGGCAGCAGCAGACCCTGGCTATTAGTTTGTACCTCCTATGTTGATTCTTAAATATAGACAGATATATGCATAACTCTCTGACCAATGAACAAGATGAGGTGGTTATCCTCTGCTCTATGTTTTACACTTTCAATTACTTGTCTTGTCCTTGATGGGTGATGCAGTTTGGTCTGAGTTGCCTAATCATGTGTGAGGTGGCCTTGCTATTTCTTTTTGCTTACTAGAGTCACTTGCAGATTTTTGAGAAGAACCCAACGAAGATCAATAACTACGGGATATGGCTCCGTTACCAAAGCCGAACTGGATACCACAACATGTACAAGGAATACAGAGATACCACTCTGAATGGGGCTGTGGAGCAGATGTATAACGAGATGGCATCTCGCCACAGAGTCAGGTTCCCATGTATCCAGATCATTAAGACAGCCACTGTTCCGGCGAAGCTTTGCAAGAGGGAGAGCACCAAGCAATTCCACAACTCGAAGATCAAGTTCCCGCTGGTATTCAAGAAGGTTAGACCCCCAACCAGGAAGCTGAAAACCACCTACAAGGCATCAAGGCCTAATTTGTTTATGTAAGACAGGCATTTGTTGATCTGAGTTTTAGGGTCGTCGATAGTTTTGGGTAAAAACTCAGCAGCCTCTCATTTTTCTCTGTTTTTGTGTCTGAGAAGTTTGTCATTTATCCTAGGACATCGACCTCTTTGGAATTTATCCTTGTTTTCTTCTATACTTTTGGTGATCAATGACTTGCGGCGATGTTGGCTTTTTGCATGTTAACCTTAGCTCACCTTATGCTTACATGCATATTAAGTCTGGGCATTTCTTTAAGAGCACGAGGAGCTTTGTTTCTTCTCTACCTATCTTTTGAATCATGACCTCTTTACCTGTAGTTTGGACCTTGATTATAGACTTCATATCTAATTTTGTTGCCAGTAGGTACTTAGTTCTTAGAACAATTGAAGCCCCGCAAAATAAGAGGATGATGGAATGATAATGAAAGCTTTTATCTGAGATTTGCACACCATGAGGTTGCATTTTGTTGGTCTTGAATAGCTGTTAATGTCAGTTTACAAGTAGGAGATAGTATTTCATGTAATGATTACACTATGAGGCCTTGTAGGTTATGCTTATGCTGACTTTTCATCAGCTTGTTCCACCAGATGCCATGTGGCCTAGCAGAAGAATGTTATGTTGGCCTTGTTCATTGATTAGGATGGAGCAGTAATTTAGGATTAATTCCCTGATAAATCCCCCCTGCCCTGGTTTGGTTTTCTTAAATCAGCAAGGACGTGAAATCAAACGATGCAGCTTTATCTATCGATGGAAGAAAAAAGATCTCATTGGAACAAAATGACTTAACATGAGAACATACGAAAAGTGCATATGATCATTCCAAAAGCCTGTTGTGTGTTTTGCTGGAGAGCAAGCGCAAATACTCAAGCCAAGAAGCCAATGCTCACGCATACCATTGACGGGGAATCTGCTCATTTTATCAACCAGGGACTAGGATAATCTAGAGATCTTAGGACAATGCAAAACAAAGCAACGAGTCGGATTCTTGTTTGAAATGATATATAGTTCACTTGCTTAAATGCATCCGCGGTTTACTGTGTTAGAAGTAAATCATTTCTGTACACCGGTTCTAATATCTCTAGCCTTGCTCATAGAGACAATCACACAATTGTACTACAACTCAACTATAACATAAGGACTTCCGCCTTGATGTGAAAGCAAACTTTTCAAACAGAGCTTGAGGAGACGGTCTATCTTCACTTCCCTCACATACAATTTTCTTTGGGTCAAGATAAATATAGATGGGGAGCATCTTTTGGTTAATTAGGGAAGAGTTGGAGCTGGCGATCTCATTCATGACTCTTTTGGTAATTGGCTCCTCCATAAGTGTCTTCTTGGTAATAGTTTTGCTCAAATACCGTCACTGGGTCGGGTGGCCTAGGCACCCAAGAAATCACTTGCGAATTACAAGTCAAACCCAACACACTCCAATCACCCTTATGATTCTCTGGTTTCGCAATGTCAAACACGCTCATCGACACAGATTGCGAGCGAAAACAATTCACGTCTGTAGAGAAGGCAAAATGTCTGCGGAGTGGACTGCCTCGGGAATCGAGGGCTCTGTCTCAAATTTGCGACAGCTGCCAACTTAAAGAAAATATTTCCTTTATTGCTTATTGATGCTTCAGGAATTTCCTTTCCTAACGCTATACCCTCTAGATGTTAGGTCTTTCTTGATCTCTACTTTTAGTAAGAAATACGAAATGGAAAGACAACCCTATTCCTAGAAGTAGCTCTTGGGAACATGGAATAGCAAAACGCACCCATATTTCCTCCAAAGCATATATTTTAGACAACCTAACCAAAACTCTAGGGGACAGAAAGGGCACGAGTTCCTCGTACATTTTACATATCAATGATCTGATGATCCGATCTGAGCATGCGAAATTAATTTCACAACCATCAAGCAACTTAAAGAGGTCACCATATGAAAAACAGATAAGAAATGATGGGTCTCTCTGCAATATTTTCTTGGGACTAAAGTTGAGCAATCAGATTGAGAAACGTTTCCTTTCTAAAAAAATAAATTCAAACAACACCTGCTCAAAGAATTCCACATCTCAGTGCGTCAATGTTTCGTAACTGGAAGGTAACAGGCTTGAATGCAAATAGGTGTGCCACTAAGTGCAACCATCCTCTAAGATTGATCCAAATTTGCTTAGAAGTTCTGCCAAGATTAAAGATCCTTTTCTCAGCCCAAAAAGGATTGAAGCAAGAACACACACTTCTACCAAAACAAAGTTTTTCCCCACAGAATTATTGGAAAGATACCCTTTCCACGACGAGAACAGAATAGGATATGTAAAAAATGCAAAATCATAACTCATCACTTAATAAATAACGTAAATCATATCCTCTGGCAAAAGATGACCCAAAATTTAACAAAATCTCTTGCAACTAGTAGATAGCTTCTATTTAAAGATACAAATGACATAATTAGTTCTTCCCCTAGTTGGCAGCTGCTAATTTTTGAATAACTGCGAATGACATGCAAGGCATCTAACAAATCTAAACTATTAGCGGATAAGCCAGCTCTCAATGAGAAATAAATTCCGGAATCTCCCACGAATGAGATGAATCTTCAGGTTACCTGTAACAATGGTCCAGCATAATCAAGGCTTGAACGCTGAGAAGGCCACCACAGAGTTGTGTCCTCCAAATCCAAATGAATTTGATATGGCTGCAACGACAAATGCACAATTAACCTCAGATGTACCGTTCAGAATGATCTTACTATAATACCAATCCGTTCAGGGGGAATCACTCACCAACATTCACTTCATGCTGCTGCTTCTTGTTTGCGACAGTGTCAAAATCCACAGAGGGCTCAGGATTCTAGAGTTGATAAAATGAATGTCACAAACACATATATCAAAGCAGACAAATTGTTCTACAAAAGCAAAGTTCTCCAACATGGCCACAAATAAGTAGAAACGTGTAAGCATTAGAGAGGAAGGGAAAGACTATCAATAAAGAATTTAACTGATTGACTATTAATGTTATGGTTCTCATTTGTCATCCGCTTCCTTTGTTATATCTCATCCATAAAAAGAATATACGTTGCTTAAATATGTTTTTAGTCTGCATTAATATTTCTAAGTACCAATGGTAATTACTTGGGGCTTCGTTTCAGAATGCCTCGTCCTTTGAAGTACTGTGCAGAGATGATTCTGTAACTTTCTTGTGTTATAAGTTAGTAGTTTTGACTACATGCTAGTCTGTAGATTATAACTTGATAGCATCTTGCCAAGTGAATTCCATTGATCTCTTCGTTAAGTCAGTATTCATCGTTTCACAGCTGACAGCTATTTAGTTGTAAGCTGGTCGAGTAGAAAGTACATACAAATTGGTTAATACTGGGATGAAGCCACCCTGTCGTGATTGCTTTCACCGTGGCAATAGCTTCCAAACCTCCAGCAGCACCAAGACAGTGTCCAATCATAGACTGAAACGGTATAATTTGTTAAAACAAGTCAATCAGAGAGAGAGAGAGACAGAGAGAGAGAGAGAGAGAGAGAGAGAGAGATTACCTTGGTTGCATTTATTTTGATCCCTGAGGTGTCTTTGAACACCTTTTTTATGGCATTAATCTCGGCCAGATCCCCAGCAAGAGTTGAAGTTGCATGTGCATTTATGTAGTTAACCTGAACAGTTAAAAGAACTTTTACAATCAAGTTATCTCTGGCGCGAAGTAGCTTATATGCTCAATTTCCAAAGGCAGGCACGACCTCAGATAATTACTGACAATAATCAGATTCTGCAGATCTAGGATGATTACCCATAACAAAGATATTTTATAAACTTTAGGAGTTCCTTGAACTGTAACAGAAGGCATCCACCATTTGAAATCAGCTCACAATATGAAAGCCTTTTGTTTGGAGCCATCAGCCCTTACATCTAAATTGCCTCATGAGTGATTATAGAGCAGCATTATTCCTAGTATCCATTGTGACATCACTTGAGCAGCCATTGTGAGCAGAAATAATCAACAGGCTGTGCAAGCCATATTTATCGCTGAAGATGAATTCAGTTGACATGTAAAGCTCATCTTTCTCCATACCCACATTGGCAAGGTAGACAGGAAAGTCTCACCACCACACAAACACGCGCGCACACTTGTACTTGCGAAACTTAGTGTTTTCAAATATTAACAGCTTACAACGAAACTTTCAGTGTTTTCATGATTTAACAGCATGATAGTACTAACAATCCTTCAAATTTTATCTCTCATTTTCAGTTTTTATGAATTGTACACACACACACACTCTTAAGTACTAGCGAAACTTAGTGTTTTCAAATATTAACAGCTTACAACGAAACTTTCAGTGTTTTCATGATTTAACAGCATGATAGTACTAACAATCCTTCAAATTTTATCTCTCATTTTCAGTTTTTATGAATCGTTGTGCTTTTCCAGTACACCTGTTTGGCCGATAAGATAAAGTCCACCAGAAGCATATTTTATTTGTAGCGCTTGAAAGCTTGTCATATATTTCGGCTTAAAAATACAATCAAGTGATGCCTAAATTACATAACCAAAGAAAATTTCCTGCTTCTATTAATGGTAACTCGGACACAATAGCAATACCCTCACAACTTTTTGGAAGGGCCAGCGGGTATGTTGTCAATTTAGATTTGGCATGGCCAGATATTGGCAGATTCATCAACCAAAAAGGGCCGCAAAGTCCGACATCTTTTTAGAGGTGAGGAAAGACAGCCATATCAAATTCTAGAATTGACATTAGCAATTCCCTCTCAGCCATGTGGAGCACACACTGTCACTTTTTGGAGAGCACACAGCAAGAAATGTTCTTTAGATTGCTTTCAAAGAAGCAAGGAAAGTATGTGCTCCACATGGTTAGCATAAAGACCTACCACATCTTCGCCCATAATTTGTTTTTGGAACTAGGATTGACATTAGCTATAATTGTTCCCAATCTCATAAAGATATCAACTTTAGGACCCTTTCCATGTCATTGATGATGTTTGAGTAGTGCACAAGTGCATAGATCATCAAACACTTGCATAATTTGGTGATTGACCTTGGTAATATTGATTCAATATCTGTTCACGTGATAACACTTTTGTTCCTGCTCTCTCTCTCTCTCTCTCTCTCTCTCTCTCTCAGTTGTCTACAAACAAAAGTGCCAGAACCACACAAGTTTGTAGTAGCAGTGGCAAATTTGGAGTTAATAACATTTAATAGTTACAAGATTGTATACCTAAATACTGGATGGTTTGAAAAAAACTGGAAAGGCCAAAAAGATGTGGACAAGTTTTGAGTAAAGATCTTGAGCACTTCAGTATCAAGGTTGAAGATATTACAATATACCATTTTACCAACCCCATTTAGTTGGAAAAAGCTGGGCTGTTATTTCTTGTTTATTTGGCAAGTGCAAAGGCATGTTTCATGCACAAAGTAAGGACCCAAGTTAACATGAAGATAATAATGCTAAAACTTGAAAGGAAAACAAGCAATTTTTTCTTTTGTAGAAAAATGCGTGACAAATTCAGTAAAATTCGCAGCCAATACGTAATTCCTTCAGAATCAAGGATATGTAACAAAACTAACAATATATGGAAAAGAGATCCATTGCAGAAGTCCACAATGGTGAAAACAATGTAAAGGCTGAAAGAAAGTAAAACTGGGATAAAAATTTGATGAAAGGAAGCACAGACTACCTCCTCTGGTGACACACCCGCATCTTCAAGGCTCCTCTCAATGCAAGAGGAAACACCAAGTCCATCAGCCCTTGGATCAGTCATGTGATAAGCATCGCAGTTAACTGCACCTCCCAAATACTCAGCAATAATCGGTGCACCTCTTGTCATTGCATGCTCCAAGCTCTCCAATACCTAGACAGGGGATTAAAGGTTCACAAACAAGTTCACGAAAAGTATATGCTTTGGAAAAGTCCGACACCAATAGTGAAAGCTAATACGGTTAACATGCACACAAACATACGCCGGCACGCGCATGCGGGAGAGAGAGAGAGAGAGAGAGAGAGATGTTCATATACAGAGAGACACAGATGAAACAAGATATCCTAATGCACAGTGAGAACCAAATGAACACAGATCCAAAGAAAATTACAAAGGGCAAATAACCAATGAAATATTCTTCCCATTATTTTATGGATGTCACACAAGTGCTTCTATTGTAAAAGATAAAAGACATATACATAGAAAAGGAGACGAAAAAATACATGCATATCGACATGCTTCTCGAAACTAAAAAGTGGCAGACACAGCAATTCAATAATCAAGTGTCCCACAACATATTCAGACAGCATCTAAATCTAACAGCACAGCAAAGCAGTAGCTTGTGTCTTTTTGCAGACTGCTAAAATACAAACTGAAGCACTTTTCAGTGAAAAATACACTCATAGCAGTATAGACAATAAGGAAAAGTAAAGAAGCTTACCAAAATTCCTGCTCCTTCACCCATGACAAAACCATCTCGATCTCTATCCCAAGGCCTTGATGCAGTTTGTGGATCATCGTTTCTCTGAGACAAGGCTCTACATGCAACAAAACCACCCAAGCCAATGGGAATAATGGCAGCTTCAGTTCCACCAGCAATCATCAGATCAGCCTCACCCCGACGGATGTGATTGGCAGCCGCATAGAAGCAATAGTTGGAAGTGGCACATGCAGTTGAGATGGAATAATTTGGACCCATGAAACCAAGTTCAATGGCAAGTAAGGCAGATCCCATATTTGTTATGGCATAAGGAATAAAGAAGGGGGTTATCTTCCTGTGACCTTTCTCGATTAGATTCTGTACTCCATCAGAGAACACAGTCAAACCACCCATACCTGTCCCAACAAGTACACCAGCTCGCTCCTTTTCGATCTGCGTAGAATAATGTCAGCAATTTAGTGATTTTGTCATTTAGAAAGAATACTGTGCATTAAGGGCAAGGCACTATTCCTTGACACAGGCTTAACAGTGCAACATCAGAATTACTGCCTCCAAAGCAAAGAAAAGCAACTCTAAAAGGAATTTCAACAAATAGAATCACTGTTATCTGCACGTCAAACTTACAATAGTCCCATTTTTTTTTTTTTTTTGGGTAAGGACAATAGTCCCATTTTTGCATTCTCTAGGGCCAAAAACCAAGTTATTTAACAGAAATAGTGAGTTTGGCGAATTTACCTCCTACAACATACAGAAAATGAGAGAAGTACAAGAAAATGTTTATGCCATTTCCTCAGACATCCATGCTCCTCTCTCTTTGCTTTCATGATTGCATGAAGCAAAGGGCTTTGTTTGGGAGGCTTACATGTGAAAAATAAGAGAAATACCCAAAAATTCAAATTTTCCCTCCTCTCCCTCTCACAAAAAAAATAAAAAATTATTCTGTATTTTCCACCCCAATTTCCATTCCCCTCATTTTCCCTCATTTCCCCTTATTTCCCAAACACAGCAGAGAAGTTATCCAAATAGCAGAAGCTGCCGGTCCAGTGCAGATGAATTTCTATTTTTAACAATTAAATTCAACAAACAGCGGTTCCATCAAATCAATGTATGTGAGCATGTGAGATCACGTTCGTGGTTCATGAGCATCATTTTCAGCAGAGGAAGTGTACATCAGAGGATGCACAGGATTTGACATTATAGTTCTAACATTGCAATCGATGCATTGGTTTTTGCAAAACACAAGGAGGACAAATGTGTGTCAAAAAATAAGCCGGAGGAGCTGGGCTACATGTTAGACATGGAGCTGTCAAGGAAGTTGAGCATTGAGTGAAACACTGGCGATGTAAAGGAATTCGTGCTTTACAGAGGTTTCCCAAAGGGAAAACATCGTTGAACAGGAAATGGCTTTTGAATCTGAACCAGGAAAAATTCATAGCCGAAGGGAAAGCAAAGGAATTCATGCCTTACAGAGGTTTTCCAAAGGGAAAAAAAAAATGTTGAACAGTCAGTACCAACTCAGACAAGCCGTTCTTCCTAGAAAGGAACGAGGCAAAAAGACGTCCCCAGTATCTAGGCGCAAATTAGCAATGAGAAAGAGCAGACCCCCAAAGTCTCAAACTTCCAATCTAAAAGTCACTTCTAATGTCTGATCAACTTTTAAAGCACTATGATTGCAAAGCCAGCAAACATGCTCCACCCTTGTCTACAAATTTACTGCCAGTATCCATTTTCTCATCAGAGGATTCGCCGAATCTTCCTGGAGTTAGCTCAACTAGGATGACAATGAAAATGAATCAGTAAATAAACGTGAATTTTGGAGCCCAGCATTGACATCTAATTAACTTCCCACGTTTCACCACAAGGAACGAGGAAACTACAGATTACCAATGGCGTTGACATCTAATTTGGATCCCGGCATTCATTGCCACCGAGCTCGAAGCTCAAGAGAAACGGCACCGTATCAGGAGAAACGGGTAGCAATCCGAGAACCATTCAGATCCAAGACGCAAAATCAAGAGATTCTCCCACCATGCAACCACAGCAGCACAAAACGGAAATCAAAGCCCCAGAATCACGGTACCTTGGAGAGCCTATCGCCGCCGAGATCAGCATCCTCGAGCGCCTTCTTCCCGGCGACAATGCAGTAGCGCAGGCAATCGTCGAGCCGCCGGTCGTTCTTCCCGTCGATGTACCCCTGCGACGAGAACCCGCGGATCTGCCCGGCGAACCGGGTGGGGAACTTGGAGGCGTCGAAGCGGTCGATCGGGCTGATCCCGCTCTCCCCGGCCAGCAGCTTCGCGTAGTACGCGTCCACCTCGTCGCCGAAGACGGAGACGAGCCCCATCCCGGTGACGACGACGCGCTTCCTCGGGTCCCTCTCCCGCCTCGGCGCTGCTGCTGCCGCTGCCGCGGCGGCGGCGGAGGCGGCGGACCTGACGGCGGGGAGGGCGACGCGCCGCGGGGCGGGGGCGGCGGGGGAGGCATTGGGGGATTTGCGGCGGAGGGGGTCGAGTGGGGAGACGCGGAGGGGCGGAGATTGGAGGGACTGCATGGCTGTAGAGAGAGAGAGAGAGATTGGCGGTGGCGATGAAAACGATGTCGCCGGCGGAGGAAGGAAGAGGGAGATGGGCCGGGGAGGGGAGTTCGATTTATGAAATGCGTCGCGAGCTGCTGCTGCTGCTGCTGTTGTTGGTTGTGGAAGTGGAGATTACGAGATGGGGAGAGGGAGGGAGCATAAGCGTCGTTAGAGATTCAATACGTTCCGTGCTTTTTTTTAGCCTTTTGTCACGTTTGTTTGGGCGCTGGACCAAATCTCTCTACTGCTTGCGGGACACGTTGCCGCTCGCATTGAATTGAGGCCTGATCGATGGACGCGGGACCGATCGATCTTGGCGCACGGGGGGCCCGTGACGGGGAAAAAACGCCGTGGCTTCCGGTAGGGATTTTTATATGGGCTCGGGGGCGGACGAGGCGGGGCCCGAGAGGGAGCCGGTCCCGAGCCTAGATCGGGTCGGACGGGCCGGGCAGGGGGCGGCTCGATCCGCTATCGAGCGTTAGACCTAGGGCGGGTACTGAAGCAGAATCGGATCGTCATGTTCGACGGGATCTGCAATTTTCAGTGGGTTAGATTCGGTTCGTCACATATATTAAATTTATTAGATAATTTCTCTTAATTGGGACAGCTCATGTATGGCATTGAGTGTAAGTAATGAATAATCTACTTAAGTTCTTTTAAATATGGGATTATTCGTGCAAATTCCCAGTGAAAATCCTTAATTTTCATAGATTGGCCTCAAATTTTTTTTTCCCCTGCTCAATACCCTAAACTTGCACCGGTCACCCAAAAACACCTTCCGCTTGGGTGTTCGACATGGCACCATGTTGGACAAAGTCACGTGGGATCTTGAATGGTCATTGTGCACGGACAGTACAGTTGGGTCACTGGTACGACTTCTGGGCATTGACGAGACAAAAAAAGAAATTGGACTATCGATCTCCCGATAGACGAAGTGTACATTTTGCTGGTGGGATTATTCCAACAATTATGTGGTTCCTAGGACAATCGACTGCCTGTATGATTGGGGTAGATATGGTAGATTTTGACTTTGAGATCCTGAGGGGATGTCAAATAAATTGGTGGGCTGTTGAGAATGCAGCAAGTAAACTACAAGATGGTTTGCCTGGGGAGTTTTTGATTGATCCTCTTCCTGGTGATGTTTTCCCCCTAAAAATGGCACTTCTTGCTTTTCCCCTCTCTTCACCAATCAAGCGAGCCATCGATTCACGTGTTCATCTGCAAATGGTGATGCATGCAAGCCTAATCTAATGAGGTTGACCAAAACGGATGGAAAAGACTATGGGGAGTAGCATACCATGAGGGCTAGGCGCTTTTCTTCTTTTCTCCTTTATTGAAAAAGCCAGATCGTCTCTTCGGAGACATCCAATAAAAAGGAAAAAGCCAAATCACGAATGGAGCTAGATTTGTATCCCCCAAAAAAAAAAAAAAATGGAGCTGGCTAGTATCCTCTTTTGCACAATGAGCATAACATGCTTATTTTACTGTTTCGTTAAACTCTAGAACATAAAACTCGGAAATAACCTTGGAGAAAGGGAAGAAAAACCTTCTCTCCAATTATAGAGATTGGGCGTGCGGGCACCGACGCATTAGAATAAGACACATGATCCAGTCAGCCCGCTAAGCATATACGCTTGGACAGAGAGGGTGAAACCGATCAGAAATTTAGGTTTGAGGTACTTTCGATAACCACCATCAAGGATCCAAGGCAAGCCCTCGGTTTCCTCTTTTGTGCAAAGGGCATAACATGCTTATTTTGTTTTCTTATCTTTTCCTTCCTTTCTTGTCCTTCTTCGTCTATGATGATAAGCTAACTATTGGGTTTCGACTAGGGGTAATTAGCTCCGGAGTGAGTACGTTCCGATTAGAGAATTTGGAATTTACCTTATGATTTTTTAAACCGGAAACTGAACCGGCTTCCTTAGGATTTGGATTGAAATCGAACCGGCTAGTTCCAACTAACTTAAAGTAATATAACTATAATGTTAAGAAAACATACCATGTAAATAAATGGTGGCACAGTGATTAAGGCATTGATTTGAAACTTATTTCCAATATATCTTTTATTATTTTTCTATAAAAAGTACAAAGAAAAAGCTAAAAACTAATAAAATATCGAAATAATACCAAAAACCGAACCGATCAAGGCGGATACTTCAATTTTTTTACCAAAGGACATACCTAATCCTCATGTTAGCCGACCTAAAATCGATCAGTCAGTTCACAAGTTGAACCGTCCCAGTTCCTCACCCCCTAAATTCTGATATATCTCTCATCCCACATCATCTAAATATGGGTTGTTGCGCCAATGGTTAAGTCTCGTAGAACCTTACACCAGCATAATCCGTTTCGTTTCAAAGCCAAACGGGCGTGGATGAGCTACTATCGGCGCAGACAATATGGTGCTGGCATCCGATTGGAATAAGCCTACCCTTGTATTCGAGCCAGCTTGGGGATGCTGGGTTGCCTATTTGTACATGATTCCACGTCGTCTAAATTTGAATCACTGAAAATTGCAGATCCCGTCGAACATGACAATCCAATTTTGCTTCAGTACGCGCCCTAGGCCTAACGCTCGATAGCAGATCGAGCCGCCCCCTGCCCGGCCCGTCCGACCCGATCAAGGCTCGGAACCGGCTCCCTCTCGGGCCCGCCTCGTCCGCCTCCGAGCCCATATAAAAATCCCTACCGAAAGCCACGGCGTTTTTTCCCCGTCACGGCCCCCGTGCCAAGATCGATCGGTCCCCCGTCCATCGGTCAGGCCTTAATTCAATGCGAGCAGCGACGTGTCCCGCAAGCAGTAGAGAGATTTGGTCCAACGCCCAAACGTGACCAAAGGAAAAAAAAAACACGGAACGTATTGAATCTCCAACGACACTTATGCTCCCTCCCTCTCTCCATCTCATAATCTCCACTTCCACAACCAAGTGTTCGGCTTAAACTGCAATTCACTTTCATTTCGAAACTTTCAATTGTTTATTGTTTGTGAGGATATTTGCCAATTTGAGGTAAGTGCCAAGCAATAAAATATGGGGACAATAACACCATAAGTGACATAATTTTTGTATGGCGTCACTAAAGAGCCATACTTGTTTTTCAATCATTTGAGTGCCACATTGATTGACAATCGTTCACTTGAGCACCTCCGGGATATATTCAAGCGATTCGTCCAACTTTTTTAAATAGAACTTTGAGACCAACTTGATTTTAAAAGGAATTCGAGTCCGAAGTGGAAATTGAAGGAGATGAAGGGGGAAATGGGACTAAAAACGACGACGCTTCGCCGAAAATATGAGGAAAGAAGAAGATATGTTGGTGTTATGAATTCAGAGGAAAGAAGAAAATCTGAAATTGCTGTTGGTGTTCCTTTTTTACCGTTGGTAGTGGCCTTCCTCCGTATCCCAATTCCTCAATTTTTCGTTAATTCCAGCCGCCAAATCACTGACAACACTTAAGCGAAAGATTTTTAACCAATGTAGCACTCAAATAATCCGTAAAAGAAAAAGATATGACACTTCTGGTAACTTTTTCCCTGAGCAACAGAGGCCAAATTAGTCCTATTTTTCGTCGACACCAATAAAGGACTAGAAGATCACTATTGGTTGTGTAGGAAGATATGAAAGAGATGAAAAAATTGGATAGTTGCCGATCGATAAAATATTGTACATTGTCATTCCTAGCTACATATGCTTGGGATTTAAACTGTTATTAATAAACCAAGATGTCCTATATATCAAATGTAGACAATTATGCATTCAATGTCCTAACTAAATTTCCCTAGTGTCCCCTCAACTTTTGTTGCAAATGAACGTGTTAATAAATGGTGGATCTTAGAGAGATTTTCCGTATCTTGTGAAACTAATTTGAAGACCATGTGAGATGTTAAGACCAAAATCATGCATGTCATTTCATTTTTTTGGTTATAGTAATCAAGGGACATCTAGGCTAGTTTTTGAGCATCTCGACTAGCCCATCTCCCAAGCAATCTTGAAGGCACACTCTCTCACGTCGGCTTTATACATTCACGATTTCACTTCTATAGTGTTCCAAACATTTTATGGATTCTTCGGTGGCATAGGTTCGGCTTGTGTACCAGGAGTAGGATCGTTCCGGCTTTACTTCAACTCCGATTTTATCAATGTAGTCATAAGTCTTAATTCTTCTGACTAAATACCATTGAAAATCTCTGACATGATGATTCAAAAGTTGTCCAAGTTAGCATACTATTTAGGACAGCCGGCGATAACAGAACGTCGTATCAGCAATTAGCCAGAAAGATTTTAATGAAATTTCGGCGCAAAAATTTATAATTATATTGATAAAATGAAAATGCTTAGAACTGAATTGCCAGCTCGCCATACAATCGAGTTAGAACCAAATTGGTGATGTGCCCAAATAAGGCATGTTTCACTCACTGCCGAAATGTTCGATTTGAGATGTTAAGACTACCCACCAGACAAGCCCGGAATAAGTCACTGCCGAGCCGACAACTGCTAAAGACTGCTATTA
This sequence comes from Syzygium aromaticum, assembly GCA_024500025.1. Classification (NCBI taxonomy): domain Eukaryota; kingdom Viridiplantae; phylum Streptophyta; class Magnoliopsida; order Myrtales; family Myrtaceae; genus Syzygium; species Syzygium aromaticum. The sequence continues at coordinate 9,437,578 of CM044888.1, read as the reverse complement.
ATGACAATTGCTGATGATCCACAGACATCGAGCAATTGATGACAAACACTGCTATCAACCGTTGCCATGGTTGGAGAGACAGTTGGAATGAGATTTGTATTCTCGTTGTGGTCAATAACGCAACAATTTTTATATGTGGTAAAAATTTCAATGGGAGGGGCATGACAGTCAATGTCTGACTACTTTCTTGCCAAAAAGGTTATAGCTCAAACTCCCTTATCCGCCAACAGACAAGCGACCTGCTTGCAAAAAAATTAAGAAGATGGGGCCGAAAAGTATCAAATCCTAAGTTCGATACTTAGGTCAGGTCGGGCTTTCATTATATCCAACCTGACCCCGAAACAATGAAAATGTGTGCTTGGTCCGACCCAAAACAAGACACAAACATGATATAGCCGCACGATCGGGTCGGTTCGGTTTGGGTTCGTGTTTTAGATTTTTATTATAAATTAAGGTTAAGTTACACCTAGAGGTGTCAATGGGTCTGGTTGGGTCTAGTCTTCACACTACCCAACTCGACCCGAATCATAAAAGATATGTGGACTCTTGACCCGAATTGAACATGACCCAAAATGCAAAAACCGGGTTGGGCCGGGCCAGGTTCGGTTTTGGGTCTTTCTGGGTTCAAGCTAATAGTTGACAATGTTACAATTGATTCGAAGGTTGGTGCTTATTGTTTGTTTTATCTAAATTGACGCTTCCCATGTATCCTTAGTTTTCGTCGCCCTCGATTGCCTCTAAATTCGGGGATTCTGATTGCCTCTCGTCTCCGTTCTCACGTTTCAATTTCTGCTTAATACGAGTCAGGATGCTCCGAAATGATGCTTTTTACCGATTCTATCATGGATGTGCTTGGGAATTTCATCATGATGTCCCGTCATTTGTTTGAAAGTTATTGGATTTGATGCAAGTATGCATCTTTGCTTGATGTACTTATCAAATTATCTACCAAAGACACAGATGCAGATGAAGACTTGAAATTTTGCCGATTGAATAGTTGATCTAGTGATACCACTTCGAGACAAACTATGGTGACTCGTGAGCTCTTTGGATCGGATGATGTCGGCAGAGTAGATGAGGAGGACGGAGGCAGAGTTGCCAAGAAGGATGAAGTTGACAACAACGGGTGATTTCATGTTCTGGAGGAGGACAAAGTTGAACGATAGTGTTACAAAGTGAAATGTGTTTCGGTTCTAAAAATAAAAAATAAAAAAATATGTGTTTCGGTTCGGTTCGTGTTCTAAACACGAACCAAACCAAAACCATTGAGATGCCCATTTGCTTAGCTAATACCCGAACATGAAGTTGACCCGGCCCGAAAATACCCAACATTTCGGATCGGATCGGGTCGGTTCGTGTTCCGGTTCGGGTATATTGTTTGGTTTTGACACCCCTATATATGTATATAAAAGAGATAAGTCAGATAAAAAAAAAAAAAAACTCTCCTTTTGCCAAATGCAATTTGGTCAATGGAGAGATGTGCTTAATGTACATGCTCTACTCTGACTGGTTGTTGCTACATTACTAGAGGTGTGAGTTAGTTGCCGTATCCACCTCATGCTCCATGAACGCAAGTTTGTACAATCGATCCCCGCCCTCATGAGAGGCACACAAACTTTGCCGCCTTATTTGTGCCGCCTCTCTTTCATCTCGATTGAAAATTAATTCGCGAGACTTAATTAACATGAGTGTCATGTCGGATTTCTGACTTTCAAGATAGCGAAAGAAAATTGATCGTCAGATTCCTATCTTTGTTAATTTCATAAACCTATCACTTACAAGACAAGATAGAGAAAGAGTGTTATTTGTAGTGTATATTATCTCTTGTATAATGTATAGCTAATGTAGAAAATCAAATTCAATCTTTACAAATATAGTTTTTTTTTGTCAAATTATAGATATAGTGTTTTTTGGTCAAAATATATAAATATACTTAAAGGTTAATACCATTAAAAACCCTAAACCAATACACCTATAACAAATTTACTTCAAACTAATTTTTTAACCATGAAAAACTTCAAACTAGTGCACTTGTAACAAATTAACCCCAAACGAATTTTTTAACCACAAAAAATCTCAAATTTGTACATTTGTAACAAATTTACCCTTCATTAAATTAGATTAATTCATCGAAAATTCACAAATTGGTAAACTTGTGACAAATAGAAAAGGTAAAACCCAAACTAGCACACTCGTTAGCTATCACATGCTATTCAACTCAATAATTTAATGGAGATTAATATAGGGTAAATTTATCTTGAGTATTTTAGTTTGAGATTTTTGGTGATCGGAAATTAGTTTAGGGTAAATTTACCATAAATATACTAGTTTATGATTTTTCTCGATATTAATCCTTATAAATATAGTTTTTTTTTGCCATATATAAATATTTTTTGGTCGAAATATATGAATAGAGTGAATGAGTGAGTGCTTCCTTTTGACATTTTGACAACCTCTTTTTGGTGGAAACATTTTGACGACCTTAAAAGACACCCCTTTAGCCTGAAATCAACCGACAAACAGAAATAGTTGGTCGGCTTTGGCATTTCGTCATCCACGGTCCTTGCGTCGGCGTTCGTTTGTGTCGTTGCGGCCTGAAAGTTCACCGCCACTCTCATTCAACCCCGAGTTCAGGCCGAGCAGAGCGGAGTCTTCGTGTCGCCCCCCGCAAGAATGCCCAACAAGAAATCCTCAAACCGCGGGAAATCCGTCTCTTCTTCTCCTGCCGTCAACGCGGCGTCGAACGAGTGAGCAATCGCTTCCTTTCTTTCCCCCATCTCGATTTCCTTGATTCTTGAAATCGACCCACTTGAGAATGATCCAAATTCGACCCGAGGAGCGAGTTCCGCGAAGCGTTCCGATGGCGGGTGTCGTTTGTAGGGCCTAAAGAATCTCGTCTTGGTTTTGTTGAATGCGCAGGAGAGGCAGGATGGTGTTGAGGGTCAAATCGAGTGAGAAGATGAAGCAGTTGGCTCTGCTGAGCAGAGAGAGCGAGGAGGAGTGGAGGGCCAAGTCGGTGAAGAAGGGCCAGACGGCGAGAGGGAAGAAGAATGTTAAGCTTGACGCGAAGATGCCCAAGAAACCGCCCACTGCTTTTTTCTACTTCTTGTGAGTCTTTCGACTTGTTTGTCTCAGTTTAATAGATGGTTGGTGTTTTCTTTTTTGCCCCCCAATTTGTTAGGACTAGGAATCTTGGCTTGTTCTCGAATTCGGTTGCTGTTGTGCTGTCTCCTGCTTGTGTCTGTACTTGGTCTAGAGATGTTGCTGGTCGTTTGGAATTTTAGAATTCGTCGGAGTAATCTCTGGACTTTTGGTCAATGATGTTGCTTATGCGAGAAATAAGCTGTCAAATTATGTCATTGCGTTATATTCCACTGAGAAGTCTGACCGGGAATTGTCTAGTGATGTTTTTGTGGATTTTTCATGAACGATTTAACGCATGATTATTTTGCATGAGCAGAGTAGTAGATCTTTTAGGTGTGCAATTACTTGCGATATGTGGTGTAGTGGAAGAGAGAAGATGAAGAAGATTTTGTCAGGAAGGAGCTAGTTTATGTGTCTGAAATATGAAAAGCCTTTTCCTGATGATTGAAATGGGTTTATAATACTCGTGATCGTGTCATGTATAAATTCTTTCTTTCTTTCTTGTCGTTTTTAGGATTTTGTGGCTTGTCTAAATTGCTAGATAGCTTTGTCTCCTGCATGCAGTATGCCTCCATCGTACTGATTGATGTCTTTTTGAGTGAGTGATAGTTAGTAGTCGGAAGGCCTCTAGGTCTCCATACTAAGTTCTGGCAGATAGAAGTTTTTTTGTTTTTCTTTCCTTTTCTTTTGGTGCTCTTTACTGCAGCAGATATACTCTTGCAACTTTTGACAGTTTGAAGGTACATCATAGCAAGTGAATGCCATATCTGTCATCACCTAGAATAGTTTTGTGTAATGGACATTGACCTATATCCTTTGTTGTCTCAAACATCATTATCTTGCATTTAAGAGCAAGAGTGCTTGAAATATAGTATTCAAGGATGGACAATAGACTATCACAGTTTTGAGAACATTGAAAATATGTATTCTGCAGATACTGGGCTGTGTTGAACTGTTGAATTGATGAAAATGGTGCTTCGAGTTGGTTCTGGTGACATTTGTTTAGAAACATATGTATAGCATACATCGTCAGACTGCATATCGGTCTCATGGCTCAAAGCTATGCATAGGTAGTTATGTACACTGTGCTAGAGGTTGAGACCTGAGAGTCAAGTCCGTCCTTGGGTGGCTTGTAATTGACTCGTTCCTTCCATTAGGGGCTTTTAAGATGTTGACAGTCTAGTGAAATAAGTTGTTCTGTTTGCGGTTTGGTGGTACCATAATTCATAACTGAAACCAAATTGTGATTTGTGAATTGACTTGGGTCTACTAAATTTAGCTAGTCTACCAGTGCCACTTATGTCACTGCTGGTGGTTGTAGGGAATGATCTGGATATCCTAGAGTCTAATGGGATGGACAATTTGGAGGTGTATTTTTCATTTCTATTTTTTGGTTAAGGAGATAATGACCCAGTGTTTTCTGTATCACTTTTTTTCACCACTTTATGTTCGGAGGTTTGAACAGGTGGCCCATCTTTCTCTAAAGAAGGAGATGCCACTATGTCAATTGCCTTTTTAGCCTGGAGGTGCATCGTCAAGTGCCCTCTTCGCTATTCTTTTTAGTTAACCTTCCTAGGGTCTAGGGTTTAGATAACAGGTGGTGAGTCATCAACAGTAGGGTAGCAGTACTTGTTGTGTCAATATTTCTAGATGTTTTGTATCATTATGAAAGTAGCTTAAAAGTGTTTCCAGTATGATGGAGATTATTTTTTGTAAATAAGAAGGGAATCATGTTGATTTCATGTTTATCTTGTTTGTCTTGTGTCAGATTCAAGTTTCATTTACTTAATTTTTTCTTCATAGTGTTCGAGTCATGTATCCATGTCGTGTTTGAAATTGCCCCCTAACCAGGTTTCGGAATGTTTTGGGACTTAATGTTTGAGTTAAATGTCAAGGACAAGATTAATTCTCATACTGCCATCAGTTATCTCTGTATTGCATTGCTATTAGTAAACACAAATAACTTGTTCGCAGAAATCGCGAATATGATTTTATAGCAGAAGTATTTTGGAAGCTGCCCATGGAACTAAATACGCTATTACAAATGTCTCTTTCTCACACCCTTGTTTGAAGGCATGGCAAAAGAGTTCCATACAGGATTGAGGAGCCCTCAAGGGACTACAATTGATGCGAATGTAATTAAGAGGACAATCTCCATTGTACTTAGTTAGAATCTTAGAAGTGGATTAAGCTGTAGGTTGTGGTATGAACCTTAACACGATAAGTATTCTGAGATTGGAAGGCTTCTCTCCTGCCAATATGGATGATGTCGAACAGCCTTACTTTGCAAAGTTCCGGAGGGTGGTCAGGCTTGAGAGATGGTATGGGATAATTCTGGTTTCAAACCCACTCAATGTAATAGTATGCAGATCTGACTCCAGCTCAAATTATCTCACCAAACTGAAAACTAACCTCAATAGGATAATGACTTTGAGCCTGTAAAAGTTATCTGTTTTCATGTTTGATACTGACATAACTGTCTTAATAACGGGATCAAGTTGAGCGCTGCATATTCTTGAAGTTGGAGTCTTTGAGTTTCCAGTGATTCTTTGACAAAGATCCACTACTGCCAAGTCTTATCTGGTCATGTGTTTAGCTACTTTTGTCACAATATCATCTTATCAGTTCTATCTATCTTTTGGTTTTAATCCTGAGTCCTGTTTGGGTATCATTTTCTCTGCATCAGTACATGAATCCTTGGGAATAATCACTAAATACTCTGACTTGAGCATCGTAAGCAGACTTATACTGTTTTCTGTGTTTTTTAGGACCATCATACTTTTAAGGGATCATAAATCTTATTCCTTTGTACAATGAAATGTTATGACGTGATTCTGTTATTTCCATTTCAAGGGAGGATTTTCGAAAGGATTATCAAGAGCGGAACCCAGATGTCAAGTCAATGCGGGATGTACGTTCACAATATGTGCTTTGTATATATTAGTGGCTTGGTAGTTGGTATTCATTGCATATGATGCTACCTGTATGTTCTGGCATTACGTCCTATATATTCATGTTATTTTGTTCTCTCCTTCTAGATTGGCAAGGCTTGTGGTGAGAAGTGGAAGACAATGACTTATGAGGTTTGTGATATTTATCCCTTTAAATTCACTAGGCTTGTCTTAAATGGTGCGTAATCTGCTTTATTGCTGCTTTATGGTTGCCCTGGTCATGTGATTCATGGAAGAGTATATAATACGTACAAAAGAGGGTTTCCTACACATAGTGATGTTTAGTGAAATAGAACAGATATGAGGTCAGTTGATGTAGTATCTAGTCCTATCCTATGTCTGGCATGTGCTTTAGATGCTTTGAGTACAAATGTTTTTTCTATTGATAGAAATTAATGTCCTTAATAATCCTCTAGAGAGCATTCTATAGGCTAAAAACAATGAAGAAGAAGATGGAACAAGAAGGTTTCTGGAACCATTTCTAAATCCATCTTCCCATTGCCACCTGTCAGCTGTGGGGTCAGGTAGTGGCAGGTCACTGGCTCTCCTGGAGACCCAGCCACTGCCATTTCCAAAGAAACTCAGATTGAAGAAAACTATGACTGGGCAGGGCACCCACTGGTCCCCTACTAGTTTTTAGATACAGCAGCTCACAGCAGTTTCTTGCTACCTGGAGAAGAAAGAGCAGTGGTAGAATGCAATCAATTTTGGAGTCCTTTCTACTGCATTACTACTAGAGAAGAAATATAGAAATAAAAAAGAAATTCAAAGAGAAGTGCTGTGGATACAGAATGACAGTTTAAAAAAGGAGGAAGTTTGAAGACCTGATTCCTGAGGTTTTGGTGAAGATCCAGAACTTGCTATCTCGAACTTATGAGCCTAGAGAGAGAGAGAGACAGAGAGAGGGAGAGGGAGGGAGGGAGGAGGAGGATGAGGAGGAACAAACTAACTTTGGTAGTGTAGAGCAGTATATGGGGGTGCTATAGCCTATAGGGTATAATGGAGGTGAAGATGAAATAGTCAACTATGATCTAGACTACAGCTTTTAGTTGGAACTGCCTGGTAATGGGAAGGAAGATTGTGGGTACAAACCAGTGTGTAAGATATCTTTCATCTTCCCAATGAAACACTTAAAATTGGTTGTAGGGAGATTTCTGATGATTCTCATGTAGCAAATATGTCGACCTTGTAAGAGTGGAGTGTTTATTTTAGGATAATGGTATTTTTTGGATTTATGCTGCAATGTTTAGATAACAATTATAGTCTTTCATCGAGGCCATCCTCTCCACTGGATTTGCCTGAGCATCTTGGGTCCTCTTTCTCTCCATCCATCATTCGCTCACACTTAGTTTCCTTTTCTCTGTTTCGGTTTAGTAGTCTTTCGGTTCTTTTTTATTTGGTTCTGTTCTCCAGGTTGCATCAACAAAATAAAAGTACTGCCATCTTCAAATCAAGTATTCATTCTGTTTCTTTCCTTTGCCCTCACCCCTATTGTCAGGCTGTGTTCCATACTCTTCTGTAAGGGACAGCCCTTAATATATGAAAAATTTCCTATATTGCAGCTTACCATTGTTTAATAACAAAGTACTTCAAGGTTGATTGTTCCTTTTTGGCCTTATTGTGTTCATTAATTATAATGTGAATGAGATGTGAACAAAATCAAGAACAAGAATATAGTGACATATTGGCCAATCACTTAGGCAAGTGGATCAGAATACACCAATTATAGTGCCATTTTCTTTTTAAAGACCAGTTTGGTGATGGAAATAACAGTGAAGTCTGAATAGTTAAATAGACAAAGTATGCATACAGTGTTGGGCAGAGGAATCCTCTTTTCGAATCTGACATGAAGAGAAAATGACGTTGGACGTGAAGTATGTTCATGGAATTTGCCGATTAAGGCTTGCATATCTGAAGTTATCATGCTTGGTCCTAGGACAGACCCCTGTCCTGTAGTTTAGCATCTTGTGATGGCAATTATCAGCCCATCTTGATTTCATCTGTTATGTGGTTGATGATCCATTATGTGCACTTTTCACCTAGACAGGTGATTCTGGGTTGGCACTTTGGCCAATCACCTTACGATGTATAACTGCTTTTATTTTTGTCCAATGCATTTACGTCTCACTTGTTTGCCTTTTCCAAGCCATGATTTAGATCCACCTCACAGGGGATGAATCTATCCATCTTTTTTTTTAACCCAGAGTTTCATATGGATTTTTATCGCATTTGACAGGAAAAGGTTCACTATTATGACTTAGCCAATGAGAAAAGGAGAGAATTTGACAAGGCCATGGCAGAATACATCAAAAGAAAGGTATAGTTTGCTTCATCTGTGTATGCTCGTCATATCTTGCCGTTGTGTCGTGAAGTATTTCTCAGAAGAGAGTGCAAATTGCAGGAAAGTGGAGAAGATGAGGAAACTGAGGATGACTCCGAGTTTAAATAGGACGCGATTGTATGATATCGAGTAATTGATCTGCCCATTGTATATGATTAGTAATTTCAGTAGCCCTTTGATTTGAATTCTCTTTACTTGACAATTCTCAAGTTAGTTCTTGGAAGTTGGAGACGATTGCAGGTTTAGATTCTCATGTTCATGTGTAGGAAAACTAAACTTCTTAGCATGCTTCGACTTCATTTTCTGTCCCCTCTTTTGTGCAACGTAGTATTGCACAATTTGGTGTAGCTATCGATCATTAATGAAGGCAATACCCTGTGCATCATATCAAACTTGAGCTGACTCCTTTTCAGGTATTCTCTGATGTAATTTTTGTACAATATGCTGAGAACTGAATGAACTAAAATAAATGCCTAGCAGGCTACAAATATGGTCGATTTAAGTTGGGTTAGCAAGCTATTCAGTTTGCGGTGTGTTGCTGTGAATGCAAATTAAGAGTATGTTTGTTTGAAGGAAAATTGTTCGTGGGAAATTATTTTCTGACTTTCCTTATTTGGATGACGGAAGAACCAATTGATCTTTGGAAAACATTTTCCAGGGATTGAAAAACGACAAGCTTAGATTGAGAGAAAATGACTTTCCTTTCTGATAAGAATGAAATCACTTTCCTTAAATCACCAAATAAATGATAACTAACCATTTTCTTTGAAAATGATTTTCATGTAAAATATTTTCCTGTATCATGAAGTTTTCAGCGGAATAAACGCACACTAAATACGATCATAGAAATACGATCCAGCGTGCTCTATTAGTCTCTAAAGTGAAAGAGTGTTCTTCTGAATCTCAGAATTTAGAAAATGAGGAATTAGGTTGTGGATGTAGGAATGGGCTCCTGAGATGTTCCCAATTCGTTTGTTGTCCTTTGAACTAGTATTTCATCTTGTATCAATCACTCTTACTGTATCATCAGCCCTTTTGTGATCCCTTGGAAGGTTGTGAATTGGTAGATATGGCTTTTGAATTGATGATCTTGATCTGTGCTTGGCTTTTTCTTTGGATTTTCTTTATGACTTTGTGGTGGTAATTCTCTCAATATGAGTAGCCACCTTCTCTATACTCATCGTAATTCTCACAAAACAATCCGTTGCGCAAGTTCGGAGAATCGTCAATCCGCATTCAATAGGAAACTTTACTATCCACGAAAAATGAAAGCCACGGAATCGACCAAAACTTTTTATTTGGTTATCACTGTGGATGAGGTTCTATTAGTTCATGTAATTCAATTTTGAGTTCTATCTTGTGCATGAGTTATAACAGGAGCGCAACTGCACCAGAACAAGAACGTCGTATGTAATTGTGTGAAGCTCATTACAAGTTCAACGATCTTTCTTTCCGTACATCGCGTTGGCTTGGCAATTTCAACGAATCTGCTATGTTCTTGACCTCAGCTATCATTGCGACCACGTCATTAAGCTTGTTGATTGCCGATCCAACACCCTGCAATTTTTCGAATGACTTAAAATCTGAGCAGAACGACTCCTAAGAACTTGAGAAAACAGAAGGCGTCCTATAATTAAAGAGTGGAATGAGAGTATAGATTGGCATACCACTCCTGCAGCACCAGCAGTGATGGCCATGGGAGCCGTAACCGCGCTGAGACCCGACGAACACATCACAGGAATCTTGACAGCTCTTGAGATAGAATATGCTGCAGCTAATGTAGGCGTCGCCTAAAATTTTGATACAACAGAAAGCAGATTTGATATCTCGTGGTGTGAAGCCATCACCAAAATTAAACAGACCGTAGCCAAAACATCCCAACGAATGAGGATCTACTTATCAATCGTGCTATTGAAGGCGTTGACACATGATCATGGTTATAGCTTCTGAAATTTACCTTCTCAATCAAGCCGAGAACTCCGGATGCAGAAGGATTAGAACACTTCCCTCCTTCTGTCTGGATTATGTCAGCACCTTCTTGTTCCAGCAACTCAGCAAGCTTCACCTGTTTGGTTTGTCCAAAATCATTACCTACTCGACATTGTGAATCGACATGAATTTCCAATCCGAAGAAACAAAAGGGATGCTTACAAACCTGATCAGGTAGGCTTAGTGTGTGAGGCACGGTCACGGACAATGGCACGGAAGGCAGGATCCTTCTAGTCTCTTTAGTTAAATCTAGAATCTGCAAAGAGCATTTGACAACATGAGACATAAAATCATGAAGAACTTTTCAAACTTTTCTCTGCCTCTGCAAAAACTGTCACTTATTCCTGGGACTAGAAATAAAGAGAATCTTTGATGAAAAAAAAAGAACACAATGGCATGCCAGTATTTTCTTATTTTCTATCTTTCACTCTTTTATAAGAAAAGAGGTCCATGGATCGCCGCATAATCTTTATCGTCCTCCATTATGTGAAAATGCGCATCCTGGAAATCATTATCACTGAGGCCCTATTTTTTTTTCCTAAATTTGCAAAATTGTTAGCTCCCAGCTAAAGGATTTTCAGCCATCTTTGGCCAGAAATGTTTCATACATCATTTACACGAGAGATGTCCACATAATTTAGAACTGAGAAAAAGATTGCAGTATCACAAGCTCAACTACCTGATCTGGAGAGAAAACCATGCCCGTCTCGTAGAAGGAATCGTAGTTTCCAATTTCAACCTGCATCAGATAGCAACATTTTCTCATTCTAAGTGAATATTTCATCTGCAAGAAACTTGTTTATCTTTTATTCCTTAATTGAGAAGTAGAAGCTGGAAGATCAAGCAAGGATAAGTCAAACCATAAGAGCTCCCGCTTTAACTGCAGTGACAAACGCTGCTGGATCCACTGAAGAAACGCATACCTGAAAGAGGAGATACAATTAAAAAAGAAAATTATTTCCTAAACACTCAAAATCAAACAAGCTCTCAAAAAATTGCCTTCATCTGAACACAGTTCAGTGATGAACTTTGCAATATGGACAAGGTGATGAACATTTAGTGTAGTTGATACTAAACATCGAGGTATGCATTCATTCAAATGCTACTCTCAAAGCTTCATTATTATCTATTACAAGATGATTGTACTATCATCTTTTATAATAGCAGGAGATAGAAATATGAACGTGAACATTGCTCATCTTGAGAAGCAAAACTGGAAGAGGATGCAAAAGAACTATGAACAAGAATGCTCACCGGAAGAGAAGTCAAGGCAATGGCTAACCTCACTAGCTCAGGATCACAAGCTATGTCAACATGAGTTGCTCCTCCCTGCATTGTAGGTCAGACATGGTGATCAGTCGGACCACAGCCAATATGAATACACAAAATGGGCAAGCCCATGAAAACAACATTCTCTAGTTAGTAACAAAAATATTCATTTTCTTTTTCCCAAGCAGCAGAAAAAGCTTTCGATAGGTTAATTGTGTGATTGACAGTTACACAGATAACAAAGCCAATTGAACTCTGACATTTGCATTTGGATTAAGTCTAATATCCAACCAACTCTATCGAGTGCAAAACCATCCCATCTTTAGGCTGCTCCCTCGGGATTTGGCTCGTGTCTTATTTGTCGCATGATGTTACAATTCATGGGTTTTGGGTATACCGGCCTTAAGTGGGATCCTCATCATACAAAAAAATTAATATGCTTTGTTTGGGAAATATAGGTTTCCTTGAGAGCTGTAACATTTACAACAAAAGCTCCCTGACCATGGGAGTGGTTTGTCAATTTGGCTACAACACTTTGTGCAACCTATAACGTCCTCTTCCTCATAAAATTGGGAGTCATTCACAATGAGTAACGCTACCAGAGAAAACTTTGAACTTAAATTAATCAAAGGAAATGCAGTTAAAGCCATTTTGTAGCCTATTCACTCCAGTGACAAACGTGAAGAAAACAGCCCATAAAATGAAAATCTCAAAGGCAGGACTCATGTCTTCTCATAAAACATTGGAGTGGCACGTGTATAAACTGGAGAACATAGTGCAGATTGAAAAACCCATGACCAACCTTGTCAGCAGCAGTAACTACAGAAGACACATTCTCTCTGTCAAAATTTTGCAACCCTGAAATAATCTGCAACAAAACCATCAACCAATTGTCTGCACAAAATAAAAAACCCCAAGATAAAGTAAAATTTATAGCTAAAGATGCAAGCGGGTGTTTCTCCTATCATCACCTTAAGAGCCCTTCTCTCATGGAAACCCTTCAAGGCTAATTCTCTGGAAGTTGATAGGATTGCCCTGGTTGTCAAAGAAGCCCTTCTTCTGGATGGCGACCATGGTTTGGAAGAAAGAGCCGAACCCAGAAGAGGGTTCTGGTTTGGCTTCAGGAGAGATTGAGATGGAGAAGACATCGGCATGCAGATTGATGAGTACATCTGTTTTTCTGTTCCCGTCTCCTCACCTCTCACTATGCAATGTGTTCTCTAATGGGGGGGTCTTGGATGAGGAGGGTTAGGAGGGGGTGACAGCTAGCTTTGCATCAGTTTCCCAGAAAGCGTCTTCAGATATTTTGGCTCGGGTCCATCCTCACCTCCATCCTATTTGATCCAAGGGGGGCGGTTTGTATTTTGGGCAGATCTTTGTTTCCTTCTTTGGGAATTATAAGGTACTTTGCATTCAACAACGTAAGAATTTACTTGAATTGAACAAACATTCCTCTAGGCATTATGCTCCTAAAGTGAAGGAGCATGCCTCTCGCTCTGCATAAACACTTCATCGAAAACGGACAGTTTTTCTCCCAAACTCTAATTTCTCTCATTTTTAATCCGGTCTAACTTCATTATCTCTCTTTTGGTGGTGTTTTCTCAAGTTTTCGGATCCTATGATCCAAGGCATGTGTCAACCCCCCTAGAACGGATGCTTAGCTCAAATATGTCCGTGTAAATTTCAAAGGAAAATCCCATCATACACTCTGAACTTATCTTCGTGAGACCCCGATATCTCAAACTATTTTTCGTCTTACCAATACACTCAAATTTATATTGGCAATCCAAAAAATACCTTTTTCTTGACAATTCCAACCATAATTATGGTTAAAAATATGACGTTACGGCATGGGTGAACTACGCCATTTAAGATATCAAATGTCTATTATAGATAGGAAACTTTTCAGTTACTCTACAAGTTTCGGATATTGGTGAAGTAAAAAAAAAGATTTAAGGTATTAGTATCTCACGGGACAAAATTTATGCTTTTTTATGGGATTAACCTAATTTTAAATGAGTTGGTCCACTGCGGCCCCGCGTGTGGCTCGTCATGCCTGGAACTATAGCGGTCCATGATGGCCCAACCTATATGTGGAGCGGGTTGTACTGGGGCATGACCACCTTTGTGCTTCAAGTCGTGTTGTGCCAGAGCGTATCCTCTTTTATTTATGGCCAATGGCTACTAATCACGGGTCGTTGTTGGCCCGATCCAACAAGTCAATTTGGCCCACCCCGGCTCACTGACAAACGAGTTGTGCAATGCCCAAGTTAGCGCAACCCACTTGACACCACTATTATAGGACTATTCTTTAAAAAAAGGAGTTAATACCACAAAAAATCTCAAATTGATACATATACGATAAACTTATTCAAAACTAATTTTTTAATCACCAAAAATCCAAACCAGTACACTTGTGATAAATTTACCCTCCGTTAGTTTTCGTTAAGTTGGATTAATACTACAATTAATCACAAATCGGTGCACTAGTAACAAACAGAAAGTAAAATCTCAAACTAGTACGCTCGTCAATGTATCGCATATTAATCGATACCCGGCTTATAGAGGTCGCTTGTTCACAGTCAATATCATGGCTTAGAATTTTTCTCGGCTAGAATATCGAACTGAAATTGCACAAAAAGACTTCAACAATCATATAGAATTGAATTCGAGAAAAACAAAGTACATAAATAAAATGCGAAGCGTGGCAAAATAACAAACACCAAAAGCACAATTTACTCCGGTCGAAGTCACGTTATTTTTTTGACCAAAAGAAAAGTTCACGTTATTTGATTGTGTAACCCATCATCAATTGAGGGAAATTTTGGAGGCAATTGCCGAAAAGATCGATTTAGACAAAAGCATAGGCCTTTGCTAAATGGTTGACCGTATTACATGGGGAAGTTGAACTGCTAATAGAATAATGCTAATCACCAACAAAACCATTAGGATAATTTTAAGATAAGTTGACTTATTTTTCTTTGACCAAACTGCAATATGACTTTGAAAATTTTTTGATAAAGTCGTTGGGAATCCGACTGTTCTTCACGGACCGTTTTAACAATATCTTAAACATATCATACGATATTACCAAGTGTTATAATTAATATATGCAAAATTTGATGCCAAAATTTAATTCTCCGACTTTTACTCCTTAAACACGCAAAGGACGAATCTTTAGATTTTCGGACTAATGATGATGACGCATGTCTTTTGTTTTTTCATAGGAACGAGGCATGTCTTTCGTTGGTTGTCTTTATCGTGTGGCTCTTTCCCTTCCTTTGTTTGCTTTGTTCAGCTTGTTTTGGCCCGTTGACTACACAAATTGCAATCAGCCTTACACGTGATTTTGGGCATAACTCCCTAAAAAAATCCCAAACTTTAAGTCGAGTTCCAAATCTGCCCCAATTTTTTTATCTCAGAAAAAATCTCAAACTTTAGGTCCAATTCCAAATCTACCCCGAATTTCTTTTTATCTTTGAAAAAATCTCAAACTTTAAGTCTAGTCCTAAACATGCCATGAATTTTATTTTGTGTAAAAAAAATCATCAAAATTCAATTCATTTTCAAAAATATACTCCATTGATCAGTCCCAACTTGACACAGCACTTCCACGTTGATAATAAATCCACATCAAAAAAGTAATCGGGCTTTTTTTTTTACAAGGAAAAGTTCAAAACAAATTTAAACTGAACCTAAAAATTAGGTTTTTTTTAAATTGAAAAAAGTTTTTTGGGACAGATTTGTTATCGTCTCTAACTTTCATATCCTAGAATGGTTTTATTTTGGAGAATTTCAACAATTTTTATTGGGTTGAATTTGTTATTGAAGTGGAAATGTGACGTCAATCTATATATATTGCCCCATCACTTTGCTGATGTGGATTTGTTATCGACATAGAAGTGTCATGTCAAGTTAGGACTGGATTACGGGGATATATTTTTGAAAATAAATTGAAGTTTGCTGATTTTTTCTTGGACAAAACAAAATTCGGGGCAGATTTAGGATTGAACTTAAAGTTTGGGATTTTTTCTGAGACAAAAAAAAGTTCAAGGAAAATTTAGGACTTGACCTAAAATTTGGGGTGTTTTAGGGAATTCACCCATGATTTTAAGGGTGCTTCAAGAATTTTTGGAAAATGAACCTTGATTCCTCAAAACCATAGGATAAAAATAGATAAATATCGTTGGTTGATCGTAAGGTCTCTGAGTTCTTTTGTGGATGCTACGACACTTTACACAAGAGTTGTGTTAAAAAATAAAAAGTTGAGGCTAATAATGATTCGATTTTCCGTCATTCGATCAATCAATGCCGATATATTTGACAAATAAAAAAGCTTTGTTATGCCTCTTATGTCATATGTAACTAATGAATTTATAATTAATGGACATCTTGATGTATTAACCTAAAGCATACACGGCTTGGCCATGTGGTGATCACGAAGACCTAATGCACGTATGAAATCAAGCACGGTAATTTCAAGTGCTTTAGTAACGGATATATCATGTGACGACGATAACCGGAAAGATAAGGATATCAAATTGTGGATTTTCATAATACAAATTCGGTGTAACTTTCTTTGGAATTTAAATTGGGTTTCGTTAACAAATGCCCCAGTGCATTAGAGAAATCTCCTAAAAGTAAAAAGATCACCTTTTAAGACCCTTTGAAATGAAAGAATTACATATATACTCTATGAAAGTCCCTTCGAAACACACTTAAATACGGACGCCACAAGTGCTTAGGGGGCATTTCTTGACATTCTCGTTTTAAATTAAATGGTAGATAGTGATGGGTATTCTCGTGGGCGATGTTATACATATACAACTAATGAAACAGAAGACTACACGTCCGGTTCTCTCTTTTAAATAAATTACTGAGGCCAGATGAACAACGACACCACCATTTGAATTTCAAAATGCGTGGGACGAGCCTAGCTCAAGTTACCATTTTATACTTAACGAAATTCAAATTATACATACTAAATCTTCCGCACGCGCCGTACCTACACCTATGTCACATAAAAGGATAAAATGCAAAAATTGAAAATGTATATTAAAAGGAAAAGAAATTAGACAAATTTCAAAATCACGAGGGTTGAATTCCAAAAAAAAAAAATCCCAAATTTTAGGTCAAATTCTGAATTTACCTCGAACTTTTTTTTATCTCGGAAAATATCATAAACTTTAGGTTTAGTCTCAAATCTGTCATGAACTTCTTTTATCTAAGAAAAAATCCCAAATTTTAACTTCAGTCCTAAATTTGTCTCGATTTTAGTTTTGTGTAAAAAAATCAGCAAATTTTATTTATTTTCAAAAATTACGGAGTATGTTGCTAAAAGGTGACGTGGTCGTACTCGAATTTCGGTCAAACTCCAGAAGCCCAGTACGTGCTCTGTTACAAAAGATGACGTGGTCGGGCACAGACAAGAGGGTGATTTACTTTCCTTAATCCAGTGATTAATTACGGATTATGTTGCTAAAAACCTCCAGCCGCTTGTTAAGCCATGAGGATTGTCCAAAATGGTTGATCCTACGCTTCACAAAAAAAAACGTGTTCATGCTTTATTAATTTATTGGGAAATGAGAATAGCTTATGAAATCGACGGATTAAGCGAGTTAACGAAATGTTATTGGAAATTGAATATGACCCATGACTTAAAATCGCATAAATTAACTAAATCGAATTCACCGCGCAGTAAAAGTTCGCTAAGCGATCATTAGAAACTTAGTGGTCCTTGATTGGCAGGTAACTGTGCAGAGATAAAGAGAGAGTCAAAGATTTGAAGCTTTCCAGTATACGTTTTCCTAGCCATTACTATTGTTATTCATCAGGTGTATTTCTTGAGTTTAATACACCACCAACAGTGGCTATGAAATTCATTGAGAGTTTAGCCTAGCCTCTTTTCATTGTAGTCCTGTACCATTCTCACCTTAGAAGAGACATAAACTTTTAATAATGCATCACTAGATCAACAGATAACTTGTTTTTACCCATGTGAATCTAATTTATGGGATCACCAATCACTTATGTTTGGTTACTATCATTGTTGATTTTCTTCAATTGGCTTAAGTCCCATTCCCCTCAATGCATAGTCAGAGGATCTGCCGAATCCACTCAATAGGCATAATTCCATTTTTAATTAATTGCTTTATATATCAAATCACGTCTCAACTACATGCGTCTCTTTTTATCATTAAAAGTTTCATTTTTTTCAATGACTATTGCTGCTTTGCAGTGGCTATTGCCACTTGACAATCATAATGCATAGACACATAAGGTGTCGGTTTAACTCTCATTCCCAAGAACTTGGGTAGTTCTTGAATCATCGAGATAAATATTTTCTTCTCCTTCCTCTACTAGAGTGTAGGAGGATAAAACATTATGTTTTTACATATATGCCTAGTAGCGCATGAGTCTGCCACACATTCTTTCGCATTGGCCACAATATTGACTTGAGAAATGGTTGCAGTAATTACGTCATCAAAATTATCTGCTTCAATCAAGTCGACTTTTGGTTAAGCAGGATTGTTGTTTTCCCCACAATTTTCTTTGTCTTATTTCCAAGTTACAACACCTCCACAAATGTGAACACATGTCCATTAGTGGATTTTATCTCATCTGAATCTCAGATCCAATTAACATCACTATATATTTCTAATACAGTGGGAAATTCACTATATAAAATGTTAGTTTTTAAGTAACCTCTCCATATAATGCTCTTGAGTAAGCATTAGACCACTATCGCTTTTTTATGAATTTCCTTAAGCTATCAATGCAACAAAAACAGAACGTGCACGATTTACAAATGTTTGATAACAATGGCTCAAAACTTCACCAAAGAAATAAACGCATTCAGTCACCACCATCTTTCACAATCAATTCCAAAAACTATATGAATTCTTCCTCTCACGTTTATACTTTGCTCCAAAGAAATAGACGCATTTCTTCACTAAAGCAAATCATCTCAGATTCAACAAAGAACAAACAAGCAAGAAACATCCACGCATATACAAGAGGACATTTAGAGCCTGAGTACAGCTTAAGTGACTAAAACAAACGAACGAATCAAGCAACGAAGAGAAACCTAATCAAATTAAAACATAAACACATATTGACATCATTTAGGAATTCCATCAAGCGTATGGCATGAATTTCAATCTGATGGCATACAGGTGGGCACCATCTCGAGAGATTACCTATTTTGGTGGTGCTCCTGCCTAAGCACGTTTAATTTTGGAGTTTCAAAGCTAAGCACCGTCATTATGTCAAAATGAGTCTCCGTGAGTTAATTTCAGTTTTCACACACACACATACACACATCAAAATTACTATTTCCCTATTTGGTGCATAGTTTGATTTATTCCTACGCCTTTCGCCATCCGAGAAGTCCGTCAGGAATCGCTTCTTATCTAAGCCCTTTTGACCTCGGTGACCATCCCTCGCCCTCATTTTACCAAGTCGTTACATTACGAGTTTGGGATATTGGTGAAGAAATTGAGGTATTAGTGTTTCATGGGACAAAGTTTAGGCTTTTTATGGGGTTAACTCAATTCTAAATGAGTTGGTTCGGTATGACCTGACATGTGGTTCATCATGTCTGGCACTATAGCGATCCATGCTAGCTCAACCTATTTGTGAGTGGGTTGTACTTGGGCATGACCACCTATGCTTTGAGTCGAGTTGTGACAAGGTGTACCTTTTTTTTTTTTTGACCAACGGCTACTAACCATAGGTCAGGATTGGCCCTACCCGACTAGTCAATTTGGGCCGCCCCTGCCTCAGCCCATTGACAAACGAGTTGTGTGGTGCCCAAGTTGGCCCGACCGACTTAACACCACTGTATAGGACTACTCTTCAAAAATGTCGAGCCATCTCCTTGAGTTTTAAAACTTCTAATCACAACTTTAACTCAAAATTTATTAGACAATGCCTTTTCATTTTAATTACAAATAGGTTATATAGAAAGTCCTCCCATCTGACAGGACACAAAATCCAGATTATTAATAGGGATTTCTCCTTAGACAGGGAGATATCAAGTTTGAGGGTCCGCCTCAACTCTTACAATATTTACTAACTAAATGCAAATTTCATACAATTACTACTAATGAGACCACCAATAATGTCAACTACAGAAACTTACACAACGTATCACATATTAATCGATAGCTGGCTTTCAGTCCACATTTTCATTAGGCTTCAAATCAAAATGCGATGATTATCATTTAGATTTCATCAATAAATAGTATGCCTAGCATTGTACCAAAACAAAGTATAAGGTTGAATGAGCCCAGTACGGGGGCCAAAGTGTAAAGCTTATTTAGAATATTGTATCTACTGAAGTCGCGTGTTCACAATCGGTTTCCTGACTTGGAATTTTTCTTGGTTAGAATTTCGAATTGAAATTGCACAAAACGACTTTAATAATCGTACAAGAACAGAACGGTTCAACATATTACATGGGGAAGTCGAACTGCTAATCGAATAATGATAATCACCAGCAAAATTAGAAGGATTTAAGATAAGTTGACTTAATTTTTTGGCTTTAGTGCAATATGACTTTGATCGACTTGTTCTTATAATTTTTACGAATGCTTTTAAATGTACTGTACATGTTTGGAGGTGTCGTTACGATTAAGATCAAAACTTGAAAAGTGCAAATTTTGGCACCATGAAAATTCCCTAATTTTTACTCCTGAAACACGCAAAGGAAGAATCTCTAGATTTTATGACAAATGATTGTGAAGCATATCTTTTTTTGTTTTTTTATTTTATTTTTCATAGGAATGAGGGATGTCCTTCGTTGGTTGTCATTATCGTCTGGCCTTTTCCCTTCCTTTGTTTGCTTTGCTCAGCTCGCGCTGTCCCTCTTTATTTATTTATATATTGTAGGCCTACGGAGCCAAGGTCCCCTATAAATAATCACATTCTTTTTTGGTCCATTGACAACAAATTGCAATCAGCCTACACCATATGATTTTGAGAGTATTTTCAAGATTCTTGAGAAACGGATCCCACTTCCTCGATAATCATTAACTACAAAATAAATAAATTTCGTTTGTTGAACGCAAGATTTTAAATTTTTTACGATATTTTCCATCGAGAATCGAACCATGATCTTCATATCAAGAAACAACAACATAATCACTTCATTTTTGTGTGTCAAAGTTTTGTTACTTTTATATTTTATCATATGAATCCTGTTTTTTACACAAAACAAAAGTGAGCTGGTTCCCAAGTGGATCGAGATCGGCAATCCAAGAAACAACCGGTTCGGTTCTTAATTCCAAAATTTGGATCCGGGAGTCAAATGTTCATTCTTGATTCTAGGCCGGAAGCCAATCCATCTAGGAATCAATTATCCCTAGTGATGACAACTAGCAAACAAGATAATGATAAATTGGATTTCCCGAAATTTTAATTTGGTCCTGTTGTTTTTCGAATTTTAAAATTGGGTCTTGTTAATTAGCGTTTCAAAGCACTAGTTAAGTTAATTAAAAGCGAAAATAACACTTTTCAAGACACTTTTTAAGTGAAAAGAATTACATATTTTAACAAGTGTTCAAGGGACATTTTTTTTTACATTTTCCTTTTAAATTAAATGGTTGATAGTGAGATGTTATTCTCATGGCGATGTGCTACATATACAACAAACGAAATAGAAGGCTACATGTTTGGTTATACCTTTTAAAATGTAATGCCTGGTCAAAATGAACGATGACGCCTCGCTTAAAATTTGGAAATGGGTGGGATGAGAGTAACTCAAATTACCATTTCATTCTCGATAATGTCTTAATTATGTATATGAAATTCTTTGTATGTATTATCAGACTGTCAAAATGAGTCATAAACCCATTTCTTAATCCATATTTGATAGACTAGGTTATTATATGTGTTGGTTATATTTGTCAAATAGATTATATGGGTGTTAAATAAATTCGTAACTTACTTACACTCAATCCACTTCTATGACTCTCTTCACTCTCTTTCGCCATCACTCAATTTTGAGCTTGCTCACTCCGCGCTCTCATCTCAGTTTGAGTATGAGCTTCCTAGATTGGATTAAATATTGAAATGTTTTCGTAATATGAGTTGGGTTAGATCATGTATAAGTTGAATATGGATTGAGTCCGGTATGAGTCATTAAATTTGTATTGTATGAAAATTTATCAAAACGGATTAAACGTGTCAATTTGTATTGGATTATTTTCAAACCAGCCTACTCATTCGACCAGCCTACACGCTATATACATGTCAGGTACTAGATGAGCGACATACAAAAAGGAAAAAAAAATTAGACAAATTTCAAAACCGTGGCCATGGAGATGCATCCTCCCTCGGTTGCGACGCCCAAGTACCATTTGCCTCCTTCCCCAGCGCTTTGTAGACTGGCGGTTTTGGAATCATGGCACGCCCCAAAGTCAAACTTGAACTTTGACCTCGTCAGACAAATTTGGTCGAAGAACTTGACAGGAAAGCTCAACATATTCACACATCCTCTGTTACATTAAAGAAGATGACGCTGTCGGGCACAAGACAAGAGAGTGTGATTAACTCTCCTTAATCCAGTGATTAATTTGCGGATTATCGAGAAATGCAGTAAATTGGCGCGAGTAGCTCACGAAATCCACGGATTAAGTCGGAGTTATCGAAATATTATTGAAAGTTGAGTATGACCCGCGACTTTGAAATTGCATGAAAATTAACAAAACTCGAACTCATCGCGCCACGAAAATCTGCGGATGATCATTGGGAAACTCAGCAGTCATTGATCAGCAGCAGGTAAAACTGCTCAGAAACAGAGAGAGAGAGAGAGAGAGAGAGAGAGTCAACGATTTGAAGCTCTCGGAGCTTTTCCTATTTACATTTTCCCCAGCGATCACAAACCCCAGCCCATCACCACCATCGCCATCACGGCTCGCATTCATCGATACAGAACCAGATTCCAATCCTCCAAAGCCGACCATCTCTGTCTCTCTCTCTCTGTTTCTCTCTGCACATAGGAAGCTCTGATGGAGATAAAGGAGCAATACATGCCAGCATACATACAACAAGAACACCGGGGAGGGAGTCGAAAGCAGCGACGGTGGAAATGGTTCAAAAGTGGCAGCCGCAGAAGAGGTAGAAGAAACAGAGGGTGGAGACGAGGACGATGGCCTCGAGGACGGACACCAGCTTGAACACCACGTCGTCGAAGAAGGAGAGCTGGATGTTGACCCGCTTCCACCGGAAGGCGCCCCCCAGGAACTTCACCCTCGCCCACCACGACGCCGCCCGGTCCCTCCTCGCCGCCCTCCCCATCGACCAGAGCCCCCACCTCCACCTCCTCCTCCTCCTCCTCCTCCTCTTCTCCTCCCCCACCCCCACCTCTCCCTCCCTCCCTCTCTCTCTCTCTCTCTCTCTCTCTCTCTCTCTATGTGTGTGTGTGTGTGTGTCTCTCTCTCTCTCTCTGCTGGTTCGGTGATGGAGAGAGGGCGGAGGGCGTCGGGGGGTGGCTATGACGGGGGTGGTAGAAGGAACAGGGTGGAGGAATATCATCGGCTCTTTTGAATTTTTTTTGCTTACGGGGCACGGATCGATTCGGCGGGGTCATGGTGGGGATTTCGTGGGACCGAGCGGGGCCATCTGGGTAATTTCACAGTGGGTAGAGAAAGAGACAGAGAGAGGATGGGAACGGGAACGAGACTCGCAAGTCACTACCGCGTTGCGATTGAGCCTGACGATGCTGTCGAGAGATATTTGTCATCCGTACCCAAAATTAGCAGACCCTCTCTCTCTGGTTCTGGTACGAACTCGAATCGAATTTGTTAATCGGTTCGATCTTTTTCTGTCATCCTATATCTTTTTGCCGGCATCCCTGCGAAGGCTTCTACACCCCCTTGCCGATCCCAACAGACAAAAAGAACAACAGTAACCATCTAACTGCGTTGTTGGAACAAAAGGAATATGGGCCCGGGTTCCGTGGTTCCTTGTTCTAACGAAAAGATAGCTAATCCTAGAGCAATGAGGGACACGCGCTCGCGAATCCACCCGAATCCTTCATCTACGCAAAGCCTGTCGAAGAGGGATCGAGAGTCGAGAGAAGGAACAAAGATCCACCCGGTTTCACCTAGCCCGCGACCAAAGAAGGCGGCGCGCGCGGAAGCTCGAGGAAAGAGAGAGAGAGACGGGCATGAACTCGACGGTGATGGAAGAGCATTGCATGACGCTCCCCCCGAAGATCAATTCGCAGGGGTTACAAGTGAAGGGTTACTGGGAACACGGCGTGCTCCAGTTCGCGATGCCGCAGCTGCAGCTGCAGATGGTGTTTATCTTCGCCGTCTCGCAAGCCTGCCATTTCGTCCTGAAGCACGCCGGCCTGCCTCCCTTCGCCACGCAGCTCCTCGTACGGTTTCCCTCGTCGTCCTCCTCTCTACTACGCCGTTTTTTTTTCCTTTTCTTTTCTTCTTTTTTGCCTGAGGAAAGAACGGAATTCACTGTTTAGATGCTAATAATGAGCGCGGAACTTTGTTCGGTTTCGGGGCGGAACTAATGTAGGCAGGGATCATGCTTGGGATCACGGTGATCGGGAAGAACAAGAATATGAAGAAGTTCCTGTTTCCGAACTTTGGGGTTGACAATTCGCAGGCGCAGGAGATCCTGGATGCAGTGGAGCTGTTAGGGTACACGCTGTTTTTGTTCCTGAGCGGGGTGAAGACGGACATGGGGATGCTACGGAAGGTCGAGAAGAAGTCATGGGCAATTGGGGTGGCGGCCACCCTGGTCCCGCTAATGGTAGGCGGCGCTGCCCTTTTAGCTCTCGCCGACCTCCGCAAGCCCGATGTTCCAGAGATCGTGGCCCTGACATTGGTGCAGTCCGTTACTGCCTTCCCTGTGATCTCATGCCTCCTCAACGACCTCAAGATCCAGAACTCCGAGCTGGGCCGCCTCGCATTGTCCTCGTCCCTTGTGAGCAACCTCCTCGCCATATTGCTCCTGTTCCTTACATCGCTCATGAGGTTGAAAAAGGCGGACGCTTACAAGAACTTCACCATGACCGCGGGCTATCTCTTGGTGGTCATCGTCATCGCGCGGCCCGCAATGCTCTGGATGATCAGGCAGACCCCCGAGGGCAGGCCGGTGAAGGAGAGCTACCTCCGTGCAATCCTGGCCACGCTCCTGCTGTCCTCGCTCTTGTCCAAGTACTTAGGCCAATCGATTCTGTTCGGGTCTATTATTCTCGGGCTGGTGGTGCCCGATGGTCCCCCGCTGGGTTCCACGATAGTGAACAAGCTGGACTGCTTCTTCGTTGGCTTCCTCCTGCCAATCTACGTGACGGTCACAGCCGCGAAGGTGGACCTGACGGCACTGATGGCCTCTGTCAAAGGGCTGAAGGTCGAGCTAACCCTTGTCTCCATTGTGTTCGTGTCCAAGTTCGCATCATGTTTCGTGCCCCCGCTGCTCTGTCAGATGCCCGTCAAAGACTCGCTGGCCCTCGCCCTGATCCTGTGCTGCAAGGGGGTCGTTGAGCTAGGTATATATCGGTACCTCCACGAGATGGAGGTCTTCGATGAGATCCGGATGGGGCTCGCCCTGATGGCCGTGCTCGCTTTGGCGAGCCTCATGCCTATCCTGGTGAAGCTTCTATTCAACAAATCTAGGAAGTTTGCAGGCTACCAGAAGCGCAATGTCGTCCATCTGAAGCTCGATTCGGAGCTCCCAGTCCTGGCCTGCATCCACCGGGCTGATCAGATCAACCCTGTGATAGACCTCATCGACACCTTTTACCCAACCCCGGAGGGCCGCGTACGGGTCTACGTGCTCCACCTGATCAAGATGGTGGGACGGGCCATGCCCATCTTCATCTCCCACGAGCTCCAAAATAAGGTGGCCAACGGCACGTCCTACTCGGACCATCTCATCTCTGCCTTTTCCCACTACGCACGTAGCAACCCTGGGGCCATCTGGGCCAGCATCTTCACTGCTGTGTCACCTCCGAAGCTCATGTATGAGGACATATGCCACACCGCCCTGGACAACCTGACCGCCCTCATCCTCCTCCCCTTCCACAAGAGGTGGTCATCCATCGATGGCTCCGTCATGTCTGAGGACAACCACATTCGCAGCCTCAACTGCAGCGTACTCCAGTGGGCACCTTGCTCCATTGGCATACTCATCGATCGCGGGGGATCTCCAAATGCCGCCGCTGCCTCAGATGAGCCGTTCCGTGTGGCCGTGTTCTTCCTAGGCGGGAATGACGACCGAGAGGCCCTGGCCCTTGCCAGGCGGATGGCCAGGGACCCCCAGCTCCACTTGACGGTACTGCACCTAGGTGTCGACGAGGAGGACGGGTGCATCATCAGCTGGGACAAGATGATCGACGGGGAGGCGCTGAAGGTCTTCAAGGAAGGATTTTTGGGGAAGAACGTCGAGTACCGGAAGGAGATTGTGAAGGACGGCCCGAAGACGGCCAGGCTGGTCAGGTCCCTGGCACACCAGTTCGATCTGATCATTGTTGGGTGTCGACACGGGCTCGAATGCATCCAGACCGCAGGGCTCTCGACATGGACTGAGCTCCCAGAACTTGGGATTTTAGGGGACCTACTGGCCTCCACCGATCTCGACACCAGTTCTTCGGCTCTGGTAGTGCAGCAACAGCAACGGCTTTAGCCATAGCAGAGTCGTGGCTTATTAGCATCGTACCTCTGCCATCCTTTTTTCCACTCTTTGGTTCTCTACGTGTACTAACAAATCAATGGTTTTTAGCATGTTGAACTCTTTATTCTCGACACATGTAAGAGCAAATCTACCGTTTTTTTGCTTTGTTCAAATGAGGGATTCACGGTTCGAATTAAACAACTAAGTTGATACTTTCTATGTTCATCGGAAATATCTATCTCTATCGAGTATCAGAAAATTCCAAACTTTAGCGCATTACAAAATAAGGGCAGTCCGAATTTGTTGTCACACAAGATCGGATCGACAATTGCGACCTTACCAGCAATTAGCTGAGATTACTAAATCCTCGTGATTTAACATGGCAGGCTACATAAGATAGCCTTTCGGTAATCTTAGGTTGATCGGTGGTATATCTTGCTGAAGTTAATCACGTTTTAGGAAAATCATATGGGTTAATCCATGTATTAAGGACTATCGTGCGCATTTGGTTATCTATTCATCAATGTCTACGATTAGGTGTTCAAGGACACCTCAGGGATCAAAATAGATGCAACCAGGGTAATCTCTCTCTCTCTCTCTCTCTCTCTCTCTCTCTCTCTCTCTATCTCTGATTGACTTGTTTTAACAAATTATACCGTTTCAGTCTATGATTGGACACTGTCTTGGTGCTGCTGGAGGTTTGGAAGCTATTGCCACCGTGAAAGCGATCACGACAGGGTGGCTTCATCCCAGTATTAACCAATTTGTATGTACTTTCTGCTCGACCAGCTTATAAATAAATAGCTGTCAGCTGTGAAACGATGAATACTGACTTAACGAAGAGATCAATAGAATTCACTCGGCAAGGTGTTATCGAGTAATAATCTAAAAACTAGCATGTAGTCAAAACTACTAACTTATAACACAAGAAAGTTACAGAATCATCTCTGAGCAGTACTTCAAAGGACGAGGCATTCTGAAAAGAAGCCCCAAGTAATTACCATTGTTACTTAGAAATATTAATGCAGACTAAAAACATAATTAAGCAATGTATATTCTTTTTATGGACGAGATATTACAAAGGAAGCAGATGACAAATGAGAACCATAACATTAATAGTCAATCAGTCAACTTGTTTATTGATAGTCTTACCCTTCCTCTCTAATGCTCACACGTTTCTACTTGTTTGTAACCAACAATGTTGGAGAAGAACTTTGCTTTCGTAGAACAATTTGTCTACTTTGATTTATGTGTCTGTGACATTCATTTTATCAACTCTATAATCCTAAGCCCTCTGTGGATTTTGACACTGTCGCAAACAAGAAGCAGCAGCATGAAGTGAATGTTGGTGAGTGATTCCCCCCTGAACGGGTTGGTATTATAGTAAGATCATTCTGAACGGTACATCCTAGGTTAATTGTGCATTTGTCGTTGCAGCCATATCAAATTCGTTCGCATTTGGAGGACACAACTCTGTGGTGGCCTTCTCAGCATTCAAGCCTTGATTATGCTGGACCATTGTTACGGGTAACCTGAAGATTCATCTCATTCGTGTGAGATTCCGGAATTTATTTCTCATTGAGAGCTTGCTTAACCACTAATAGTTTAGATTTGCCAGATGCCTTGCATGCCATTCGCAGTTATTCAAAAATTAGCAGCTGCCAACGAGGGGAAGAACTAATTATGTCATCTGTATCTTTAAATAGAAGCCATCTGCTTGTTGCAAGAGATTTTGTTAAATTTTGGGTCATCTTTTGGCTGAGGATATGATTTACGTTATTTATTAAGTGATGAGTTATGATTTTGCAATTTTTACATATCCTATTCTGTTCTCGTCATGGAAAGGGTATCTTTCCAATAATTCTATGTGTGGAAAAACTTTGTTTTGCTAGAAGTGTGTGTTCTCGCTTCAATCTTTTTTTTTTTGGCTGAGAAAAGGATCTCTAATCTTAACCAATCTTAGAGCATGGTTGCACTTCGTGGCAGACCCATTTGCATTCAAGTCTGTTATCTTCCAGTTACGGAACATTGACGCACTGAGATGTGAAATTCTTTGAGCAGGTGCTGTTTGAATCTATTGTTTTCAGAAACGAAACGTTTCTCAATCTGATTACTGAACTTCAGCGCCAAGAAAATATTGCAGGGAGACCAATCATTTCTTTTCTATTTTTCATATGGTGACCTCTTGAAGTTGCTTGATGGTTGTGATACTAATTTCGCACGTTCCGATCGGATCATCAGATCATTGATATGGAAAACACATGCGGACCTCTTGCCCTCTCCGCCACCTATAGTTTTGGTTAGGCTGTCCATAATATATGCTTCGGAAGAGATAAGGATGTATTTTGCTACTCCATGTTCCCAATAGCTACTTCTAGGAATAGGATTATGTCTTTCCATTTAGTATTTCTTACTAAAAGTAGAGATCGAGAACAACCTAATATCTAGAGGATACAACGTTAAGAAAGAAATTCCTAAAGCATCATCAGTAAGCAATGAAAGAAATAATTTCTTTAAGTTAGGTGGTGGGCCGGGCAGGGGCGGCTCGATCCATGATCGAGCATTAAACTTAGGATGCGTACTGAAGTGAATTCAGATCGTTATATTTGACGAGATCTGCAATTTTCAATGGTTTAAATTCAGCTTATTACATATACTGAATTCATGGGATGATTTCTCTTCATTGTAATAGCTCATGTATGGCATTGAGAGAAAGTAATAAATAATTTACTTAAGTTCTTTTAAATACAAGATAGTTATTCGTGCAAAATCCCAATGAAAATCCTAAATTTTTCATAGACACCGATGTCTCAATTTTTTTTCCCCTGATCAATACCCTAAACGTGCACCGATCACCCAAAAACACCTTCCACCCGGGCCGTTCCATATGGCACCATGTTGGACAATGTCATGTAGGATCTTGAACAGTCATTGTGCACGGACAGTACAGTTGGGTCACTGGTACAAATTCTGGGCATTGATGAGACAAAAAAAGAAATTGGACTATCGATCTCCTGAGAGACAAAGTTTACGTTTTGCTGGTGGGATTATTCCAACAATTATGTGGTTCCTAGGACAATCGACTGCTTGTATGATTGCGGTAGATATGGTAGATTTTGACTTTGAGATCCCAAGGGGATGTCGAATAAATTGGTGGGCCGTTGAGACTGTAGTAAGTAAACTTTAAGATGGTTTGCCTGGGGAGTTTTGATTGATCCTCTTCCTGGTGATGTTTCCCCCTAAAAATGGCACTTCTTGCTTTTCCCCTCTCTTCACCAATCAAGCGAGCCATCGATTCACGTGTTCATCTGCAAATGGTGATGCTTGCAAGCCTAATCTAATGAGGTTGACCAAAACGGATGGAAAAGACTATGGGGAGTAGCATATCATAAGTGCTAGGCGCTTTTCTTCCTTTCTCCTTTATTGAGAAAGCCAGATCGTCTCTTCGGAGACATCCGATAAAAAAGAAAAAGCCAGATCACGAATGGAGTTAGATTTGTGGTGCCCCCCTTCCCCCACCCAAAAAAAAAAAAAAAAAAGAGCTCCCTAGTTTCCTCTTTTGTGCAATGAGCATAACATGCTTATTTTACTGTTTCATTAAACTTTGGGATGTAAAACTCCGGAATATCCTTGGAGAGAGGGGGAAGAAAAACCTTCTCTCCAAGTGTGGAGGCTGGGCATGCGGGTACCGACGCATTAGAATAAGGAACACAATCTAGTCAGTCCGTTAAGTATATACGCTTAGACAGATGGGGCGATCCCAATCGGAAACTTAGATTTAATCTCTCATATATATGAGAGAGAGAGAGAGAGAGAGCGAGAGCGATTTGGTTACGGTATTGACCTTTTGCCTTACGGTGGAATGAGGAGACACGAGGCCACTACTAGTTTGATTCATCAAAATCTAAAAACCAGGAGTGAACGACAAGTCCTGAAGTGTTTGCGTGCGAATGCTTTCGACCTAAAATTGACGTTTCCATGGAACAGATGGAGCATGTTCGAAATTCTATTGCTATAACTACTTTTCCACTAATTTTATGCAAATGGGATATTACAGTATAGCATTTGTTCCAAGTAAAAATTGCCAAAAAAAGTCTTAAACATGTTATAATTGTGCTAATTCAGTCTTAAACTTTTCAATTTGGCCAATTTAATCCTAGACATTTTGATAATTTGCCGAGTCAGTCCATGCGGCAAATTTTGGCCTGAAATCGCTAACGCAGATACCGGTTGTCCTATGTGTTATCGCTAGTGCTGACATGGAAAATTTTTTATAATTTTTTTAAACAAATTATGAGTTTTATATTTATTTTGATTTTTTCTGTTTTTTCATTGTGGCTGGCAAGGTCACATCGATGACCTCACTGGCCTAGTGACAACAAGGTTGAGCCTCGTCAAGTTGTCGGCCACAATGAAAAAACAGAAAAAAAAGAGAAAGAAACTCAAAATAATAATTTTTTTAAGAATTATAAAATTGTCCAAGTAAGCGCTGGCAGCGCCACATAGGATGCCTAGTGTGCACGTTAGAGGTTTTATTTGATCGGATAGATTAAATTGATAAATTGTTAAAATGTCTAGGACTTAATTGATCAAATTAAAAGGTTTAAGACTGAATTAGCACAATAAAGAGATATGCACCTATTGTGCATACTCTACTCTAACTAGTTGTTGCTACATTAATCGAGGTGTGAATTATCTGCTGTATCCACTTTTTACTCCGTGAATCACAAGCTTGTACATACGATCCACACCCTCACGAGAGGCACACGAACTTCACCGCCTTGTTTGTCCCGCCTCGCTTTCGTCTTGATCGTGCATTAATTCGCAAAACTTAATTAACATGAACGTCGTGTCGAATTCCTGACTTTCAAGATAGCGAAAGAAAATTGACCGTTGGGTTCCTATCTTTGTTAATTCCATAAACCTATCACTCACAAGACAAGATAGAGAAATAGTGTTATTTGTAGCGTATATTATCTCTTGTATAATGTAGAAAATCAAATTCAATCTTTACAAATATAGTTTTTTTTTGTCAAATTATAAATATAGTGTTCTTTGGTCAAAATATATAAAAATACTTAAGGGTTAATACCACGAAAAACCCTAAACTGGTATACTTATAACAAATTTATCCCGAACTAATTTTTTAATCACGAAAAACCCCAAACTGATATACTTGTAACAAATTTACCCATCTTAAAATTGGATTAATTCAACGAAAAATTATAAATTGATAAACCTGTGACAAACAGAGGGGGTACAATCCAAAATTAGTGCACTCGTTAACTACCGTGTGTCATCCAATTTAACAATTTGATATTAAAATTTAATATAAACTAATAGATGGTAAATTTTGTCTCAGGTGTACCAATTTGGGGCTTTTCGTGATATTAATTCTTGTAAATATAGTTCTTTTGGTCATATAAATATTTTTTGGTCGAAATATATGAATAGAGTGAATGAGTGAGTGCCTCCTTTTGACATTTTGACAGCCTCTTTTTGGTCGAGACATTTTGACGACCTTAAAAGACACCCCCTTTAGCCTGAAATCAACCGACAAACAGAAATAGTTGGTCGGCTTTGGCATTTCGTCATCCACGGTCCTTCCGTCGGCGTTCGTTTGTGTCGTCGCGGCCCGAAAGTTCGCCACCATTCTCACTCAACCCCGAGTTCAGGCCGAGCAGAGCCGAGTCTCTGCGTCGCCCCCCGCAAGAATGCCCAACAAGAAATCCTCAGACCGCGGGAAATCCGTCTCTTCTTCTCCTGCCGTCAACGCGGCGTCGAACGAGTGAGCAATCGCTTCCTTTCTTTCCCCCATCTCGATTTTCTTCTTCTCCTGCCGCAAACGCTGCTGGATCCACTGAAGAAACGCATACCTGAAAGAGCAGATGCAATTAAATAAGAAAAATATTTCCTAAACACTCAAAATCAAACAAGCTCTCAGAAAATTGCCTTCATCCAAACACGGTTCGGCAATGGACTTTGCAATATGTGGGCAAAGTTCAAAATTCAATCTTGTGATGAACATTTACTGTAGTCGATACTAAACATTGAGGTATGCATTCTTTCAAATGCTACTCTCAAAGCTTCATCATTAGCTATTACAAGATGATTGTACTATCATCTTTTATAATATCAAGAGATAGAAATATGAACGTGAACGTTTCTCATCTTGAGAAGCAAAACTGGAAGAGGACGCAAAAGAACTTTGAACAAGAATGCTCACCGGAAGAGAAGTCAAGGCAATGGCTAACCTCACTAGCTCAGGATCACAAGCTACGTCAATGTATCACGTATTAATCGATACTCGGATTACAGAGGTCGCTTGTTCACAATCAATATTCTGGCTTAGAATTTTTCTCGGTTAGAATTTCGAATTGAAATTGCGCAGAAAGACTTCAATAATCGTGTAAGAACAGTACGAGAATTGAAATCGCAAAAAATAAAGTACAGAAATAAAATGCGGAGTGTGGCAAAATAACAAATACCCAAAGTATAATTTACTTCGATTGGAGTCAAATTATTTTTCTTTTGACCAAAAGAAAAAGTCACGTTATTTGATTGCGTAACCCATCAACTGAGGGAAATTTAGGCGGCAATTCCAAAAAGATCGATTCAGGCAAAATGGTTGAACATATCACATGGGGAAGTTGAACAGCTAATAGAATAATGCTAATCACCAACAAAATCATTAGAATAATCTTAAGATGAGTTGACCTACTTTTCTTTGACCAAACTACAATATGACTTCGTTTAATTTTTTTTAAAGTCGTTGCTGTGAATCCGACTGTTTTTGTAATTTTCACATACGCTTTTAACAGTATCTTAAACATACCTTATAATATTATGACGTGTTGTTACGATTAAGATCAAACGTGAAAAGCCAAAAATTTGACACCAAAAATAAATTCTCTAATTTTTCCTCCTTAAACACGCAAAGGAAGAATCTTCAATAAATTCTCTGACTAATGATGCCGACGCATGTCTTTAGTTTTTTTCATAGGAACGAGGGATGTCGTTCGTTGGTTGTCATTATTGTCTGGCTCTTTCCCTTCCTTTGTTTGCTTTGTTCAGCTTGTTTTAGTCCCTTGACTACAAATTGCAATGAGCCTTACACCATATGATTTTGAGGGTGTTGCAAGAATTTTTGGAAAATGAATCCCGATTCCTCAATAACCATAGGATAAAAATAGATGAGTATTGTCCATTGATCGTAAAGTCTCTAAGTTGTTTTTTTGAATGCTACGACACTTTGTATAAGAATTGCATTAAAAAATAAAAAAGTTGAGACCAATAATGATCCAATTTTCCGTCATTCGATCAATCAATGCCGATAAATTTGACAAATAAAAAAACTTTGTTATGCCTCTAATGTCATATGTCACTTATGAATTTATAATTAGTGGACATCTTGATGTATTAACCCAAAGCATACACAACTCGGCCATGTGGTGATTACGATGATCTAAAGCCCATACGAAATCAAGCACGGTAATTTCAAGTGTTTTAGTAACTGATACATCACTCGACAGATAACCAGCGAGAGAAGGATATCAAAAAGTGGATTTCGGAAATTTTATAATACGAATTTGGCGTAACTTTCTTTGGAATTTTAAATTGGATTTTGTTAACAAATGGCACTAGAGAAGTCTACTACAAGTAAAAACAACACATTTTGAGACACTTTAAAATGAAAGAATTACATACTTTACGAAAGTCACTTCTTTTAAACAGTAACTTTCCGAATCACATTTAATATGGGCTTAACAAGTGCTTAAGGGACATTTCTTGACATTCTCGTTTTAAATTAAATGGTAGATAGTGATGGGTATTCTTGAGGGTGATGTTATGCATATACAACTAAGGAAATAGAAGACCACACATCCGATTTTCTCTTTTATATAAATTACTTATACCTGGCCAGATGAATGACGATACCAAAATTCGAATTTCGAAATGCGTGAGACGAGCCTAACTCAAGTTGCCATTTTATACTTAATGAAATTCAAATTATACATACTAAATCTTTCGCACGCGCTTTACCTATACCTATGTCACATGAATAGATAAAATGCGAAATTGAAAATGTATATTAAAAGGAAAAGAAATAAGACAAATTTCAAAACCACGGGCTCGGATACGACAACTACGTATCATTCGCGTCCTTTCCCGAGCCTATTGAGCGGTGGTTTTGGAATCATCAAAGTCCCAAATTCGAACTTGTATTTTGACTTTGTCAGAAAATTTGGTTAAACTCCAGCAGCTCAGGACGTGCTCTGTTACAAAAGATGACGTGGTCGGGCACAGACAAGAGTGTGATTTACTTTCCTTAATCCAGTGATTAATTACTGATTATGTTGCTAAAAACGTCCAGCCTCTTGTGAAGCCATGAGGACTCTCTAGAAGGGTTGATCCTGCCTACGCTTCACAGAAAAACGTGTTCATGCATTATTACTTTATTGGGAAATGTTGTAATTAGCGAGAATAGCTTATGAAATCGGTCGATTAAGCGAGTTAACGAAATATTATTGGAAGTTGAATATGACCCGCAACTTAGAATCGCATAAATTAACAAAATTGAACTCATGGTGCCGTAAAAGTCTGCTAAATGATCATTAGAAACTCAGTAGTCATTGATCGGCTAGTAACTGCGAAGAGATAGAGAGAGAGTCAAAGATTTGAAGCTCTTGAAGCTTTCCTATTTACATTTTCCCAGCCATTACTATTGGAATTCATCAAGTGTATTCATCAGTTGATACACCATCAATAATGGATATAGAATTCATTAAGAGCTTAGTTCAGCCTCTTTTCATTGTAGTCGTGTACTATTCTCACCATAGAAGAGATGGAAAATTTTAATAGTGCATCACTAAATCAACAAGTGATTGGTTATTACCTATAGAAACATAATTTATGGGATTGCTAATCACATATATTGGGTTATCATCATTATTGATTTTCTTCAATTGGTTTAAGTCTCATTCCCCTCGATATATAGTCTGAATATCTACCGAATCCACTTTTGACCTCATATAATCAATGGGCATAATTCCATTTTTAAGCAATTGTTTTACCACATCACATCTCAACTAGATGTGTCTCCTTTTACTAGTAAATGTTTCGTTTTTTTCAATGATTATTGTCACTTTGCAGTGGCTATAGTCACTTGGCAATCACAATGCATAGACAGTTGATTTAATTCTCGTTCCCAAGAAATTGAGTAGTTCTTGAATCATCGAGATAAATATTTAATTCTCCTTCCCCTCCTAGAGTGTAGGAGGATAAAATATTATGTTTTTACATATATGCCTAGTAGCACGAGTCTACCACACATTCTTTCGCATTGGCCACAAAATTGGCTTGGGAAATGGTCGTAATAATTCCGTCATCAAAATCATCTGCTTCAATCAAGTCGATTTTTGGTTAAGCAAGATTGTCATTTCCTCCACAATTTTCTTTGTCTTATATTCAAGTTACAACACCTCCACAAATGTGCACACATGTCCATTAGTGGATTTTATCTCATATGAATCTTAGATCCAGTTAACATCACTGTATCTTTCTAATACAATGGGAAATCCACTATATAAAATGTTAGTTTTTAAGTAACGTCTCCACATAATGCTCTTGAATAAGCATTAGATCACTATCACTTTTTTATGAATTTCCTTAAGCTATCAATGCAACAAAAACAGAACATGCACGATTTACAAATATTTGATATCAATGGCTCGAAACTTCACCAAAACCACACCTAATTGGAGATACAACATTGCCATTTTCTCAGACCACGTTAAGTCCCCACCATTTTTCACAATCAATTCCAGAAACTGTATGAATTCTACCTCTCTCGATTATACATTGCTCCAAAGAAATAAACGCATTTCTACACTAAAGCAAATCATCTCAGACTCAACAAAGAACCAGCTAGCAAGAAACATGCACACATATACATGAGAACAAATAGAGCCTAAGTATAGCTTAAGTGACTAAAACAAATGAACAAATTAAGCAAAGAAGAGAATCCTAATAAGATTGAAACACAAACACATATTGACATCATTTAGGAATTCCATCAAGCATATGGCATGCATTTCAATCCGATGGCGTACAAGGGGGCACCTTCTTGAGAGGTCATCCATCTTGGTTGTACTCCCACATGAGCACGCCAGGAGCACCCTTAACTTTGGAGTTTCAAAGTTAAGCATTATCGTTACATCAAAAGGAGCTTCCATGAGTTGATTTTAGCTTTCACACACACACACACACACATACACACACACACACACACATATATATATTTCAGAATCGCTATTTCCCTATTTAGTGCATAGTTTGATTTATTTATACTCCCTTTGCTATTCTAGAAGCCTGTCATGAGTTGCTCATTGTCTATGCCCTTCTGACCCCGGTGACCATTCCTCGCCCTCATTAGATTAAGTTGTTACACTATGAGTTTGGGATAGCTGTGAAGAAAAAAAAAATTGAGGTATTAGTATCTCACGAGACAAAGTTTAGGTTTTTTTTTTATGGATTAACCCAATTCTAAATGAGTTGGTCCGGTATGGCCTAGCATGTGGATCATCATGCCTAGCACTATAGCGGTCCATGCTAGCTCAACCTATTTTTGAGCAAGTTGCACTTGGGCATGACCACCTATGCTTTGAGCCGAGCTGTGCCAAGGTGTACCTTTTTTTGTTTACCAACGACTATGTTATGTAAACATAGTAGAAGCCCAATACATTTCACCTGGGCAAATCACAAAGAGGAAACCAAAGTTCAAGCTTGTTAATATATTTAGTTAGACTCATTTTCACTCAAAAGCTTAAGCCATCGAGTTATGGGTCAACTAGGATATATTAACTGCTTTACAACATACCAATTTTTCAATGTGAGATTTATTAAACACGACTCACAAGTACATCCTAACAGGCTACTAATCATAGGTCGAGGTCGACCCTACCCAACAAGTCAATTTGGGCCGCCTTGCCCTAGCCCACTAACAAACAGGTTGTGTGGTGCCCAGGTTGGCCTAACCCACTTAACACTACTATACGAGACTACTCTTTAAAAAAGTCAAGAGCCATCTCCTTGACTTTTAAAAATTTCAATTACAACTTCAACTCAAAATTTATTTGACAATGCTTTTTCATTTTAATTACAAATAGGTTATATAGAAAGTCTTCCCATCTGACATGACACAAAATCCACATTAACATTAATAGGGATTTCTCCTTAGATGGGGAGATATCAACATTGAGGGTCCGCCTCAACTCTTACAATATTTACTAACTAAATGCAAATTTCATACATTTACTACTAATGAGACCACCAATAATATTAACTACAGAAACTTACACAACATATCACATATTAATCAATAGCTGGCTTTTAGTCCACATTTTCATTAGGCTTCAAATCAAAATGCAATGATTATGATTAAGATTTCACCAATATATAGTACACCTAGCATTGTACCAAAACAAAGTATAAGATTGAATGAGCCCAGTACAGGGGCCAAAGTGTAAAGCTTATTTAGAATATTGTATCTACAGAAGTCGCGTGTTTATAATCAATTTCCTGACTTAGAATTTTTCTCAATAAGAATTTTGAACTGAAATTACACAAAACGACTTCAATAATCATATAAGAACAAAATGATTGAACATATTACATGGGAAGTCAATATGCTAATCGAATAATGCTAATCACCAACAAAATCAATAGGATACTTTTTAGATAAGTTGACTTAATTTTTTGGCCATATTGCAATATGACTTTGATCGACTTATTTCAAATGGCTTCTTTGAATCCAACAGCTCGTATAATTTTTACGAACAGCTTTAAATGTATCGTATCATATTACGACGTGTCATTATGATTAAGATAAAAAGAAAAATTGGCACCAAGAAAATTCCCCAATTTTTACTCGTGACACACGCAAAGGAAGAATCTTTAGATTCTCTGACAAATGATGATGAAGCATATCTTTTTTGTTTTTTTATTTTATTTTTCATAGGAACGAGGGATGTCTTTCGTTGGTTGTCATTATTGTCTGGCCTTTTCCCTTCCTTTGTTTGCTTTGTTCAGCTCGTGCTGTCCCTCTTTATTTATTTTTTTATTTATTGTAGGCCTACGGAGCCAATGGTCCCCCACAGCCAATAACATTGTTTTTTGGTCCGGCGACTGCAAATTGCTATCAGCCTACACCATATGATTTTGAGAGTATTTTCAAGATTCTTGGGAAATGGATCCCACTTCCTCGATAATCATTAAATAGAAAATAAATAAATTTTGTTTGTTGATCACAAAATTTTTAATTTTTACAATATTTTATATTCCATCGAGAATCGAACCATGATCTTCATATCAAGAAGCAATAACATAATCACTTCATTTTTTTGTGTCAAAGTTGTATTACTTTTATATTTTATCATACGAATCCCCTTTTTTACACAAAATAAAAAGGGGCCAATACCCAAAAAAACTTCAAACTTTAACATTTATCTCAATTATATCCTAAATTTCTTTTGTCTCATAAAAAACCCCAAATTTTTACTTTTGTCCCAAATCTACCACCTAATATCCAAAAAAACCTCAAACTTTAACCTTTATCCCATTTATATCCTAATTTTTTTTTTGTCTCATAAAAAATCTCAAACTTTTACTTTTGTCCCAAATCTACCACCATTAAATTTTTCGTCTAATATTATCATTAATAATTATTTTAATATTATTTTTTTTGAATTTTTTATTTTTCCTTTTTTTTTCTTTTTTTTCCCTTCACCGTTAAATTTGCTGGTGTTGGGCGAGATTGGCCTCGCCTGCCCCTGGCGAGATTCGTCCTTGCCGTGGCTTGGCCTCGCCCAACGCCAGCGTCGCGAGGTCGAGCCTTGCCAATGGCCGGCGGGGCAGAGCCCTCGCTAGGGGTGGGCGAGGTCGACCTCGCCCAACGTCAGCGAGGTCAAGCCTCGCCCGCCTCTAGCAAGGTTCGTTCTCACCGTGGCTGGTAAGGCTTGGTCCCGCCGGTTAGTGGCGAGGTCGAGTCTCGCCGCGGCCAGTGAGGACGAGACCGGCAGGACTAAGCCCTCGCCAGCGTTGGGCAAGGCCAAACCTCGCTAGCCACGGCGAGAACGAATCTCGCCAGGGTTGGGTGAGGTTGACCTCGCCCAACGCCGGCAAGGTCGAACCTCGCCGGCCAGAGGTTGAAGGTGAAGGGGAAAAAAAAAAGAAAAGGAAAGGAAACATAAAATAAAAGAAAAAATTCAAAAAATTCAAAAAAATAAAAAATAGTCATTAATGGTAATATTGGATGGAAAAGTTAACAGTGGTAGATTTGGGACCAAAGTAAAAGTTTTGGATTTTTTGTGAGACAAAAAAAAATATAGGACATAATTGAGACAAAAGCTAAAGTTTGGGGTTTTTTTGGATATTAGGTGGTAAGTTTGAGATTTTTTATGGGACAAAAAAAGTTTAAGATATAATTGGGATAAAGACTAAAGTTTGGGATTTTTTTGGGTATTGGCCCAAATAAAAAGCGGGCCAGTTCCCAAGTGGCTCAAGCTCGGCAATCCAAGAAACAATCGGTTCAATTCCTAATTTAAAAATTTGGATCCGAGAGTCAAAGGTTCATTCTTGATTCTAGGCCAGAAGCTTACCTATCTAGGAATCAATTATCCCTAGTGATGATAGCTAGCGAAACAAGATAATGATTAAGTGGATTTCCTGAAATTTTAATTTGGCCTAGTTGTTTTTGGAATTTTAAAATTGGGTCTTGTTAATAAGTGTTTCAAAGCACTAGTTAAGTTAATTAAAAGCGAAAATAACACTTTTCAAGACACTTTTTAAGTGAAAAGAATTACATATTTTAGCAAGTGTTTGAGGGACATTTTTTTTTTACATTTTGCTTTTAAATTAAATGGTCGATAGTGAGATGTTATTCTCATGGCGATGTGCTACATATACAACAGACGAAATGGAAGGCTACATGTCTGGTTCTCTCTTTTAAAATGTAATGCCCGGTCAAAATGAACAACAACACCTTGCTTGAAATTTGGAAATGGGTGAGATGAGAGTAACTCAAATTACCATTTTCATTCTTAATAATGTCTTAATTATGCATATGAAATTCTTTGTGTGCATTATTAAACTGTCAAAATGGGTCATAAATCCATGTTTTGACTCATATTTGATGGACTAAGTTATTATATGTATTAGTTATATTTGGTAAATAGATCATATGGATATCAAATAGATTCGTAATTTTCTTACACCCAATTCACTTCTGTGACTCTCTTTACTCTCTCTTGCTATTACTCAATCTCGAGCTTTTTCACTCTGCGCTCTCAACTCAGTTTAAGTATGAGGTTCTTAGATTAAATTAAATATGGAAATGTTTTAGTAATATGAATCGGATCGGATCGAGTATGAGTTGAGTATGAATTGAGTCGGACATGAGTCATTAAATTTGTATTGTATGAAAATTTATCAAAACGGATGAAATGTGTCAATTTATATAGGACTGTTTTCAAGCCAACCTACCCGTTCGACGACCCGACACGCTGTACATATGTTAGATATGAGACTAGCGACATATAAAAAGGAAAAAAAAAATTATACAAATTTCAAAACCGTGGCCATGGAGATGCGTCCTCCCTCGGACGCGACGCCTGAGTACCATTCGCCTCCTTCCCCAGCGCTTTGAAGACCGGCGGTTTGGGAATCAGCGCACGCCACAAAGTCAAACTTGAACTTTGACCTCGTCAGACAAATTTGGTCGAAGAACTTGACAGGAAAGCTCAACAACATACATACATCCTCTGTTACATTAAAGAAGATGACGCGGTCGGCCCCAAGACAAGAGAGTGTGATTAACTCTCCGTAATCCGGTGATCAATTAACGGATTATGCTGCTAAAAACCTCGGGCCGCTTATCGCGAAATGCAGTAAGTTAGTGCTAGATCGACGGATTAAACGAAATGCTATTGAAAGTTGAACATGACCCGCGACTTGAAATCGCGTGAGAATTAACAAAAATCGAACTCATCGCGCCACGAGAATCTGCAGATGATCCATTAGAAACTCAGTAGCCATTGATCACCAGGAGGTAAGCTGCTCAGAAACACAGAGAGAGAGAGAGAGAGAGAGAGAGAGAGAGAGTCAACGATTTGAAGCACTCGAAGCTTTTCCTATTTACATTTTCCCCAGCGATCACAAACCCCAACACCCACGACCACCATCGTCATCACGGCTCGCATTCATCGATGCAGCACCAGATTCCAATCCTCCATGGCCAAACCATAGCCGACCATCTCTCTCTCTGCAAATAGGAAGTTCTAATCAAGCAATACATGCCAGCATAGATACAGCAAGAACACCCTCCTTTCCCACCCCTCCCCCCCCAAAAAAAAAAAAAAAACAGAGGAAAGAAACGGGGAAGGGGGGGGGGGGGAGTCGAAAGCGGCGACGGTGGAAATGGTTCAAAAGTGGCAGCCGCAGAAGAGGTAGAAGAAGCAGAGGGTGGAGACGAGGACGATGGCCTCGAGGACGGACACCAGCTTGAACACCACGTCGTCGAAGAAGGAGAGCTGGATGTTGACCCGCTTCCACCGGAAGGCGCCCCCCAGGAACTTCACCCTCGCCCACCACGACGCCGCCCGGTCCCTCCTCGCCGCCCTCCCCATCGACCACAGCCCCCACCTCCACCTCCACCTCCTCCTCCTCCTCCTCTTCTCCTTCTCCTCCCCCGCTCCCACCCCCACCCCGGCCTCAGCCGACGCCGCCATTTCCTCCTCCCTCATTTCGCCTCCAATTCCCTCCCGAATCTCGAAACGCCGACGCTAGCAGCGGAACGGGTTTCTCGTTTCTCTCCCTCCCTCCCTCTCTCTATGTCTCTCTCTCTCTCTCTCTCTCTGCTGGTTCGGTGATGGAGAGAGGGCGGAGGGCGGAGGGGGAGTGGTTATAACGGGGGTGGTGGAAGGAACAGGGTGGAGGAAATATCATCGGCTCTTTTGATTTTTTTTTTGGGTTTGCTTACAGAGCACGGATCGATTCGTGGCGGGGGGGAGGGCACGGTGGGGAGTTCGTAGGCTGAGCGGGGGCATCTGGGTAATTTCACGGTTGGGAGAGAGAGAGAGAATTGGAATGAGAGTCGCAGGTCACAACCGCGTCGTGATTGGGTCTGAGGATGTTGGGGTTGCGGGGGGGCTGCGTGTGTTTACGTGGGGACGTGGACTTGTGAGCTGTCACGGGGGCGCGTCTGGGCCCCTCTCTCTCTCTCTCTCTAGAAAAGATGGGGAAAAAAATTATTTAATTTAATTTTTTTGGTCGGAGAGGAGGAAAAAATTATTGAATTATAAATTTCTTTGAAAAAGTAACTCAATTAAAAAAAGAGGGGGACAAAAACTCGAATTTCTTTCTTCTTTTTTTTTTTAACAAAGAAGGTTGGTTTTGCTTCTTGGTGACATATTTTCACTTGCTTGTGGAGCGGAGTAACGACCAACTTCCTCTCTCTCTCTAGAGAAGTGATGATACGGAGTTCCATGTCGGGTTAGGGTCTAGTGCAATAGGCTAGGAAAATGAAACGGACGGGGACACGAGATAGTTTTTTTTGTTTTTTTGTTTTTGTTTGGACATGCATCTACGTCGCGCGATTCGAAGTTAACGTGGGATCTCGTATACGGGTCTTGGGCGGTCAGAGCCGTCGGGTCACGCGATTTTTCAGCGTTTTGGCCCGGATGAGAATGTTTCGAAGGGGAGGGGTGAGAGAGAAAGGGAGAAAGGCGGGGAGCAATGGCAAAGGAAGTGGATGAACGACGGAATAATCGATTGACTGCCGTGATGCTTTTCTCGACAAAAGCCAAAAGAACAACGAAGAGGAAATATGGAAATATTGTCTAGAACCAATCGAGGGTGGTGATGCAAGAAACCCTAGTTGTCGATATCAATCTATTCTCAAATCATATCTCATGATTGGATTCAATTTGATCCAAAATTCTAGACTGCGTATGTTGTGAAGTGCAAGAAAGAAACCATGGTCATCCTCAATCTATTCTCGACACCCACGTCATAATCTCATTTTGTAATTCAATTGGGCTCAAAATTCAATCTATACATATCGATTTAAGTGAATTTACAATATACTAAATAGTAATATGGTGTCAATTCCTTCAATTTGGCAAAATTTATACATATCATCCTCAATCTATTCTTGACACCTATGTCATATTCTCATTTTGTACTCCAGTTTAGCTCAAAATTCAATTTTTACACTTTAATACAGATCATCGATGATATCGATTAATGTTGTTGCATTTTACTCTTAAATTGGGGTAGACTCTGTGAATGCATATCGTTAGTTATGTTATAATACTTTCGCAATATAGATTAAATTTTGTGATTGTCATCCAAAACTTAATTTAAATGTAACAACACATGATGAGGGCTCCAAATTAATATATTCTTTTCTCAAATTAGGGATCACCTAACTTGTATATATGCCTATGTAAGGAAAAAATAATTATAATATAGTATTTCGTTAGGGTTTCGTGTTTCGTTTGCCAATTATACAAAAGGACAAAGCCTAAATAGCTTTGTTCCTCGAGTTCCACGAATTGCAGGGAAAGCACGTGTGATGGTGACCTCAGCTCGAAAGCTTTTTGATTAGTTCTTAATCTTCACAATTAGTCTCGTTTAGTCTCGGTCAAATCCAATATAATACGTCTTTCTCCCTCTTTCTTCTGGTTTATCTAATTATTTTATTGGTAAATTAGTAAATTGACCTTTGCCGTTTACCCATTCCCCCAAAAATTCTTCTTTATATATATATATATGTATATATATGGGGCTTAATTCCAAAAGAAAGCACAAACTTTAAGTAGAGGGATAATTCTAGTTCGAACTTTTTTTTGTTCCATAAAAAAGTACCAACTTTAGGTCGAGGGACAATTTTGACCAAACTTTTTTTGTTCCATAAAAAAGTACCAACTTTAGATCGATGGACAATTTTGGCCCAAACTTTTTTTTGTCCCATAAAAAAACACAAACTTAAGGTTGAGTGATAATTCCAACCCCAATTTTTTTTCGTCTCATTAAAAATCACCAACTTTTATCATGATCCAAAATCTAACCACTTGTTAACTTTCACCATTATCTGAGAAAGAAAGTTATGGTGATAAGCTTGACGAATCTTGTCCATGGCGTTTATCGACAAGCAATGGTCAGTTTCAAATTACGTTTGGCTATAGAGATTTAATTTAGAGATATTTTTGACTTGTCAGTGAAGTGAAGGAGATAAACATTTTTACTGTTGTTTTTCAAATTGTGGCTTAAAGAATAAGACAATAAATATTGCTTTAAATCCATTTAGCAAGCCACATGGATTTATTGCTAATGTGGAATAGTTAAGTTAGATAATAAATGGTTTTAAGTCAATGGGGCTAGATTTGAAATTTAAGTCAAAGTTAGTATTTTTTTATGAGACAAAAAAAAGTTGAGGTCAGAATTGTCTCTCGATCTAAAATTAATGCCTTTTTATGGGACAAAAAAAAGTTTAGGCCAAAATTATCCCTTAACCTAAAATTGATGTTTTTTTATGAGACAAAA
The DNA here is from genome assembly GCA_024500025.1 of Syzygium aromaticum. Classification (NCBI taxonomy): domain Eukaryota; kingdom Viridiplantae; phylum Streptophyta; class Magnoliopsida; order Myrtales; family Myrtaceae; genus Syzygium; species Syzygium aromaticum. The sequence goes on along the minus strand of CM044888.1, from coordinate 9,392,644 downwards.
AAAGTTTAAGCCAGAATTATCCCTAAATCTAAAGTTTATGTTTTTTTTTTGGAATTAACCCATATATAGAGTAAAAAGGCATACCCTTTTGTGTAAAATAATTAGCGGAAAAGGGAAGAAAAAGGTCATCTCATTCTCATCTACTTTCTCAAGATTTTCGAGAACATAATCTCCACTGTCAGTTTGAATACATACATCCCATCCATTCGAAATCATTCATGTATAATAAAAATATTAATTAGTAAAAATATTTATAAATACACATACAGACGCGCGCAGGTGCACAGATAATTTAATATTTTTTTTATGCAAGCACTTTTGAAATTAAGATATTAAACATATAAGTAGTTACTTAGCTGATACTTAGCTGATCAAACAATTATTAGTAGTTACTTAATATGAGAATAATCACATACCTTTTTTTGTGTCAAGAATATTTGCATAAAGAAATAATTCCTTATAAACCCGTAGTTTTGCTTTGATTCTAAAATCGAATTGGATGGAGACATGTCAGTATTGAAAGGATTGCATTCCTCCATCTTTAATTGAAGGAAATTTTTTCGCGCGATTAGCTCTAATTGGTGGAATTATATGCACCATTTACATGCAAATTTAACTAAAATAAAAAAAGGGTGATGCTTGTACTTGTGACCCATTGATTTGATATATAATTGGAGGAAGTTTCCTCCAACGAGGATAAGGAAAACACGGTCTTCATTGTGATTTAATGAATGTAATAGGATGAAGCTTCCTCCAAAGAGGGTAAAGGAAAACACGGTCTTCATCGTGAACATTAAATGAAAGATTTTGTCTGTACTTTTTTTAATCGGGAGATATTTTATCGAAGGAAAAAAACAATAGAGTACAGGAGAATAAACCCCTTTTTTTTTTCTTTCCTTTAAATGCCTTTTCCATATTTGATTCCTAGCAATATCTGTGACAACGCACTGGGCCAAATGTGTGAACTTGAGCATTTCCACAGCTTTTTGAAAGACGTGAAAAGCAAGAGTATCCTAATTTGAAAATGAATCGAAAAGCACAAATAAAAGCGGGAACGTTCGAAACTTCATTTTACAGTTGTGAGTGAGGAGATGGAGATTGGAATTGAGGGTGTGGAAGGCGGCACGTCGAATAATTCGAGGATATTTGATGCATAAGAATCTCCAACTCTACTTACGTGGAATCTTTACCGAAAGGAAAGGAAAAGAGGAATGGACCAAAGTTTCAAATTCAAAATTCAACACATTCTCCATCAATTCAAAGGGGAATAAATTGAAAGTGAAATGCGTTGTGAATGGGTCGTCGACACTAGAACTTGGCCGGCTGGTTCTTGAAGATGGCATTGTGGTTGAATCCACCGGCTTGAATCCAGTGGATTTGATTTAAAGTAGTTCAGGGTATTGGAATGTGTCTATAGGTCATAATGCATGACTTTAATTTTATGATGGGTCGTGATGAAGAGTGCCTCAAAAGCACTTGTTAAGCACGCTTATTATTAAATAATTCAGTTCTTAAAATAATGATTAAAACGTGAGATAAGTGTGAGATTTTTGAGGAGGAATAGATGCATGGGAATCATTGAGAGGGGTTTGAGTATTACATGCGTATCAATCTTGCTATGTTTGGCAGGAGAAGAACATTAGAAGTGGTAAAAGTTATGTATGGTGCTCACTTTAGTGTTAAAAGTTTTCGACGGCTTAATTAAGTGTCAAATCGGAGAAAAAAAAACGATCACTTAAGTACCTCTGGTGAGAAATTTCGATCAAAAAAATACGTGGCTTTTATAATTAAAAATTTAATATGAGTTGGCATTTTTTTAAAAAAGAAATAAGTCTACATGGACTTTCTTAAGTCTACATGGACTTTCTTGGCTTCTGTCCAACGAATAAGAAGAGGAGATATTGGCCTTTTTTTTTCCTCTTCATCTCTATCCTCCTTTGCCCTCTCTCTAAAGCTCATCTCTGCAACAATGGCGTCGGCTCCGCTCCCTCACCTGCATGCCTCCAGTCGCTCTTGCCGGAGAAACCCATTTGGTTATCCCCTCTCTTCGAGTTCGACCTCCGTCCCTCCTCCATCGTTGCCACCGGCGGAGCGAGCGACACCAACCCTCATCCATGGACGAGAGTTGGCATTGCTCACGAACCACACCCGTATTATCTCTGGCGAGCTTGGCTGAGAGACTTGGTTTTCGTGTCTTCAATTTTCGCTTTTTAAGAGCTCGCCTGTTTGTCTTGAATCTCCGTTCACCCCCACTCCTGAAGCTTCAGACCTGCGTCCCCCACCTCATCGACGTGGCCGGGCAAAGCAACGTCGTCTCAAGAAGACACATTTTTTGTGCAAAAAAGAAAGCAAGCAAAAGCTCTCGATGTTATCGAGTTCTCGGATCGTCATCCACTCTCAATCGCCGGAATATTATCGATTTACTGTGAAGCAAAAGTCCTTGGAGTATGTTATGCTAAGTCTCGTTTCAAAGTTAATACCACAAAAAAATTACAAACTGATATACACATATCACATTTATCTCAAACTAATTTTCGCGTTTCAAAAAAATCCCAAACTGTATACTAGTGCTAGTATTTACCCCAAACAAATATTTATGAGACAAAAAATCCCAAATAGGTACACTCACGACAAATCTATCAAAATCTTGGGGCAAAATTGGGGCAAATGAGAGATTTTAGCAAACTTTCAATACGTGAGGGAGCTCTTAGAGAAAAATTAGCATATTTTAGCGGATTTCCAAATCTTAGTTTAATTTATGTAGATCTGGCTTCTCCAAAACGATGTTGTTTAGGAGACCCATCTAACATGCAAGATCCACATCACGTGCTAATCGTCTGAGTTGTTTGCCACGTGCGTTTTCACGTCAACAATTTGACGAGGATATATGATGGAAGCTAACGGATGATAGATTTGTCACATATATATTAATTTGTTCTTTTCCGTGATAGCAAAGTTAGTTTGTGCAGTGGTAAATGTAAAACAGGTGTACTGGTTTATGATTTTTTATGACATGAAACTTAGTTTTTGGGTTGAATATGGCGGGGGTGTACCGATTTGAGATTTTTTGTCGTATTATCCCTTTATTTATTAAATAATTTTTTTATAAACTTTGCAAGTTGTGACATTTAGAATACTATATAATTTCTTACTATTTAAATTATATAAGTAATATTAAGATTCCGTTTGTTTCGTAGAAAGTGAATGATTTGGAAAATATTGTCCGAAAAAGGATCACTAGTATCATTTGAATGATTAATTAATGGAAAATACTTTCATTGTCGAAAATAATTTACGTGTAAACATTTTCACGATGATGAAAATTTTTTTCGTCCATTCATTTTTGTAATATATATAAGCAATTATTTTTAGAAAAATATTTTATAAATCATCCATTTTCTGCAAAGCAAATTGCACATTGTAACGGAAAATAGTTCGATAAGTGATCTTTCTACTTGGAATCTGACCAAAAAGAAATCTTTCTGCTTGGAAAAATAGTCCAAAACAAACGGCCCAGCCTGGTTTATAAAACAAAATGTGACCAGCACAACCAAGAATAAGATTAGAGTATATCACCTTTGATAAAGTCTATCCATTTCGCACTGGGTCGGCCATCTAATGTCCGGAGAAATGCGAGATTCGAGCACAAATTTGGGCTCACTCTTTTAGAAATTTTATCGTCTACTTTACTAGGCGGTTATGTGCTTATCGCCTTCCTGAAGATGCTCCAAATTGGAGAAATCCCTTTATGTTCTCATTACAATGAGTCAAGCCAATCAAACATTATCTTTTGAGAAAAGGAAAAAGGAGATTATGACTCCATTTGTTACATGAAAAAATAAATTTTCCGGGAAAAGTTTCTCGAATAAATTTATTCTAAAGAATTTCCCTATATGTAGTTGTATTTCGCAAGTTTTGGAAGTCATTTCTAGCGTTTATTATACGAAAAATATGGAACACACATTTGACGAAAAGTCTCGAGTATAACCCCAGATTCCGAGATTTGTGGACATGGGAAGGGGTGTTGGCAATTGGGGCACGAGAGCTGGGTGCTTGTTGAGCATCGGGGTCCTAAGCCCAGGCACTGGGACTTAGGCTGAGGCATCGAGGTCTTAGCCTAGCTGTTGAGGTCCCAAGCTCGTTATCGAGGGACCGGGGCTCGAGCGCTAAGGATCCGGGCTTGGTTGCCGGAGTCTCGAGCATGAGAGCGGAGGTCTCACCCCCGGGCGTCGGAGACCTGCTCATTGGCGATTGGGACCTAGGGATGGGTGCTGGTGTCCCAGGCATGGGTGCTAGAGAATGGGCCTGACTTTGGGGGATTTAGGCACGGGTGCCAGAGTTCGGACCTAATTGTGGTGGTCTCGAGCTTGAGCTTTTAGCGGTCCTTGACCTAGCCTTGGGGTACCCGGTGTCCCGAGTTCATGCGTCGGGATCTAGTTGTGCTTTCGGAAAATGAAGTTTTGCTTTTTAGAGGAGAGAGTCATTTTCGTGAATTTAAGAATAGAGTTTTCGCTAATCACAAAAAGATTTTTCGTTGACTCGGTTTTCTAAGTAACCCAAACGTTAGAAAATAAGGAAAATGTTTCTAAAATATAAATTTTCCGAAAAACAAATGGACCCAGCTTTGTGGCATGATTACCCTACGTGTCACGACCCAGAAACATCAAAAGGGTTGGAGAAACACACCCCAGTTACCAATCAATTCGGAACATGAGAACCGCCCTCAATTCTTGGCTCCATTATCCACTAATTTGCGTCACTTATTCAATAATCCACAAGACTGTTAACTGCAAACAATTCTAGGTAAGGACGCGTTGCCGCTAATCTCTTACTTCACGACGCCTTTCTGTAACCTTTACATTTCAATTTACAGTTTAGTGATCCACGCACTGCTCAATTTGATTATTCACATTTACGTATAAGTTCTTTCGACTATCGATATTCTTTTCCATCGTGCACAAAAAAAAGAGAGAGCACGAAAGCAACACGCACATATAAGGCAACCATCATTTATATATAATCAAAGAATCTCAGGGTCAATTGGTCCCTGGAAAAAGGGAATGTTGGTCTGAGATCACTTTTGCCAAAGCGCACGAAACATCTGATAAGCAAATGAATCAAAAGATAGTCAAATTGGCACGAAACATCCAATGTGTTGGTGACTGTTTTGCCTGCATTTTACACCATGCAGTAATACTATTAAAATGCAATAGGTCAGCCCACCCGCACCACCAAACATCCAGTGGGATAAGAGCAATTAGTCTTCAAAAGCACACTACACCATCATTCCCCCCAACACTTTGGTTGTCACTTGCCTTTATCTAAAGGCACTGAATTCCCGGGTTGTCCCTAACATTTCTTTTTTGGGGGAGGCTGCTATGCTACTCCCTTTGTTTAGGAGTCGGTTGGGCGAAAAGTAAGTAAATAGACTCGTTCGATAATATCTCTAAAGATCTCGCATAATCTATAAATGAGTAGCGTTCTCGGTATCAGTCTACGTCCTAATAGTGAGATTCTTTGTCAATTTCAATCCTGATTTCTTTATGGCGGTCTCTTTCCCTTACGCAATTGGATAAGATATTTCGTCTCGTCACATTGGACAATCGCTATGTAATTAACTCGAAGAAGTTGGGGAAAACATTCATTTTTTTTTTAATTCAGATGTACAATTAACAATGACACATAAAAAACTTGAGATTAACGTACTTATATTATAAGATTTCAATGTTAATAGTAGAGATAATGACACAAATGGTCCATGAATTTTGCCTCAATGTGCAATGTGGTCCTTGACCTTTTAATTTATTTAATGTAATTCTTGAACTTTAGCTTAATGTTCAATGTGATCCTTGAATTTTTAATTTGTTAATGGGGTCTATGGACTTTTGATACATGTTCAATGTAGTTCTTGAATTATATGAAAATGTTTAATGTAATCCCTGAACTTGAATTAATAGAATGATTACATTAAACATTTTCATATAATTCAAAGATTGAATTGAGCATGTACCAAAAATTCAGGGATGACATTGAACAAATTAAAAGTTCAAGGATCATGTTGCACATTTGGCCAAAGTTCAGAGACTATTTGTGTTATTTTTCCTTAATAATAATTAAAGAAAGCCTCACGTATTGAGACATATGCAGAGTAGAAGTGTTCGACTAATCCAAAAATAATTAAAATACTTGATTGCAAAACGATCGAAGGTTCAAATTCTTGCACATTTGGCCAAAGTTCAGAGACTATTTGTGTCATTTTTCCTTAATAATAATTAAAGAAAGCCTCACGTATTGAGACATATGCAGAGTAGAAGTGTTCGACTAATCCAAAAATAATTAAAATACTTGATTGCAAAACGATCGAAGGTTCAAATTCTTGCAGTATCATTGGATCCTATGCGAAGTCCAGCATTGGCACCGGAGCCTCTCTCTTTCGCATGCCTCAAAGGGTGCCAAGAAGGGGACAATATGTAGATGCATATTTCTCGCGAAATATTATATTGAGTTAATATCACGAAAACCCACAAATTGATACACTTGTGATAAATTTACCTTAAACTAATTTTTTGATCATAAAAAACCCAAGCTAGTACATTTTTGACAAATTTACCGTAAACTAGTTTTTTGACGACTAAAAATTCCAAATTAGTATATTTATGACAAATTTACCCTTCATTAAATTAAATTGATACGGTGAAAAATCTCAAACAAGTATACTTATGATGGTAAAACCCTAAACCAGTATACCTGTCAACTACTACGTATCATCTAACTTAGCAAATTGACAATAAAATTTAACGGAAACTAATGAAGGGCAAATTTATCAAAGCTGTACCATTTTGAAGTTTTTGGTGATCAAAAAATTAATTTTATGTAAATTTATCACATGCGTATCAATTTGAGATTTTTGGTAGTATTAACTCTATTATATCTTATATCTTTTACTACATATATATATATATATATATATATATATATATATATATATATATATATGTGTGTGTGTGTGTGTGTGTGTGTGTGTGTGTGTGTGTGTGTGTGTGTATTGGTGATATATGTTTTAGTTCATTAATGAAGCCTTAGGCCTAAAGATTTATTGTAGGGTATATTTAGGAAGTCTCATACATCGAGGGTGCATCTGCAGTCTTTACAGAGTTAACTGTAGATTAGCACTAGAATTCGGAGTTATTCCTTCTATCGAGATGACTCAGAAAGATTTGATTTGGTGGGTTCATAGAGGGTCTCGTTAGGGAAAGCCCGGCCCGCTCTACCTCCTGACCTTTTCTACTCGGCTTGATGTCAGCCCGTGTCTCCATGACATGGGTCACTTACTCTTCGCCCTTGTCCTCTTGACACACGGCAAAACACCATCCATTGATTACACACACATCGATCGCCACGAGCAAAATCCTAGTCATTAGCCATTTCTTACCCCTCACTGTTGTCGTGCCGCGCTTTTGGCACCCTAAGGAAGTATTTCCATTTATCACGAACGGGAAAATTGTCCCCGAATGAGTTACTAGGTCTGATATGGATATTTCGCTCAAACATTCCATAGACATCCCATCACTAGACAAACGAAGGCCTCTCTCAGATCATACCTCACGTGATAGCGGGTTATGATTTTTATCTTTTTCTCTTAGTCTGAGTTTTGATTTGGAGTCGCCATTAGTTATTATTGATAAGTTGATTAGAAATCTAATCGAGATACGAGAAAAATACCATAATTTTGCAGACCAAAGATTCTGAATATGGAAATTTGGTTACGTTAATGATCTTGAATCGAGATTTCTAATGCCCTTTCGGTACTTAAAACGATATGATGTGTCTAACATGTTATACAAGTTTTCCAGGTCTATCCACTAATTCTAACCATCCTAATCGCGGGAATTCAATCAATCAACATAAACAACACAATTAATAGCAATCAAACAATACAATCCTAATTTGGGTTTTTGAAATGAAAGTCAATTCAAAACACCAAAATCATATTAAAGCCCTAAAGGCTTATTCATTCGACGATATGTGTCATTTTAGGATTTAAGGTTTTGTAGGGGTAAAAACCCCTAAACTAAGGATTTTCTAAAAATGCCATTTAGGCACCTCTAAAAATTTTAATTTCACTTGCAAAGGTTGGCTACAATGTCTTTGGGTCATTCTGTGAATTTTTGAAATTTTTGATTTTTTTTATAATTTCTTTTCCCGAGTGCTAATTTTTATTTTGTGAAATTTTTTTAATGGTTTTTCAGATTTTCCAAATTTTTTTATTTTCCTGAATTTTTCATATTTTTGTAAATTTTCTGGAAATTTTTGAATTTTCATGATTTTTTAAAGAAATTTTCCAATTCACTTTTAGTGGCAATTAGTTCGAGGAGCCAGTGTTTTAGGCAAATTGACCATGACCTTGGAAATAACCTTGTAGCTGAAGTTGTATAAGCTGATGGATCTGTATTGAGTGATGCTCTCTGGATTTGATACTTCAGAAATGAGTACAATGTGTGTTATATCGAGGATGTGGTTAAGGGTACCTAAGTCGAAAAAGCTTTCAACCATCTGGAATACGTCTTGCTGGATATCCTTCCAGTGATGGTGGCAGAATTGCTTATTAAGCCCATCCGGTCTTTTAGTGCCTATGTGGCTCGCATCTGAAACACCGCTTGCTTCGCTTCTTCAATGGTTACCGGGCTCATCAAGGCTTTGTTCATTTCATCCCGAACAAGGCAAGAGCATTAATCTAGTGTGGGCCGAAAGTTTCTAGGACCCACAACATCGTATAACAACTGACAAAAGCTGTCAATGTGTTGCCTTAGCATAGTAGGATCAAGACTCCAGTTTTGGTTATCAATATCAATATAGGAATCTTATTCCATTGTCTTCATTATAATGGGGTAGCATGAAAGTACTTCATGTTTCTGTCTCCCCATTGTGGCCAACTAATTAGTGACGTTATGTCCCAATACATCTCTTCATGCCTCCATAATTTTTCAGCTTGCTTTGTGATTTGCTAGATAGCTTCCTTTCTCAAGCTGCCTCCTTCACTATCAGTCACATCAGTAAGCCTCCTTTGGAGAATCTCAATCTGTCAAAAGGCATTAGAGAATTTCTTTCTACTCCAATTTGCTAAGGGGACAACAACCTTTCTTGATTTGCTCGCTAGGTCTAACTGGACATTATGCTGATCATTCCACGCTTGTTTGACGATCTCATTGCACTCTGCATCATCTAGCCACAACACTTCAAAACGGAACTCTTTTTTACCTTTTAACCAAAGTCGAGAACAAAGAAAGAAGTATTGGGCCGTGGTCGAAGCCTATAGTTGGCAATGTATAAGCTTCCGCGTTGGGAACAACATTCTCCATTTGATATTGCAAAGAACCGTGTCCAGCCTCTTTTTCACCAAAGCATCCCTGTTTCTATTGTTAGCCCAGGTAAAGGCACACCCTTTCCTTTTTATATCCATCAGGGAATAATCATTCAAGAGTTCACGAAATGCTACTGACTTATATTGGTCCGTTTATCTTCTTCCCACCCTTCTCCCACTAATAAAAAATTTCATTGAAATCTCCAATACAGATCCATGGGAGATAGTTGGTGGAATGGAAAATGCGCAATTGCTGCCATAAAAGGAGTTCCTTCTGAAAGTTAATGGAGGCGTGTAGAAAAGTAATCATCATCATCATTCTACCACGGTTTTGGTCCTTGCAAATAACATTAATGAGATCCCTCGAGCTAGATTCCACTCTCACCGTCACCTCCACATTCCACATTACTACTAATCCCCTGGCAATACCTACTGGAATGATCACCACAGAATCCTGGTACGAAGACGTTTGCTTACTCTATCTAGCACCGATTCTTTATTCTTTGTTTCCATCAAGAACACTAATTGGGCATTTCTTGAGCCACTAAAGGTGTGAGATATTAGAATGTCAGGGTGTGCCCAGCCCCTAGCAATTCCAGTTCAAAAGTTTCATTTATACCCTGGTGACTTATTAGGACTATCCACCGAAGCCCAATCTCTCACCCCCTCCACCATTTGAATGAGGGTATCCAATAACTGCTCGTCGGTGAAGGACTGAGAAAGGATACCTTGCTGTCCGTAAGGATAGTAGCGAAACAAAATGCTGCCAACGCGGGAGTTTATTGGAAGAAATGGGAAGCATTGAAGACCAGAAAAGACTTCGGAGGACGAGGTTTCAAAAACCTCGTCACCTTCATCAAAGCCAAGCTGGGAAACAGGCGTGGAGACTCGTGCAATCCTCATCAGCCTTATTGAGTTAGCTACATATAAAGAGAAATCTACTTTCGGAGAGGGGATTTTTGGAACACAAACGAGGGATTATCGCCCGTCCTGGGAGTGGCAAAAGTTGTTAATGAGTACATAGGAAATTAGTCTAGACGTTAGACGGTCGTTGGGAGATGGAAGAATCATCAACATTCGAGCAAATAAATGGCTATCCACTCCACTGGATAAACTGGCGGACCAGCAAATTGAGGAGACCCCCAATTTGTAGCAGAATTGATTAATGAAGAAGCAAAGGAATGGGAAGTATAGAATCTGTCGGTCATCTTTGAAGAGAATGTTGTGCCAGAAATCCTAACGATCCCCACTCAGCCCCAACCCTGGGATACATAAGCATTTGGATGGGGAGTAAATCGGGGTCCGATTCGGTCAAAAGCGGGTACAACAAATTATATCCAGCATGCTCCCAATTAAACGCAAACCAGGCATCTTCATTGTATCAGACTTCCCGGACCCTACGGACCATGATTTGGCTTCTAAAATCCTGTCCTAATATTAAGATTCTTCGCGTGGAGTGTGTGTAACAATGCATTAGCCGCGAAGGAAAATCTGTACGAAAGGAAGACGCCACTTGACCCACTTTGGCCCCTTGCGTCGTCAAGCTCCGGAAACCTCGGATCGTGAAAAATGTGAGCTGGGCTCCCTGAAGTTTAACGTCGACGGATCGTGGTTCAGCAGTTCATTGGAGGGCTTGATAGCAGGAGTATGCCGGGATCGCCACTGATTGCTCACCGATGGATATGTTATATGTTCATAAACTGGTCAATTGTGTTCTACTAGCGTTGCTTCTTAATGAAAAACGGTTCTTTTTGACCAAAAAAAAAAAAAAAAAACCATCACCAGGAAGGCAGGCTGATGGATCGCCAATTTTAGTTGGGCATAGCATAGTCAATTTTACTCTTATCGACAATTTTAGATATGCTTTCTAGCTAATATATATTGTTTTGTGTAGAGTCAGTTTGTTATGCTACATACATTGTTTCGTTTATAGTCAATTTGAAGATGAGAAAATATTTTGTGTGAACTAATAGGTGTATTTTAGTATACTGGCGAAATATTCTTTACATACACAATTTCGTACATGGATGATGTTACCAGCAAGACATCTATCCTGGTGGAGAGTCTCTTGCTCTACAAATGGAGAACATGAGAGTGAAGGGCCTTTGGATTTTGGGTGAATGAGCAAGGGACGTGTGATCATCGAGATATTTGGACAAACCATATAGAAAGAGAAAAACTTGATTAACATTTACTACATTAACACATCAATATGCTAAGAAAGATCAACGTGTAGAAGGTAACCGGATGAAATTTCATGAAATCGCCAAGTCTAGATATACTTTGTTACAGAGGAAAATTTACTCTACAGTTGGAGTGAATGATACTCCGCGATACCTAATTTTAAATAAAATTTGAACATGAATTCATATTGAAATGGGTGCAATCGAGCCAATATTGAGCCTTGGAATCAATGGAAAGATGCATGATCTTTCAACAATTAGAAGCAATTTGTGTGAAATTAGAAAAGATTTCTTTCCTACTCTTCTATATACAACAAAGTACTTTTGTACATAGTAGAGTTACTTCTACATGTTTATATAATATGCATAATAGATTATTTATAGATATTGATAATAATATCTAAATTGACATTTCAAAGATTTATTTTCATTAAATTACTTCTCTAGGAAGAAAAGAGCTTTGTATGAATGAACATCCACATTAAATGCACTAAAAATTGCATTTTAACCGACATAAATGTCTAAGATATTTTCTCTTATAATTTGTTTGGGAAAAAGAAAAGATTTCATATTTCATTATTGATCAGATTTAATGCAGTTATTATGCAAGAGTAAACTTTTGTAATATACTCAATATTCACACCCATGCTTCGTGCGAGTTTTATTAATTGAAAGTTTTTCTAAAATATTGTTTTGAAAGATTCACGCTCGTAGTTTTATAAACGCAACTTCTATGAAAACAAAAAAAAATTCAAATAAGTACATGAGATGCCATCATTTTCTCAAATGAGGGTATAAAATATACATTGTCTCAACCAAATCATCTCAAATAAAGGCTTTAAAGTGGCCAAATCGTCTCAGATAAAGACTTTTGGCCTTTTTGGCTGGTCAGTGACTATTTCGGCCATTGGAAAAAGGGTATTTTAGTAAAAAAAAATCTAAGTATATATTTTTCAAATTTTTGATTCTTTTACTTTCTTTTTTGTTTTTCTCTTTTTCCTTTTTTCTTTTTCCCTCTTCCCTTCCCTAGCCATTGCCGACAACTTCTGTTGGCCTCAAGCGAGGGCTGCCCTTGCTGGCATTTGGTGAGCCTCCCTTACTTGGCCTCGCGAGGGCGATCCTTGACCTAGCCAAATTTGGCGAGGTTGACCCTATGCTGGCCTAGGCGAGAGTGTTCATTACTAGATTTGGCAAGGACAACCCCTAGCCTCGCCAGTTTGGGTGAGGGTCGCCCTCGCTTGAGCTGGCGAGAGCCACCTTTATTAGCGTCGAACGAGGGTTGCCCTGCCTGGGCTGGGTGGGCGAAGGCGGCCTTTGCTTGAGTCGGGCAACCTCTGTTGGCAATGGAAAGAGGTAAAAGAAAAGAAAAAGAAAAAGGAAAAGGAAAAGTAAACAACATAAAAAGGAAAAAAGAAAGTAAAAAAGGAAAAAATCCAGAAAAAAGTGAAGAATGAAAATGCCTTTAAGCCAACAAGGTCATGCCCTTATTAAGACTAATATGGTCATTTCATGCCCTTATTTGAGATAAGATCCAATTCAAGTCTTTATTTGAGAAAATGTGGGTACTTCATATCATTATATAAGATAATGTCCACTTCATATTTTTATTTGAGAAAATGAAAACATTCGAGGCATTCGTTTGGAGTTTTCCTTGAAAATAATAATAGGCATTACAGTGCAAAACTGATTTATACTACTCGTGTATTATGAATATTGAGAGATTTAGGTATTTCAAAATATATTTTTCTACTATGTAAGTTTTATAAATAGCCAATTTCACTACATATATAACAAAAAATAATGATATAATTAGATGTTTATATTTAGATTGAAGAAAAGTCTCCACTCCAAAATTCCAAAAATCATAACCTGCCAATCTTTTCCATGCATCTCTTGGTCAGACTTCAGCGGAAGCAAAATTCATTCTTTATTCTTTCATTCCTGTCAAAGCTGGTGATCCCCGTGCAGAAACCAAGGCCGCTCCTCGCTGTTTCGGGTCTCGAGACGCAATCTGGCGGCTCCGCGCCTCACCGCCGTTGATGCCTGAGGTGGTGCGATTCGATTCCGTTCTCTTCTGATCTCTCTCATTGCCCGTGATTCTCCCTCTTCCGATTTGCGGTTTCATGCTTCTGGGTACGAAAATGGAGTGTTGTGCTGCCTGATCGAATGTGTGTAGATCGGAATTCAACTGGGTTGATGGGTTTTACGGTGAATTGTAATGTTCTGAACTTGGTTTCATTTGAATCTGGGAGAGAGCTTTTTTTTTTTTTTTCGCTGTGGTTTGGATCGGGAATGAGGAGAGAGATGAGGGGCTTGAATGGACTTTCGTATGCTTTGAATTTTTGTGGACATGGGTTGGCATGGAATTTTGAGCTTGTGGGTTATTGCATAAACGGGTCGTTTGAATTGTTGTCTTTGAACTTTCAAAAATGGCTGCTTGCCTCTATGTTGATGCTCTCCTTTTTCAAGTGGTTTGGTCTGAATTGCTTTGATGGGAAGTTTTAGAAGGATTTGGGCGATTGACTTCATTGTGAAATGCAGGAGTTTGTGCGGGACTTGTGATTTCTTCTCCGATTACGTTTGATTCAGTGCAAATGGAATTTTTACTTTCAAATTTGGTGAATCCTGCTTTGGATTGGGGATTGAAGGTTTTGGATGCTCCCGCTGTTCGAGCTGTGATTTTCGGAACGTCTATAGGCGGTACTAATGGGATATTCTTGTCATTTCTGTATCCGATGACCTTTTCTGTTTTTTTTTTTATTTGAGTTTATCTCGGCTGATTTATCCTCTTCCTTTGGAAAGGTCATATATTTGTGGATGTTCTGCTGCTGCTGGTGATCATCTACCTACTTTCTCAGAAGAGTTATAAGCCCCCGAAGAGGCCTTTGACAGAGAACGTTAGTCTGACACTTCTGTTAAATAGTCTCAACGATTTAAATAGTTCGCCCTCATTTGTTTGCACTTTATGCCGATTTGAGTGCCATACTCAATTGCTTCCTCTTGGTTTGATTTGAATATCAGTTATTGATGTTTGCTCTTCATGTAAATCATGCTGTACTCGTCTCTGACTATTGATGTGAAAATAAAATGTGTGATATGATAAAGTTGGGAGTGGAGCTTGATTGCTTGCTTGCCCATGCTCTTCTGCTTGTATAAGAGGCAGCCAATCTCTGCTTAGGTGGGGACTGCAATTTCATTTATCAAATCACAAAGCATAGAAGAAGAAAAACGGGTCTGAATGAAAGAGAAGCTAATAGTAGCTTTACGGATGATTACATTGAGAGGCTGTGTTTCGTTATTAGGATGATACTAGAAGTAGTGCTGTTTTCTATTGGAGCTTCCCTTATTCCTTTTAAGGAGCATAATAATTTGAATCGTTGGCAAAATTCTTTGCCAAAATAGGTCTTCCTTATCGGATTGCATTTACTCTGGATCTTTTCTTTATCTGCTGAATTTTGTTATTGTTTGCTTTACTTTAGTATGATGAACCATTTCCGTATGCCTTCTATTGATAACTGAAAATTTGGTGAGGCTTATGCTTCAAAATCAGATGTCAATCTTGCTGCGATTGGCATTGACTGTCCTTTTCTAAATGCATCAATAGACTGCCTCTGTTAGGTTTAGATGGTACTTGAATGGTCCTTGTATTCTGAGATGTGTGCATGGTGTCTGTAGGAAATAGATGAGCTATGTGATGAATGGGTTCCAGAATCCCTTATTCCTCCAATAACAGAAGAGATGACTTACCAAGCCCCTGTTTTAGAGAGGTAAAAACATCTCTCAGCACCATTCGATTTTCGTAAGCTATGTTTTTCTTCTCGAATTCCTTTTCTTCATTTTTTTATTCACCTCGTTAATCTGGGTAAAAATTATATAAGCAGGCCGTGTTTTCCGGATCTCCTCAACAAACAGATATCTATTTTCTAGTTCACTGGAAAAAGAGCACACTATTTATGTGTAAAGAAATAGTGATGACAATTTTTAACTTAGTAAAGTATAATATAATATACAAAGGCTTGATACATTTGGTCATATGAATTCAAATTATCTTAAACTAGGAAGAGATGTGATTCATAACAACTGTCTTGAATTGAAATTAAAAAGGAAGAGATTAATGGACTTTTCACTTAAATTTTTTAGGGAAAATTTCAATGAAGGACCCGAAGTGGGTCTCTTTTCTCAAAAAAAGACCTCAAGTGGACAATGTCTTAATTAAGGATCCAAAGTGCTCAAACCAGTCTCAAATAAGGACCTCAGCTTGCCGGCTGGCCAAATGTTCGCCAGCTGGCAAGCGTGATACATTTCTGGTGCCGGTATATGGGCAATTTTGTCTTTTTTTTTTCTTTTTCTCTCTTCCTTCATGTGGCCATCACTGGCATCAGCTGCCGGCCTCAGGTGAGGGCCGCCTTTGCTAGCATCGGGTGATGGCTGCCCTCGTTGGCATCGGGCGAGGGTCGCCCTTGCTTGGGTGGGCGAGAGCCGCCCTCGCCCTAGCCGGATTTGGGGAGGAACACCCTCGCTAGCCCAGGCGGGGGTGACCCTCGCCCGACGTTGGCAAGGCTGAGGGCAGCCCTTGCTGCAACTCTCACCAGCCTAGGCAAGGTGCCTCTCCAGAGGCCGGCGAGGGAAACCCTTGCTTGGGTTAGCAAGGCCAAGGGCGGCCCTCGCTGGATCTAGGCGGGCAAGGGCCGCCCTCGCCTGGGCTGGCAAGTGTTGCGGTGAGGGTGTTCCTTGCCAGATCCCTCACCCGATCCGGCGAGGGTGAGGGCAGCCCTCGCCTGCCTAGGCGAGGGCCGCCGTCTCTCGATGCCGGCGCAGGTGGCCCTCGCCTGAGGCCGGTGGATGTCGCCGGCGATGGCCACAAAAGGGAAGAGAGAAAAAAAAGAAAGGAAAAGAAAAGAAAAAGACAAAATTGCCTTTATTCCAATGACGGAAATGTCTCATGCTCGCCGGCTGGCGAAATGTTCGCCAGCGAGCGAGCTGGGTCCTTATTTGAGAATTGTTTGGGCACTTTGGGTCCTTAATTGAAACATTGTCAACTTGGGGTATTTTTTTGAGAAAAGAGACTCACTTTCGGTCCTTAATTGAAAATTTCCCAATTTTTTATAAAATTTTTAGGTTTAAGTTACAATTGGTTTTTTTTTTGTCAATGGAAGAGATATTTCTTCTTCGTGGTTCTCACTTTGGTGAAATCATTGTGCTCCACTTAAAAATCCTATATTCACCAATCCAACTGAATCAAAATGTACAGTTGTTGTGAATTTTAACTTTTTCGTTGAGATGCATCTGCTCATCAGTTGGCATCATGCAGTGCTGCAGGACCACATGCTATCATCAATGGCAAGGAAGTCGTCAATTTTGCTTCTGCAAATTATCTTGGATTGATTGGACATGAGAAGTTACTTGTGAGAAAGAACAGTCCTGTAAATATATCACCAAGATAATGGCTTTGCCTGGATGCAGAACTTACTTCTTTATCTTATTGCAGGAGTCATGTACATCAGCACTGGAAAAATATGGTGTTGGTTCTTGCGGTCCTCGTGGGTTCTATGGGACTATTGGTAAGCAAATAAAAGTAATCAAAGAAGCTGACTTTAAGCAATAACATTAATCTAACTTACCTTATTTAAATAAGCGTTTCTTTCCTGATTTGATAAGCTCTATGTAGAGCTTTTATTCTCTTCCCTCTATTTCAGATGTCCACCTCGATTGTGAGGCCAGACTAGCAAAGTTTCTGGGCACTCATGATTCAATCCTTTATTCTTTTGGCCTTTCTACCATGTTCAGTGCAATTCCAGCATTTTGTAAGAAGGGGGACATTGTAGTTGTGTAAGTATTTCTCTAATCACCTGCATAGATTCTATTTTTCATGGTTTGTGGCTTTGGAAAGGAGCTTTCCGCATAGAACTTACCACATACATGAGGATTTTGGTTATTTGGCCTTCATTATGTGTAAGAAGTTTAGTGCAATTGGTCTCTTCGCCACCACTTTTCGTTTCATTTTTCCTCTTGTTTTTTGTGGAGCATCTCCTTAAACCAATACATCTCATTCTGTTTGAGCGTTTTTGAGTTTCTGCATCTGTCAATTCTTTATGGTTAGAGCAAGATTTTAGTATCGATTTAGATTTTTTGCAGAGCCTGTAGTCTATCTACTCCCAATGTATTGTTTCTTTTAAAATTAGCTTTCTCACAAGGTTGATTACTTTCACCTTTCCAGAGATGAGGGAGTCCATTGGGCTATACAGAATGGCTTGCAGCTCTCTAAAGGCACCATTGTAAATTTCAAGCACAATGATATGAATTCTCTTCAAAATACGCTGGAAAGAATTACATTTGAGAATAAACGGGCTAAGAAGTTGCGTCGGTACATTGTGGTTGAAGCTATATACCAGGTGTAGTTTTCTAGCTTTTCTCCTCAACTTTGGAGTTTGGATTGTAATCCCCTTAACCTACTTGAATAAATTAATGGAAATTTGGAGAGCTTCCTGCCATTAATGAAGATGTATGTTTGACATACTGCAATACGTAGAAACCTGACATGATGTTTGGTGTATGCATTTATTGGTTGATTTCAGCCTAAATTAACTCCCTGCCATGAGATGGGATGAGAGTTGAGAGCAACATAGACAAAACTAAGTGGCAATTGTCCTTCATTCTTTTGCCTGAGATAGATCTTAATGAAATTCTTTGATGGACCATGCATGTTCATTTTTCATGTCTATACACTGCACTTTGCATTTACATTTGACCATAATCTCCTGGCTTTGTTCTTCATTCTTGCAAGGTAAAAGAATGGAAGAAAATTGCAAGTCTTGAAGAGATTAGGTTGATTTTCATGTTTTAATGGAAATATGATGTGAGCTACAGGGAAAGCATTTTTCACTGTCATACTAATTAAAAGGATGTGAAAGAAGACTGTTTTTCATAGTTTTTCGTAAAGTTCTTGGTGCTAAAATGCTTCTTTGTTTAGTTGTATTCTTATTTTACTCGATTTTGACAGTTGCATAGCACACGCTAGTATGCTTTCAAAGCATTTCTCTCATAATTATCAATTATCGGGATCAGAACCTCATTCTTTCTATCACACATTGCTGTGAAGGGGTGAGTCTGTACGGCATATGGGGTTCTCCCTTTGTATTCTGAAATCAATTGTGATAATGAAAACTTTCTCTCCACATTTGTCCATAGAAATGCAATGCACATCTATTTCCTTCCTTCATAGGTCATGAATGGGCTGGTGCTACATGCAAATGTTACACCATTTTGTTTGGGCTTCTTCTTTACTAATATAGTAGTTGTGACAACAGAGTATTGTTTGCAGAGTGATTGGTTAAGAAGCTGCCTTCTTTTATCCTGTTTGGTGCTGTCTGGAACTCTATAATGATCTCCATACCAATTTTTTCTGATACATGTACATTTTTGAAGTAATACGCATTCTTTTGTTTTTAGAATTCTGGTCAAATAGCTCCCTTAGATGAGATAGTAAGACTGAAGGAGAAATATCGTTTCCGCGTATTATTGGATGAGAGCAACTCATTTGGTGTGCTTGGACGTTCTGGAAGAGGTCTCACAGAGTACTGTGGTGTCCCTGTAAGTTTGAAGGATTATTTCCATCTTGATTGGATTGGTATAGTATTTTGTATTCACAGTTTCTTTCTGCAGGTCGAGAAGATAGATATCATAACTGCCGCTATGGGACATGCCTTAGCAACGGAGGGTGGATTCTGCACTGGAAGTGCTAGAGTCATTGATCACCAAGTATGGAACATGTTGACCGTGAATGGAGACTTTTTTTAATGCATTTGATAACCATTTCATAGATTTAGAATTGTTTCTTTAAGTAATTGACAAAGAAGGCAAAAGGAGAATCTCCAAGCGATCATGCTTGTTTGAATGGTCATAATGCTAAATTTCTTTTGACTTTCAAAATGTTAATGCCTTGGTTCTTGCACATTTTCTTTTGCAGCGATTGAGCAGTTCAGGATATGTATTCTCTGCTTCTTTGCCTCCATATCTTGCAAGCGCTGCAATTACTGCTATAGATGTCCTGGAGGAAAACCCTGGCCTTTTGACAAAACTGACGGCTAATGTCGCTCTGCTGTTGAAAGGTTGGTCCTTACCTTGCTCTTGCTGTTTTATGAGATGCCTTATTTGTCGAGAATGCAGGAAATACTTGGTGTCTTTTGTCATCCATCCGGCCATGAGGGCCCAATAAGCTAGTTAGTTATCAGGACTTTTCAAATGAGTAGTCTTTCTGATTCATAATATTTTTTTTCCTGTCATAAAATGAGTAATATTTGATCACGAAAATTCAGCTTGATTTATTTGTTGCTCTTTTCCTGCATCATTTTTCTGATTCAGTGAGTTTGGATTAGCCTTATCAACACTAAAGACTGCTCCTGCAGAAGCAGCATAGGATTCCTGTTATAATCGTGATGATGCTTTTGCGGCTTTGAGTCATTCTCTAGGTTTATTTCTGTGGAAAGTCAAATGCTTCAGTGACTTGTCATTTTTTTCTGCTGCATGTCCTTGAGAAGTCAGGGATTCCTGACATTCTTAATCAGATTTCCTTTTCGTTGTCAACATATCTACGTTTACCAACTACGCAGAAGAAAGTATATATTTTCACTGCACTCGGTTCTGAGTCTACTTTCCTATTTCAGAACTATCGGGCATACCGGGTCTCCTAATAGCAAGCAGTCCAGAATCACCTGTTGTTTTCCTTAGATTAGAAAGGTCGACAGGTTCTATGAAGGATGACCAACACCTCCTTGAAGATATTGCTGCTCGTGTAAGTAATCTTCTGCTTTATTTAGATTAAGCCTGGCGAATCACTTCTTTACTGATATGTTTTTTTTGCAAATGGCTCTTGTATTTGCAGGTATTGAACGAAGATTCTTTGCTTGTGGTGGTGTCGAAAAGATCAACACTTGACAAGTGTCGTCTGCCAGTCGGGATAAGATTGTTTGTTTCGGCTGCCCATACAGAGTCCGATCTGATGAAAGCTGCTGATTCGTTGAAGAGGGCTGCATCACTGGTTCTGAAGGGTTGTTAATTTAATAGTCGACCGAGATTTCTTGGATATTCGTTTGATGTCAGGTCTAGTTTTCAGTTTTGACGTTGTATTTAAGCTAGGCATTGACTAACAGTTGGATGGATAGTACCACTTCTGGTTGTTAGATTATACAAAGAATTCCTTCTGCGCCTTTCTTTTGGAAGTTTTCCCTCCTTTTGTATCGGTAGCTCTCAACTCTTGTATTACTGATTCTCTTGCCGAGAAACATTTTTCCTAATTTAGACAGTTTGTGGCATGTCATAGCACTAACTGCTTTAGTTTCTTAATGCAAATTCTGCCAAATGATAACTAGGTTTACACTCATTACTCGAGTTTTCTTCCTCTGGGTAAGACAAGCAACGATAGCGAGTCTCAAACTAAGAAATTATGCTTTACTTGGACCGGTTCAGGTCCGACTTCTGTTCTAGGAACCTTTGGCATTAGTTGATATGCCCTACTATCTGCTAAAGTAAACTGCTATATTGAGAACTGATTTATGCCCTGAATATCTACATGTCACCAAGAAGATGGGCCGGTATGTTGCGAGGAAAAAGTGTCCCCAATATCTATTGAAGCCTAAAGAAATTGATCATTGTGCTTCATCGGCCTCGGAAGTTCCATTGTTACTTGAGCTCTACATCGTTGGTCGGACTAAGGTTCAGTTGGTTTTCTGACTGAATCTCCCTTGGCTCATCAGGTTAACATTTGGGTCAACATGTAAGTGTCTTCAGGATGCGGATGGTCTTAGATCACATGAAGTGTCTCTCTTCCTGAAGCTGAAGATTCCCGGTTGCCGACATATTGGCTTCCGTGAATTCATCTTGTTCTTGTCTGGGATGATACAACAGTAAATTCTTGCAGCTGTCTATCCGATTCGACCTTTCAGTGATTTGTGTGATTTTCTTGTGTTACCATGCTATCCTTTCCCAGAGAACATATGTTGTAAATAAGCATCGTGTGAATCTTGCTCTAGTCACTCACACTAACATGAGAGCTTGCATCTGGCTTCTAACAAGCTAGCTATGATTTCTCTCCAGAAGCATTTAATGCTTGAAGTGTCTCATCTTTACGCAGAATGTAGGCGGCCGAGGCGATCCCTTGTGTTAGTGAGTCAACTTATACGCAGTGTAGATGTACTCTTTCCTTTATATGATACAAAATCACACCTTTATACGTGTGCTTAAACAACCGGCATCATCAATGGGTATTAAAACATAAAAGATACCAAGTGCCAAAACCATAATGCCAAAACAAGAGCAAGTTTTTTTTTTTTAATGTGATGTTATGGCTTTAATTTTTATAAGCTTATATATCCTGGTTGCCATGTTTGTCCAAAAGCCGTACTAGATTTTTTTTTATTAGGATTAAGACTTTTCCCTATTAGCAATGTTGTGATGACCTTCAATACAAACCCAATATCTTTAATGTGAGGGAAAATATAACAAAAAACCCAAAAATTGTACCCATTATGACATCCATACTCCAAATTTTTTTTGGGATATTAAAATCTCCAAACTTGTATATGTACATATTTAAGAGCAGAAACATGCTTGATTTTTCCTTTCTAGTCCAACAACATGTTTGGGGACCAAGACATTTCCTATATTGTTGTCCTCATCATTATAGTATTCATTAGAAATCTTAGGATAAAAGCCACCAAAAATCCTAAACTGTATCCATGGTGATTCTACTTGGGTCTTCAAAACCCAATGGCTATTCGACAAGCACTTGTTATTTGATATAACCATTTAGAAATGCACTTTTGACGTCCATTTGATAAAACTTGAAATCACAAAAGCAAGAATAAGCTAATAACAGTCCTATTGCTTCTAATCTTACAGCAGGAGCATCTATCTCATCATAATTAATACCTTCGTCTTGAGAATATCCTTTAGCAACTAGTGTAGCCTTATTAAGTACCATATTACCCTTGTCATCAATTTTTTTTTTCTGAATACCCATTTTATACTTATGGTAGAATGATCTTGAGGTCGAGATACAAATTCCCATATTTCGTTGACTTTGAACTGATATATCTCTTTTTGCATAGTTTCAATTAAGCTTTTGTTAACAATAGCTTCATCAATTTCCTTGGGTTCGATCTTAGAAATAAATGCCAAGGGATTCATCAATTCTTGGAATGAAGACCTGGTTTTGATTCTTCATCAATTTCTCCAAGGATATGCTCCTTAAACTGATCTGTCTTGAACCTCAAATGCTTTGGTAAAAATGTAGGATTTTAATATAGCTTCCGGTTGTCTTTGTCGATGGATATCGTTAGCCTATGTAGGCATCAGCATGAATTCTTCATTATCATCAGCTATTATCCTTAAACAGGGTATTTATGGAACACTCCACTTCTTGATATACTTTGTTAAACACATGATATGCTCTACTAGAAAATGAGTAGCCAAAAAAAAATACCTTTACTTGCCGAGGGATCAAATTTCCCGGCATTGTCATTGACATTTTGAGAATGTAACATTTGCACCCAAACAAATGAAAGTATGAAATGGTTGGCTTTCTACTTTTATAGATTTCATAGGGTGTTTTCTCCGACAATGGTCTCAAAAGTACTATGATCATAATATAGCAAGCTATGGCAACAGCTTTTTCCTAAAAGTACGTAGGAACACTTTCTATCATCATTGTACTTGCCATTTTTTGGAGAGAACAATTTCTTCTTTCAGCAAAATCATTTTGTTAAGAAGCATAGGCAGTAGAGAAATTGTGATCCAGACCATTTTCATCACAATATTATGAGAAGGTTTAATTTTCAAACTCCCCTCCATAATTGGTTCGAATTGACGTGATGCTACATCTTTTTTCGCTTTGAGCTCTTCATGCAAACTTTACGAAGGATTGAAAGCATCATGCGTATGGGCTAGAAACATTACCCACTTGATTGCATTCGCATCATCGCCATATGGATAAAGGCTAGAAATGACCACCTGATTGAGTAGGAAGTTGAAGATGAAGATTCGTAAGAGTGAAGATCAAAAGAGGAAGCCTTTGCTCGGAATCTGGACTACTTTAAAAAACGTGCAGCTCGATCCCACGTGGTGATTTTTACGAGGTGGTAGCAGAAAATGCAAAAGTAACTTTCAGTCGCGTGAGATAAAGAGTATGGATAAATGCACCGAAAGATTAAAACTTGTCACAAAATTGCAAATGAGTTTTAAAATTTTTAAAATGTACAATCAAGCCTTAAATTTTTTCGCGAAAATACAATGGATTCCTAAAACTTTTAAAAAGTGCAATGAATGGAAGGACTTGATTGGACCAATTTGATAAATTTTAGGACTTGATTAAACTTTTTAAAACTTTTAGGGCTCAATTGCATTTTTGCGACAAATTTTAGGTCTTAATTGCACTTTTTAAAAGTTTTATGACTCAAATGCACTTTCATAATTAGTTTAAGAACTTTCAATGTATTTATTCCTAAAGAGTATAAACAGGAAATGCACCTCTCTTCCAAATCCCAGAGATGCTGATGATTTTCTAAATATTTAACAAAATTATTAATCATTCAACCCATTTTTAAAGAGGCACATGTTCATACCAAAAAATGACAAACTTTTATCGTTGACAAATGATGGATTCAATTGATGATAGTAATGATTGGTTATAATTAAGTCGCCGAGCAATAAAGTGGTCGACATGAAGATTGTCTTGCAAGTATCAATTACCAATGCGAAGAGAGCGGTCAATGAGGAGCGTCATCAATTGATGAAACTTGTTAACATTTCCGGCTCAAAATTTGCTAAATATTGAAAGGTGAGGAGAATGTCGAATTTAGCTGGAGGGGTACCAAATATTATGCCTAGTGACAATTATAGTGCCAAAGCCATCCCGATGACCATGGAAGTTGTAATCCTTTGTGAATAATGATTGTCAAGATAAAAAAAAAGCACGTTTTAGCCGTAATTAGAGTGTATGCAATCTTGCATGCCTGTCCAAGATCAATATAGAACCTCTTCTCGCAAAAAGCCAAAGTCAATATTTTTTATGAAAGATTTTTCACTTTATGGATGAAACAAATATACATAAACTCATGTTTCCAAAAGCATGAGTTTATGCGTGCGTGTGTGTGTCTATATATATATATTTATATTTTTTTTTTCCCTTACCAAAAAAAATATACATAAACTCATGCTTTTGGAAACATACATAACCAAAAGGGAAATTCTTTAAGTGAATATGGACTTCTACTCCCGTGCTTTTAGACGTTCAACTTGCATTGGATTTTGAGTAGTTCGCATGATCCGATTTGATTTGGATTTTGCTTATAGATTCAAACTCGAGACATATTCTAACAATTACTTTTGTTTGTTAATCTGACTTGTCATTAAGTAGTATCACTTGTTTGCTGGAATTGGAAGGAAAAAGAATGTACAACTAAGCACACAAGAAAAATGTTTCATTCTTAATAGGATACAAAATAAGTACGTTTTGCAAGCATCTTTCCCAAAAAACCATCCCTCAAAGAAACATCACCTGCAGGTTGAAGTTGGGAGCTGGCATTGCTCTGCTTTTCTTTTTCGAGCCTTGATTTCCTATTATATTCTCTCCCGATCTAATGTGGGAGTTTTTTCTCACTTTCTTTGGCGTCTTCTTTCCCTCATTGTCATTGCTTTCTTCACTCGTCGTGGTGAAAAAATTTCCTTGCGGATAAAAATTTCGTGAAAATGTCATCACTAGTCCAACCAGTAGAATGCCTGGAATGTGGCTCTATGACTTCTCCGAGATTGGGCAAAATCTGTCCTCTCCCAATTTATGTCTAGATCAAATCTGTGAGCTTTTCTCTCTTCATCTGATATTTTCTTAGTGCCAATTTGACAACTTGTCAAGTAGTGAAAATTTCTATTTTTTTATTTCCAGAATCAGTTTGAGAGTAAAAATCCGTTTGTTAAATTTTGTGCCCAGGCACAATTTTGCAAAAAACTGTTCCCAAAATTAGTTTTGGAACAGAATTAGGAAACAAAAAAAAGTAAGTTCTTGATTCTGGAACAATTTTTTCATTTCTGATTATTCTTGGTTTTCTTCTTTTTTCTTAGTTTGTTGTTTTTCTTCTTCCCAACTTGTCGCCTCCTGCCTTTGGTCGGCCGCAGCCACCGGCCAGGGCTGGTGAGGGCGGGTCACGACTGTAACATCCCGAAATTCAACCCACTTTCGTTATCAATGAAAGTGATATTATTTCTCATTGTGTTTCAGTAAGTCTCGCTCGGATCTGATCAATTTTGGGATACTGACTAATAGGGAAAGGCTAACTAGGAAAAACGGTACGTGTACCTAAGAACTCGACCGCAAATTGAATCCGATTTCGAGATACGACGAGAGAATATTTTGTACCAATGTAGGCCGGTTTAAGGGAAGTGACGGATTGGGTTGGACCGACGACGTACGATCAGATAGCGGGTGATTCCGCACGACCGAGAGTGCGCGTGCGACGAATGATCCCGAACTTGTTTCGAACGACTGCGACCCCTGGGACTAGCGATAAATTCTCGTGTTCTCTGGAAATTGAGACCGCCATGACTCGAGTACTCTGGATCGATACGCGTAACCCCTAAACAGCCACCCGTTAGTGAGAGACACTAAAATTGCAAATCGAGTTAGATTGATCGTGGAATTGAGTACGGACTTCGGCGTCGAATTTCGTGGGCGTACGCGACTATTTTGCAAGGACGACATCATTTTTATGTGGCTAGTCATATTTGGAATCAATAGAGTCAAAATTTGGAAGATTGATCGGGGATCGAAAAATTATTATTTTGCCCTTGTACCCCTAGCATTGTATTCCGAATTTTGGGGTTGATTGGAGATTATTTTAAGGTTTAATATTGTTTTGTTTCAGTCCAATAATGCTAGAAATTATGGTCTAAAATGCCCCCAAGAGTTTTGCCAAGTTTAAACCTCAACCTTGGAATTAGGGGCAAAATTGGCATTTTGAAAGTTTGGTCAACCACCCCACCATCTCACTCTTTCTTTAAACACTCTAGTCTCTCTCTCTCTTCTCATTTTCTCCCCCCAAGCCACCGGCCACTCTCCCCTCTCTCGTGAGCTCCTCCCTCCCCAGCCTTACGCCGCTGTCGCCGTTGCTCGTCGGGAAGCAGCCACCGTCGCTGGTGCTACCGCCCCCTCGCCTCACCCCACCGTCACCATTCTGACCCTCTCTCTCCTCTCCCTCGCCGTGTCTCTCCCTCTCCTGTCTCCTCCTCTCTTCTTCGGTCGCGCAAGGAACTCGCCGGAGCCGCCGCTCGCAGCCACTGTTCCGGCGCGGATCTGCCGCTGCCCAGCTGTCCCCGCCACTTGCTCAGCCTTGTTGGAAGCCCAAGAATCCAAGCGAGTACAACCCTAAACCCGATTTAGGCTAATTTACATTTCTAGATGGATTTTAGGGGTTAATTAGGGTATTTTAGGGGTTAAATGGTGGAGGCTGTTAGGGGCTGATGTTGCGGCTGATTTGAGGGCCTAGGGTGGTGATTTGATCGAGGTTTAGCGGCCCGTATTGTGCTGTGCGATATGGGGTCGAATGGGCCCGAGTTCGATCAAGTTCGGGTCTAATGGTGGAGTGTAGTGTGTGCGCTGATATGGTACTCTTGGTGGTTGATTTGGATGATGTTGTGATGGCCTAGTGAGATGATTTAAATGAGATTCGGTGGCCTAGAATGGACTGGTTGTTGGCTGATCATTGTGGACTTGGTTTGGGCTAATATGTGGGTTAATTTGGGTGTAATGTGTGGGCCGTGTAGTGACTGGTCGTGTGGTGAATTTCGGGAGCCCAATGTAATGATTTGGAGGTGGATTAGTGGCCTAAAGGGGGCTGTATGGTGGCTGTTCATTATGGAGTTAATTGGGCCTTGTTCGGTTAATGTGTGATATTTGTGTGAAATGCTTAGAGTGTCTTGATTGCCTATGTAGTGGCTGAACTGTGCACAATTTATGATTGATTATGTGATGCCATGTTGTGTGCTTGGTGTGGCCAAATGATGAGATGCTTGGTGGGCCTTAAGCATGTGTAATTCTATTGGCTCGATCGCGTGATTTTGGTTGCCAATTAAGTACCATGACTGTTTTGATTGAATTGCTTAAGTGAGTACGTTATGGCACTAATTGAGCATGTTGCGATATTTATTAAGTGTGTGGCCAAGTGAAATTGAATATTTAACGTAGAATTTGGATGCCCAAGTGTGATCGTTGTGACCCTCAATGTGCACCTTGAACATTGGCATCGCATGTGCATATGCGAGTGTGCGCGAATGACACTAGCATGTGATCGCCTAATAGCCCTGATGCGTTTTACGCGGGGTTCAGATAATAATTGGTGTGTGTGAACGTGTGATCACATGAGACCCTGATGCGTTTTACGCAGGGTAGTGAACCGTCCTGATGCGTATTACGCGGGACGATACTCGGATTACCGGAAGGTGACCAGCCTGATGCGTTTTACATGGATTGAGTGTCATGAGCCTGAAGCGTTTTACGCAGGCCGGAGATCGATCTCAAAATAATGAACCTGATGCGTTTTACGTTTGTCGGTGAAATTGGCAATTATAAGTGTGCAGGAGTGCAAGTGTGCGATGTGCATTAATGACGCATGAATATGAGTGTGAGCACGAGCATATACGTAACATGCGTCGCGACTGATTGATATGCGCATATGTGACGTGATTGGATTTTGTGGCATTATTGCAATTGTGTATAATGCGTCTAACCTGTAGGGTCAAGTATCACTAGATTTGGGCCCGAGGGCCCGAGTCACTTAAGTTTGATCTGTGTGTTGTTTGGTGTTCGTCGGGAGGTGCATATTAGCCTAGCTTAGGTTTAGGGAACCTACTTACTGAGATTTATTCTCACGATTGTTTAAACCAAAATTTTCAGATCCCCGACCTTGAGATATCTCCAGTACTAGTACGTTTTGGGATTCCTCTCTAGATAGATCAGGAGGAGTTGGTGTACCCTGTAGGGAACGGAGATTTTTGGGTCAGATATCTTTCCACGGTTTGGGTCGAAGCGGGCGAGGATCTTAACTAGGCCCACAAGTATATAGCGTGGTGTATTAGGGATCAGGAGGGGACCTATGGACCTTTCCAATCTTTTGAGGTTCCACTGATGGATGTTGGGGATCATGAACCCCAGTGTCTTGATGGGGAACTGGCGAGCCCTGACCGTATGCCGGAGGATGGGGATGCAGACCTGGAGCCGATGGAGTCGGAGGACAAGGAGCCTGAACCCATGGAGCAGGATGTGGAGTCGGAGGACGAGGCCGAGCCGATGGATTCCAAGGAGGAGTTAGTGGAGGCCGAGTCCGAGCAGGATTCCTTAGACTCCGAAGTTGAGATGTCTGATAGCTCTTCCGAGTCATCGGGATCCGACTCGGACTGGGTCCCGTAGGTTAGCTTTAGTCCTAGTTATGAGAGGGCCAGTACCTTTTTAACCAGAGCCCTTTTAGAGTTAGTAACCTTGACCGCTCGAGCCACCTACCCCTTTTTATTAGTAGTTGCCATTGATCTGCTTTTGATTTTTGAGCGCAAGCTGTAAATAGATAATGTATATGGTTCCCAGTTTCAATACAAGTGTATATTTATTCATATTGTTTGTTGTGTGACTATTCTTGGTGTTATGGTTTAAAATTGTCCGAGTGTTGTATTGCTTCCGTGTGTGTTTTAATTTCTATATTGTGTGTTGGGTCGGCGACGCGTCTTGGGACGTCGCACTTGAATCGACCTTTTCGAGGGATGTGACGTACCGTAGGGTGCGGGGCGTGACAACAACCACGACAGCGAAGCCTCGCTCAGATCTAGTGATGGTGAGGTTGGTCTCACCAGATCTAGGTGAGATCGAGCCTCGCCTAGCCAAGGCGATTGGCCATAGCTAAGGAAGGGAAGGAAAAAAAAAGAAAAAAAGAGGAAAAAAAAGAAAGAAATATTAAAAAATTGAAAATATTATTAATAAAAAGAAATTTTATGTAGTTACCAATTGCATTTATGTTTTTTTTTCTATTTCAAGAATTGAAATTTTGGGTAGTTACCAAATGCCTTAAAATGTTTAAAAATTATTCTCGAGCATGGAATAAAAAAGAATTATTTCTGAGCAGAATTTGTTTCTGGGCACAGAATTATTGCTATGCGCAGCCTTAGAGGCCTTTGATCTGTGGTGGTTCAATGTGTTGTTGTTGTTTTTATCTGTGTATGGCGATGGTGTTGAGAATGTTGAACCTAGGTGTGTACCGTAAGCAGTAGTTTCTGAAAGGGAAGATCTTGGCATGTGCTCATTATCATTGACAGTTCTGGTTATCGGCAGCTGATTGTTTTTTTGATATTGTAATAGATCTAGTCTTTTGGGAGGAGAGAGTACTTATAACTGCAAGCTGTGCTCTTTTGTTTTATTTTGCACTTCTTTGAGATTTGCTTTGCTTTGAAGCTTTATACGTTCCTTTCATGTTGATTATGAGAAATGATTGAAATTTTCTTTCAACAAAAAAAAAAAACTAGTGTTTAAATTAGGAAATCTCAAATGATAAAACTAGAAGCGAGAAAGTGTCTTATGGATTCCTAATTTCTTGTGTTTGCAAGTCAATCAATGCTCGAATTATCCTTGAAAAATTTTGAAACATATTAAAGTGGAAATTTTCTATATTCTATAGCACATAATTACTTTATTGACAATGTGATAACTTGCTTCTCCATGTTCTGGATGCTGTGGAAAACAAGTGATAGAGCGATAAAAAAGGGATTGAGGAAATAAATCAAGTGATAATTGGTTAGGTCGTGGAAAAAGTACAAAAGGAAAATCCTAAATCTATTGTACTTATATCAATTTAGTCATAAACCTTTCAATTATACCAATTGAGTTATAAACCGTTTAACGATTTGTCAATATAGTCATTCTGACCAATTTTGATCAGAAATCATTGGCTGGAAATCACTGACATGGACACTAGTCATCTTACATGGTACAACCGACCTAACGTGGATAATTTTTAAATTTTTTCTGAATTTTTTATTACTTTTTTGTTTTTCCCTTTTTTTCTCTTTTTCTTCTTTTCTTTCATTCCTTTTTTTTTTTCCCAATTGTGGGCCAGCGAGGATGTCGTGACCCTCGACGGACACAGGCGAGCGCATCGCGATCCTCACCAGCCAACAGATGAGAGCGTTGGGCCCTTGCCCGAACTAATGAGGGTCGCTATGCCCTCGATAGCCACAGGCAAGGGCATCGTGGTCCTCACTAGCCAACAAATGAGAGCGTCGGGTCCTTGCCTGAACTAATGAGGGCCGCTACTCCCTCGCTGGTCACAAGCGTGGGTTGTGAGCCCTTTGCTTGGATCTTTGCGAGGGCGTTGTGGCCCTCATTGGCCAATGGACAAGGGATTCACGGCCCTCGCCGGCCAACAGGCGAGGGTGTTAGCTATCACTTGATCTGGGCAAGGGCCCGATGCTCTCACCTATCGCTAGCGAGGTCCATAATGCCCTTAGCTAGACTAGATTATGCCAACATACAATAAATTTAAGACTTTCTAAAAATTATACGAAAATCTTATCACGTGATTTTCACGGCTTCAAT
Source organism: Syzygium aromaticum (assembly GCA_024500025.1). Classification (NCBI taxonomy): domain Eukaryota; kingdom Viridiplantae; phylum Streptophyta; class Magnoliopsida; order Myrtales; family Myrtaceae; genus Syzygium; species Syzygium aromaticum. The sequence goes on along the minus strand of CM044888.1, from coordinate 9,361,479 downwards.
GCTAACTTGGTGAGACGTAATTCATCCATTATTCTCCACCAGTCGCCCGAAAAATTCCGAAGACCCGATAACTCCCCATCAACTGCGCATCAACAAGGCAAAAGTGGCAAACCCATGAAAGGTATAGATAGATATGAATCCAGAGCCCAAACCTGGTCAAACACAAAATTGATTAGTCGGTCACCAAATGCAAATTCAAATCCGACTTTCCCATTTAGATTTATATTGCCGACTTTAACTTGGATATGCATGCGCCCTAAATAGCAACTAGTCCAATTCCTCTTTGTGAAATTTACTAATCGGAATGGCCATCGGACAAACGTCGGACATCCCAAATGGGAAATCTCCCATGAGAATTCGGTCGTTTTGCAAAAAATTGTGCTTTTCATGTCGACGATGAAGACATATCATAACAACAGCTACTTATGAAGTAGTCTTGAACTAAATTCGATTGAAGATCCGACTTAAAACGATGGGTATGCATGCGTAGTCCAGAAAGATCTGGCTCGAGTAAGGATGGCCAAGGATAACTTGCTCCAAAACCTTAATATTAGGAAAACAAAATCACAAATAATTTAATGCAAATCAATTTTAGGAACAAATTAATTACTTGTAACCAAAATTATCGTTATATGGAAGGCACAGCATACAATAGCAAGTTTCTAAACCCAGATCTCTGAATAATTTACATCATCGGCTGATGTTCTGCGAGAAGTAACAACGATGAAATCGCCTCCATGTCCTTGATACGATCCTGCAGTTTCTCCCGAAGGTCTTCCAATGAGCTCTTCAACAAGCGGAGTTCGGGCAATCCGAGTTGATCGACTGGGGGTTGGCCTTTGGCAGCTCGTTTCGCTTTCACCACCTTCTCGAGCGTCTCTCCTCGCTTCTCCTCTGCGTTCAGCCGCTTCAGTAGATCGAGGAGTCGCTGGTTTAGATTATCATCGGTCATGCTCTTGTCATGAGATTCAGCGTCTTTGCTTGTACCCTCATCCGGGGTCTGTTCCTGATTTCGGAATCGATGAACGATGGATTCGACATTCGGATGCCCGAACGAAAAGGGTTTGCCTCCAGGGGAAAACACGATGATCGCAATCTGGACAGCGCATAGGATGGCAAGCTCGTTAGCCTTCTTGAAAAGCCCGGTTCTTCGCTTCGAGAAAGTCACTTGCCTCGTGCTGCTGTCTGTCACCATCTCTATCTCGATCTTGCGTCGACCCATGATTAATTCCTTCAGCGGCGAAGTTTCTATAATCTGTTGCTTTGCTCAATTGCAGAATACAATGTGAAGAACTCGAGGATCCATTTTAACACACATATATAACCATATTTCTGAGACATTTCGAGATTTCTAATACTGTTTTTGGAACCTTATTACCATATATGGATTAGGTTTTACTGGCAAGGCAAGTTCTTTAATTCTCCTTCCTTTGTGTGACTAAAACATGAACCTCCTATGGTTCCTTGCTGTCATATTTATTGTCTTCCGAACAAGCAAAACATAGGTTATTCCTATCCAGAGTCACCATAATTTACTGGTGTTCCATAACTTGAAAATTAATTTATTCGTGAAGAATAATATATTCATTTGCGGATGAAAGAAAAATATAGCTTAAATTAGTAAGAGAATGTAGCGACTTAGTTGAGGCAATATTAGAATTAAGTTGTAATTTCAATATTTAGTATTATATTTGTGAAATTCAACATTTTGCTTAAATCTTGATTTGGAAATACACCATGCATTAAAGAATGCGAAAGATGCATTAATAATTATTAAGAGTTTGCCTTTAGGCTTAGTTTATTTAACGGAAAATGTTACATTCATGGAAAATATTTTATTGAGATTCATTTTTCAGGAAAATGACAATATTTTTCGGTGTTTGGCCGAAACCTGAAAAAGAACTAGAAAACATTTTTCGACATTTAGAAAGGAAAATCTGATTTGATTTTACTAAATACACATATATTATTCAGGTCCTAATAACTTGCGCATGGCCACATGGGTAGCTGGGGAACCAAACACGGGCACTAAGATCCTGAGTCCAGCCTCGATGAATCGTGACCTAGCCGCCGAAGACCCCGAGCACTGGCACTTGGGTCTCGAGCAAGAGCACAAGCACTGGTCCCAACTCTACAAAGGTTGGACCCAAAGCCCTTGTGCCCATGCCTAGATCCCTGGCACCTAGGCCATGGTCCACAAAAGCTGAGCGCGGGACCTCCATACCTGAGCTCAGGCCCCAGGTCCGTAGAGGCCAGGTTGGGGACCTAGCGCTCGAGCTTGGGTCCTCGACACTCAAGCCTTGGTCCATCACTTGTTGGGCCCAGGACGCTTGTTCCCATGCTTGAGTCCCCGACGATTGGGCCCGGGTCCATTGAGGTCAAACCCGAGCCTTGATGGAGCTAGGCACAGGCACCAAGGTCCCAAGTCACGGCCTCAATAGATGCTAGCTTGGGTGTGTGGGATTCGAGCATTGGCTTTGGGGTGCTGGGCCCGGCCTTAGTGGATCTTAGCCTAGGTGTTGGCAACTTAGGCATGGGTATCAGGCTCTCGAGCTTCTACCTTGATGGACCCTAGTGTGGGCATTGGGGTCCCAAGCCTCATCCTTGATTAGCTTAGGCTTAAGCAGTAGGGATTTGAGCACGAGCATTAAACCGAGGACCTAAGCTTGAGCGCCGAGGATCTGGGCACGATATTTATGGACTTTGGCCTAGGTGCAGGGGACCAGGCATGGGTGTTGAGGTTCTGTACTCAACTTTTATGGACCTGGGCCTAGCCTCAATGGATTCAAGCACTGGCGGTGGGGACGGGAGGCCCTGGTGCTAGGACTAGTCTTGGACACTAGGGACCCGAGAATGAGCATTAGGGTTTCTCTATCCAAGCGCAAAGTTTTCAAGTCCAAATATCGATATTTAGTCATATTTTGGAAAATGATTTATGATTTTTTTAAAAGGAAATCATTTTTCTGAATTTAAGTATTGGTTTTCAATTGACTAGGATAACATTTTCCATTAACTCACTTTCCTAAGTGATTCAAATGATAGAAAATGAGAAAAATGTTTTCTTAAAAAAAAAATTCGCAAAACAATCATAGCCTTATTTTCAATCATTTCCAATTTTGCCCTACTCTTTTCTTCCTTTCCCACGTACAAAAGAGGAAAAAAAACTACTTTTGGAAAGGGGTTTATTACCATATCTGGAGGGCCTATAGATGTTTGGCATGTGGGTTAGCAATTTGTTACTTGCATGTTTTCGCGATGCTGCGTAGGGGTGTGTAAAAGAACTGGGGACTGCCTTGAACCTGATCAGACTAGCTCGAAACAGGTGGTTCCTAAGGGAATTAGTCCAATTCCTGATTCTAATTTTTTGGAACTAGTGGGTACCAGTCCGATTCTCGGTTTCATGTGTGGAATCGACCACCCGCCTGCCCGGACTGGACCAGTATTATATATATATAGATCAAAAAAGAGCAAAAGCTTTCTAAAAAAGGATTATGAGATATTTGCACCCAATATGATCCATCTTTTGAATCTTTTGATAAAACCAAATGTTTTGGAAAATGCTCGTCCAAGGAGAAAGAGCAAAAGAAATTTTATAAGAAACCTTATAGAAGAAAATTTGATAAAAAATTTTCTAAGAATAAGGAAAATGAAAATTTTAATAAAAATAAAAAGTCGAAGAAAAATTTTAAAAATATTACTTGCTATAATTGTGGTAAGAAAGGCCACACTTCTCAGTTTTGCAAAATTAGTGAAAAAATTAATGAGTTAGATTTAGATGAAGAAACCATAGATCAGCTCAATCAATTAATGATTGAAGATGACAGTAGTTCTTTTGATGAATTTAGTTTTGAAAGGGGTTTGCAGATTTGTGATTTAGAAACCTCTTCATCATCCACTTCAGAAAGTGAAAATGTAGATGCCACCAATTTTGAAATAAATGTTTTGACAAAAGAAGAAGAAATTCTTTTACAAACTTTTGATCAAATCACTGATTCCGAAACAAAAATTAAATATTTGAATAATTTCCAAAACCCCAGGTCAATTTTTACATCTCCACTTCAAAATGACAATCCTTACAATATTTCTAATATATTGGGAAAAGTTAAAAAAGCAAACTTCAAATCGATTTCTATAAGTGATCTTACTCATGAAATCAATAGACAAAAGCAAGAGATTCAAGATCTCAAAACTGCTCAGTTAATCATGCAAAAGGACATTTTGGATATTAAAATGAAACATTTGAAAGGAAAACAGAAGGATGAAGACTTTGTTCTCAAACTTCTCCTCCTGATATAAATTTCCTTTTAATGCTTTCTAAGGGAACCGCCAGGAAATGGATTATCAATATTTCTATACGAATCCAAAATGAAATTGTTTTGGAAACAATAGCTCTTTTTGATACAGGTGCAGACCTTAATTGTATAAAAGAATGTCTTATACCTACTAAATATTTTGAGAAAACTTCACAAGCCCTCAAGTCAGCATTCGGGGATAGGTTAATTATAAATTATAAAATCCATGAGACCGAAATTATTAAAAACCAAGTTTCTTTCAAAACTCCTTTTCTTCTTGTCAAAAATATCAAGCAAAATGTAATTTTAGGATCACCTTTTATCAATTTGCTTCAGCCTTTCAAAGTTTCTGAAAAATGCATTGAAACCAAAACCCTAGGCAAGAGAATTTGCTTCAATTTCGTTTCAAAATCTCAAACCAAGAATTTGAATATCCTTCAAGAACATTCTATTTTAGAAATAAATTGTATGATTCAGGATAAAGAAAATCATCTCCAGTTTCTTAAAGATGACCTTGAATACAAAAGAATAGATGATAATCTTTCCAAAGTAAATTTTCAGAAAAAGATTTCCTATCTCTAAAACCAGATCAAAGATTCAATATGTTCTAATATTCCCAATGCTTTCTGGTCTCGTAAGTATCACATAGTTGATTTACCTTATGAACCAGAATTTTCTGAAAAAGATATTCCTACTAAAGCTAGACCTTATCAAATGAACCACAAAGTTTTCAATTTCTGTCAAAAGGAAATTCAGGAACTTCTTAAGAAGAAGCTTATTAGGAAAAGCCAATCACCCTGGAGTTGCTCAGCTTTTTATGTTAACAAAAATACTAACTAGAAAGAGGAATTCCAAGATTGGTAATAAATTACAAACCTTTGAATAAATCTTTAAAATGGATAAGATATCCAATTCCAAACAAAAAGGATTTGTTGAATAGACTTTATAATGCAAAGATCTTTTCAAAATTTGATATGAAATCAGGCTTTTGGCAAATTCAAATTAGCGAAAAAGATAGGTACAAAATAGCTTTTACTGTTCCTTTTGGCCAATATGAATGGAATGTCATGCCTTTTAGATTAAAAAATGCCCTTTCTGAATTTCAAAGGATTATGAATGATATTTTTAATCATTGTTCTGATTACATCATAGTTTATATAGATGATGTTTTGATATTTTCTACATCCATAGAAAAACATTTCAAACACATTAATCATTTTATCAATATTGTAAAGAAAAATGGTTTAGTGGTCTCCCCTACAAAAATATCTCTGTTCAAAACCAAAATCCGCTTTCTAGGACATTATATTCATCAAGGTACTATCATACCCATTGAAAGATTAATAATTTTTTCTGAAAAATTTCCTGATGAAATCAGAAACAAAAATCAATTGCAAAGATTTCTTGGAAGTTTGAATTATATTATTGAATTCTTTTCACGCATCAATATAATTTGCAAATCACTCCATCAGAGGCTCAAAAAAGATCCTCCTCCATTGACCCAAATACATACTGATATTGTAAGCCAAATCAAACGTACAGTCAAGGAAATTCTTTGCTTACATCTTGTTGACCCGTCTGCTTTCAAAATTGTTGAAACAGATGCTTATGATATTGGTTATGGGGGAATACTTAAGCAATCCAAGGACAATAAAGAACAAATTATTCAATTTGTCTCCAAACATTGGAATGATTGCCAAAAGAATTACTCTACTATCAAAAAAGAAATCCTTGCTATTGTACTTTCTATTTCTAAATTTCAAGGCGACCTTTTGAATAAAAAATTCTTACTACGAATTGATTGCAAGTCTGCAAAAGATGTTTGCAGAAAGATGTTCAAAATATTGCTTTCAATCAGATTTTACCAGATGGCAAGCCATTTTATCTGTCTTTAATTTTGATATAGAATTTATAAATGGTTCTTCAAATTCTCTTCCAGAATTTCTTATAAGAGAATTTTTACATTGAAAATGCCTCCTAAACCTCCCAATAAGCCCACCAGAAAAGACAAAGGCAAAGAACCTGCTGAGCCATCTGCAGAACAAAAATCCTTTGGGAAAATGACCAATATCAGGAGTTGGCTCCAAGCTGCTCAAAGCCCGTTGAATATTACCACAATTTCTAGCCAAGCTAAACAAGAGCCAAGCACACCTTTTGATATTTCTAAGGTATCATACGAAGAAGATTTACCACTTCTTCAATAGGCTTTCAATAGTCGACCACAACTTTCCATGAAAATAGTAAGTCCTGATCCTTCTCCCATAGCCACTCAAAAGGCAAAGGGAAAAACAATTTCTAGTGAGGTAGTCATTCAGTCGACTCAGACAACCCCCTCAAACAAACAAATTTTTCCATAAAACCATTTTTCAAAATATATGCAATGTTGAAAATGGTTTTTATAATGAAGATCTATATCTTTTTGCCAGAAACTTGTTTTCTGAAAAATTCTTTTATACTCCACATGATATTTATAAGACAACAGAATTTTATGAGAAAATCCTTGAAGAAACAAAATCTGTTACTTTTAACCATTTCTCTGGTAAAGGCTACATAAATTACTCCACGGCTAGAATTCACAGGGTCATTCACCCTTCTCAATGGAAACCCAATCCATTAGATTTGAAAAAATTCAATAAGACCGAATCTCTTCCATACAGATCCTTCTTTTCATATTTTGACTATAAACAAGCCTGGTGGAATACTTTTTGGAGACAGAATGCCAATAACTCTCATACTTGGCTGTTCTTCTTCAAAAACTTTGATATCAAGCAAACACCATATTGGTTCATTCAATAGTGGGAACATCTTGGACCCACCGAAGAAATCCTCCACCCAAAGATCCAACCCAGCTATGAAATTTTTCTCACCAAATTCATCCCCTTTCCATTCGAGAAAAACTTCTCCAAACTTTTGCTATTTTTCTATCACTTCGGAATATCTTGGGTTCTAGGCTGGTATTTTGATTACAGCAAATCAAATGACAACGTTATCCCCATCTTAATAAGGAGATACAAAATCAAATGGTGGAATGGATTTAAATTTTTCAATAGAGTTTCTGAGCAAGCCATTCAACAATGGCTTACTTCCAGAGGGCTAGAACCCATAAAATCTGATGACATAACTCCGTTTCTACATGATAAAGGATTTGTGTTATCAAAGTTAGCATCTGCTAAATCCCACCAACAATTAGCAGGAATGTTGAAACAGGCCCTATCCCAAATTGAAGAATCCAGTTCTTCTCACTCCCATCATAGTGGAGATACAAAGGAGGATGATTGTTATGGCATCATAGGAATAGCTCCCATTCCAGGAAAATGGCCAAGTGTGAGGGATGAAGAAGAAGACGAAGAGCCTGAACCAGTGGAGGATCTCTCCAGAGTTTCATAAAGAAAGATCACGCCGAAAGGCCCCTGTCTTTTTGAATAATTTGTCATAATTTCTAGGCCGAAAGGAGTCTGATAGATCCTTTCTTTTCAAAACCCTTTCATAAGTATGTCTGACCACTGTTCACTGTAAACACTGTGCACTTACCATTATTTGCTACAGTACTGCCCGTGAACTATTTTCTACAAGAACTTAGCCTGCTTATATAATCAGACCTCATCCTTTTGAAAACATACCTTCATAACTCTCCACACATTCCATATTTCTCTCAATCCTCCCTAGTTTCTCCATATCTTGAATCACTCGTAGAAGGAATAAGAGATCATTTATCTTAAAACTTTCCATAAACCTTTCATAACTAGTAAGTTCCAACACTTCGTGGATCCTTGATTTACCTAATATTCCAGATCTTATTCATGATATGAGAATACCAAGGTGTTTTATATACTAGCACTTGTATTTCAATACCTGCATTTCAATTGTAATCTTTCAATATTGCTACTGTAATCTTCCATATTGTTTGAATAATAGTAGTCTCTTTTTGATTTCTTGTATCCACATTTACATACCCCATAAATGGCAGGTCGAACCGCCTGTGGATGGTTTGTACTTTAATTTAGAGCAATCCTCTACATCTGTTAAATATTGCCCTTCTATTTTACATACCACGTATATGGTTGGTATAAAAGTTCTAGCAATTCTCCTTATTGTATTATATATTGCTTACGGTTTCTTTAGTATTTATAATGTCCGTGCTTTTATTTAATTTTTTTTATTAAATAATTTTCTGTGTAGAAATCTGCAATTTCATATTAGAATATATCTTTTCTGTAACTATATCTCTTTTTAATAGAAATATATCCGAAGTCCTTTATAAATTTAATCAATATATTAAATATTTTGAATATTTAGAAAGACGATTAAAAATTACATAAGTCTTTGTTATTCTTTTCTTTCTTTTATAAACTCCCAGACCAAGCCATTAATTCCATATCCTTCTATACGTATTCTTTTCTCTTTTATTATCCCAGATCCTAGGCCATTGATGGTTAAAAATATCTGTTTGCACCAAGCCATTAATCGTCCGGTTTTTGAACTAGACAAAATACTTTTGAATGAGGAATTTAATTCTTCCAATAATAAACAAATCAAATAATGGTTTTTTGAAAATTTTCAAAACCAAGCTCTTGACATCAAAAAAGAATATTATGAATACATGTATCAACATGAAATCCAGGTATTCTTCTTTGATTGGTTTGAAAACAAATTTCTAGAAGAAAAATAGATTTTTGTCTTAAATCAATTTTATAAATGGAAGTTGGACGATGGCCATGTCATCGAGTCCAATCATCCTCCTCTAAGGAAAATCAAGATTGAACATCGAGAAACTGAAATAATAGCTTCTCTTTTCAAAACTGCCTCTGAAATAGATGGCATAAAAATAAAAAAGATTGTTGAACAAAATAATTTTTCAAATCAACATCTCCATACTATAGGAAAACAATTGGACATGATAGAAATTTCTATCCAAAATTGTCACGCCCCGAACCCCCGTTGAGCCCGCGACATCCCACCTCCGGTCGAACAGTTACGACGTCGCAGGTTGTCGACAACCTGGTCTAAACATCATAGATTTAATTTCGTACACGGAAACCTTAAAACACCTAGACAAAATTAAACTGGGGAAACATTGGGAGAATATATACATTTCCATTTTTTGATCAAACCTGTTCCTTTACATGTACAGTAAAACAAACTTAGGTATACCAGTGCATAACTACTGCCACTATCAACATCAAAAGAGTCGATGACTTGGTCTTGACTTTCAAAAATGGTTCCTATACTAAAGTCTGGCCATCCACAATCCATCTAAACCCATCGTCCTTTACTTGGCGTCCATTCTGAGTCCGATTCTTCGTTGTTTGATTCGGAACTTTCCTTAACCATCTGATCCTCTGAGGACTCAGGTTCTGCTTCTATCACGATAAGGTTATTGATATCACCTGATTCCGCTGGAGTTGCGTTATGATACTTCTCGGCTAAAATGTCCCAGAAATTAACTTCGGGCTGGTAGTTGGGGTCCAAGAATTGTTCAAAAGGAAGTATATACTCCGGCTCATCCAGTACTTCCTCAGACTCCGCAGGATGGTTCTCTGGTTCTACCTCAGGTTCCGCCTCACCAGGTCCTTCCTCGAAAATAGGCTCTAGGTCAATGTCCATCGGTTCATTCTTGACCTGTGACACTTTAGGCTCAGGTACATGTTTCGCCCTTGAGGATACTTGTACGGTGGGGTCCTGATGCATACCAGATTGGGCCAAGCTTACCTCAATACTCGTCAATTCTCCGTCAATAGGGGGCACGACGGCCGAGTCCCAGTCCCCAACTAGATCGTATGGTACATCAAAGCCCCTAACTGGGCCAAATTCGTCTCCGTCCGCATTCCTAAAATACCAGGCTACATAAACATTCGTTTCCTATAACGGTAATCCTACTTCTACGTACACAGTCGTCGTATGCCTTATCCAAGTCATCTCGTCTTCCATTTGAAACTCTGATGTCTCATATTCTGTATGCATTGGAATTCCAAAACGTACTGGGGGTGGTGGCGGTGGAGGATTCATGTCTCAGGTCTGGGTTCTGAAAATGTTTGGTTTACACAACCATAAGAATAAATCTCAGCAAGTACACCCCTAAACTCAACCTAGGCTATCACATACCTTCAAATAATTACACAATCACACATATTCACGTACACCCATATCACAAAATAGGCACATCAATTAAGACTGTCAGGCTCAATAATGCACACATTCGTACTCAGTTACGATTACGTCGCATGCAACACGCGTATGTGCCAATTCTCATCCCACTCTTCCTTCCATTCTCATTTTCCGCTTTCCCAATCCTCGCCAGTAGCCTGCGTTGAAATACACGCCTTAGGCATACTGTGATCATTCATCACATCACTTCCGACCTGCGTACTCGTTCACTCCTTAGGCCCCGATCGCGACCTGAGCATCACACGCCCCAGGCCCGATCCCAACTCAGCCTACGTTAAATGCGACATGCCTACATGATCGAAACCCAACTCAGCCTATGCCAAATACGACAGGCCTACATGATTAGAACCCAACTCAGCCCACGCCAAGTACGACAAGCCTACATGATTGGAACCCGAGCTTATGATGCCTCGGTCCAATCCCGGTCTCACCCGAGCTAATTGTGCCTCGGATCGATTCTCATACATGCTTTTTCAAGCCTCAGCCTGTGCTAAATGCAACAGACCTACGTGATTGCTGCCCTAGTTTACGATACTTGGCCCAATCCCATTCCCGTTCTATCACACATTCACATACTTTCTCACAATCACTTGTCACACCACACTTCTCCTTACTCGTGCACATGCTCGATATGTATTTACCACACGCGACTAGCCCATCACACACGATTCGTGTACGCATCGAATCACACGCAGACAGAGTGCACTCAACAATTCACATGGGCAATATCAACAATTAATTTAATCAACTCATGTGTGCACTCGACAAGTATAATCAGTCACTCAATTGCACAACAACACTCACAATTGAATCACCACAATTTATAAATAAATCAAACACGCCTCAACTATGGTAATTGCCATTTTTCTCCAACCAAATGGCGTTAGATTAATTCTAATCCTTCACGGGACTTTCTCACCATTAAATACCGGTTCTAAAAATCCAACTTGTGTCCCGAACTGAGCACCACAGCCTCATGAACAGTGAATCACAGCTCGTGAGCAGTGATTCTTAGCTTGAAATTCCCTCAAATCGTCCTCCAAAAATTCCAAATTAATTTCTTAAGGCTCGCCATACATTCCCGGTCTAAAGCCCCAACATTTCACACCCGCACAAGTCCAATTTCACCCAAAATCAAATTATTCAGCAATACCCAAAATCCTAAATCGGGATTAGAGTATGACTTACCGCGTTCTAGGCTAAAATGGCTAGAACGGAAAGCAGCAGCGCTCTATGGCGAAGGCGAACGACTCACGGTGGTTTCCGGCTTGCACGGCGGTGGTTCGGCGGCGGCGTGGTCTTGCACGGCCGGGAAAGTGGGTCACAGGAGAGAGAGAGAGAGAGAAAGAGAGGGGAAGGAGAGGAGAACGGCGAGGTTAGAGGGTAGCATGGCGACGGCAAGGTGGCGGTCCAACGGTGTGGCAAGCGGCGGCGCCGGAGGTGGAGCTCACGGCCAAAAGAAGAAAAAAATATAAGGGGGAGGGGTGATCGTGAAAATGGAGAAGAGAAGGGGGAGAGAGAAGACAAGTTGGACCTAATAATATATATTGACCAAAGGGTGAATGACTAAAATGCCATTTACTCACAATTTTAATCCAACGGCTCAGATTCGATCTTATCTTGATCTGACGGCCAAGATCGATTCTTGCATAAAAATATTAAGGGCATACTTGCAATTTTCCAAAAACCCAAAGGTAAAATTGTCCAATCAAAATTTTGAGGCAAAATTACCAAAATGCCATTTACCCTTAAAACTTGTCCTTTAATAACCTTCAGAGGTATTTTAGTCACTTTTTCTGTTCCTTGTCCAAATCGAGTTTTTTCGAAGGATTTGAGCGCACCAAAAATTCACACGTGTCATGTACAACGTCGTCTTAGCGTTCCGTCATGACTTCTTAATTTTTCGGTGTCTAATTTTTGGTAAAATCCAATAATTAAAGTCTATTATACGCAACTCGAGCGTTTTTCGAGCTAACGGGCGACTTGCTGGGGAATTTCACAGAATCAACTCGTGATTGATACGAAATCGAGTCACATGCAAGTCCGTTCGGTGCATGACGACCTCGATTGTCATTAAAATCGCGAAAATCAATCACTTGATCCAAGGGGTACGATCGTTCGGTATAATTTTGGAATCATTCGTCAAGTCGTTTTGTGGTTCTACGGAATCACCCACGATCCACTACTAGGATAGTGGCGAACTGATCCCTAATTATCCTTGGATCGGCCAACAGTGGCTCAAAATATCACTTACGCGATTTAATGGTCGAAATGCATTCACGATCGAATTTTCTTTAGTCGCGCGAATTTAATTTCCCCTATTAGCCTTTCCCTAATGGTTAGCATTCCTAGGAATGATCAGTTCCGGGCGAGAACTTACTGCGAGCACATCTCGTAAAACTCAATTATTAAATAAATTCCAATTGGTGGAAATTTCGGAATGTCACAAAAATCACTTTCCATCCTCTTTGATATCCACTCCTAAAAGAGATCTAAAACCCCCACTTTTTAAAAATTTTGAAATTCCAAAAATTCTCAGTATTGAATTTGCTAAAGCCTTAGAAGATAGGAGAAAACTCCTTAAAGATAAAATAGTCTTAGTCCCCAAAAATCCTATAGTTTTAGATACTCCTTTAATACAAAATATGAATGTCAAAGACACCCCTGATCGCATTGAATCTTCCAATCAAATCAATCTTTTGGATAAATTTGATACTGATTCCATTCCTGAAATAAATTGTATCACCTGGAAGGATCCCTAGAAATTATACTATTCTTACGCCACTTCTCTTGATATTCTCACAGAAGAAACCTTTTCAAAAGTTCAAAATAAATATTCTTCTAATGCTATTTATGAGTGGAATATAGATGGGGTTTCAAAACATAATCTTATAAATATTTTAACTCAAATGGTTATGCTTGCAAACACTTACAAAACTATTCCTGATACTTCTGATCATTCAGTTACATATTTTTTAATAGCCGGATTTACAGGCCAACTCAAAGGATGGTGGGATAACTACTTGAATGATGAGCAAATGTCTCAAATTTTGAATGCTCATAAACTTGACCCCGTTTGGTCAAAACATTCTTGATGAAGATGACCAACCAATACAGGATGCAGTTCTTTATTGTCCTTGGATTGCTTAAGTATTCCCCCAAAACCAATATCAGAAGCATCTGTTTCAATAATTTTGAAAGCAGACGGGTCAGCAAGATGTAAGCAAGGAATTTCCTTGACTGTACGCTTGATTTGTCTTACAATATCAGTATGTACTTGGGTCCATGGAGGAGGATCTTTTTTAAGCCTCTGATGGAGTGGTTTGCAAATTATATTGATGTGAGGAAAGAATTCAATAATATAATTCAAACTTCCAAGAAATCTTTGCAATTGATTTTTTTTTTGGGTAAAGATCTTTGCAATTGATTTTTGTCTTTGATTTCACCAGGAAATTTTTTAGAAAAAATTATTGATCTTTCAATGGGTATGATAGTACCTTGATGAATATAGTGTCCTAGAAAGTGGATTTTGGTTTCAAACAGAGATATTTTAGGAAGGGAGACCACTAAATCATTTTTCTTTACAATATTGATAAAATGATTAATGTGTTTGAAATGTTTTTCTAACGATGTAGAAAATATCAAAACATCATCTATATAAACTATGATGTAATCAGAACAATGATTAAAAATATCATTCATAATCCTTTGGAATTCAGAAGGGGTATTTTTTAATCCAAAAGGAACAGTAAAAGTTGTTTTGTACCTATCCTTTTCGCTAATTTAAATTTGCCAAAAAGCCTGATTTCATATCAAATTTTGAAAAGACCTTTGCATTATAAAGTCTATTCAACAAATCCTTTTTGTTTGGAATTGGATATCTTATCCATTTTAAAGATTTATTCAAAGGTTTGTAATTTATTACAAATCTTGGGACTCCTCTTTCTAGTTCAGCACTTTTGTTGACATAGAAAGCTGAGTAGCTCCAGGGTGATTGGCTTTTCCTAATAAGCTTCTTCTCAAAAAGTTCATGAATTTCCTTTTGACAGAAATTGAAAATTTCGTGGTTCATTTGATAAGGTCTAGCTTTAGTAGGAATATCCTTTTCAGAGAATTCTGGTTCATAAGGTAGATAAACTATGTGACACTTACAAGACCAGAAAGCATTGGGAATATTGGAACATATTGAATCTTTGATCTGGCTTTCGAGATAGGAAATCTTTTTCTGAAAATTTACTTTGGAAAGATTATCATCTATTCTTTTGTATTCAAGGTCATCTTTAAGAAACTTGAGATGATTTTCTTTATCCTAAATCATACAATTTATTTCCGAAATAGAATGTTCTTGATAGATATTCAAATTCCTGTTTGAGATTTTGAAACGAAATCGAAGCAAATTCTCTTGCCTAGGGTTTTGGTTTCAATGCCTTTTTCAGAAACTTTGAAAGGCTGAAGCAAATTGATAAAATGCGATCCTAAAATTACATTTTGTTTGATATTTTTGATAAGAAGAAAATGAGTTTTGAAAGAAACTTGGTCTTTAATAATTTTGGCCTCAGGGATTTTATAATTTATAATTAACTTATCCCCGGATACTGACTTGAGGTCCTATGAAGTTTTCCTAAAAGTAGGTATAAGACCTTCTTTTATACAATTAAGGTCTGCACTCGCATCAAAAAGAGCTATTGTTTCCAAAACAATTTCATTTTGGATTCTTATAGAAATATTGATGATCCATTTCCTGGTGGTTATCTCGAAAAGCATTAAAAGGAAATTTATATCAGAAGGAGAAGAAGTTTGAGAAACAGAGTCTTCATCCTTCTGTTTTCCTTTTGAATGTTTCATTTTAATATCCAAAATGTCCTTTTTCATGATTAACTAAGCGATTTTGAGATTTTGAATCTCTTGCTTTTGTCTATTGATTTCATGAGTAAGATTACTTATAGAAATGGGTTTGAAGTTTGCTTTTTTGGCTTTTCCCGGTATATTAGAAATATTGTAAGGATTGTCATTTTGAAGTGGAGATTTAGAAACTGACTTGGGGTTTTGGAAATTATTCAAATATTTAATTTTTGTTTCAGGATCAGTGATCTGATTAAAAGTTTGTAAAAGAATTTCTTCTTATTTTGTCAAAACATTTATTTCAAAATTGGTGGCATCTTTATTTTCACTTTCTGAAGTGGATGATGAAGAGGTTTCTAAATCACAAATCTGCAAACCCTTTTCAAAACTAGATTTATCAGAAGAGCTACTGTCATCTTCAATCATTAATTGATTGAGCTGATCTATAGTTTCTTCATCTAAATCTAACTCATTAATTTTTTTACTAATTTTGCAAAACCGAGAAGTGTGGCCTTTCTTACCACAATTATACCAAGTAATATTTTTAAAATTTTTCTTCAACTTTTTATTTTTATTAAAATTTTCATTTTCCTTATTCTTAGAAAATTTTTTATCAAATTTTCTTCTGTAAGGTTTCTTATGAAATTTCTTTTGCTCTTTCTCTTTGGACGAGCATTTTCCAGAACATTTGGTTTTATCAAAAGATTCAAAAAATGGATCATATTGGGCGCAAAAATCTCATAATCCTTTTTTAGAAAGTTTTTGCTCCTTTTTGATCTATTTTTGAAGACGAATATTAGTACACAATTGTGTACCAATTTTGTAAACATAAAAGGTTAGTTCTCCGCAAGAAAGATGGTCATATGGGATTTGATTTCCATATTCTTTTCTTATCTTACTGTGAACTTGTTCTCCTATGAGTTTTGGTAAACCGGCTAAAAATTTTTCTTTCCAAAAAAACTGGTTACAGTATGCTCTTTGGAAAACTCTTTGCAAGAATATCTCTTTGTATTCTCTAAATTCTCCTAGGAATCTACATTTCATGTTTGATAAAAGGTCTTAATTCTTGTCAAGAATACGAGAAGAATCACCTAAAAAATGCTGAGATATGGAAAATATTAAAGTATTAACTGCATCCTATATTGGTTGGTCATCTTTATCAAGAATATTTTGACCAAATGGGGTCAAGTTTATGAGCATTTAAAATTTGAGACCTTTGCTCATCATTCAGGTAGTTATCCCACCATCCTTTGAGTTGGCCTGTAAATCCGGCTATTAAAAGATATGCAACTGAATGATTAGAAGTATCAGGAATAGTTTTGTAAATGTTTGTAAGCATAACCATTTAAGTTAAAATATTTATAAGATTCTATTCTGAAACCCCATCTATATTCCACTCATAAATAGCATTAGAAGAATATTTATTTTGAACTTTTGAAAAGGTTTCTTTTGTGAGAATATTGAGAGGAGTGGCACGAGAATAGTATAATTTCTGGGGATCCTTCCAGGTGATACAATTTATTTCAGGAATGGAATCAGTATTAGATTTATCCAAAAAATTGATTTGATTGGAAGATTCAATGCAATCAAGGGTGTCTTTGACATTCAGGTTTTGTATTAAAAGAGTATCTAAAACTATAGAATTTTTAGGGACCAAGACTGTTTTATCTTTAAGGAGTTTTTTTCTATCCTCTAAGGCTTTAGCAAATTCAATACTGGGATTTTTTTGGAATTTCAAAATTTTTAAAAAGTGGGGGTTTTAGATCTCTTTTAAGAGTGGATATCAGAGAGGATGGAAAGTGATTTTGGACAGAGATTTCTATCCGGTCCAATTGTTTTCCTATAGTATGGAGATGTTGATTTGAAAAATTATTTTGTTCAACAATCTTTTTGATTCCTATGCCATCTATTTCAGAGGCAGTTTTGAAAGGAGAAGCTATTATTTCAGTTTCTCGATGTTCAGTCTTGATTTTCCTTAGAGGAGGATGATTGGACTCGATGACATGGCCATTGTCCAACTTCCATTTATAAAATTGATCTAAGACAAAAATCTATTTTTCTTCTAGAAATTTGTTTTCAAAACAATCAAAGAAGAATACTTGGATTTCATGTTGATACATGTATTCGTAATATTCTTTTTTGATGTCAAGAGCTTGGTTTCAAAAATTTTCAAAAAACCATTCTCTGATTTGTTTATTATTGGAAGAATTAAATTCCTCATTCAAAAGTATTTTGTCTGGTTCAAAAACTATTTCTAAAACATTGATTTCAGGGTTTTCCATTTCAAAATGAGTTGGATCAGGAAAATCAGGAGTATGTTGATAGACTGGTCTGGAGATTCATGATCTGTTATCTATTCCGCTGATATTTAGAAGAGGAGGAGCACTTGCCGATGCTTCCTCTGGATTATTTAAAGGGATATTGAGAATATTATCTACTGACCTTCGAGAAGAAGTGGAATGCCATGAAGGAATTGATCGAATGTCACAAGATCTTCTAGGAATATCAACGGATTTTTTGAAAAATTGAATTGTTACTCTTCCTTCTGGATGTTGAATGATATTGGTAGGTTCAGAATTTTGAATGATCTATTGGGGAATTCGATTTTCCAATTCCCACTGATCAGGAAGGGTTATTTGATTACAAGGAATGGTCCTTGGGATAGTAACATTAGCTTTAGAAATATCTGTTTCTAAAAGAAGGGTTTCTCTGTTGGAATTCAATTTGAAAGCCTTGCTGCCAAATGCAGAGTTCATAATTTTGTAATAAACTTTGTATATGAGAGCTATGGGAATAGATCCTTCAGCTATAGAATAATTATGGGTTTTTATCTGAAGAGTTAGAGATTTTAAAATATTTTTATCTTTAAGAGAGTGAGACCAAGATGGCTATCAAAATGAATAGGTCCACTGCAAAGACTTATTTCGACAGCTCCAAGAATGGATTCATCGTATTTTAAAAGTCTGGCATATCTCAAAACAAGAAGTAAAAAAGTATCTAATCCTTCTTTGGTAAGGGGTTTTGCACCAACCTGTACCAATCTTATATGCATGCAATTCCATTTCTGGGAATATTTCTTTATACAGTCTTTATTCAAAAGTTGTATTGAAGCAAAAGAGTTAGAAAGTGTGTGCTAATGAAGAATGAGGAATTTAATATATATATATATATATATATATATATATATATATAGGGAAAAGTGCCAAAAAAGTCCTAAATCTTTTGTATTTATGCCAATTTAGTCATAAACCTTTTTTTGGTGCCAATTCAATCCCAAACCTTTTGCATTGGTTCCAATTTAGTCTAAAACATTTTTTTAGTGCCAATGCAGTTATAAACATTTTGTATTTATACCAATTCAGTCCTAAATCTTTTTTTCTTTGTGCTAATTCAGTCCTTCTGGTTTTTGCTGACATGAACGCTGGCTGGCCGATCACCGACGCTGACGTGGAGAACTTTTTTAAATATTTTTTTGAGTTTATTTATTCATTTTTATTTTTTTCCCTCCCCTCCCTCCTTCCTCCAATCGGTCGCCTGTCCAGAGGCTAACGAGGTCTTTGCCGGCCACTGGTGAGGCTCAACCTCGCTAACGACGGCGAGCCTTGCCATGGCTGGGCAAGGTTTGACCTCGCCAGTGATAGCGAAGGTGAGCCTCGCCATGGCTTGGGCAAGGCTGGACCTTGCCAGATCTGGCGAGGTTATGCCTCACCCAGCCATAGCGAGGCTTGCCTTTGCCGTCGCTGGCGAGGGTGAACCTCACCAGCAGTCAGCAAGGTTGACCTCGCCGGCCTTTGGCCTATGGCTGGTCGCCGATCCGGTGACCGGCTGGAGGAAGGAGGGAGGGAAAAAAGAAGATAAAAGGAAAGACTAAAATAATAAATAAAAATTCAAAAAAATATTAAAATATTATGAAAAGTTGTTCACGTTAGTGCCAGTGTTCAGCCGACGTCCACGTCAACAAAATTCGACTAAAATTGATTAGAAGGACTGAATTGACACAAAGACAAAAATGTTTAGGACTGAATTGCCACAAATGTAAAAGGTTTAGAACTGAATTGGCATTACAAAAAGGTTTAGGACTAAAGTGGCACAAATGCAAAAGGTTTAGGACTGAATTGGCCCAAAAAAATGTTTAGGACTAAATTGGCACAAATGCAAAAGGTTTAGGACTTTTTTGACACTTTTCCCTATAAATATATAATTTGTAAGAAATATTTCCAATAAAAAAAAGAAAAAGAAATAAGAAAAATGAAAACCTTAAAATCCCTAATTGAAACTCAACGCTCATCAACTGAGTATTCGTCTCGTCTCACTCTCATCTTGTTTGAATTGTCTCTCTTCTCTCACTTATGACCTCAACTCTCAGGCTCAACACCCATTGACTTATGGCCATGCCTTCGGCCATTCATCGCCTCCCTATTTTGCTCTTGGTCACCTCCATTTGCGTGTAAAAATCTGTTGTTTCTTCTTTTTACAAACCCATCTATAAGTGGGCAAAGAAAAATTCTCATCTACTTGAAATTCCAGTCTTTCCTGAAAACCCAACTACTGGGCAACTTCCATCTATCTCCATGTTTAATGAAGCTAATTTCCCTCCTTTAAATCTTGTTGAAAGTTCTCAACTTTCTTTTCCTACTACTGAGGAATTTACTGATCCACAACGAAGATACCTTTATGCTCCAAAGATCCCTTCTCCCATTGATATGGATGAACGTGGAAGGCCAAAAAGAACGCCTGCTACTGAGACTATTCTCAATTAGCAGTCAGAAACTCTCTTGACACAAAATCAGGCTTTCAAGACGCTTGACTCCAAAATTATTGATGTACAACAAGACATCCGAAGGTACGACAAGTCCATCAAAAAGATGCTTGTGGATTTCCAGAAAAGACTTCATGCTCTAGAATCAGGCCAGCATCTTGGTTACCATTATCTTGAAAGTCCAAAAAATGAAATAGAGAAACTCAGAAAGCAAATCAGTCTTCTTGAAGAAGGAAAATTCAAGCCTACTGATTTTTTCTCTATTCCAAGAATCGGATACTCTCTTCCACCATCACAAAGTTCTCCAGTTTTTGCTACAGCTGCTCTTGCAGCCGAAACTTCTACTCAACGAGACAGAAGTGATATGACAGAAATGCGCAATTGCATTCGGGAAATGGAGAAGCTCCGAAAGGAAAGAATGAAAGAAAAATCTATTCCTGAACCCTCTGGAAAACCTGAAAAGAGTTCTGACCTGCAGATGATGACCTCAAATCCCTTGGAATCTTTTTTGAGGGATTTAAGCAAAGATCAACAACAAAATCCAAAAGCTAATTAAGACCAACATCTACCAGCGTACACATCTCAAAAAGCAAAGGTATCAAATCTGCTAAGCTCAGATTCAGAATCTGACTCCCTATCCTATTCCTCTTCGTCCACTTTCCCAATTCCTTCTATTGAATCTTTCCAATTACCACCAACTACTCCTCCAATTTTCATGACTGATCCACCAGAACAAGAAATGGAACCAAATCCATCTGAACCAGAAGTTATCCAAATCAATAACCCATCTCATATTTTTGTTTCCTCATCCAAACAGTTTTTCACTCTTGATAACACTCCTTATTTCAAATGGCCAGAAAGATTGGATGAATTTCATGCTTGGTTGAACACCAGAGCTCTTACTGTTGAAAGCAAATATGATGTTCTTCTAGAATTCGCTACAAGGTTCACTGGAAGCCTTAAACACTGGTGGCAATCAACTTCTGAAACAGACTAGATGACTTTTCTTCTTCTGCAAGACTTTTCCCAGGCCATTAGAATCATTTACCTATATTTCATAGGAAAACCTGCTGGTCTTCTTGAACTCAAAAGAAGAGAATACTTTGAAAGAAAGTGTTGTTCTCTTCAAAAAAGATACCTAGATTGCCATTACAGAGAAATGCTTAAACTCTTTTATGGCCTAGGAGCTGATCCAAATTTGAAACAAGTTTTCTTAGTCTCCATTCCTAAAGAACTTTCCCAACAAGTTGAGAGATTTTTTCTCAACAAGCAAAGAAGAATTGTTGATATTCCCTTTGAAGAACTGCAACAAGAAATTCATCTTTGTCTTGATGAACTTTGCCTCCGAAGACAGATGATGAAACACTACATCAGAGACAATCGTGAACTCGATGGTGCTTGCTCTAAGCAATATTTGAAGATCAAATGTTCAAAGAAAGATTGTGACGGATCCTGCGGAGAATATTCAAAGAAAAACAAGCACTTCAAAAAGTATCGAGTCAAAAGATCCAAGCATTTCAGAAGGAAGAAGAAATGGCAATTCCTGCGGAAACGAAGAAACTTCACAGGACGTAAGAAACCAAATCGTTGCTTCATTTGCAACAAGAAGGGCCACTTTGCCAAAAACTGTCCCCAAGCAAAGAAAGGTCAGAATCATCTCATTCATAACATCGAATTAGAAACGGGAATTTCTATTGACAATGATGATATTGAATCCCTGTTCTCTGTCGATGAAAATCCCACTGATCAAACACTTTGCATCATTCCTTATTATCACACCCCCAGTGAAACAGATTCTGACTCGGAACCTGAAGAACTTTTCCATCTATCAACACAACCAGAAAATCAAGACCCTGGTATACATTCCAATCAACTTCATTGTCCCCACTTCCCAGTCAAAATTTATCTCTCAAAGTTTGTCAAACCAATTTTAATCATTGCTCTCATAGATACTGGTGCTAGTGCTTCAATCATAGATACTAAAGTTCTCCCTGAAGAATACTGGACTTCCTGTGTTCGGTATTTCAACTCTGCTTCAGGAGACACTTTTTCTACAAATGTTCGCACCACACCTGTGTCAATTCAGTTTTTCCCACAGTGCTCCATTACCACTAAAATTCTTGGATCTAGTTTTCCTAAAAAAGACTTGATTATTGGGTGGGATATCATGACTCAACTTCCGGACTTAAGAATTGTTCCTAGAAAATGACTTAGGTATAAAGACTAATTCTCTGAATTCGTCAACATCCAAAGACTCTTTTCCATTCAAATGAGTCTGTTAGATCCAATCATGCAGAAACTATTGGAATCATACTCAGAAAATCATTTCGAGTTCTCCCAAAAATGTTTTCATCCTCTGTGGAAAAATCCAGAATTCTATGCCCGACTCTCCTTCAAGAAAAATGAGGATATAAATCCTACAAAAGCAAGTCATTCGAGAATGAATCTAGAACATTTGGCTCTTGTTCAAAAAGAATGCTAAGAACTGTTACAACAAGGCCTTATTAAAATTTCAAATTCTCAATGGGCTTGTGAAGCCTTCTATGTCAATAAACGTGCTGAGCAAAATCGAGGAAAAATGAGATTGGTGATCAACTACCAACCTCTCAATCTTTTCCTCCAAGATGACAAATTCCTTTTGCCTTCTCAAAATTCCCTTTTTGCGGGAATCACTAAAGCCCATATTTATTCAAAGTTTGATCTTAAAGTCGGATTCTGGCAATTGGGCATTCATCCTGATGACAGACCAAAGACGGGATTCTGTATCCCCAATTAACACTTTCAATGGCGAGTTCTTCCATTTGGTCTCAAGGTTGCTCATTCCTTATTCCAAAAGGCTATGTGTCCCATATTCTAGCCAATCTTATCCAGCGCAGCTGTCTATATTAACGACATATTGCTCTACAGCCCAGACGAAGAATCTCACTATCAACTTCTTGAGCAGTTTGCAGAAATTGTGAAGAAATATGGCATCATGCTTTCTTAAAAAAAGATGACCATTGCCCAAACAGAAGTTGAATTCCTCGGCATGCACCTTAGCAAAGGTACATATTATCCAGGACCGCACATCGCCAGGGAATTATTAAAATTTCCTGAAAATAATTTTACAACCCAGCAAGTTCAACAATTTCTTGGGATAATCAATTATCTCAGAGATTTTGTCCCGAATATTGCGAGGTTGTTAATTCCTTTGCAACTGATATTAAAAAAGCATCCAGTGCCTTGGGGAAAGGCACAAACCAAAGCAGTTGCAAAACTTAAAGAAATCATGCAAGATCTTCCCCCTTTGCAAACCCCATCCACAGGGAAGAGAATTTTACAAACTGATGCCAGCGATGAATATTGGGCAGCCATATTGTTCGAAGAATTTCATAGTAAGCGACATCTTTGCGCTTACAAAAGTGGCAAGTTTTCTTAGGCAGAAATGCATTATCATTCTACCTTCAAAGAAATTTTGGTAGTAAAGAATGGAATAAAAAAGTTTGAATTCCATCTTATTGGCCATCATTTTTTGGTAGAACTGGATATGGCTTCTTTTCCCCAAATGACCAAATTCAAGCAGAAGCAAATCCTTCATCCTTAACTACTTAGATGGGCTGAATGGTTTTCGAAATATTCTTTCGAAACCAAACACATTGCAAGAAAGAAAAATGTGTTTGCAGATTTTCTCTCCAGACCGAAAGCATCGGTAGAAATCAACATGTATATTCTCAGGCATTCCTTCTCGCTCCAGGCAGACAAGTACAAGATTGAACGGTTCCGAGATTGGCCAAGCCTGGATTGTCCTCAAGAAATAATTAAGCAAATTCAAAAGGATAAGCTCATTGAAAATATTGACAATCTCATGTGGCAATGCTACACAGACCTTTTTCGTCACCATGGAGGATCTATTCTTGACTCTTCTGACTTACACTCGAGGTACCCTTTCATTCACCCGTTACTTTGGAGAAAAATGATTTCCCTGACAAACTTAAATGGCTATTATGGTATCTAACCAACAAGTACGTAATAGCTATTGAGTTTCCTACTAGAAAATTTATTCTCCAATTGACCAACTTGCTTCTGGCTGACCACGTTCAGCTAAATGAATACGAGAAAAACCTTTTAACTGTGCTCAAATGGTTTTACCCTCCTGTTTATTGGAAACGACTCTTTTTTGAAGAGGTGAAAAAAGTTCGAGATGATCCAAAAATACACATTGTTGTACTCCTCCACCGTCCTTGGACTTTTGTGCATAATAATGGTATCATTTCCAATACTCCCGCCGCAGTAGGTACTACTACCTACAAGCCTCAGACAGAACTCCAGGTTGCACGTGTCTATAAATCGTTCCCCAGTCGCATTGGTTCTGTTGAATATAATTACAGAGAACTCCAAAGGATCCTATGCCAAGAAAATCGCATTATTCCAGAAGAAGCATGGGATTACTTCACACCCGTCTCATGGGATCACGAAGGATCTTCCTCTACAACAAGACAGGCACTCAGAGAATACGAGCACAAACAGGCATAAACACAGCTCGGATTATCACAAGATCACGAAATGTCAGATATAGGAGATCCAGCACAGTCATCTCAAGATCCAGTGCAGTCATCTCAAGATCCATGGGATGGACCACTCTCTCAAGACCCCTATGACTATGAACCATTGTCCTTATCCGTTGGACTTGACGCCAGCTCCTCCTCTTACTACACAAAACTAGGAAATTGGCCCCAACCAGTGTTGACCCAGTCAGTCTTACCTAAACCAAATCCACAATCAAGCCTTGGCATCAGAATGTGGAATGACCTCCTGTTACCACAAAACGCTCCAAACACTGCTATTCCAGACCTTTCGATACATGCATCCTCTTCCTAGAACCCAGCGCCAGTTATCACTGAAGATAACTCCGAACATATTCTGACATAGAGATAGATAGCAGAATACGAACATGCAAATAGTTCAGACAGTTCAGATTATGACTACAATTCTGGATGGAGATAAGCTTGTACTAGAATCATGTTCCACCTATAAATAGGTTTTAAGTGTTCTACGAGTAAGGGTGCCAAATAATGTACTTAGTTAGGTAAAGTTTGTGAAGTTTGGGGACACGAGTCCAATAATGTACCCCGTTCTAAGTGTGCTTTGTCTTACCTGCACCCTCGTCCAGCATGTATTCCCTAACGCCTATATAAGGCCGTGTAATCCTTCGGTTTGAATAAGAGGGAAAGTTGTAAAATTTCAATTCTCTCACTTTCCATGGCTCTCTAAAATTCCTTTCTTCAAAGCCTGGCATGATCCTCTAAGAAAGGCAGCTCGGCTAGTTAGGCATAACATCATTCTGGTCACTCTGAGCGTCTCTATACTCTTAGCTAAATCTCCAGGTAGTTTTGCAGCTAAAAGGCAGTTCCTGAAGGGCTTGAACAAGAGGTTCGCCCATGTGGAATAGCATACCTGTTGTAAGTTGACCTGGTTTTCCCTGACTTTCAGTATAGATCCCTTTATCGATGGATGTGAACAATGATTGATTCGTTTAAAGACAAATCAAATTGTTCATTAATCCAAAGACCAAGACACTCTCAAGCCTCATACCTCACGTGATGAGAATTTTTTAATTTACGCATTCGATTGGAGTTACCATTAGCCATAATTAAGGATTTGCAAGAAACTCTAATCAAGACATGGGAGTGCCGTCTCGATATGCGCGAAAATCAGAGATTCTAAAGTTCGGGAACTTGATTATACTAGCGATCTAATTAGTGCATTTCGGTACCTAAACTTGAATGTTCGCAAACTAACGTATTTGACAGCCTATCGAACAAATTAAGATTCTACATAACCGTTCTAAAAATAAAAAAAAAAAATTAATGTATTAAAAGTGCGCAGTCAGATAATCATAAAGAAAATAAATAACTAGCGACTTAGCATCATCTCTAGAAAGGAAAATGCAATCAAAAGCCCTAAGGTAAAGCCTTAATGGCTTATCCGATTTTTGGAAATTTTTTAGAGGGTTTTTCTCAATTTGATTTTTTAACCTAAAATCTAGTGAAATTAAGCCAAAAACTGATTTATGAGCATTTTCAATTTTCCCTCATTTTTGTAATTTTTTTGAATTTTCTTTATTTTTGAATTTTTTTAATATTTTTGGATTTTTAAACATTTTCGATTTTTTTGGAATTTTTAATAATTTTTAATATTTTTGAACTTTTAAATATTTTTTAATGTTTTATTAATTAATAAAATAAGGATTTTGGACCGAATCCCTGACCTGATCCGCCCAACACCTGACTCGGATTATGACCCGGAACCCCATTTTCCATTTGTTTTTCGATTTTTTTTCTGTTTTCCCTCTTTTCTTTTTTCTTTTGTTTTTCTTCTATTTCTTTTTCTTCTTCTTTTTAAAAATTTTTCTTTTTACTCTTCCTCCCCTACGTGCCTTTTGCCATGCACGTGATCTTCTTCTTGAACTCCTTCACCGAGAGCTCTGCATCGCTGAAGCCAGCTCTACCGTGATTACACCAAGGGATGTCCGCTGTCGACCATCAGCTCGGGTTGCCAGCGCCGACGATCGGTGCTGGCCTTACACCTTCACAGCCAGCCGACGCTTCGGGGACCACTCCGACGACGAAAAGATGCACTCTCCGGCTATCCTACTTTAGACCCCAAAGATTTCTCCTTCCGAATCCATACCATAAACCAGTGAATAAACCGGCAGACACACACTAAAACGAGGAGGAATAGACTGACTGGGGCGGCCTCAAATCGCGGGCCTCGTCGGTATGGAAGATTGTCTATGTCGAGTGGGTGCATACGCGAGGCCGACTCGGACAACGTTAACATACCGGAAAAAACACATGAAAGGCAACCAAACGCAGAGTCAGTAAGAACATCAATGCAAACCGCGTACGCAACAAAGCTGTAGAGCTCGATTTCACAAGCAAAAAGTTGAAGCTTCATTCAAGCATTTCATTGAGCATATGGCGGGCGTGGTTCATTGAGAGTTTTAGGCCGAGATTCGAAGTGGTTTATGACTTGAACATGAAGTGTGAAGCTTTAAACAACCATATTTTGCAATAAAATGGTTTCGGTTTGCAAAGAAACAACGAAAAAAATAAGTCAAAACTTCGGGGTTTTAAGCTCAAAGAGATTCATTGGGGCATTTTATTAAGCAGGCGGAATGCGCCTAGAAACAGGGGTTTCTACGTCGATTTAGTGGGATTCAGTGGTTGTTTTTTTGTTTAAAACTGTTCAGCATCACATCTTGGGGATGATAAAGAAGTTTTCTTCCTTTTGTGGTGCCAGACGACCACCGAATAGACTTGATGTGTCCGGCACCCGAGAGGTAGGGGAGGAACAAGGGAAGTGCGAGGGTCTCATCTGTTCGCGGCTGGTCGGAGGCTCGTTGGCGGCACCTCAGGGTCTACTTCAGGCGGATGGGGACCCACTGCTCTCAAGTTTTCCTCCCGAACTCTCTCGGTCTCTTCCTTCTCCTCTCCAAAACTCTATCCGATGCTCTCTGTTCCTTTTTTTTTTTTTTTTCGTTTCTCGGTCACCTCTCTCCGTCCCTGTTCTCTCTTTATTCTTTAAGAATCCTCACCCCCGTTCCCCCTCTCTCGTCTCCTTCCAGACGGCTTTTGTTAGTCAACCACGCCAACTGCCTTAGTTTTCCATTCCCAGCTCAAAGACGCACTTGATCAGAGTGCCTTCTCAACCTCTACATATGCCAGCAGTCGGGTCCATCTATTTAGGGCTGAATCAGGTCCATTTTTTGGTAAAACGGCTGCAGGATCTCCTGGGTTCTTGTGTTACCAGGATGCAGCGCTGCGCCATGCTCCTTCTCTTCTGAAATCGCGTCTAACGTCCTCCTCGTGTAGAGTGTTTTGTCATTCCTGTTTGTCCCCGTCTGGCTGAGCGTGAGGGCAAGAAATGGCTGAGGGGTTGGCCCGAATGGCTGCAAGAGAGGCCAATTTGGGCCGGGGCCATCGGGCTAAACATAGGCCAAAAGTTGGCCGACGGGGCAAAAGAGAAGGAAAAGGACAAACCCAAAAAGAAAGAAAAATAAACAAAAGGGTTGGGCCCAAACAGCTAAAATAATTATAAAAAAAAATAGGGGTCGGTCCTATCGGCAGGACCAAATCGGCCCGATTGATCCCCCTCCTCCTTTTCACTTTTTATTTTTTTAACTTATTATCTCTCTTTTACCTCAATTTGGCCCGCTTACAATTTAAGTACTGATTTAACGAGAGGGCAAAATTATGTGTCAACAGTTACCCCTTTTCGAAGGGAATTTCAACGAAGTTCCATTCGAAGACAAAAATGCATCTATATTTTGTCCGAGAAGGATATAGGATGGTGTAGCAGCCTAAGGCGAGAGAGATGATTTGTTTATTTTTATAATTTTGATTTTTTCTTTCTTATTATTTTTTACTTTTTTGATTTTTTTTTTACGAAATAAAACTAAAAGGACGCTTAGGGACTAAAACCCTATGAATGTCGAAAGCTTTGCCTAGGGACTAAAACCCTATAAACGGTAAAGGGATTAAAATCCTAAAGGTACTCCTAATAACTAAAACCCTATGAACGTCAAAAACTCAACCTGAGGACTAAAACCCTATGAATGGTAAATGGATTAAAACCATGAAGGGATGTCCCGGGACTAAAATCCTATGAATGTCAAAGATTTCGTCTAGGGATTAAAACCCTATGAATGGTAAATATTCTGCCTAGGGACTGAGCCCTATGAATGGCAAGGGGGATAAAACCCTGAAAGTAATAATATTTCTATCAAAATGTGGAGGATGTCCACAAGGAACAAGTCAACAAAGACATTACATGCTATAGTAATGCTCCGTGTAGAGAAAGAGCTTCAAGCAACTGTTGAAGCTTGTTGTATATCAACTTCACTGAGGACATTTGCCATATGGCAATGGTTTTGGGCTAAAGGCTTACTGCACTTGTAAATTTGAAAGCTTCTAAAGCGATCATTGCACAATCTAATAAAATGTGTCATAACAAACTCACTGGTAGCGAAGGCATACCAGGCGGAATTATTATCATTTAAGTGCATGTCATGCAAAACAATATCAAAAGAATATCAGCACTAAGAAAGTGGTGATTGCATGAGCAATTCAAGCTAGTTTCAATTGTTTAGAAAACATTTGGCATTACTCAATATCATAAATTGGCCATTAGGCTTGGGAAATGTCATTAATTGTCAAATTCTCTTAGGGAAAAGTCTTTTGTCAAAATGATATTGACCCTTGAAGAGAGCCCATTAAGTATGCCGAACAAGGACTCTTTAGTCTGAAAGGGCTTCTCACATACTCTCAAGGAAGGTCGTTTGATCCCATTCATTAATGTGGGAAATGGTCCGATCACTCAATATACCTTAGTTGACCACTGTCTAAGGTTTTGAGAATCATTCGTAATATGTACACATTGACCAATCCAATAGGTCTTTTAAAGGACTGTAAGGTAGGTTTGGTCATGATTTCAACAATGGATAAGCATTATCGGCTAAGAAATGAAATAATTCTCAATCAGCATCACCGCCAGGTTTACAAGCCAAGAAACTTTAAGATAAGATAAGATAACTTTGTTTCCACTTCTTCAAGCATCAGCTTCTTTGTAAAGTCCTTATTTTCACTTGAATTATCCCAATCAGAAGAGACTTCGGGAAAGGGTTGTAATGTTGGTTCGGTAAAAGTCTCGAAAGGCTTAGAAATTCTCAAATGAAA
This sequence comes from Syzygium aromaticum, assembly GCA_024500025.1. NCBI lineage: Eukaryota > Viridiplantae > Streptophyta > Magnoliopsida > Myrtales > Myrtaceae > Syzygium > Syzygium aromaticum. The sequence continues at coordinate 9,331,705 of CM044888.1, read as the reverse complement.
TTTAAGAGTCGGTAATTATCATGGCATCATTACCATATCGTCCAATCTTTTCAAGAGCACTTGACTTTTGAAATCTAACTTATCTCGAAAGTCTATTGGCAAATCATTTCAATACAAAAGTTTTGCTCTTTTCTCTAATGACTTTGCATTTGCAATGATTTTCTTTTCAAGGAGGCATTTTGCTTCCGACACACTTTTTTTTTTTACAATGGGCACTGGCCATGCTTTTACCATGCACACTGCTTTTTAATGCCCCTAATTTTCATTTGACTTTTGCTCTTTACATCATTTTTTTTTCTTCTTAGGACTTTCGAGATGCTTTCCACATTGTCTCATGAATACTAATTGTCTTGACAAAACATGTGCTTTGCCCCAGTGTAGGGAGATAATCACCACTTAGGCTATAGAAATGAACATTCATGCTCAACTTAGCTGAACAAAGGGTATGAGTGTTTGGGTAGAGAATTAAATGCTCTTCTTTACTTTGGGATGTTTAGAGCTTCCACAAGAATTCATCTGAAGTTATCATAAAAAGATTGATACTAGTGAAAGCAAAGAAGTCTTTCTCATCTTTTTCACTAAATAGTATCAACCAAAATCTCCAAATTTGCCCTCGTTGCGGAGTGGTTCTTGGCAGGGGTATTTTTAGAATTCTTCACATTTAAAGGCTCAACTAGGCTTATCTATGATCATCTGTGGTGTATAGGATAGATAAAAGGGATGCCTCTTTTATTTTGATCCATATACTACTTGCGAATGAATCTATCATCCTAAGACACAATCTATTTCGCACTCAGCTTTCAAAGTGTTTATAGGATGTGTTTGGAAGTGACTTGCTTTTCTTCATTCTAAGTGTTTCTCACATGGCATGATTAACATATTTTCTCTCATTTTGCTGAGATCACTTGAGTTGATTAATCTTTGCAGGGAATTTTGATTCAAAATAAATGATCCACCAAGCGTCAAGACAATTTTAGGGGGAGAAGAAAAGCAGAAGTGTCAAAACTTGTGTACGGCGCTCGCTTTATTGTCAAAAGTTTTCGTTGGCTCACTTAAATATCAAATAGGAGGAAAAACGATCATTTAAATGTCAACGGCGAGAAATTCTTACCAAATTAATACGTGGCTTTTATAATTAAAATTTTAATATGAGTTGGATTTTTTTTTAAAAAAAATAAGTCTACGTGGCATTTCTATGTGTGGATTTTTTTTAAAAAAATAAGTCTATGTGGCATTTCTATGTGTACATTTAGATTTTTTAAATATTTTTTCTGATTTTTTTCCTTTTTTTCTTTTTTTCTTCTCTTTCTTCTTCTTCCTTTGGTCACCACCGGTGACCGGAGGGTGGCCACGGCCAGCCACCTGGCCTCGCCCGGACAAGGCCGCCATCACCCGCCATAGGCGAGGCTCGGCCAATCCTTACCTGGGCAAGGGTGGGTGAGCTCCGGTGACCTTGCCTCGCCTAGGTGAGGGTGACCCGTAACAAGGCCACGGCGGCCTTGCCGTACTGGCAAGGCAAGGCCAACCCTCACCAAATCCGGCGAGGCCGGCCATCGTCGTGGCCACGGCTGCCTCGCAGGGCATCGTTTTCCCCTGGGCGACGGTCAGCCTCACCGGATTTGGCGAGGCCAGCCGTTGCTTGCCGAAGGGAAAGCGACGCCCTGCGAGGCTACCATGGCCACGGCATCGGGCGGCTTCGTTGAATCTGGCGAGGGTCGGCTTTGCCTTGCCTTGCCTGGGCGAGGGTTCTCCTCACCGGATCTGGTGAGATCGGCCGTCACTCAAACCACGACGGCCTCACCGAGCATTGCCTTCCCTTGGATGATGCTTGGTGAGGCGGAATGCTCGGTCGTGGTCTGGGCGACGGATAGCCTCATTGGATTTGGCAAGGGGAGCCGTTGCTGGGGCTCACCTCGCCCCGGCAAGGCGAGGTCGACCCTCTTAGGGGTTCGCTTGCCCTCGCCTAGGTGAGGGTTGGCCGAGCCTCGCCTATGGTGGGTGACGGTGGCCTCGTTCGAACGGCTGGCCAGCTTCCGGTCACCTATGATGACCGAAGGTAGAAAAAGAACAAAGAGAAGGAAAAAAGAAAATAAGGAAAAAAATTAGAAAAAAATTTAAAAAATCTAAGTGTACATGCTAAATTACGTTGTTTTGATGTGTACATGTTAACTAAACCTTCGGCGAGCCACATCAGTTTCAAAAATTAATAAAAAAATGTCACGTCGGATTTCTGGCCAAATTGACCGGAGTTGGTACTTAAGTGATCATTTTTCAAAAAATTTAGTACTGGAGTGATCAAAAAAAGTGAGCATCGTACACAAGTTTTGACATTTCTGCTGTTCTTCTCCCCAATTTTAAGATAATGACAATATTCAAAATTTTTGCGAAAAGTTTGTTTCATAATTTGCATTTTTATGCTGGTTTTTCTCAAACTGGTCAAAAACCCTTTTTTTTTTACTTTGCCTTTTTTTTTCTTTTTTTTTTGCGAAGAAAATTTTCCGTTTGATTTTCTTTTGGCATTAAAAAAAGGGTACTTACCTACGGCCCAATGACTTGGTAGCCCTACAAAGGACAAAGGAGTAAGGAGTAGGAATCATTTGAGGAGTGCGAGATCAGAACGATATATTATTACCCCCTTTTTCGCATTTTGCTTGCTAGATGCTTGCCAAGACCGTCTCGTTGTTTGTGGGTCAATTTGCGGGTCTTTTGGAACCTACAAAAGAAACATGTGTGCATGTATGCATGATATGCATGATGTGAATAACCTACGGTAGCTCAGATTGCATCGAAAATGGCTCTCGGGCCTTGGATTTCATTCAAGGAAAATACTTTTTCAACGAATTAGCATTTACAGGCTTTGGCAACTCTTGGCCATCCATTTCTACAAGAATTAAGGCACCTCCAGGTAACACATTTCTAATAACTTACGAACCCTCATAATTAGGGGCGAACTTCTCACCTAATTCTAGTGTGAGGGACAACACTTTCCTTAACATAAGATCTCCAGCTTTGAAATGCCGAGATTGGACTTTACGATTGAAGGACTTTGTAACTCACTTTTGGTAGTACTAACCATGGCATAAAGCCTTAAGTCTTTTCTCATTGATCATGTTCAACTGATCACATCTCTTTTGAATCCATTCTTCCTTAGAGAACTCAACTTGAGAGAAAATCCTTAATGAAGGGATTTCGACTTCGATGGGCATACCATAAACGAGCGAGAAAGGAATCGCCCCTATTGAAGTGCGAATCAAAGTTCGGTATGACATCAATGCATAAGACAATCGTTTATGCTAGTCTCGATAATTGTTGGCAGTTTTTTATAGGATCTTCTTTATGTTCTTATTAGCTGCTTCCACAGTTCCATTCATTTGCGAGTGGTAAGGTGAGGAATTCAAGTGACGAATATAAAATTCGTTGAGCAAGTTATCCACAATCTTGTTGTTTAGATTTGAGCCATTATCAGTAATGATTACCTATGAGACTCCATAGCAAGCGATGATGTTATGACGAATAAACTTGACCACATTCTTGGCAGTGACATTAGCATATGAATTTGCCTCGATCCGCTTGGTGAAATAATCGATGGCTACCAAGATGAAGCGATGTTCATTGGAGGCCTTAAGATTAATTGGCCCAATCATGTCGATCCCTCACATTGAAAAAGGCCATGGCTCAGACATTTGACACAATTTTTTCGGTGGTACATTGATTTTATCTGCATAAATCTAGCACCGATGACAATAACGAACATGCCAGATACAGTCAGCCTCTATAGCCATCAAGAAGTAACCTAGTCTTATGATTTTTCTGGCTAGAAGATAATTGTTCATGTTTGGACCACATTCCCCTTTATGTATTTCTCTAATCAACCGATTAGCTTCTTTAGCATCTACACATTTCAACAAAATTGAGTCAAAAGACCTCTTATAAAGATCATTGCCACTTATGAAGAATTTTGATGCTAGCTTTCTTATGTATTTCTGATTTGCTAGTTCACTTCCATGAGGGTATTCACCCTTTTGAAGATAGTTCATGATATTATAATAGCATGGCTTTTTGTCAGGTTTGTCTACAATTGTCGAATAGTAAGCTAGACATCTTAAAATTTCAATTTTCAATGGCTCGGTGTTTAACCCGTCTATAACTTGTAGAATTGATGACAATGTGGTCAGGGCGTTGGTGAACTGATTCTGATATCGAGGTAAATACTTAAAAGAAATCTCCTCAAATTCCTTTATTAATTCCTCAAGAAATTCATGGTAAGGGATCAATTTGGGGTCACGGGTTCGCCATTGACCCTCTGTCCAAAAAATGATGAGAGCAAAATTTCCATAGACTTGTAGCTTCCTAACTTTCATGTTAACAGCCAATTGCAATCCGAGTATGCAAGATTCATATTATGAGATATTGTTGGTACAAGGGAATATCAATTTGGCGGCTACATGATGGTGTTGATCTGTTGGGGATATAAGAACTGCTCCGATCCCATAACTAGTCAGGTTAACAGCACCGTCGAAGTACATAGTCCACTTATCACTCACTATTTTTGAAATGCGCTCCTCTATGGGATTTGATTGATCATGGTCTTTTGACCTTTTGAAGTTTTCTGCCAACATGTCAGTTATAGCTCTTCCCTTGACGGATTTTTGTACCATGATGTGGACATCAAATTCAAATACCAGAACTTGCCACTTTGCTAACTTTTCAATCAACGTGGGTATTTCCAGCAAGTATTTGATGAGATCATTTTCAGTTACAAGCAGAATCCGATGATGGAGTGTGTATTAACGTAAGCGGTGCAACACCTACACCAAGGCGACACACATTTTCTCAATTCCGGGGTAATTCATTTAGGAGGAAGTAAACTTCTTACTAAGATAACATATCGTACATTTTTTGTCATCACTTGGTCTCTTCTTAGCTAGCAATGCTCCTAATGGCTTATTATGAATAGTCAGATAGAGTATCAATGGCACTCTAGGAACAGGTGGCACCAGAACTGGTGGATGGGAAAGATATTATTTTATTTTCCTAAAGGCCTTTTGACAATCGGTATCCCACTCAACTTTGACGTTCTTCTTCAAGAGCTTGAAGAATGGCTTAGCCGTTTCAGACAATTGAGAAATGAATCTAGCCACAAAGTTTAGTCTTCCTATCAAACTTTGAACCTTTTTGATAGTTAAAGGACGTTTCAAATCACAAATGGCCTTAGCCTTTGAAGGATCAATTTCAATGCCTTGACTACTGACCATGAACCCTAATAGTTTCCCAAACTTTGCCCCAAACACACATTTAGTGGGGTTAATTAAGTCTCATCTTTAACTTTCGGAGTCGGTCAAACAATTTCTATAGCACCTCAATGTGATCCTCTCCATGTTTGGATTTGGCAATCACGTCGTCTACATAAACTTCCACTTCCTTATGCATCATGTCATGGAATAGAGTGACCATTGCTCTTTGGTACGTTATCCCAACATTTTTCAAGCCAAAAAGCATTACCTTGTAACAAAAGGTCTCATGAGGTAATGAAGGAGGTCTTACTTTTATCTTCTTCTTTCATCTGAATTTGATTATAATCAGAAAATCCATCCATAAAGGAGAATAACTCAAACCTCACAGTACCGTCGACCAACACATCAATGTGAGGCAGCCGAAAGTCATTTTTTGAAATTTTTGTAAAGCAAATTCGACTCACATATGCACGTCATGATTATGTGGAATGTTATGTCTAAGATACCATGAAAAAGGTTAGTGATTAGACAGGAAAATGTTATTGCAACCGATGATATACATTTATTTTAAAATCATTTTGAAAGAGTTTTCAACATAGAAAATGAGGGATCCGCCCTCATATCCTTGGACGTCCCTATCCAACAAGGATTTTGGAAGCATGTGGAAGTCTAGGACTCAAAGCATCATCATCAAACTGATTTGGGTACTTCCACACGTCCTTAATAAAAACATAATCATGATTCTATTAATGGGATAAGGCCATTTACATGACTCGAGATCTTGGACTGATGGCTCACAATCTAAGATTTTGATTACAAAGGAAAGTAACAGCTAGACCTAGATAGACTTCTTATGCAAGGGATAAACATAGACTCAAATCAAATGAAGCAGAAGAGAAAAGAAGCATCTTGACTTAGAAGGGTAGCAGTATTGGGTTCGGTCTCCTCGCTTCCCATGATAGCATAAGCGAATTCTCCCTCGAATAAATCAACTAGGCCAAGAATGGCCCTCTTCTCTTCCTACAGCAGCTTGGGTGGACTCAGGAAGATCTCTTTCAACTTTAGAAGAAGTAAGCCCTTCTGACCTTCCTCTAATCTAAATAGACTTCCACGACTTCCACAACCTCCATGATGAGCTAGGTCTCGATAGTCACCACGGCCTTTATTGCCTCCACAGCCACCATAATTAGCTTGGCCTCCACGGCCACCACAGCCTCCACTACCTTCATGATTATCTCAACCTTCGAAATCACTTCATCCTCCATGACCTCGGTCGCCAGAATTGCCTCCATGATAACCTTGGCTTGCCCTTTTGCACCACTTGAAAACCTAAATAAGTTCTTTAATACCTTGGCCATGGAGTCCTAGGCCGACTTCGGGAATATGACTATTTTCAAGTAATATCTTGCTCGACATCATCGAAAGCTTAGCCATTTCTGGGTTTCGTATAATAGTTCCAACAGGCATATGGACTATCGAAACTAACTCTAATGTCTAATAGCTCGATTCAACCTTGTTTTCGGGTTCTATGTACAGGATTGCGATGTTGCAAAAAACCTTGAAGTCAGTTTCTTCATGAACAATTACCAACTTTCCATCCATGATGAACTTGACCTTTTGATGCAAGCTCGAGGGCACGGCTCCGGCGGTGTATATTCAAGGTCGCCCCAATAAAAAATTGAAGGCAATTGGAATATATAAAACTTGTAAGTTGACCATAAAGAGGACTTGACCAATCAAAAGTTCAAGCTCGACTTCGCTAATAACTTACTTCAAACCATCGAGAGCACAAACGATAAATTTAGGTGCCAAAATTTTGTTTTCATTTACTCCCAAACGGCAATGGGTGGCGAGTAGGCAAGTGTTTAATGTAGACCCATTGTTAATTAGCACTCTTGCCACCATCTTATCACAACACTCAACCGAAACAAGTAGAGCCGTAGTATGATTACGACCTTCCGAAGGAAAACCTTTATTGACAAAAGAAATATGATCTTTCAGCAAGATGGACCTAATAAACTCCTCCAATTGGGCGTCATTGATAGTTTCAAGAACGTGCACTTCATTTAGATCCTTGAGTAGCGCATTTTTATGTCTATCAGAGGATTTGAAAAGATCCAGAAGTGATATCTAGGCCGGTATCTTCCTAAGCTAATTGAGAACATTAAACTCGTTAGTCTTAACAATTAATAAAAACTGTTCGGCCTCTTCATTTGAAACAGCCCTTTTCTCAACCACCTTATTGGGATCGTAATATCGACCGGAGCGAGTGACAATATTGATTTCATTCACCTTGTAACTCCAAGGGACCGCCTTAGCATCGTAACTAGAGGTCATCTCTACTATTATGTCTTCTTTGTCCTCGGACAAGAGGTCAATCACCATTGGTTCCATGACATAATCCTCGATTTCTAAAGTAGCAAACTCTTCGGATGTAAGGTCAATGACTACATGCTCAACATCTTGGTCATCGGGGTCTAATAGATCTTCTTCGACCGACAGGTCAATGACCACGATGGTGATTATGTTGACTATCTCCTCCTCATACTCAAGTGGGTCATCCATACCTCTCCATCCATCGGGAACAACATCTTTGGGATCGATGAAAAAACTTAGTAGGGGTGAATACTTTACAAAATAATCGAATCTACCACTAGGTTGATCCAATGTGTCAACCACTTCCCCATTCTTGCGGGCGATTTTCATGAATTTATGGTTCCATTCAACATTTCTAGATTGTAGCTCGTAATCATCATATGAATTGTCTCCTTCACTATCGGTCACAATTAAATTCTTCGACGCGCCATCATTGGTCAGTTCATTAGTCTTCATAAGCTCAACAGTTGTCTCCTTCGACCCCTTCTTGATCTCACAAAATAAGTCTATAATGGCTATCGGGGTCATTGTAATAACCTTCTTCATACTATAGATTATGCTCATGTCTACCATCTGAGTGATATATTTCAACTTATCTTCCATCGGAATATTCTCCCCCTCTTGAAAGTGTCCCTCTAACACTAATAGCTCATACAATTTATGAACATCCACCCTAAAGGTTTACTTACTCTCGTTACCCTTTTCCATAACCACGTTGACATTCTCAGCATGATTAGGCAACAAATTTTGTTGGATATTAGGGGGTGGATCCTTGAAGGATAAAATGCCATTGTTGAGTAAATTCTAAACTTTGTTCTTAAGAGTGAAGCAGTTATCTAGATCATGACCCTTCTCGCCTCTATGGAACTCACAGGACTTCGACAAGTCGAATCAAGAAAATTTTGGAAGATTATCCCGAGATACTTCTTTGGCTATCATTCCCCTTCTCAACAGCATGGGCAACAACTTAGATAGAGGCCAAGGCAGGGGAGTGAATTGCCTCAGTGCCTTCTTTTTGAATTCATAACTCTAATATGCCTTCTCTCGAAATACAGACGGACCTTGAGAGGATGAGGCAGGGGCCTTGTCATAAACGGCACTTGTATAGATACGATCTCCACATCCTTTTCTTTTCTAATCAGGATCTTCCAGCTAGTCCCTTCGTTCAATATACCGTCATACATGACTCTTTTTACCATTTCTTCGACATCTACCAACTGAGAAAAGATCAGGCATCAAGAACCCACCAACTTTAAATAGAAATCTTTAGGTAAGGCCTTGAGGAAGAGATCCGATAGCTCTTTTTTATCGAGCGGAGGACGAACTTGAGCAGCGAGAGCCATCTTTGAACAAAAGCTCTTAAGGACTCACTTCTTTTCTTTTCAGTTCGAGTCAACACTTTACCTGTAGGAGCTATCTCGGTGTTGTATTTGTATTATAGGACGAACAATTCCGACAACTCCCCCCACTTCTCAAACTTCTCGGGCTCCGATAACACATACCATTGCCAAGCAAGCCCTATCAAACTCTCTAGAAAAGTTTGAATCATTAATGAGACATTCTGGGCATATCTCGCCATTCAGTTCAAATAGTACTTCAAGTGGATCTTTGGGTCCCGGTCCGATCATACTTAATAAAGTTGAGAATCTTAAACTTCTCAGAAAAGCTCATTTGTGCATATCAAGATAGATTCTCAATCATGTGCTCTTCATATCCCCGTAACGCATGGAGTTTTTCTTTTATCTTTGCGAACCTCTTGTTATGCTCTTCCTCCAAATGGGCCGTGACGGCTTTCGAAATAGAGTCTAGTTCGACTACTACGAGTGTAGAACCAAATGCTTGCTCATCAACATTCCTTTTCTCGAAGGCCCTTCTACTGGCTCGGCAATAGCTTGAGGTGTGACTTGACTAGCATTTGGTGCTGCCAACGCAGCCCTCATATCATTAGTGAACTGAGTGAGTTGAGTCGCAAGATCATTGATCTTGTTGTCGAGAGCGGTGAAACGGGCATTTTGTTCCTCAATGTTCATCCTTACTACTCTCGAATGTGTGCGAATGGGCAATCGCCATGAAACCGTAGTTTTGAGACCTATTTTTTCATAAAATAAAACAAGAAGGTTGAAATTAGTATGCGGTGAAGCAACAGAACGGAAATTGCACACCTTTTAATTTTATATTTTCTTATGATGAACTGAAATAAGAAACCTTTTGCACAAGCCGTACCTCATGTAAACAGTTTCTTATAAAAATTTTATTGTAAGAAATTATACAATTAAAATGGAGTAATACATAATGATTGATTAAAATACCCATGTCACGTTCCATTCAACATACAAAAGAGGGAATTTCACTAATTACATCAAAATTTGTGAAAGGAAATCCCTATACATCCGCTAAATAACAAAAAGCACGCCTAAACATTTGCACTAAAAGTCCATGTAAAAAAAAAAATCCTATACATCGATTCTAAGACGACTAAAAGACAATTCTAGAAAAAAAAACTAATAAAACATGACTAGTCTTGGATGTCGGGCCTCTTCAAAGCATGTTGCGAATGCACTTGTAGGCTTCATGCCAATGCTCTGCCTCAGCCAAGGCTTCGTCTCTCTCTCTTATGATCCACCCCATTTAGATCTCCTTGGGGGTCAGAATCATGGGGAATTTTGGGATGGTGATGGCAAGCTCGAGCTCGACACGTCGCGCTATGTACTATTTTGATGATGGTGCTCTTTCATGGATCCTTCCAAGTCTGTGGCCCGCTCCACATCCTTCGGTTGGCAACGGTAAAGCAAATCGATGATCGTCTTCACCTCGCTTTTCAATTCTTTAAGTTGGTCACCCTTAACGACCCCATTACGAAAATCGAAACGAAATAAACCTGACTTTAAAGGGGGAGGGATTTCTTAAAGTACATAGAATTGACAGGCGACTCTTAAAGAATAATAAGAAGTCAATCCCGTCAAACCTAAGAGTGGAATTGGATTGTTATAGCCGCTTGCAAGACATACTTTAGGAAAATGAATCCAAAGGGCTTGCCATAGAATCCGCTTAGGTGTAAGATTCTTGATGAAGTCTACCCAATTACGAAAGGTCCAAGGACGAAGGAATTTTTCTATTTCTTTTAATTGGGTAAGGGGAATTATGTCCTTGCTAACATGAGGAATGACTAAGTTGTCTTTGAATTGCTTCAAGTGAGACAGATCAAACTTGGAGAATACTTAAGGGGCCTCTGAGGGCTACATGCTTGTTCTTCTTGAAACGATTGAGAGAAATGAACATTTCGGCGATGATCATGTTAGTAAACCCTTTGAGGACGAGGATTCGATCGATAACATGGATGACAGCGGGGCCCATTGTTTTTGAGTGGAGGGGAAGATGACAAACCCAAAGAAGACTAATAAGAAAACTTTAACGAATTCTGCTTTAGGACTCGAAAGAAAGCTATAGAATTGTTGCTTGAGGAAAGACCCTTGGAGTTTCTATCAAGAAGTGTACTAATTTCGGGTGGCGGGACCCCTAGGATTTGACTCAAACGAGGGACCGAATCTACGCCTAAGGAAGGATCAACAACACTAAGGGAATGGATAGTGCCAATGATGATTTGAATTTCCTCTAAAGTTGAGGTTAATTCATGACAACTAAACACAAATGTTGAGATTTAGGGGTTCCAAAAGTAAGCCAACGCCTTGATCAAGGCCACTTGTGGTTCGAGGTGTAAGAGGAAGAGGAGGTAACCAATCTTCTTCTCTACGTAGTTTTTCTTGCTCATGTTGAGAGCATCCCACATGTCTAACAATGCTTGCTTCGGGATCGGGAGAATCCGAAACTCATCGAGACCTATGATACCTAAGCCTAGAGGCATTTAAACCAATTACTATTCTTACAAAGTAAATTTAAATTCGCGTAAAGAAAAGGGGTTGCGATAATTGAACGCAAAAGAGATACAAAATTTTACCGAAAATGATGAATATGTTAAACACAAAGACAAGTCGCACATTGACTCATGAGGCTCACTAAAGATGGGAGTTCTAAAGGCTAAAGGTCCCCATCCCAAATAGATTAAAAGAGTTTTCCCCATTCAGCACTTACGTCGAACAGTTTTCTTTATCACTATTTGAAAATGGGCAAGACCACAAGGGGATAGCCATAGGTCCTTCCCCGCATGATTTCTACACTTTTGGCACCTTCTATGGGTTTCTTAAGGCGACCGGGATTTTAGATTGCGGGTTGTGTGTGCAAGATATAGTGCTAAAGCAAGTAAAAGCATGCACAACAGTTGATATTAAAAGAGCACTTCAATTTTCATTCACACATACATACATCTTTTACACCCACCTGTAAAATAAACATGTCAACAATCACTCTACTCATTATAACTCCTAGCCTACAACAACATTTAACACAGCGTTAGCGGACTTACCTTAGCCTTCTCAAGGGGCTGCCATAACACCACATTAGTTAACAAACAATCAAATTCAATAGGCTTAAGTCCTCACATCCTTAGTGGAGTCACCAAGCTAGCATGACCTACCCCTCTCGATCCGAGCTAAGATCAGTTTAGCTCAAGAGATATTTGTTGATGGATATGAACAGTGATTGATTTGTTTGAAAGACAAACCAAATGGTTCATTAATCTAAAGACTAAGGCACTCTCAAGCCTCATACCTTGCTCGACGATCCAACTAGTGCCCTTTCAGTACCTAAACTTGAATGTTCGCAAACTAACATACCGGACAACCTATCAAAAAAGCTAAGATTCCACATAACCTTTCTAAAAATAGAAAATAACAATCAATGTATTAAAAGTGTGCAACCAGATAATCATAAAATAAATAAATAACTAGTGACCTAGTATCGTCTTTAGAAAGGAAAAGGCAATTAAAAGTCCTAAAGTAATGCCCAAATAGCTTATCCGATTTTTGAGAATTTTTTAGAGAGTTTTTCTCAATTTGAGTTTTTAACCTAAAATCTAGTGAAATTAAGTCAAAAACTGATTTATGGGCATTTTTCGATTTTCCTGAATTTTTGGAATTTTTCTGAATTTTTTTAAAATTTTTTAAATTTTCTTTAATTTTTTTTAAATTTTCTGAATTGTTTTAATGTTTTTCAAACTTTTTAATATTTTTTGGATTTTTAAACATTTTTGAATTTTTTTGGAATTTTTAATATTTTTGAACTTTTTAATATTTTTTAATGTTTTTTTATTAACAAAATAAGGATTTCGAATAGGATCCCCTGACCAGATCCGCCTGACACCTGACCCGGATTACGACCCAGAACCCCATTTTCCATTTGTTTTCTGACTTTTTTTTTTCTATTTTCCCTCTTTTCTTTTTTCTTTTGTTTCTTTTTCTTCTTCTTTTTTAAAATTTTTCTTTTTACTCTTCCTCCCCTGCATGCCGTTTGCCATGCACGTGATCTTCTTCCTGAACTCCTTCACCGAGAGCTCTTCATTGCCAAAGCTAGCTCCATCGTGATTATACCAAGGGACGTTAGCCACTAGCCATCGGCTCGGGCTGCCAGCGCCGATGACTGGCGCTGGCCTTACACCGTCACGCTGGCCGATGCTTCGGGGACCACACTAACGACGAAAAGACGCACTCTTCAACTATCCTACTTTTGACCCCAGAAATTTCTCCTCCCGAATCCATACCATAAACCAGTAAATAAACCAGAATACACACACTAAAACGAGAAGGAATGGATTGACTGGGGCGGCCTCAAACCGCGAGCCTTGTCAGTGTGGAAGATTGTCTCCGACGAGAGGGTGCATATGCAAGGCCGACTTAGACAACGTTAACATACCGGAAAAAAACACATGGAAGGCAACCAAATGCAGGGTCAGTAAGAACTTCAATGCAAACCACGCACACAACAATGCTTTAGAGCTCGATTTCACAAGAAAAAAGTTGAAGCTTCATTCAAGCATTTCATCGAGCATATGGCGGCCGTGGTTCATTGAGGGTTTTAGGCCGAGATTTGAAGTGGTTTATGACTTGAATATGAAGTGTAAAGCTTTAAACATGCATATTTTGCAATAAAATGGTTTCGGTTTGCAAAGAAACGACCAAAAAAATAAGTCCAAATTTCGAGGTTTTAAGCTCAATGAGACTCATTGGGGTATTTTATTAAGCAGGTGGAGTGCACCTAGAAATAGGGGCTTCTACATCGATTTTAATGGGATTCAGTAGTTGTTTTTTTGTTTAAAACGGTTTACCAACACATCTTGGGGATGAAACAAAAGTTTTCTTCCTTTTGTGGTGTTAGACGACCACCGAATAGACTCGGTGTGTCCGGCACCCAAAAGGCAGGGGAGGAACAGGGGAAGTGCGAGGGTCTCACCTGTTCGTGGCTGGTCAGAGGCTCGTCGGCGGCACCTCTGGGTCTACTTCAGGCGGATGGGGACTCTCCGCTCTCAAGTTTGCCCCCCGAACTCTCTTGATCTCTTCCTTCTCCTCTCTAAAACTCTCTCCGATGCTCTCTGTTCCTTTTTTTTTGGTTTCTCGGTCATCTCTCTCCGTCTCTGTTCTCTCTCTATTCTTTAAGAATCCTCACCCCTGTTCCCCCTCTCTCGTCCCCTTCCAGATGGCTTTTGTTAGTCAACTACGCCAGTTGCCTTAGTTTTCCATTCCCAGCTCAAAGATGCCCTTGATCAAAGCACGTTCTCAACCTCTACATATGCCAACAGTCGGGTCCTTCTGATTGGGGCTGAATTAGGTCCATTTTTTGCTAAAATGGCTGTAGGATTCCTGGGTTCTTGTGTTACTAGGATGCAGCGCTGCGCCATGCTCCTTCTCTTCTGAAATCGCGTCTAACGTCCTCCTCGTGTAGAGCGTTTTGTCGTTCCCGTTTGTCCCCATCTGGCTGAGCGTGAGGGGAAGAAATGGCTGAGGGGCTGGGTCGAATGGCTGTAAGAGAGGCCAACTTGGGCTGGGGCCATCGGGCTAAACACAGGCCAAAAGTGGGTCGATAGGGCAAAAGAGAAGGAAAAGGACAAACCCAAGAAGAAAGAAAAATAAGCAAAAGGGTTAAGCCCAAACAACCAAAATAATTAAAAAAAAGGGGCCGGCCCTATCGGTAGGACCAAATCGGCCCGACCGATCCCCCTCCTCCTTTTTTTTTAACTTAATGTCTCTGTTTTATCTCAATTTGGCCCGCTTACAATTTAAGCATTGATTTAATGAGGGGACAAAATTATGTGTCAACAAATACCTTCATAACAACCCAAGCTATCGGAAACATCTGTTTATTTGCGTCTCTCCCAACGGCAACCAATAACTCTCCTTTGTGTAAACCCTTTAAAAAACATCAATGTAATTCTATCACTCTTTTACAGCCAACCAAAAATCCCCCTCTGCATGTATCAAAGCAAATATATATCCTATCAAACTTAGTTCCATAGTCAGACAGTAGCCTCTTCACAACCATTATATATATTCAATTGGTAAAATCTAAAAGCCTACATTCCTTAGCATAATCTCAAATATTTGCATATTCTTCCTTGTACCTACTCATCAGTGCTCTCATCAACTTTTGCTTGGCTCCTTTGCATCGATTTTTAGATGCATTAACCCCTACCTACTCATTCATTAACTGTTTCAATTGAGGACTCTTGATTTTAAGCATGACCTTCATAGCGTTAAAGAAGTGCTAGGCCAACTATACACTAGTTACAATTTTATTGTCAAATACAATAGCACAAGTATGTTCTTCTAGGAAAGATCTTATTTGAATGAGTTGTTTTTCCGACTCATTGTACCATATATCCTTCATGAACAATTTCATTATGTACACTTTGCTCTCACAAAATCCTTGGTATTTTTAATGAATTCAACACTCCTATGTTAAGCAATTTAAGTACTTCATGATAACTTCTTTAAATTGTTTTGCATCATCATATTTCATAAGATATGAACAACACGGGACGTACAACAATTGGTTCGTAAGACGAATACTTACTTTTTCTTCTACATATAGCTACTTCATCATCTTGATTCTCATTCTCTAAACTATCACTCTCATCGTCACTGCTATATTGTTCATACTCAATTTCATTACCATCAGCCATTGGAGCTCCTTGGTCCCTACTTACGAGTTGAGGTTCATGCAATTCTCCAAGTCCTACAATTTTTTTTTTTTGAAATTCCCTCTAGTTTTCCCTTGATGGTGCAAGTTTTTCATCATCATAATCACTTGGCAATATGCATTTGGCAAAGGTTTATCATCTAATTCACTGGATATAACAACTTCCCAATCCACTCTAGTCAATTCTTCATCACCTATATCTTCACTAGAGACTCTAGGACATGTCCCCATTTGCTAACTCTCTCTAGTACATGAATTGTATGCCTTGCCTCCCTCTCTTGTCCTCTTTCATCTAAAATAGATCCATCCCTAGCCTGAGTGCTCTTTTAAATACCATCTCCTACTCCTACCTGAGTGCTCTTATCTTTATTATCACAGTAATACTGAATATACACATGAACTTCCTCACCATGAAGATAATGGTAAACAAAATCCTTAACACCATTGTTAGAATACACATGTAAGTTGTGTTAAAAAAATCCCACATCGGAGAATTGATGTGGTGTAAAGCAGTTAATATATCATAGTTGGCTTATGACTCACTAGCTTAACTTTTGAGTGAAAGTGGGTCCAACTGAATATACTAATAAGCTCGGACTTAGGCTTCCTCTTGATGATCTCCCCAGACGAAAGGTATCGGGTTTCTACTGTTTTTCCCTAACAACCATTATGATTATTGAGGTATCTCAAACCACCCTTCAAGCATTACCATGAATCCTATAATGCAATTTTTCTATTTTACATCCTAACTGTTGCACTATATCCCACATGAAATCTTTATATGACAACATACTTACGTTGACCAGCAGTATCGATATTTCCATCAACATAGTCCCTCTCACCAGTGCCGATAATAAATTTCCCATCATAGCAAATAGTGATGGGTGTAGTGGTGTCACCTATGCCAATGCTGCACTCAAGATAAAAAAAAAAGGATTAATACCACAAAAAAACTCCAAACTGATACATTTGTGACAATTTTACCCTGAACTAATTTTTTTGACCACTAAAAACCCTAACCTGATACACCTATGATAAATTTAGCCTACATTAGTTTTCGTTAAATTCTATCATCAAATTACTAAGTTTAATGACATGTGATAATTGACGGATGTACCATTTTGGGATTTTACCCCATTGTTTGTCATAGGTTTTCCATTGTGTGATTTTTTGTGGTATTAATCCAATTTAACAGAGGGTAAATTTATCACAATGGTACTAGTTTGGGGTTTTTGGTGGTCAAAAATTAGTTTAAGGTAAATTTGTCACAAATATATCAGTTTGGAATTTTTCGTAATCAAAAAATTAGTTTGAGATAAATTTGTTATAGATGTAATCGTTGTGGTTTTTCGTGATATTAACCTTAAAAAAATTTAGGTTTTGGAACCGCAACGTAAAAAGGACGATAACTTCACATGAGGTTCCCACAATCGCACCAAACTGAATAAATAATGATTGACTTTGTTGCTTAATGAATAGAAAACAACAACGCATCTCACCAAACACAACAAATCACTTACCTTTTACCTGATGCGAGATTCCTCCTCAAGCACCGAGCCCCAATTTTTTCTCTCCAAGAACCGAGCACTAATTTTTACCTCCAAGGACCAAGCCCTAATTTTTCCCTCCAACCACCAAACCTTAGTTTTTTTCCCGCGCCAATTGACCAAGTGAGCTGTTGACACCTATTTATCGCGACATGAGTAAGAAAGCAGGACAAAGGTCGAAGAGTGATTGAGTGTGTGAAAGAGAAAAAGACAACGTGTGAGTGAGCGAGGGCAACTGGCTAACAACTCCAACCGATGATGAGATCTATGCAGTTTGAGCGAGGGGAGCGTCAAGTGAGAGATTTATCTATTTTGAGGGAATGACTTGAAGCGGTGTCATTTAGGTCAACACAGCCACCTCATTGTCCACGTTGTATTCGTTTTTTTTAAATGCCACATATGAATAAATTTTATATTAGAAAAGTCACGTAGTACTTTTGGCCGAAATTTGTGCCAAAGGCATTCAAGTGATTAATTTTTTTTCCGATTTGATACTTAAGTGATATAGCAAAAAGTTTTGATATCAAAGTAAGTGCTATACAAAAGTTATGACACTTATAATATCATTTTCCTAAATAAAAAGGTTAGAATTATTTAGCATAAAAGCAACATTGGTTAATATAGGTTTACGTAACAAAAAAGAAAGAGATTCAGGATACCCTCGGCCTCCCTCATAAAAAAATTGGCTATGCTTGATTCGGGCTTAAACCACCAAGTCACAAATGGACGGGTTTGATCACCGAGCTATGGTGTTCCCAAGTAAGCGAGGTAAAATGGGTAATCTTTCGAGAGGTCCTTGTGAACGCTTGTCGGCCTCACTAGACCCATAGGGCCTACTCTTTAGTATTAGGTTTAGAGTTATATTTCAAGAAACAAACTCACGGGGGACCAGGTTTGAAGGTTTACAACAAAGCCAAGCATATCCTCTGCCCTACTTGTGTCGAGTTACTTTTCCGTACTTCATTTTACACTTTTTTTTATAACTTTCCTTCAATGTTTTGTGTGGAATTATTTATATTTTATGCCTTGATTTTTGTAGTTTTATTTGACATATAGACACCTCTCTAGGATAAAATCAATCGAACAACCGGGCATAGACTCTTAGCGGAAAGAACCTTATGATTCATAACTTGACAAGCCTGCATAAATCACTTCGTAGGTAAACAAGAAAAGTTTAGGTTTCGAAAGGGCATTAATTGAGTGATTAGCATAACTAAGTTCTCAAATTTAGATTTTCTAGTTCATAGAAAGTGGAATGACTTCCCGTATAACATTTAGCTCCTAATTGGCCCCAATAGGCTAGTGGTAACTCCAAAATAGGATGAGACTTCATAAATTGATTTAAATAAATTAAAATTCACCACCACCGTACAAGATAAAGATTTAGGAGAACTCATGCCGAACAAGCGAACACCTCAAGTAAGAGGACTGCTCTTTGCTACTCAACATTATCTCTAAACCCGCTCCCCTCAAGTTGAGCCCCGAGGGAAAGTTGCAACAAGGACTTTCCTTGTAAGTTCCTTTTTTTTTTTGGTTGAATTTCCTTGAAAGTTCTTAAATGTACAAATTTGGACATCCGTCGGATATACTTTGGCATCCCAAATAGGAAATCTATTATGTGAGTTCGGACTTTTGCTGCCATCTTCAAACGAATACATCACTAGCAGTTTACTATACGTCAAGGAAAACGTTTCATTATTAATATTCATGAAAAAAAGAGAGTTAGTTTTACAAGCATCTAAAATGGCCTTTGAGAGTATGAAGTAGCGGGTCAAATAGAATTTAAATTAGGAAACCTCAAACCATAAAGCTAAAGGCAAGAAACTATCGTTTGGATTCTTCAATCATGTGGTAGCAAGCCAATTAATGCCTGAATTTTCCTTAACAAATTTCAAATGTTAAAGGTAAAAAATTCACTTTATGGATGTTGCAAAAAACACAAGATTGAACAATAAAATAAGAAATAAGGAAACATATTAGACATTGAATTTTCAGGGAGAGCAGCACATGATTTCACTATAAAATAAGTTATACAATGGAGACTACAACTATACTTGAGTTAGTCAAGCACTTTCAGTGATAGCATTAATTGTACCCAATAACTTATAAGATGTTTCGTCCTCATAATTACTAGCAATATAATCCCGATCTCTTTACAAATCTAACCACAAGATTTTCATTGCTTGAACACTAACTTCATGGGGTGTATTATTCTCCACCACTAGCATGATAATTCCACGGATTGAGAACTCTCCATCAATGGCGCAACAACAAGGCAAAAATAAAACAACCTTTAAATAAACTTTCAAGTAGTGTATATTGGGTGCGTTTGGTTTAGCTTTCCCAAGGGGTTCTTGACCTCCAAACCCTCTTGGGGAAATGCTGGGGTGTTTGGCAAGCCTTCCTAAGGGGCTTTCGGCCAAATGTTAGCCTTGGGAAAGTTGAAAGCCAAAGGGACCAGCCTTAAGCTTTCAACATTTGCGGAATGCTGAAAGTAGGATTAGATAATTTTTTTCTTCTAAAACTACCCTCACAAATTCTTGAGATTTTCGATTTTTCCCCTCATTATTACTGTTCATCCTTTTTGTGTGAGGGTGGTTGGCAAGAGCCAACAAGCCAAATCTAGCTGGCGAGAGGTTGGCAAGGTCTCGCAACCTCGATGAGGTTTGTTTGGGTCAGGCACCTCAGACGATGGTCAATTGGATCTCGCAACCTCAAGCCTCATCGAGTGAAGAGGCCTGAGGTCGCACGACCCAGGCATCCTTGTTGATTGGGGTCACGCGACCCTAGCGAGGGCTGCCTAGGGTCACACGACCTAAGGTGACAGTCGCATGGGTTGTACAATCTCAAGCCTTGTCACCTAGGGTTGCGTTACCCCGGCGAGGGTCATCCCAAGTCGTGCGACCTTGGGCAACAGCCATCAGCACCAGATCTAGCTGACCGACGGCTTGAGCTAAGCCCTTTGCTGGAGTCGGCAAAGGGTTTGATTTTTTTGTAATAAAAAAAGAAAAAATTGCACCCAAATGCCTTTTGCAAAAAAAAAAAATTGCCAAATACTACTTAAGCCAAAATAGCTTTATAAATAATTTTTTAACAAATGCAATTTGCATTTCCCCAAAGTCCTTTAGGTCAAAGGCCTTCGTATTTCCCCAAGCCCCATTTCCAAAGCCGAACCAAACACAGCCATTGTCTTGATCGAAGGCCTGAAATGGCCAAATTAGTCTCATTTAAGAATCCCAAATCGCGGCCGGCCAAATCTTTGGCAGCCAACTTACTTTGGCAGCTAGAATAATGGCAATTTTATCCAAAATATGCAACGTGAAAAAAAAAAGTGAACTCTTAAAAATAAAAAATCTCAAACTGAATTATGATTAGGTTTCTTCGTGGAAATTCTCCTTCTTTCCTAGGTTCTCTCCTCGACTCTCCATCTTGATCTTGTCCGTCGTTCTTGGATTGGCAACCTTCTTCATAATCATTACGATGGACGGATGTAGTTTGGGGAATAGTGAGATGTTCACTTTTCAATTATTTGATTTTTGCTGCATAACCAAGTTTGCAGTCTGAGCAGTAGATCCAATCTGCTAGCAGGATGGATTATAGTTGCGTACTGTACCAAAAAAGTGAAGATTGTTTTAAAAAAGAGATGGAGTCTCACTCTTCTTGATATCAAGATACATCGTTTTGCTACAAATCGGTGAAGAAATCTCCGAGGTTAGCTCCCAAAATCACGCATGCTCTATGAGAGATGCTCGTGGAGGCTTTGGGAATCGCCGTAGTATGATGAAACTGTAGTCTAACTCCAAAAAATTAAGAATAGCTACTTACAGTATCGGCGGGCTTCATGTAATACACAACAAAACATGAATCAACTAGAACATACTCCCGGAAGAAAGAACCAAAGCAATAAGTTTTTTTTATCAATTTACACCAAAGAAAACTGTTGATATAGGGACTATAACCGGCACGTAGGGCCACGAGAACAACAAATTCAATCAGAAAATACACGGTAGATACCACTTGCCATTAGAAAATACAATTGATTCGCAAAAAAAGAACACAGAATGCAGCCATAACCAGCCAAAGCAACACCAACAGATAACCACTCCTACCATTGTTGTTCTCATTGCCATCGTTGTGGTATTCTATGATGTGGCCACGCCTTGTCGATATGTTCCTTCAAAAAGTTACAATCGCTTTCTTTAGGACGAATGAAGGATCAACTGCACCAACTTAGAAAACTGAACTCGATGGATGGGAATGAAATTAGAGGAGTGATTTGCTCTTGGGCGATGAACTTGAGCTGGAATGGAAGAGCCTAGTCTCCCTACACTCTTTAGATGGAATCGACGCTCGTTTACTTCTATTTGGCTGTATCTTTACTTTGTTTTCCCACAACAAAGACAAGTTGATGGATTTATCGGAGGAAATCACGTGTAATGAGATTGTTGGAGAGGGAAAAATCATGAATATTCAATTTAAGACCTTTTTATTTTTAGGGTTCTGCATGAACCTTAGCTTTATCTGGGTAAAATTAGAAATTTCGAATAGAATTGCCCCCAAATCTAGCCGCCGGAAAAAGCTAGCCCAGAAAGATTTAGCCGGCCAGCGATTTGGACGCTTTATTTGAGACTAACTTGGCAACTTCAAATCATTATTCGAGACAAAGTTTATTTCGGATCCTATTTTGAGAAAACTTTCTACTTCGTACCCTTATCTGAGATTTTCCCAATTAGAGATATATACACCTACAATCCAGCTTGTTCAAGCCCAAAATTGATAAGTCGGTCACCAAATCCAAATCCTCTACCTGGCGTTTCCCTTCTCCAAGATATCGCGGCTTTCCCTTTTTGATTTATATTGCCAATTTCAACATGGATATACATTCCAACCAAAAAAAAAGACAACTTGGATATGCATTCACCAATGCAGTAACTAGTCCAATTCCTTTCTTTTCTTTTCTTTTTTCAAATTTGGATGTCCAATGAATAAAGACCGGACTTCCAAGTAGGGAGTCTCTTATGTGAATTCGGAATTTCGTTGCCATGCTTTTGTATGTCCAATTTGTGTCGGACTTTGAGCAGTCCACACGATCCAGATCGATCTGTACTTCACTTACAGGCTCAAACTCAAGAGCTATTCTAATGCCAGATCTTTGGAATACTTTCTCGTAAAGGACAAGAGCATCCCAGATACTCTAGCATATAAAGTTTCAGTCTCTTCCAACTCATGGCTCCCTAGCAGTTACTGCGTTGAGCTATTTTTTCTTTTTGTTACAGATTATGTATTTAAAAAGTACCGACACTTCATTTTTTTTTTTTTTTGGGTGGTTTAGTATTCACGATAATTGTGCTTTTCATGTCAATGATTAAGACTATAATAACAAGAACTACTTACGGAAGAATTAGTCTTTAATTAAGTTCAGTTGAAGATTCGACTTAGAATGATGCG
Source organism: Syzygium aromaticum (assembly GCA_024500025.1). Lineage (NCBI taxonomy): Eukaryota > Viridiplantae > Streptophyta > Magnoliopsida > Myrtales > Myrtaceae > Syzygium > Syzygium aromaticum. Next base: position 9,309,015 of record CM044888.1, on the reverse strand, counting down.
TATCCGTGCATAGTCTAGACAAATCTATTCATTTATAAGCTTTTGCAGTTCTCCTCGCGTAGACGTCCAAAATTATCTTGCTCCAATACCTTATGTTAAGAAAACAAGATCATAAATAAACTAATGGAAATCAATCTTGAGAACAAATTGATACTGGTAACCAAATTCATTTGTTATTGGGAAGGCATGGATACAATAGCAAGTTTCTAAACCCAGTTCTCTGATTGGTTTACGTCCTCGGCTGCTGTTCTGCGAGAATTAACAGTGCAGAAATCACCTCCTTCTCGTTCATACAAGTTCTCAGTTTCTCGCGAAGGTCTTCCAACGAGCTCTTCAACTCTCCGAGTTCAGGCAATCCAAGTTGATGAACTGGAGGTTGGCCTTTGGCAGCTCGTTTTGCTTTCAGCGCCTTCTCGAGCATCTCTCCTCGCTTTTCCTCTGCGTTTAATTGCTTTAGTAGATCGAGGAGTTGTTGGTTTAGATTATCATCGGTTGTGGCTTCGTCACGAGATTCAGCAGCTTTGCTCGTGCCCTCATCCGGAGCTTTTTCCTGATTTAGAAATCGGTGAACGAGGGATTCCACGTTCGGGTGCCCGAACGAAAAGGGTTTGCCTCCAGGGGAAAACACGATGATCGCAATCTGGACAGCGCACAGGATCGCGAGCTCGTTCGCCTTCTTGAAAAGCCCGGTTCTTCGCTTTGAGAAAGTCACTTGCCTCGTGCAACTGTCCGTCACCATCTGGATCTCGATCTTGCGACGACCCATGATTAATTCTTTCAGCGCAGAGCTCCTGTGATCTCTTAATATGATCAATAGCAGAATACAATCTGAAGAACTCGAGACGTGTATATATATATAGCCACCATTTCAAGACAATCGAGATTCCTAATACGGGTTTCGGAACTGAATTACCATAATCGGGTTAGGGTTTACTAGCAAGGCAAGTTCTTTAATTATCCTCCTTTTGTATGACTAAAACATGATGAACCTCCAATGGTTCCTTACTGTCATACTTACTGTGTTACAAACAAGCAAAACTTAGGTTTGTTCCTATCCAGAGTCTCTCTCTCCTCTCCCATGTTGTACACTCTTGGCTCTTTCACCATATTTGACTGGTGTTTCCTAACTTGGAATTCAATTTATTCATGAAGGATTTATACATTGATTCAAACCAAGTCTGAATGCAATAGAATTAAGTATGATGAAAATAATAATCGGCCGTATTAGTGAGAAAATGGACGACTTAGTATAAATAATATACGGATTTAGCCGTGATTGCAATATTCAGTTTTGCTTTTCTGAAATTCAAGCATGTGATATCTTGCTTATATCTTGATTTGGAAAGACACCATCCATAAACGAATGCTGAGGATGAATCCAGCAATATCAAGAGTATGTTTTTAGCTCCAAGCATTTCCAGTTTTGCCCAGCTTGTTTCCTTCCTTTCCCACTTACCTAACGAGAGAGAAGCTTACAGAGGAATCCGTACCGTATCATTTTTTTTATTTATTGGGGTCAGAAGCAACTATTTTGATTTACTTGAAAAGAGTGTGTTGTGGATAAAATTTAGATGCTTCGGACCAAGGAAGCTCCCGAAGGGCCGGAGGGGTATTTAAAACCCAATTTTGTGGCAACCTACTCTTTTTCTGGGCCTTCACAACCCATTCGGCTACTTTATTTGACTCGTCATTTATATGGGCTAACTTTAAGGCTTCATTTGTTTTGGCGGCAAATGATCTGAAAAATATTTTTCTAAAAATAATTATTAGTATCGCTCACAAAAATGAATGAACAAAAAATTATCCAAATAAATTCCATCAAGGTTGATTTTAAACGTTCCCTGTTCTGGTGGTTGCCATTGTTGATGACCGAAGCTTCCTGCAACTGGGCTTTTCCGCTTGACAGGGATGCCGTCATGCAATATTTTGCCGCATTGCGGGGGCCTCTTCCACCATTTGCTCTGGACCTGGCTTTTGCGCTCGAAAGATAATCTGATATCTTACTTTCCAGATTTGCCAAAGAGCAATCGCCAGTAGCTCGAAAGTGACCGAGGCATGTTTAAATTCAGCCAACCACTCTTCAAATCCCGGGAGGCGTTGGGGAAGAAATTTCGATGTTCAGTGATGGATCTGTCCAGGCCTTCCTCGTCCATGGGCATTAGAAGAAATGCATGCTCAGCTGTTTCAGACCTTTGATTACAGAGACTGCAAAGGGGATGGGTTAAGATTTGCCTTCTGCATAAACTGTCCTTTGTAGCTAGTGCGTTTTGGCAGGCACTCCATAGGAAAAATTTTGTTCTGGGTTACTGCCAAATCTTAGTCCATAGAGTTTTAGGAGTTCGGTTAAGAGGAAGACGCCTGTTCTGAACTTGGTTTTGACCATTTCCCACTCTGTTTATAGATTGGCGAGAGGAACTATTGCAATTTGTGTACAATGTGTGAGAACGACTATCGTAGAGTTCACTAGTTAGTTAAGTCGAAAACGGGGTTGTCGTAGAAGGAAGTCGGATCCTGCGGGGAACAAGTTTTACCCTGGTAACAAAACGGCATTTGTACTCTTCATATGATTAGCGGAATTCGATTTACTATATCAATGGTTAACTTTTCGAATTTATAACAGTTTGAGGCGTAAACATTATTTTCCGTTTTTTTTTTTTTTCTGAAAAACAACTTAGGATTGTGTTACTTTAACTTCTATAGGTTCATCGACGTGAAAAAAATTGCCACGGTGGTATGCGCTAGGTAATATTTCCGTTTCCGAGGATAATATATTTTTAGAAATAGTTTTTTTTCAATTTATTCCCTAGATAAGTTTTTGAGTAGAAGAATGTGTTTGGTAACCACATAAAATTTTTATTATCAGAATAGAAAATAATCAGAAAAGCGTTTGGTACAACCTTAAAAAAATTTTGTGATATGAAATTTTTTTAGATTTTTAATAAATTTTTTAGATCTTTCTAATTTTTTAGAATTTTTTCTTTTTTTTTTCTTTTCTTTTTATCCTCCATTCTTCCTCCTCCTCTAGTTGGTTGCTAAGGCCTGGTGATCGGCCAAAGACAAGGGCTAGTGACGTCGACCTCATAGTGGCTAGACAAGGTCGAGCCTCACCTTGCCATGCGAGGCTAAGCCTTGCTAGCCATTGCCAAGGCTCGTCAACCAGCTAAATGAGGAAGAAGAAGGAAGGAAAAAAAAAAAGAAAAGCAAAAAATAACTTGTTTCATAAGTTGTTCATGAGAACAAAGAAGTGGGTTTTTTTTTACTTTTTGTTTTTGTTCCAATTCTATTTCCTAGCCATTTTTCTATTCCGAAAAATAGAAAAAATAGGTGACATTACCAAACGGATCTATATTCTTTTTATGTTTCTATTAACAAAATAACATAAAATTAAAAAAACAGAATGGTTACAAAACATGCCCTAAGTGACCAAGTCAACAATTCGCCTAAAGATACCAGCCATCTTTTTGTGCATTGGATGCGTTTGAGCGTACTACAGCATGACTCTTAAATCATGTGAATCTTAAGTGAGACCACCTACATCAAGAATTATATACATTAAGCTTATATGAACCCAGATCGCCTAAGCATTTTTTCTTAAAATACACTAAGAAATGGCAAACAAAAGTGCATCAATTATCAAATGTCAAAGTATCTCACTAAATTGGATGGAAATCAACTGTATTTCACCAACTTATATGTGAAAAACGACACCACAAATGCACACTCACTTAAGTGCCTTGACTTTTCGATCGAACACTTGGGTGTAGACAACATTTACTTGAGTACTATAACTTTTTAATCTCTCATTTAATTGCCATATCTTAAAAAAAAAAAATTTCACCACATTTGCCAAAGATCCGATGTGGTGTGGCACTTAAAGTATTCAAATGATCGATTAAAAGTTAAAAGTATTCAAGTGATCGATCGATAAATTATAACACTCAACTGGTAACATACCAAAAATTGCGCATTTGTGATAACTTTATCTCTATACGACTAGCTTTATAATTTGTCATTTCACCGAAATGTTAGAGACAAGCTGGGACGGGACTTACCTCTCAGCTGGTGGCCGACAGATCGAGATCATCTCAACCGTTGATTTATATTTAGATGTGGGGCCCACTAAGGTTACTACCCATTTTCCCTCCTCAGAGCTTTTTGAGTTTCGCACCAAACACCGCTCCTCCTTGCCCCTCTCCCTCTGTTGAGCTCGCTTGATCTCAACTGGAACGAGTAGTCAATATCGTCGTCCGAAGCCAAAAGGGCATTCTGGGTTCGCCCGAAAGAGGAAGGATCGGATGGACTCCAAGTCGGGCTCAAGGGACAAGCTGAGCGATGGGATGGACTATTTCGAGAGGTTTTTGAGTCCGTTCCTGTAAGTTTGTGATGTCCTTTTGAGTGTAGTTCCTAAGCATTAGCAAGAGTGACAAACCCAATTACAAGTGCACGAGACAAGTGATTGTACTTAGTGTGAAGGCATTTGTGTAGGCGAAAGATACAATGTGCGAGGGACTTTTTGTAAATACTTAGAGGTGTGCCTTCTAGATTAGCAAGAGGAACTATGGTAATGTGTGTACAATGTGTGAGTACTGCTATTGCAGAGTTTTATGGTTATGTAAGTCCAAAGCGGGGTTGTTGTAGTAGGAAGTTGGATTCTGCGAGGAACAGGTTTTACACTTTGTAACAAAGCGGCATCTGTGCTCTTTGTATGATTAGTGGAATCCGATCTATTTTATCAATGGTTAACTTTTCGAATTTATAACAGTTTGAGGCGTAAGCATTATCCCCCCCCCCCCCCCTCCCCACTTTTTTTTTTTTTTTTTTTTTCTGAACTTAGGATCGTGTTTCCTTAACTTTTATGGGTTCATCTACGTGGCAAACATTGCCACATAAGTGGCCACGTCAATAATTCGCCTAAATCCGACCAAAAAAAGAATAATTCGCCTATAGAGACCAGCCATTTCTTTGTGCATTCGATGCAATTGAGCATATTACATCCCAATTCCTAGATCATGTGGGGTTTTAAGTGGAATCCACCAATATCGAGCATTAGATACATTGAATTTACATGCACACAGATCACCGAAGCATTTTTTTTTCTAAAAGCACATCAAAAAAGGGCCAACAAAAGTGCATCAATCGTCAAATGTCAAAAGCATCTCATGAACGGAATGGAAATCAACCATTGTTGACTGACTTATACGTGGAAAACGACACCACAAATGTTATAATTTCTATACAGCTCTCACTTGAACGTTGTGACTTTCCGATTGATCATTTGCGTGCTATAACTTTCATGCAGCTTTTACTTGAGTAACATAACTTAAAAAAAAAAAGAGAAACTTTCACCACCATTGCCAAAAATTTAAGTAAAAATTATTAGGGATAAGTGCATTAGAAGTTTTAAAATTTGTCAAGAAAGTATAATTGAGTCCTAAAACTTTCAAAGAATGCGATCAAGTCTTAAAACTTGTCACGAAAGTGCAATCAAGTCCTAAAACTTTCAAAAAGTACAATCAAGTCCTAAAACTTATCACAAATGTGTAATCAAATTTTAAAACTTATCACAAAGGTACAATCGAGTTCTAAAACTTTTAAAAAGTGCAATCAATGGAAGGACTTGATTGAATCAATTTGTTAATTTTTAAGACTTATTTGCACTTTCGTGACAAGTTTTAGGATTTATTTATACTTTTTGAAAGTCTTAGGATTCAATTGTACTTTCCTAACAAGTTTTATGATTTAATTGCACCTTATGAAAGTTTTAGAGCTCAATTGTACTTTTGTGATAAGTTTTAGGACTTTAAATGCACTTATTCCAAATTATTACTACTCAAATGATAAATCGACAAATTATAACACTCAATGGAATCCTATATAAAAATTGCGATACTTTGTGGTACGATTAGTTTCATAATTTGTTATTTCACCGGAACGAGAGGGACGGGACCGGACCTGTCCCTCGAGCTCGTAGCCGACGGATCGGGATCATCTCAACCGTTGATCTAGGTTCACACGTGGGGCCCACGATCGACAGCCCGAGGTGACGACCCATTTTCCCTCCCCAAAGCTGTTCGAGTTTCGCGCCGAACACTGCTCCTCCTCCTCCTCCCTTGTCCCCTCCCTCTGTCGTGCTCGCTCCATCTCCACCTCGACCGGAGCGAGCAGCCAGTATCGTCCGAAGCCAAACGGGCATTCCGGGTGTTCGCCCGAAAGAGAAGGGAAAGAAGGGGAAGAGGCTCGGATGGAGTCGGAGTCGGGCTCGGGCTTGGGGGACAAGCCGAGCGATGGGACGGACGACTTGGAGACCCTGATCTCGACCACCGACGTGGAGCTGCTGAGGAGGGCGTGGCGGAACGAGAAGGCGGCTCCGGAGATCCTCCGCTTCGAGACCCATTTGATCGATCGAGTCACCGGGCAGCTCCAGTTGATGGTAACCTCCTCCCCGGCCGCCGCCCCCCCCCCCCCCTTTCCTTCTTCGCCCTTCGGCAGATCTGTTTTTGCGCTAGTCAGGTTTGCTCGTGGCGTGGGAGTTGAGTTCTGGGTGATAGCAATCGTGGGTACGCAGTGGAATCTATGCCCTGCTTGTGTTTAGGTTCGAAATCGTCCATCCATGGGTTTCCGACGATCCGTTCGATATCCCTCTCGTGTGCCGGTCAGTGAATTTGTCGAAATGCGATAATTTATCGAGACGGGATCCTCCCTTCACCTTGGATCGGTTCGTATATTCCCGGCTTTTCGAACTTAAGACAATGAGACTCGTCCGCTGGTATACCCCACCTTCAATAGAGTTTAATTCGGCGAGAGGTTGTATTAGGCATATATATTGAGAGTGGACATCGCATACAATGGAGTGGCTTGTAGCTCAGCTTTCGACGATGTCGATCTATCAGCCCGGGATGTCATTTTACTCTTGCAATGAGTAAATTTTTTTGTTCTTTGGAACTCAAAATTTTCTGTTTTCCTGGAATGAAGAAACAGGAGATTCGCAGGACATGGATGCTTTTGCTTCTTCATTATGGCTGGCAACTCATGCATTTCACGCATAATGTTTTGAATGTATATACTGATTATGTATTTGACAAGGGATCTCCTTGTCTCACTCCTCTTTGAGGCACCACCCGTCCATAGGAGCAATCATTTGATAAAATTCATACAAGACAATAGCGGTTCATTGAAGAAGTAAAAATCACAATTTGCTTGGTTCAAACCCGGTTTCGTTAGCAGTAAGATAAGGTTTCTTTCTCATCTGTTATATCTTTTCTCAATATTAGTTTTGATCTCCATAAATCTTCTACCTTATTCTTGATAAAGTGGACTATTTTCTGGGTGAGCTGCATTCCCTGTGATATATGGAAGGAATAAAGGCAGTTTGAGAGGGTGAGACACATTTCTCGAGCTCGAGTTGAAGTCTACTGACAAGGGTTTTTGCATTCAACTTGTACTCCGCATTATAAAAGCTGATAGGGAAGAATTGGGGAAAATCATCCCGTTACCTGATTTTGGGATAAAAGAGAGAATGTTTGGTTCAACTGCCTCGACATTAATTTTTGGCAAAGAACCTGGATCCAGTTGATAACATGATCTAATAAACCTTCTCAGAACTCTATAAAGAAGACCAGACACAAGCCTCCAGGTCCTGAGGGCTTTTAGTGAGTGCATTTGCTTCAAAGCATCCCAAATCTCCTCCGTTGGAGGTATAACACAGATGCAGACATTTTCCTCCTGTTATGCTTGGTGTGATTAGACTCTCCATGCTCCAGGTCATGAGGAATTTCTGTATTTGATGACTCAAAGGAAGAGATAATGTTCAAAAACATTTGGCCAATTTTTCTGTCCTTTCTATCCAGTTGTCCTGTTCATGTTTGACGAATACAATGCTCTATGTCTCCTTCTAATCATAGTGAAAATGTCAAGGATTGAATGCATGCCTCCAATTAAACAAAGCTCCCTCAGACCTTCACTGCCAAACTCCAACCTGGTCCAGAGTTCATCAGTATCCTGTATATTGTCCTGTTGTTTTCATGCTATCTTCAGAAGGGTCTGCAGTTGAAGCTCCTCCAAGGCAGTATAACTCTTTAATTTTTCCATTGCTACTCCGAAGACATATTTGCTCCAGCTCTTCGACTCTTTTTGGAGTATGTGGATTTTGTTAGCTGCGTTTATAGGCTTCTAATCTAGCGAATTGTGCTAACTAGACACTTCAAACTACCTCCGTGCACTGCTGTACATGTTTCCTTTTTTTCCAAACTTTTGTAGCCATGTATCTAGATCTAGATGAGCTTGAAAATTACTAATTTCATTCCAATCGAATTATGATTTTTTTATAACCATCAATATTCTGCTTGTAATCAATGCAATTGCTATGCATGCCCAGGAAGAAACTGTGGATGACTTTGTACAAAGTGGCATAGATCCTCTCACGGTGTCTCTCTACCAGATGGACTTGGATAGGACGCAGTTCTTATTGAGATCATATCTCCGGATTCGTATACAAAAGGTAGCGACTTCCTCCAACATCATTCCTTTTACTTTGAAGAAATTCAATCTGCCAAATTTTGGCTATTGGTTTCCGCTATGCCAGAAAATAGATGTTTTATGTTTTATCCTGACTATATGAATTACTGGTGGAATAAACAATCAAGGGAAGGTCCTCTGTATTCCTTTTGATAATTTCTAACAATCCTACACTTCTTAGTAGGGGTAGTTATGACCGTATAGACTTATCCTGTTCTACGAAGATAATGCTTGTGTGAATAAAATCTGATTTCCAAAGTCTTTATGACATTAAGCATTTCTTTGTCAAGCTACTACTTTCTGGTATCCTTTTGCAGATTGAAAAGTTTATGTTCCACATTTTGAAGACGAACGAATTGCATGATCGGCTCTCTAAACAAGAGAAAAACTTCACAAGAAGGTGAATGAGGCGAATTTTTTGTTATGTCATGACTTCAGGGTTATCTCGTTTTCTGTTTTTCCGAAATTAAAGCCTTCACTTCATGTTTACAGATATTCCGAAGTCATTGGGAAACATCTTGAGGAAACTGTGTTATTGAATTTGTCTGATAATTACCAGTCTTTACTCAGGCAATCGACAACTAGTGAAGAGGATGACATGGGTAAGGCGATCTTCTTTCCTGGTCCCTTATCTCTTCCTATTTAAATAGTATGAGTTTTCTACAATACTTTTTAATGCTTTTACTTAACTCTGGATTTCCTTCTTTTGATCTATGTCAGTGCGCTTGCCTTTGCATGAACTGAATTTTCATCTATTCAATTATGTAATCCGTTTATACAGGGCTCTCAAAGAACCTTAATTCTAAATTTTTTATGCTGGAAATGCCTAGGAAAATTTCAGGTTAATTTTCGTAAATCTTTCTGCATCTGTTAAGATCATGATTTTAATTTTTGTCGGAATCATAATGGTACCTTGATTTTGAACACCTTTTCTCACAATGTGAAAGCTTTTGAGAAATTCACAGCTGCATGTTCCCCTGCCCTACTTCCAGGTCTACAATTAAAATCTCCTTTTCCTCAGTACCTTGCTACCAACTGTTGGCTGTGCCGTCACTCAATCTGAGAAAATTGTGCTTGTAACTCTTCAGTCTTGAGTAGCCACTCGAGAATCTGCTGGTTCAGCAGTTGGTGCTAGAGCTAGCCATAACATTGGTAGACTTAAGCTAGTCATCACAAGTTTTTTACCAGGGAAGACTCTTTTCTTACAAAACAGTGAAGAGTCACTCATACTGAACTTGTGGATTTCTATTTTTGGCCAACAAACTCGTGGATTTTACTTATGCTTGATTGCATTGATTTCTAGAACCAATAAAGAGAAGAAATAGAGAATTAGTGTGACTGTTATACAGATCTCTCTCTCTCTCTCTCCCTCTCTGTTAGTAATATGTGTTACTCATTAATTTTGTAATAAGTTTCTGAATATTCCCTTTTTGAGTTCAGTAAGCTTACTAAGTTTCAGCTTGGATTTGCTCAGTTTGTGCTTTTTTTAGTGGATACTTGATAGTAGCCGCACTCTTGTCTTTCTTAATAAATAATCACTCCTGTTTTCAGTCGCCGAGCCACAGATGGACACTTTCGTCGTATGCAAAGCCAGGGAATATGTTGGACCTTCTGAATTACAAGACAGGCAATCTAGTTTTCCTTCATATCTACAGTTTTACTTTTGGCTGAATGTCCTTAGCTTGTTTCTTATCTGATGTTGGCAATTGATGGATTTATTCCTAACTGGCAGCAACAAGTCCTTGACAACGGATCTGCTTATGGAGATGGAGCCAGGTGAACTGTTCTTCATACCATTCAAGCGCATAAAGAAGCTTCTCGAGAATGGAAAAGTCGAACTAGTCTGAGCCCACAATTGTTTTGCTCCTGCAAGATGATGAGAAAGATAAATGTTCTCTATTTTTGGTCGATGGTTTTTCAAAAATTGCTTACCATCTCCTCTGGCTGTAATCTATCAGGTGTTTCGTCCAAAATCCATGTCAAAAAACACATGATTGTCGGAAGTAGCTCTGTGTTGCTCATTTCAGTTTGCCATCCCATTGTCTTCTGTATTGGCGTGCTAATAGTTCTAGGGAATTTCTTGAAAGTTCAATGGCGAATGATGCCTTGGTCTTAGAATAGATAGCTACATGACACACATTGTTAGGAGAGGCAGTGGCTTGCTGATATATTAGCAGCAGAAATGAGTACAGGACTACAGAAAGTTCAATAATGGTTGCAAAGCTGGGAAAAAGAGCTCATCGGTATTAGGCACGGGTGACCTGATCATGGGCTCGAGAGGCTGATCTTTTTTGGTGGCTCAGCCCAAGCAAAAGATCCCTTTTTTTTCCTTCCAAAGTTCGGCTCAACCCTCCAATGAATGGGTTTGCTTAATCATATAATTCATTGGGTGGATGCAAATCTAACATGGGTCACTGGTAAAAAAAAAATCTACTCAAATTTTTGTTCTTGGGTAGCTGGTTGTTGAAACCACCGATCTTTTATATTTTCAACTTGTTCTCGTGAGTTTTCAGTCAGACCTCAAGGACCGACGACTGCAGCCGTTGTTCTGGCCAAGCAGTTCGGTATGCAACCTACTGATATCAAGAGTTAGATTTTGCTTCTATTGTTATTTTCTGCTTATGTTTTAGGAGATATTCGATCGAATAGAAGATATCAAAGCAAACGATATGAGATTCTGTAGCAGCCGTATCTTATCTAGAGTACATTGGGTTTCATGAAAGTGAATATCCATCACATGTAACTTATGTTCATGTTAACGGAGTATACTGGGAGAGATGTTATACCTTGGTTTTCAGAACAACAGCAAGACCTGCATAACACAGATTTTTATCAGAGCATGGTGTATGATTGCAAGTAGCTCAAAGGATATTCATATGCTTTGGATCCAGCAGTCGTTCATTCCAGAACACATTCATTGTCAACTCAGTGTACAACTTGCATAAGATCAATCGAAGCAATTTAAGCAAACAACTCAGAGTATAAAAGGGAGAACAAAACGATTCGCAGTTCAGATCATGTTTGATAAACATCATTGGGGTTAAACAAAGATGATTCGAAATATATCGGAATGATATGCAAGAGGAAACAAAACTCCATGAGGGAAGGTAAATTTAAATGAGCACTTGACACATCTATATGCAATCGATATATAAATTTAGTTGAAATGACTCTATCTATTTAGTACCGGTTTGGGATTTTTGGTGGTAAAAAAATTAGTTTATGGTAAATTTATAACAGGTGTATCAGTTTGAGATTTTTCATGTTATTATCCCATCATTTTCATAGTTTTTATATTTTCTTTTCTTTCTTTTTGATATTAGACATTGTGAGTGGAATTTCAAGATTATTTATTATGTGCCATTTTTGAACAACATTGGGAATTCAACTTTGGCTATTTTTTTTTTATTTTTTTGTCAATTTTGAAAACTAAGATTAAAATTTGATTCAAGTAAAAATTCTAACAACTTTGGGATTAATGTAATTGTTGTGGGTAAAGAATGGATAATTACACAAATAGTTCTTAATTTTGTCTCAATGCGCAATTTGATCCCCAAACTTTTAATTTGTTCAATGTGATCCCTGAACTTTAAGGTGTAATATGACCCATGTACTTTTAATTTGTTTAACATGATTTCTGAATTTTTGGTAAATATCAAACTAGTTATTGAATTATTATATCTCTAAATTCAATATAAACCCTAGATTATCTAGTTTAAGAACTAAATTTAAAAATTTACAAAAAGTTCATATATTATATTAAATTAACTATAAATTTATTGATCATATTAAATAAATTAAAAATTCATGCACTACGTTATAAATCCAGATGAAATTGAGGACTATTTGTATCATTTCTGGCATAGAATGTACTCAAGTTGGGGCCTTGCTGTGTGCTACAGAGCTTTGCAGAGCGGAGGATTACGGCAGACGACCTCCCAGAGAGAGACATAATCTCATCAATGGTGGTGGGAAATCTAAAGCTGTGGACCGATCTGGCCGCGGAAGGACTGCAGAAGTCGCTCTCCGTCGCCAAGTTCCTCTGCCTCCTCCACGCGACCAACGCCTACGTCTGCACCGCCGTCACGGTAAGGAATGGAATCGAGCCGTCGTCGCGGGCCTTCTCGCGGTCTGAAATTCCAGTCCCTTTGTGTTTCCCGTTGCTTCTAGCAGAAACTCAGAAGAGGGAGTTCTCAAAGGAGGTTGTTTGGTTAATGGGTGTTCGTGTTTTTGATGTGTGCGCGTGTCTCGCAGCCCTACGGCCCGAGCATGCTGCCGACCCTGAACTTGACCGGCGACTTGGTCCTTGTGGAGCGGGTCTCCGCCTGGCTCGGCAAAGTGGGTCGAGGCGACATGGTGCTCCTGCGGTCTACGGAGGATCCGAGGAAGGTCGTGATCAAGCGCGTCGTGGGCGTGGAAGGCGACACCGTGAGTTACGTCGTGGATCCCATGAACAGCGACGCGTCGAGAACTTGCGTGGTACTTTTGACCAGCTTTCATGATTTTGTTCGTCCTGAGTTCTCTGCTTTGGATTGGATTCTGGGGACTCGTTGGAACTAGTCAGTGATTTTTGGTCAGTTCTGAATTGTGTATGCTGGTCTGGACTAATGATGCTTCTTGACAAATTTTGTTTCTTCTGAACTTTTTTTTTTTGTTGCTGTTTTACTGGGAGGCTGCTAGGGACTATGGAACGAGTTGACATTATTTGCAGTGCTCAGTTCATGGCTGTAAAAGATTGTGCTCCTTTCGATTTCACTTTCTTCTGGAATAAGCATGTCAAGTTTTCCTATATTATGTCGATTTTCTGGTAGATGCTGTTATAATTGATGCTATCTTGGTTTCCTTGTCAGAGGTTGTGGAGAATTTGCCTGGTTCATGTTATTATTTAACTCTGCTACTTCTAATATCTCTAAAAGTTTACTCTTATTACTACACTTTGCATTTCTGCCCGTGCATTTTATTCTAAGAAGTAAAATGTTATCTGGAGTCCCCATGTCTCCGCAGGTTCCTCGGGGAAACATATGGATACAAGGAGACAACATATACAATTCTAGGGATTCACGAACTTTTGGGGCTGTCCCTTATGGTCTTGTGGAAGGCAAATTATTCTGGAGGGTTAGTATGCTTATTCGTTTTCCGTTTCAGCATATTCCTTTTCCTATACTCCAATACTTCCGTTTTTCCATTATGTTAAGGCCTTGAAGTTAGAACTGTGTTAATGCCACTAGATCTTTTTCAATATTCAACTTTTGTATAGCTTGCAGATACTTTTGGAGATTATATATTGAGATTTCTTTTTAGAGTGATATGTGGTAAGTCGATAATGGGCATAGAACATCTGTGAACTTGCATTTGCTCTGTATGAGAAGAATTCGTGCAATTGTTCTCTGGTTGAATCAAACTATGATGACTGATTAATTAGGAAAAAGGATGCTGTATGATAGTATTCTATTGTCATTGATCCGTCAGGCCAGCCTCAAATTCCATTAGAGACAAAATCAAGTTACCTTGCTATATGAGTAGCTGCAACTACAAGTAAAATTGGTGGACTAGACTTCAAGATTGACATGTCATCCATATTGAAGGGGGACGAGGGAAGACTCTTCAGACTTCCTTTAGTACAACATAAGCTATGTGATAGGTTTACAAGTTAAGTTAGGGCAGTGTTTGTGTAGCAAATCGCTGGGATCATATCCTGGGCAAAGGAAAATTACATTAACTTTCAAACTAGAGTGTGTTTTTGTTTCCTTCCCCAATTTTGCAATTTCTTGAATACAATTGGAAATTCACCACCCCTCACATGTTTCCTCTTATTTGACACATCATCCTCGGCAGCCCTTACCTTATGAATGATGTTAATGTTATAAGCCATAATGTCAAGGGAGCCAAAAGAACATTTGAACAAGGGCACATGTCCGTGCATGAGTGTGTACACTCATGTGGAAGCAGGGTGTTGTTCTGGTCATTAGAATGTTATGTTCGTCAGATTCCTTTTGGACCATGTACAGAAAGGAAGGAATTGAGTTTTTACGATGAGAAGGTCAATATCTTTTTCTCCTTCAATTCATAAGCAAACAAAGGTTTTCTGGAATGCTTGGTCTCTTCATGATATGTACGGTTTTTGCTTCCTTGCATAAATGTGTTATTTGGGTCGAGAGGCCTCCTTCCTCATTGCTTTTCTTATGCAATTAAAACACGTGAGAGAAAAATGCATATATCTCTACTTGATCCTGCCGTATGCACTACTTATCTGAAATGATTCTGTCAGCAGATGTGGCCACTCAAAAGCTTTGGGTCTCTACATGGAAAAGCCAAAGAAGATTCGTAGTTCTTTTGAGGTACATTTTCTTTTGTTTTAATGTATGCAAGAACTGCTGCTTTTGGATTTGATTAATTGATTTAGCTTTTTCTGTTATCGTTAAGGTCTGGTGCCCACTTTTGTGTAAAATCAAGATTTTGTTTCTCTCTGTATCATTACAGTGGATATCCAACGATAATGACATCACTTGCTTCGGAAATGTCAACATTTTTTTCTTGAATGAGTGATAAGATTTCATTGAGGGCATAGATCAGGTCGCTAGTTTCTTGAGTGAGGCTGGATGAACCAAACTGCTAACAAAGGGTATACATCATTACATTGTTTTAATGAATGATTTTTCCATGCACTACAGGAACCAGATGTGTAGATCTGCCAATATCTTCTCTTAGCCTACTGTTCTCTTCTCCCTCTTATATTTGTCATCTCACCACCATCCCCCAAACAAAAAGAAGTGTATTTCTTTCTTGGTCCTTGCAAATGCACATTTCTTTCTTTGTCTTTCACCCTCTTCTCCAATAGACATGATCTCCCAAATTACCTGATTCTCAAATTGACTTCAATGAATGAAGTCGCTCATTACACAATAAGCTCTTACATTTTCAGAATCTCCAATTGAAGCACAGCTTTTAATCCACAAAATTTGACGACGAGATCGAATCTTAAGCAAATAGAGCTCAGGCAAAGAAAATCCAATATACAGAAATGGTGGGAGACGACATTAACCAACCTGTGAGCTAGATGAACGATTTCCCATCCCACCATTTGATTGTGGCACTTATCTCAACACCTCCATCTCCTTTTTTTTTTGTACCTTTGCATTATCCAGAAATCTGCCCTAACAATAGAAGGTTGGAAGACTTCACAAAATGTTTGCTTCAGCAAATCACTTAATGGGTCAATTTGAGTGCTCAATGCTGCTGTTTAGCTAATTTCAGACTTAGAACAGCACTAGAGGTTTTTGTTCGGTCTGTTCCTGCCCAAGAATAACACCTAGGGGTGTTGTTCGGGTTAAGACAGCACAGGAACAGCACTAGTGGGTGCTTTTTATACTGTTTTAGCACCTGAACAGCACCTGCAGGTGCGTTTAACTGCTGTTTCGGTAATGATGGGTTCCAAAACAACCTAAACAACGGCTGCGGCACTATTACAGTTACTAAAGGTCCTCTTAAGTGTTGGTTCTGCATGTAAACAGGCAATCTTTAGCGCTATTGACATTGACCCATGAAAAACTATGAATTAGCATATGGAGATATCAGCAGAAAAAGAAAAGTAGACCAATTCCAATCAATCACCTCTTTCTATAAATCGTATGATGAAGTTAAAAAATCAACACATCGAGCAACAAAAGAGCCATAATCATCCTTACCAAAAAAAAGAGCCATAATCATACATTCGATGTCCACGCAAAGTTCACAAACCAAGAGACATAGCTAGCTAAAAGTTAATACCAATTGATTTAAAGCTTGGCAAGTTCCCGCAATCTTACAATCAAGTCCAAAATTGCAAATTGTAAATTTGGAGTTCTCAAGTATACCGGTCAGTATTAGTTTCGATTTTCGTACGTCATAAGGACACCAGAAATGTCAAAAGTTTACCTAATCTTGGGAGTGGCATAACTCATTTGCTCACCTTCGCCTACCTTTGATGTGACCCGCAGCCAAGGCTGTGACGTCTTGAAGCAAAAATTAATCGATGTTCCGGGATGTTCCTGGGGGAAAGCAGCTTTAGGCCTAAACTGGTAAAGGAAGTGCTTTGAATTATATAGCCTTCTTTATGATTTGAATCCCATCTCTCGCGGACACCGCTATTGGAAGAAATGATTAGTCTACACTTTTATGACCAAACAAAAAAACAGTCATCTCTGGCCTATGAATAGAGGCGCAAGGAATCATATGTCAGAAGAGCAGCACCCTGATCAATTCATGTCAACTAGCCTTCATGCCCCTTTCACCTGAACTACAATAAGAGTTTAAGAGTTCATCTGTCCTTCCGGAAGCATGGTTCGAAGAGGCTTCTTTCTTAGATGTTCAAGTGTAGTACTTACTTCAAACCTTTCTTATCAGTACTACTTATGCTTTAGAATTTTGCTATGCCTCCTCTTTCGTTTCCCATTTCTCATTTTTCTTATTTGTAAGACTCTAACTTTGGTGCAAAAACTTTTTTTCGGATAACACAAGTGTTGCTTAAAAAAAAGATAGCTTAAATGCTAATTCTTTTTTTGTTGAAAATTTAACAGGACTATGTTTTATTAATTTCTCCTACCGACATGGCTCGCCGGTATACCCAGTCAGCATATAGACCCCTAAATGACTTCGTCTACAACGTTTGCCCCTAGCAAATCGAAAGAAATTCCCAAATTTGAAACCACAACCATTCAACCCAAAATCGAAACACTAATTCAATTTGCCCCCAAAATTAACGGCCCAATCTTGCCAATGAGGAGAAGGAGCATGACGAGCGGCTCAAATCTGTTTCATCAAAGCAAAGAAGAGGCTAAATATTACTGTTACTGTG
The DNA here is from genome assembly GCA_024500025.1 of Syzygium aromaticum. Lineage (NCBI taxonomy): Eukaryota > Viridiplantae > Streptophyta > Magnoliopsida > Myrtales > Myrtaceae > Syzygium > Syzygium aromaticum. Next base: position 9,291,668 of record CM044888.1, on the reverse strand, counting down.
GGCTATTGAGTCCAGGAAAAACATCTTGGCTTTGAACCGACACTAAAACATCGATATGATGATCATAACTCGTTAAACGACACTTCGGATTTTCAATGATTTACACATGAGTGACATGGACAATTCTCGGCGAGCTACACGAGCACCAGTGAAAATAAACATGCCTCGCCAAAACACAAGGAGGCCCGTGTGGACTTTGGTGCAGTCACGTTTGAGGCATCTCTTGAGTTACCCATCTTAAGGGTCGGGTAGGACTCTTGTCCCCTCCTCCCCTTTTCCATTTTCCACTCTTTGGGCCAAATAAAAAAATGCTTACAAAATATAGATAACATAAATAAATTAATTTAGAGAATTTCCAACAAATAGACAAAAGATATATAAACTTCTAAAACATTCACTAATCCAAAATTCAAAAGTACGAGCGGTAGTTTCAAAAATGGCCTACCCCAATAATTAATCAATGGTGGTGGAATTTGAAGTTGGCATGAGAACCTTGATACGGTGTAGTGAAGCTAAGCCATTCCATATCGTCATGCAAGTTAAGAACCCCGGATCAAGGAGATTAAATTGTCAATGGCTGATCGAGAAATACTATATTGAACAGGGAGTAGGGATGATGAAATTACCTAGTTGAAGGAGGAGCTCTCCGGCTGAAGTTACGAAATCCGAACTTGGGAGGCTTTAAACACGTCGCCTGAGCTGATGGTTGTCACTTTGAGCTTTTTCGATCAAGAAGCAGGTCGAAAGAGAGCAATGGCGACTGCAACCAGAATCGATGGAGATGGCGATTTTTTGTGACCGTTGATTGTTCAACTGGCAAGGGGGGGTCCTAGTGGCATCTTCGCTAATGATTCGGAAATTGGTGGAGGTGCATCGAATGAGCCGGAAGCACTTCACGTTTCCTGGCCAAGAAATAGGGCAGAACACAGCCGCTCCTCAATTGCTCCGAGATGATGAATGGCAATGGTCAGCAGGGGTTCCAGTAGCTTGAAAACGATGAGGGAAGCCGTCACTGGTGGTTGACGCCAATGAATGAGCTTCGGGGCGTACCCCCCCCCAAACTCTTTAAGCTTTCTTCACCGGAAAACGGAGCAAAAACGGGACAAATTGATCGCGGCTTCACTAATGACCAATGAGGGCGGTGAACGGCAGGTGACGTTGGTCTATGGCCGGCTTGAGAATTGGCAACCAGTGTGGGTTTATAGTGGCTGCCCATGTTTTTGCTCATGCTCGGCTGGGTGATGCCTTCGGGAGAATGGCGTGATACAGTAAAATGCATAGGATGGATGTGCTTTGCAAGCACCCAAAAGAAACCCACAAAGGGAGAGACACACTAGTTGAAGATGCTTACTGCATTCGTCCATTTAATTGAAATTAACAACTTAGCCGTTTTATAGGCTGTACATCAACAGAAGAGATCCCAATAAAAATAGCAATTACTTTGATTCAAAATGGTAAACGTATGCAGCAACATGCTGCCAACTAAATCCTGAAAACTAGAACCTACTAAGTAATAGAAACACACGACTAGCTATTAATTGAAAAACATAAAAAAAAACAACTTTGGTTCTTTCTAACATGGCCGAGGCACCGTAGTGATCGACGTTTGACCATGCCTCGGACAACAATGGTTGTGTGTGGGTTAGGGGATGGTTGTGAGTTTCTTCTCTATGGAGGGGAGTGACGGATGGCGGGTAGCGAACAGTAGATGGTAGTGTTGTGGGATAGGGAGCAGTCATTTTTTCGCTTGGGACTGGAGCGTTGAACGTCGGAGTTTTTGGCGTAGGAGTGGTGCGACGTCGATTTTGGACGACGTGTTCACGCGGACTGGTTTTTAAAATAAATAATGCCAACTCATATTAAAGTTTTAATTATAAAAGTCACATAATATTTTTTTGCCAGAATTTCTCGCCGGAGACACTTAAGTGGTTGTTGTAAGCCTGCAAAAACTCATGACACTTTAGTAAGCATCATATGAAACTTTTGGCACTTTCAACATCTATATGCCCAAAGTAAAGATAGAACATAAGTGGTTTTGTTTGCAATTGCAATGAAATCATCCTACTAAAATTTATGCCTGGAACTTAGACTTGAAATCACCCTAGCTCGAAAAATACAATTTTCCTTATGTTCAAAAGCCCAAAGTCTAGTTAGACCAACATTGATTATTGATTATGGTAGCATTAACGCTGTAACATTTGATAATAGCATCGAAGTAGTAAACTCATTCTTGTTAGTATGAGAAAGGTATGACAATTTACATATACTTGGAGTTTGCATTATTGTACTTAAAAAATATTTAGTTAAGCCAAATAATTATATGTTCAATTAACATCGTTGTCACTAAACAACATACGTCATGTTTGAATGCTAGTTATACTTTTTTATTATCTTATTGCTCAACGAAACCTTTCAATTGCAAGTAACATGGTTAAACTAAATGTCAACTAGTTAGTTTTAACTAAATACATTTATTTATCTTAATAACAAGTGTTGACACAATTCAACAAGAGGACATGAGATTTTTCCGTCCTCACGCGACTAAGCAAATGCAAACTCAAGAAGTATAATAGCTCCTTTCATTCCATGTGCCGATTGTCTTTTTGAGAAGATAGATAGATTCATCTCAGGAAAAGTTATGTAAAAAGTTATAAACCTATCGTACGAAAAACTAATTTAGTCTTAAATCTTTTAATTGTGTCAATTTGTATCAATTTAGTTATAAAACTTTTGATGAATTGCCAATTTAATCATATATCTTATAGTCCTTCCAACGAAATATCCAAATAATAGGTCTATGCCTAAATTGGAAAATCTTCAAAGATTTAGAATTAAATTGATACAATTGAAAGGTTGGGACTAAATTGGCAAATTGTTAAAATGTTTATAATTAAATTGGCACAATTAAAAAGTTTATGACTGAATTAATCACTGTACAATAGGTTTATGACTTTTTGAACAATTGTTCCTCCACCTCGTGTACTTCAAATGAGAAAGCACTAAACTGAAATTATTTAAGAAACCGTGAAAATAAAACACAAGACAGGTAAATCCTTTTTACCTTTAGACAAATACTATGAGGGGGACATGTTCATATCGCTGGTTGCATCTATTCTAGGCAAATACGACTAAATATGGAACTCGTACTTCGAATGCAGTCAGTCATGCAATCAATTTGGCTATTTGCATAAAGGAGTAAAGGAAAGAGACGAGAAGGTTAAGCTCCGTTTGTTTCACATAAAATAACTTTCGGAAAAACGTTTTCCGAGTTTTTCAATGCTCGTTTTATGGAAAATAACTTTCTACAGAAAATATTTTCCAGAAAATGGACAAAACGCCTTCACTTTTGAGGAAAATGTTTTCCTCTTTTTGAAAAGAGGAAAACATTTTTCCCCCTCCTTCTTTCACCATTCATTTTAAATATTTTAATTTTCTATTTTTCCTTCTCTTTTCAATCTTCTTCTCTAGCCATAAGAGAGCTCGAGCCTCGTCACAGGCCGGCAAGACTCGAGCTCGTTATATTTCGGCATGGTCGAGCCTCGTCGGCCTGTGGCCAGGCCGAGCTCGAGTCTCACTAGATCCAGCAAGCTAGGCAAGGCTCGAGCCCTGCCCAGCTTGCCTAATCGGCCTTCGGCAAGCTTGGTCGCGTCAGATCAGGCGAGCCAAAGCCTCACCACAGGTTGGTAATGCTCAAGCTCGCCGGAATTTGGCGAGCTTGAGCATCGCCGGCCTATGGCGAGGCTCGAGCCAGCCAGTCGCCAACCGCTGCCATGGCCAGTGATCAGTTAAGGAAGAAGAAGAAGAAGGAAAAAAAAGAAAAAAAAAATTAAAAATATTTTTTTAAAATAAAAATAAAAATTTATTAAAAGTAGTTTAAGGAAGAAAATCTTTTCCATACCGAACAACAAAAAATATTTTCTGAAATTTTTTCAGATTTCAGTTAAACACCAGAAAATTGTGTCATTTTCCAGGAAAATGACTTTTCGGAAAACATTTTCCAGAAACATAATATTTTTCGCGAAACGAGTGAAGCCTTAATGGGATCGCATTCCATTTCAAGAGATGTCTCTAGCAACCTGGTTTGGTGTTCTAGGAACATATCTGACTTTAGGATTGGGTGTGGGCCGGGCCGGGGATGCGGATGGAGATCCTCCACCCTACCCTGTGGTGGGAGAATTTGTCTTGCCACTGCCCCGCACCATGTGCGCATTGCCCCACACAAGGCCTGCCGCCCTGTCGGAGGCAAAAATTTTGGGTAACAATTTTTCGATCGATTTTTCTCTAAACATGCGTTATTTTTACACAATTAGGCGGCTGCGACCAACCGGGCGAGCCTCAAGCGATGGACGAGTGATAGGAATTTTGTTTAAATAGTTATACAAATTATTTTGTAAAGTTTTATTTTCTTCCAAATTATTTTTCCAACTTTTAGTTAGATTTATGTAAATTGTCAACGAGACTTGACAAGTATTTCTAGTAATTTGATCATGTTAACTGACGTACTATCACCAGCGCAAGTACATGTTTGTAATTAACAGTCAACTTATCTCATGATTTTTGCTCACTGAGTCTATTTTAATTGCAGGATTTACAATTTACTTTTAAAGAATGTAGCTGTATTTTAGTTATCTTGATTATAGAAAGAGGTGATTATCAAGTAATTGTACGTTTTTTTCTGCTAAGATTGTTGAAATAATAATTCGTATTATTTTAGTAAGGTTGTTTTAACTGTTCTTCAAAATTATTTTCTCAAATTATAGATGGATATATGCAACTTCAGAGATATTTTTATTAATTTGACAGTGCTAACTAAGGTGATATAAACTGGGGAAAAATGTAGGGTTTTACAAAATTTTAAATTGCAGAAAAACATTGTAACTATTGTCAGCACTCAAGTTGTCTTATGAGTTTTTCTCATTGAGTTCATATCAATAGCTAGACTTAAAATTGACTTTTAAAGAAGGTGTACTTTTGGGATCCATTTATTTCATGAAAAATGAATAATTTTGAAAATATTTTCCAAAGAGTGATCGCTTGTATCGCTTATAAAAATGAATGGACAAAAAATATTTTCATCGTCCACGAAGATATTTACGATAATGGAAATATTTTTTATTGATTATTTATTTCAAGCGCTACAAGTGATTAATTTTAGGAAAATATTTTTTAAAACATTCATTTTCTGTGCAACAAACAAAACCAATTAAGTTAATTGTAGAAAGAGGTAATTATCAAGTAGTTATACTTTTTTGTTGATAAGATTGTGCAAATGATTATTCTCATTGTTTTACTAAGGTTGTTTTATTTATTCTTCAAAATTTTTTTCTCAATAGATAAATATATGCAAATGGGACTAGAGAAATATCTTTGCTAATTTCACCATGTTAACTAACGAAATTTCAATTATGGAAAACTAAAGGTTTATACAAACATTAAATTGCAAAAGTACATCGTGACTATCATCAGCAGTCAAGTTGACTATTGATTTTTGCTCAATGAGTTTATTTTAATAGCTCTATTTACAATTTACTTTTAATAGTTGTAGTTGTACTTTACTTAAGTTAATCATCGAAAGATATGATTATCAAATGGTTGTTCATTTTTTGGCTAAGCTAGTTTGAATTATTGATAACACAATTTTTGCCAAGTTTGTTTTATTTGTTCTTGCAAACTCAATTTTCAAATTATAGATAGATTTATAGAAACGAATCTTGAGAAATATTTCTACTAATTCGACAACATTAACTAATGTAATTTCAAATTATTCCTCAACGGCCATTTTGTGCGAGAGGAGAAATTCACCCTGTACGAGTTGGGTCTAGGACGAGCATTTAATCCTGTTCAACCCTAAAAATGGTCGGTTCCCACGGTTACAATCTGGCTCCCATTTTCTAATTTTTGGAACCGGCCTTGACTAGTCCAGTTCCTGATTTAGGACCATGAACCGGATCGAACCATGACCGAATTGGGACTAACCCTAATTTCTATCCTTTTGCTGATTTAGCTAAGCATCGTGGTTCTGAACATTGTGTACTAGTGGACATTATGCCTTGTCAATATGCCAGTGCAAGGAAACTTGATTTAATTTACGAGTTTATAGATAGCGTATCAGCAAAAACAAAATGACTTGTTCGCTCATCAGTAGCAATTCAGCAGCACTAGGCATTGATGCCTTATGAACGATATCGTGAAAGTTACTAGTACAAAATGGATATCTACTTTGAAAGAGTAAGAGCCAATTTTGTCTACTCTTTTTTGACAATTCAATTGATACACTAGTAATGCAATTACAACAAATCCCGATCTACCTTTGAACCAAGACATCTGGGTTTTAAGTTTTTGATCACTGAAATAACAGAAAAAGTTTATTCTTTCCAGGAATTAAACAAATGAAACAAAAGAAAGAAAAGAAATGGCTGGTTCCAGGTTGACCCATCAATCGGCCTGATCGATAGGTCCAATTTCAAGACCCAGATCTAGAACCTACTTACTTTGTAACTGATCACTCATAATCGAGTCAACCGGCCTGACCGATGGATACGATTTCAAGTTCCAAATCTGGAACTTACATGCCTTGTAACTGATCACTCCTAGTCGGATTTCATGCTCTACTCCCATTCATATTTCACTTGCTAATCTTAGTATACTAATCTTAGTATACTTATATGGCGCCTCTAGTTTTTCGTTGAATTTTTATGAAACAAATGCACTCGTAATGGACATGTCACTGAGATCCTCCCTAGATTATCCATCTGTCAAGCTAGCCACAAGTGAAGACAATATACCGAAAACGCTGCAAGCTACAAAAAGCATAGAAGGATATCGAAATTCTGATGAGAGAAACAGCCATGGCAAACGTGCCATTGAAAGAAAACTAGGCTGCAGTCGCAACGCAAATGCTGGGGCTGGGCTACTACTAGCACTAGCAGTCATGATATTGAAGCTCTGAATTAGCTTGTCGAAGTCCAAACACAAATAACTTATTCAAAGAGAATGCCTAACTCATGGATTACTCTCCATTTTCCCAAACCTAAACATCCAAACAAGAAACCCGTCACACAAATCCGACATTCCGACTGACCGCAGAGAGATTCTTCATTGGACAGAGTGAATCACAATCTTCGATTTTGTGAGTCCCTCCAAATCGACAATCGAGAAAAATTGGGTCTTTTGGGTCTAGACACAATGAAGATACATGCAAATCCGCAGATAATGAACTAAACAAAAACAAATTAAGCAAGAGTAATGAAACATTGGACTGAGTGATTCCCAATCTTTGATTTTGCGGATCCTTCATAATTGATAGTCGAGAAACATTAGGTTTATTAGTTTTGGGTCTAGACATAATGAATAGTACACATAGCTCCGCTGACGATGTACAAAATAGAAACAAATTAAGAAAGATATGTATTAAATTAGGGTTAATACCACGAAAAACTCCAAACTGTTACATATGTGATAAATTTATCCCAAACTAATTTTTTGACTACCAAAAATCTCAAACTGGTACACCTATGATAAATTTACTCAAAACTAATTTTTTTTACCACAAAAAACCAAAAACTAGTACATTTGTCATAAATTTACTCTTCATTAGTTTTCATTAAATTGGATTAATACAAAAAAATGAAAAACCGGTACATATGTAACAAATAGAGGGTAAAACCCAAAATTGGTATATCTTGCAGCGTGTCATTTAGCAAAGCAATTTAATAGTAAAATTTAACGAATACTAACGGAGGCTAAATTTGTCACAAGAGTACTAATTTAAGATTTTTAGTGGTCAAAAAATTAGCTTGGAGTAAATTCGTCAAAAGTGTACCAGTTTATGGTTTTTCATGGTATTAACCTATTAAATTATATGATTTAAACTTTAAAGAACTAACAATTTAGGTGGTAAATGTTAGAAACATCGTGCTTGCTCCAATTTCTAGTGATAGTAAACTATATATCTTAGTCAACGATAGTGAATATATATATTTTTTGGTGTAAAATGTAAGTAGTATATAATAGATGGAGTACAGCAACTTAGGGGCATTCCCCGGCATTACAACTAGTACTAATAATTTGAGAATATGGAGATAGGAAGTCTCCATAAAGTAGCTAAAACAAAGTTAGCTTGCGAAGGTTTGATTTTTTTGTATAGCGAAGCTCTACCTCTTACATTTTTCCGTACCTTCGCCAAAATAATCTGAATGTCAGTTGAATTGTTTTGAAACTGCCTATGGTTGCGCTCCATCCAAGTGTAATATACAGTTGCTAAGAAAGATACTTTGAGGAGTTTCGTTGCCAAATCTTTAGCTCTTGTTGCTCTAACCATCCATTGAAGCTCCTCATTCCAACCCCATACATTACACCTGATCCCATGTTGCGCAAGAATATTGCGCCAGATGCTACCTATCCATTCACATTGGAAGAAAAGCTGAGTCCTGTTCTCTATACTTGCCCTACAAAAGGTACATTGGATATCGACTGAGGTTATCCTCCGTGATATGATCTTTGCTGTCGGAAGCCTATCCCTACATACTAGCCAACCAATAAAATTGTGTTTGCTAACGCTGCTACTCCATATTAAGTTATACTAATCCACAGCCGGACTCTCGTGTCTAAGTTCATCCAAGACATCATGGCAGCAATATCTTGGATTAGACATGATTGGGGTTAGGACATGACGTAGTTTGAGGAGACATCGCTAAGTCCAGGCCATACTACCCTTCATGTCCATCTGCAAAAATGGCGTTCCTCTGCATTTTGTACTATGGACCCAGGAGCTCCAATGCGAAGAAGATGGATGATTGATAAGATTCCACATTATGTGCCCTAATAACACTTTGTTCTATAGGTTTGAATCAGGCAATCCTAATCTTCCTTCCTTTTTGGGTGAGCATACTACACATCATGCAACTTTGTGCGATCCATGGTTTGTTGAAGACCCAACCCATAGAAAGTGGCAAATCTTCTTCTCAATCTCATAGATAGTTTGCTTCAGAAGAAGAAACATTTGCATCCAGTACGTGCAGATAGATATAAGGACCGATTTGGTTAACTGTAACCGACCTGCATAACTCATATGCTTCATTCCCCAACTCTCAATTTTCTTGAATATCTTATCAGTAAGGCTTTTGCAATCTGAGTACAAAGGGACAAAAACAATATTGTGTTTGATAAATCACTTATTATTAGTTATAACTTAATCCTCTCATCATAACACCTAGCTCTCAATAGAGTACAAAGGGACAAAAACAATGTTCTTCCGTGTACGTGACAATGTGAACTTATCTCCATCGATTCACCTTTTTTGTGACAAAATCTAGGCAAATCGGATCGTGACAAACTGCTAAATTCATGGAACTTATTTGGCTCCCAGTAAGTATTGGATAGAGATAATTAAGATATTCATAGTATCTCACTTGATTCATTTTATCTCTCATTACAATATTGTGCAATCAATTTGATTGATTGACGGCAATGGATAATGTACGTAGATTATATATACTCATCATTAAAGCCTATAAATACCTCATTAATACTGTGAGAAATTACACAATTCTGTTAGCTTCTGCACATATCTGACCTGTTCTAGTTAGGTTCATCTCCAATTCAGCTCTCCATTGGTCAACATCAATCTCCAAGTTGCTTTTGCATAGAAAAGTCAGAAATGCCTCAGTTCACCACAATCACCTTGATCTTTCTCATTCTTTGCACGACCTGTACGGCCATGAGAACAACTACAAAAGCAAAGCCTACTAAATTTAGCATTGACCATTCATCATCATCTTCTTCTAGGAATAGTAACTACACTTACGTGTGTGATGCCTCGCGATACGCGAAACTTGGCCTCAACATGTCGGACTTCTCGTTCTGTGACTCCTCACTCTCCTACACGGAGAGAGCGAAGGATTTGGTGAAGCGGATGACCCTCCAAGAGAAGGTACTGCAGCTCGGCGACCTCGCCTACGGAGTCTCGAGGCTAGGGCTTCCCAAGTATGAGTGGTGGTCCGAGGCACTCCATGGCGTCTCTAACGTGGGCCCCGGGACATTCTTTGATGATGTTGTTCCTGGCGCGACGAGCTTCCCAACCGTCATCCTCACAACCGCCTCCTTCAATGAGTCTCTATGGAAAAGTATTGGCCAGGTGAACGAAAAATTTACCCACATGACCACCATATCATTATATATGTGTATGAATCTTGAACTATGTGCTCAAAATTCAATGAACAATCAAAACTAGAGGCTGAAAGAACTTTATGTGCGCTTGTCATATTAAAACGCAGGCTGTTTCGACCGAAGCGAGAGCAATGTACAACCTAGGAAGGGCCGGATTGACGTATTGGAGCCCGAACATTAACGTGGTAAGGGACCCCAGGTGGGGACGAGCTCTGGAAACCCCCGGGGAGGACCCTTTCGTGGTTGGCAGTTATGCCGTGAACTACGTCCGCGGCTTGCAAGACGTTGAGGGAGCCGAGGTCACGGCCAACCCGAACCAAAGGCCTCTCAAGGTCTCCTCATGTTGCAAGCACTACGCAGCGTACGATGTCGATAACTGGCTCGGGGTCGATCGTCTCCACTTCGACGCGACGGTAAATCATTGACAAAAAAACCCCCCACCCCTATTTCGCATTCTAGGGTTTTTGTTCATAGAGAAGCGAAAAAAACCTTACATCGGTTTGCTTATTTTTCAAGGTACGCGAGCAAGACATGGAGGAAACATTCCTCAGGCCTTTCGAGATGTGCGTGAAAGACGGCGACGTCAGCAGCGTCATGTGCTCTTACAACAGAGTCGACGGGATTCCATCTTGCGCCGATCCGAACCTCTTGAGGGATACGATCAGAGGAGAGTGGGATCTTCACGGGTATATCGTCTCCGACTGCGACTCTATCCAAGTTATGGTGGATTATCACAAGTTCCTCGGCGACACAAACGAGGACGCCGTGGCGAGAGCGCTCAAAGCAGGCTAGTTCTGGCCGAGCTCCCTTCACCAAGATTTTCATCCTCACTTTCAATTCATATCTGTTCAATTTCTTGTAGTGATATTTGTGTGATCTTTCTTTTACCATAACAGGTTTGGACTTGGATTGTGGAGTTTACTACACGAATTTCACGGCCGATGCCGTGATGCAAGGGAAGGTGAGGGAGAGAGAGATCGACAGCTCGTTGAACCATCTCTATGTCGTGCTCATGAGGCTAGGGTTCTTCGATGGAAGTCCGAAGTATGAATCCCTCGGCAAGGACGATGTTTGTACCAAGTCGAACATCGAGCTAGCAGCTCAAGCGGCGAGGGAAGGAATCGTTCTCTTGAAAAATAACCAAACCCTCCCTCTTAGCTATCACAAAGTCAAAACCCTAGCTATCATCGGCCCTCACGCCAACGCCACCGCGGCGATGGTCGGGAACTACGCCGGTACGTGGCCCGGGTTTACGACGACGTGTCTAATTTATGAGTTCCGTGTACTGCTTCCTTTTTTTGTCTCCTACTTTGTGATCTTATGACTAAAATTCAGGCATTCCGTGCCGATACACCGCGCCCATCGACGGCTTCTCGAGGTATGGAACGGTGAAGTACGAGATGGGGTGCGGGGACATCGCTTGCAAGAACGACAGCTTCATTTTCCGGGCCATGAGAGCCGCCACGCAGGCTGACGCGACGATAGTCTTGGCGGGACTGGATCTGTCGGTGGAGGCCGAGAGTTTGGACCGGACCGACCTCTTCCTTCCCGGCTACCAAACTCAGCTCATCAATCAAGTGGCCAAGGTTGCCAAGGGCCCCGTCGTCCTCGTGATTCTATCGGCCGGCGGCGTCGACATCTCGTTTGCGGAGGAAAATCCGAAAATCGGCGGCATCTTGTGGGCTGGATATCCCGGAGAGGAAGGCGGTCAAGCTATTGCCGATGTTGTCTTTGGCAGATATAATCCTGGTAAATAGGAAATTGCGCTACCATATCAAAGTGGATTTATTTTAAATTTTACTCTTTAATAAATCTAAATCTTGCAATGCATATATTTGATCGTAGTTTAAATTCAAAAGTACTTTATCTTTTGAGCTTAAGCAAATATACTCTTTATACCATGGTGAGTTATTTCGATTAATTTACTAGGTGGAAGGCTACCTCTAACATGGTACACGGCGGACTACGTGGATATGTTGCCCATGACATCGATGACGCTGAGGCCGGACCCCTCCCTGGGCTACCCAGGACGCACCTACAAGTTCTTCAACGGCTCCGTCGTGTACCCCTTCGGCTACGGGCTAAGCTACACGCGGTTCAACTACACGCTGATGCCCGCGGCGCAATCCGTCCACATCAGGTTGGGGAGTCTCGACTACTGCCACGACCTCGACTACAGCCCCGGCACCAAGAGGCCGCCGTGCCCCGCGGCGCCCATCGAGGACTTGGATTGCGGCCTCCACCACATCGATTTCGAGGTGGAAGTGAGGAACACCGGGACGAGGGACGGGAGCGACGTCGTCCTGGTGTACTCGAAGCCTCCCGATGGGATCTTGGCCACCTACATAAGGAAAGTGATTGGGTTCAAGAGGGTCTTCGTCAGTGCTGGAAGTAGCCAAAAGGTTCATTTCAAGATCGATGCTTGCAAGGGCTTGGAATTGGTCGATTACGCTGCGAATCGCGTCGTGCCATCTGGGGGCCACTCCATTGTGATCGGAGATGATATTGTCTCTTTTCCTTTTCAAGTTAACTTCACTTAACGGACGGTCTAGTTTGGGAAATTATGAATAAACTCAAAAGTGGGATTAGGTTCTTTGCTTATTACGCGTTTGTTAGGGATATTTAGGATAATTCTGAATGATATATTTTTAATATTAAAAATATTCGGGATATTTCTATCGGTTCTACGTACTTATTTCCTACATTTGGTGTCCATTATCCTTATAGATTGGGAAAATTGATCATTTTTTTTGGGGGGGAGAAATGATGTGTTTACATTGGATGAACTATTTCCTAATGATTTTTCAGATTTCGACATGATATTGAAATGGGCTAGATTTTATAGGGTGAGTTTTCTTTCACTCTTTAATGACGTCATAGTTGTAACATAAGATGGCTCTAATACGACCATGACATAAAGTAGATTCTATTGTCCTTGACAGTGAATTTGCAAGTGTATTATCCTCATATTTAATTACTTAGATCATACACAACCAAGAGGCAAGATATGATCGGTTCCTCAATGGGATTCCCGGGCAGTCCGATTCCCACCTAAGAACTAGGAACCAGGAATTAGGAATCGAACTGTCCCATTCTAGAATCGAACTTGACTTAACCGACCGATCCAGTCTGGTTCTTGAATGGGCCAACTCACAGTTTTACTCTAACATTTTTATGAACATATAGTGATAAATACAAACATAGAATACAGAGTCATCATTTATGCTCCAATTCCGATCCAAACAAATCTCAGTGACACCAACTTGTATATAAACTACGAATAGATCCATAATCACTACTGGACTCTTATTTAAAAATCGGTCTCAAGCATCACGTTTTAATTCACTGAAATAGCAAGAAGGTTTTTGTACCTTCGACATAGTCTCTGGCCAAGAACGAGGATCGGATCGGATAGGGGATCTTGACCTCAGAAGCTTTTAAATGCGGTGGTCGATACTGACGAAGAGGCTTCGAACGAGAGTTTTGGGCTTCTCAGACGCATCGACAGCGAAACAGGGCGAAACAAAGAGACTCTTCAAGTGAGAGTCACCCGGAGAGGGAGGTGAGAGTTGAGCAAGAGGGAGGCAGGCGACTTGAGTGAGAGAGAGTAAGAGTAATTGAGATTAGGGCTTGTGTTGTGAAAGAGGGAGTGGTGAAGCGCGAGTCGTTCGTGCAAGTAAGTATAAATATGATGATCGGTCAGATCAAGGGATAATGTTCAACACATTAAGGTTTTTTAGTTTTTACAGATTTGTAATAAATTAAGAAAAAAGATCGGTCAAGTTCCGGTGGTTTAGATAGGCAGTTCCATAATAAAAACAAGAATCGAACAAAAATAACCAAGTCCAAATTTTTTTAACCTTGAACAAGACCGGTGCCCCTAGGAACCACCCATAATTGGCAGATCCAGTCCAGTCCGGGCGATTTCCTCTGCTCACCTTAGACAATGTGGCAACAAGGGGCTTTTGCGTGTAAATATATAGAAAAAAAAAAAAGAATGATGGATTCCAAGTCATTTTATATGATTCTTAGATTGAAGCAACTCCATTGTCAAAAAGAATTTCTTAAAAAAAGATTCCATTTACACTTGATTTATGTTTTTCTCTTTGGGATGAAAATGGGGTTGGTTTCATTCTGAATTTTTATTGGAAAAATAAGTCAGTTCCACACGTCCATTTTCATATGAACTTTGGTTAAGATTGGACATGATAAGGTGGGATTAGAAATTCTTCAAATATCTTCCATATTGTAAAAGATCATTTTTCATGTTTGGTGCAATCCAATATAGGATTTAAAATCTTTGAAAATCTCACTTGCTAACATAGGTAATACTTTCCAAATCTAAGGTAGTAAGACTAGCACATTTTGGGCGATAACTGTTTTTGTTGGAGATCCTCCTCCTCCTTCTCCTTCGAAATCTTTCAATTGCTAGTATAGAATCTCAAATTTGAGTAAAGGACGCCATTTGACGTCGAAGCATCACTGCAAAATGAGGTGACCACTATTTAGGACCAACATACGTTGAAGCATCATGCCAGTTCTGTTTAATAGTCATCAAAAGACAATCGGCTAGACGACAATGACAATTGGCGTTGGTCGGAGACAATGATAATTGCACGGTTGTTGAGAGTGATAGGTTGTTGTGGTGGCGGTTCGCCAAATTGCTATGTTTTTTTTTCTTACTTTTTTATCTAATCCAGGTTTATCCCACCCCATAGCCTGAGTTTCTTATTCGAAATTTTATCTGGGTATATCCGGTTCAAAAGACGTTGCCAAACACTGGATATGATATTTTGTTATCTTATTCGAACTCAAATTCGGACTATCAAACGTAGACTTTTTAGGTTTTGACACAACATATAACTTAGAAAGACTCCAACGGGCAAGTTTCATATCACTTTTTAGTAAAATCACATTTACAATATACCATATATCGGTAGGAATATATCCACACTATAAGTGGACCGTCACGATAGTCCTATTCAAAATGATCTTTTAGATCATGCTTGCTATCCCCCATAAATAAAATCGGGTCCGATGCACCAAAATAGGCTACCATAAAGAATCTGCATGATTAAACGAGTCGAAATTCAAATATCTACAAATTTTTTTTTTAAAAAAACGGGGCGTTTCTTGTCATTGTAGCACCTAAGTTACAAAAAAGTCTTTTTGTGTGCTCATGGGGTTGTTTTGAGCTATTATGTCTTTGCTAATAGTTTATATATATAGACAGACATTATTTTACTACAGAGTTGTTGACATGAAAAATCCCGAACTGATGCACATATGAAAAATTTACTTTAAACTAAATTTTTTACAACAAAAAACCCCAAACTGATTCATTTGTAATAAATTCACTCTCCGTTAAATTGAATTAATGGAATGAAAAATCACAAACTAATATATTTGTAATAAGCAGATGGGTAAAATCCTAAATTGATATACGCGTCAATTGCTACATATCATCTAACTCAGCAATTTAACGGTAAAATTTAATGGAAACCAATAGAGAGTAAATTTGTCACATGTATATTAGTTCGGGTTTAGTTTGGGGTATTCATGTGATAAATTTACCCCAAACTAATTTTTTGACTACCAAGAATCCCACAGTGGTACACTAGTGATAAATTTACACCGAATAATCCCAAATTAATACATTTGTGACAAATTTACCCTTCGTTAAATTGGATTATCAGCGTAAAAAATCACTAACTGGTAAATCTGTGGCAAACAACGGAGGGGTGAATCCTAAACTGGTACGCTCGTCGACTGCCACGTGTCATCTAACTCAGCAATTTAGCGGTAAAATTTAACGGAAACTAATGGAGAGTAAATTTATCACATGTATACCAATTCGGGGTTTTTGATAGTCAAAAAATTATTCCGTAATAAATTTATCACGGATATATCAATTCGAGATTTTTTGTGATATGAATCCCGTCGTACAATATATTTCCGGGTATAATCTCTTTTATCATAACGTGTAACTCTATATATATGTGTGTAATATATATTTGCGGATGTAACAATACTATATATTTTACTTTTCCGGAGGGTGGGGGCCGGCGGGGGGGAGCTTCGGTCCGGGTTGCTATCAGTTCCGAGGACGCGCACAATATTTTTGTCAAAGCCCGCGGGCCCCACCACACCCCGCTTTCACGCGTGCTCGATCCGACGGCCAGAACGGGATCCGCTGGACCCGGGAAAAAACAAGCAAATCCCCCGATGCGCACCCCCGGATCCGACGGCCCAGATCCCCCGGCCTTTGACTTGGAGCCCATCCAAGAAAAAATAAAATAATATAACAACAACAAAAGCAACAACCAAAAAATAATCAAAAACAAAAAAAAAAAAAAGAAAAGAAGAAGAAAATACTAATTCCCTGGTGCGCACCCCTTCCTTCTCTCTCTCTCTCTCTCGATCTATCTTCGCACTTCTCATCACTTTACTCTTTCTCTCTCTCTCTCTCTCTCTCTCTCTCTATAGCGCGAGGAGCATCTGCGATCTTCGATTTTCCTGAGGAAGAAGAATCCGACGTCGACGACGACGACGACGACCGAGCAGGTTCGTCCCTCTGTCTGATGTTCGTGTCCCGTCCGGGCGGGGGAGGTTTTGGTGTCCGAGCGGAGGCGTTTGATTTCTCTCGCGTGTTCGTCCTTTTTCCCCGCCTCGGATCGGTAGCCGTCGAGCCCTCCTCCTCCTTCGTTCGAGCGAGCTCGCTAGCCCCCGCGGCCTGGCTTGAATCCGAGGGAGGGGGGGGGGGGGGAATTTTCCCCCGGGGGCCGCCGCTTCTTCTGTGGTTTGCCGTGTCGTTCTGGCGTCAGATCTCGCCCCGCCCCTGTTCATTTTGGCGAGGGTTCTGTGGGTCCGTGCCTGCCTGTTAGGAACCGGAACCGGAACTGGAACTGGTCCTTCAAGCGCGTGGATTCGAGCTGTGTGTGGGGGAGATGGTGGGTGTTGAACGGGTCGTTGGGTGGTGCCTGTTGCCGGGATTGCAATTGGGGTCTCCCCGTTTGATGGGGTTTTTTTTTAACTTTTGTTTTGTTTTTGTTTTTTTTTTTTTTTTGAAAGAGGCTTGCCGTTCTGTTTCCGGGTCTGTGCAGATTGAAAGAAGCGGATCAACATGCCGTGGATGTTCAGGAACTCCGTTCGCATGGTTGCCTTCTTCTTTATCCTATAGTTTCGTTGAGTTGGTAAGTCCTTTTGCTCTCTGGGTCCCCCGCAATCTGTTTTCGGTTTTGCTTTGTAAATGTGTCCCGGTTCACGACAAGTTGACAGTGTTGAATGTGGGGGGTGGGAAGGCGTGGGGATTCTTGAGGGGAACTTCGTACTGCGATTGATGGTGTTCTGCCTGTGAAATTTTAAGTTGCTGAAGGTGTTCAGTTTATGTATGCTTTTACCTCACACCAACAGTGATAAGGTAGTCACTTTAGCGATTATGAGGTTGAAAAAATTAGTAACAACTGTCAAGAGTTTTGAGTTTGGTCTTGTTAAATTCTTTCTCAACTACATGTTGGCGTCGTGGGCGAGAGGACGGCTATATTCTGCTTAGCTTCCTGGTTTTCACTTTGCAGGTAGTTTTTCAAAGTTCAGCAACACATTCATCTGGTTTGGCCGTTTGGATTTTGTGGGGGAATTGAGAATGTACATTGCAGTTACCATTAAGAGATATCGAGCAGTGAAGGAAGTTGGCAAAATTAAAATGAGTGTTGGATTGATTGCGCATTACCAATTGATGCAAGTTTGTCAGGTGAAGTGCTCATTTTGATTTCTGCTGGGTCAAGATCTTAATTTCTTACGAATTTGTACTCCTGGTGTTTACCTTGAACCTACTGAATGTGCTTGCCCAGATGTAGCCATTTTTGTTGACTGCTGAGTGGGCGCTACTTTTCCTCACTAACATTTACCACTTCGCTTTTCAGTATCTTAAGTGAAATTGCAATTAAAGAAATGCTATTTACTAAAAAGACAAATTTTGAGTTAATTAATGACATCTTCGCTTACTGTGCTTAGTTGTGCAGGATGCTTATAATCCACACTAGCGCTTCGTCATGATGATATTTATGACCTACTTGTGCGCCATTTGTCCAATGTTTATCGGTTCCTGCAATGATCTTCTGGGCATGCATTTCAGTACTCTTTGGGTGAACTTCGCTTTGTTCACTGAAAGTTTGGCTGTGTTACGACCCTCAACTTTTAAAAGTCGCGTTTACCTCAATGTTTTGGCACTCTGCAGTTATGTGACGCTTCTACAAACCTGAAATTTGTGGTCTGTAGCACTTTACATTGTATACTTAGATAAATCCTTTAAGTGACTAACTCGTGGGATTGCACATTTATTGAAGTGGATGATATGAAATATGACACACTAAAAATTTCACAGTATGAAAATGCCAGCATTTGAAGTTAACTGTTTAGGGTGAAAACTCAGACCACCCCAAAGTTCAGGGATTAAATTGAATTTTCCCTTCCCATTTCCTATATGTCAATTGGGTGTTGTGGCCTGTGATCAACCAATGCATTGCCAACATCCCTTCCTTCAGTCCCCCAAGTTGTCCCTATCATGCTAATAGTGTGATAATTGTTAAATATCAAATAAAAGCTAACTGCCTTTTCTTTGATAGATGCTGGATAATTTGGTTTCCTTTCATCGGATTAGCGCCATTTGTCTATATACTGGCCACATGTTCTTACTGCATTTTCTATGCATGTTTGCCTTAACCTGATTGTCTTATTTGAGGACGAAATATTGTAGCCTAAACCCGTGTTTCCATGTTATGCAACAGGCTGAATACTTCCGTCAGTTGCTTAAACCTGTTACGTAGTCTCACCCTGTTGAGCTCTGGGATTTGGGACTTTGGGGAGAATAGAAAGGCCCTCTGGATGTGTTCATGCAGGAGTAATGCCTTGAAAGTGAAATAATTGGTTCTGATAATCATTACAGTAGCCTTTTCTAGTATTTAGTTCTGTGACTCTGCCGTCGCTTTAGCCACCTTCTCAGCCACCTGAAAGTCAGTGTTACAAACTCGAATAGCCGAAGATCTACATCTTCACTGCAGACGATTATTAGTAGGAAATTGTAACGCTGATGGAGAGCAACCACCACTTGCCCCCTGAAAAGGAAAGATATTCCATGACTAATCAAATGAGTGGTGAGTACATGGATTTTCCAACTGCGTATGCATTTTGTGCAGTTCCACCACCACAGGCCATGGAACACCTTCCACCAGTCCATGGTCTTCAATTTCAACCATCTACTTTGTGCCCAAAGAATTTCATTGTATTTGACCGGACTGCTCACCAGAGTCGAATCATGTTTCACCCGGCAATTGCCCCCAAATTTGGAAATCCAGGCTTTCAAAGCTATCCGACCTATGTGGAGAAGAAAGATGAGATAAAATGTGCTTTTAATGAGCAAAGGGAGGTTTCGTTTTCTGATAAAGAGGACTCAGATGACATTGATGCTTTGCTGAGCTTGGAAGAGGAGGAGGAAGGAGAAGAGTATGACGAGGATGAGGTGAGCACTGCACGGACTAATGGCAATTACAGTTGCTCGTCTCCTGATTCTTGCTCCAGCTATGGATCAAAGGCCAGGAATCTTAGCATCTCTTCTCTTCTCCAGAAGTCCTCGGGCAGTAGGAGCCGTTCGGGCAGTGAACCCAAGCAGCAGAAAATGAAGAAGATGGTAAAGGCGCTGAGAGGAATCATTCCTGGTGGCAACCAGATGAGCACTGTCACTTTGTTTGATGAAGCTGTTAGATACCTCAAGTCTTTGAAGATTGAAGCAGAGAAGCTTGGAGACTTGAAGGACTAGACTGGTATCCATGCTATGGCACTGGGACTAAGCTGCTACATACGGGTAGCACACCCCCTGTCTATCTGTCTCTCTCTCTCTCTCTCTTTGTGCTGATAATATGCATTTGCTAGCTTGTAGATGCTGTTATGATATATGTTAATGGTTGTTAGGAAGTTTGGGACTATGAACCCTAGTTAGCTGCTTTGAAGTGAAGTGAGACTGAGAAATGACCATTTATATGTTCTGTAAGGTGCAGATATCTTATGTTGTAGCTGTATCGACTCTTGGGCTTGTAGACACTTAAATAAAAAGTAATTATCATCGGTGCCTCATAGGCATAACTGTCATTAGTTTTGTTCCATTAGTAGGGGTACAATCCCTCGTCTTTGTTCATTAGTAGGGGTACGCTCCTAAAATTGGGCATTATAGAGGGATGATAAGTCCGATAAGTTGTTATTATCTGTTGGCTTCTTCCATTCTACAATCTCTTGGATTGTATCAATGGGGAGTGCCAGTTTTTCTGGTATGAGTTCACTTTTCCATGGAAGTTTGCAAGTGATCATTGTCCCTTCATACCCTTTCGGCTTGCAAAAATACGTCGTGCTTGCAGCTATTATAGCTGTGGCTTTTGAGCTCCTAGCAAGGTAGATCCATTTGCGCAATTCCTTTTTATTTACTACAAAATCAAGTTAATGAAGTGGCCCAGAAGTTTCGCTATATGTGAATTTGTTTCTGGCCATTTGCTTCACGTGATTGTATGTGTAAATCAAGGCCTCACTTTCACTCTGATACTACTTTAATACCTTTTCTCTTGAAGTTACTAATTTTCTAGTTGAATTGTGTCTTTGGTAATTACTTAGCACCTTCATACCAGTTATCTTTGTGGACTTGTATATAAAAACTGTCGTTTTCTTTTTCGAAAAAACCCGTCCAAATTCTGAGTTCCCTCACGACCCCTGGACAGACGGTTGTGATTTCGATTACAGAAGTAGCAAGAGATAACTATGCTTTCTTAAACAGGAATTATAGAGGAAGTAGTTCACATGGGGTTTACTCCCGGATCTTCTTCCATCTAGAGGGGAGGTGTGATTAGAACCAATTAGTCAAACCGGTCATATTCTCAACATGGATTGCGCAAAAACGAATGAACTAGTGTTCGGAAGTTGCAACAGAAACAGGAGTCATGCTTGGAATCTACAAAGTAGCAGCTGTGATAAGAAGGCTGACACAACAAAGGATGAACTGGTTGTCTTAAGAAAATTAGAACTTATTTGGGGATGACAAGCAAAGAATCTTTTGTAGAATGAAGAACAACTGTGCGATTGGCCTATGTCCACTCTTTCAAGCTAATAACCACAAGAGAAGGCTGGAATCGACCGGTAATATGAGACATGTGCCGGTTTGCAGATGTGCTGTTTCTTCGCGTAACTTTGTAGATGACTCTACAGCAACAAACACCTCTAACTCTATAAAAACGCTCTTTTTTCATTTTACGAGAAGCACCACCCTTTCAGAGAATGTCAATCAGAAAAGAAGTAGTCTTTCACAAGTGTAAGCACAAGAGTTGTAAAGACAGAGAATAGAAGTTCTAAATTTTCCAGAGAGTCCTCAGTCATCCTTGGTTCCCATAGATAGCCTTGCAGTCTTCAAACCAACCGGTGGAAGCCGTATCCGTATGTAGGTCAAAGAGGAAAAACTACTTTGATTTTCTATAGATTGCTTTCTCCGGATTGTAGACCTTGAAAGTGGTCGCTAGACCCTAATTTGAATTCAAATCAAATTGGAAGATGATCTGGTCTTCTTTTTCAAGAATGTAGAAGCACGTAACATGTCTTTTACTCCATTTGTAGCAGGAGTTGCTTATGCATATGGTACCTCCGTTTTTTACGCTTACTGCTGAATTGTTCACCTTCTCCACTCTGGTCCTTCTAAGCATATCGAAGACTCTGGCTCTACATAGTTGTTCACCTTCTATTAGCCCATTTGAGCTTTAATGACTCTCTCGTTCTAGAGCTCGCTCACCTTCTACACAAGTCCATCCAACTTTAGACACATTTGATATCAAATTCCTTATTCACCTTCTGTAGAAGTAGAGCACTGCCGGCCTTCAAAGTTTCCGTTTAGGACTCCATCTGCATATTGGCCCGTGCCATCTACAAGCTATTTCTATACAAGCAACGTGCTTTGATTACTTTGTAATCTGCAAAACAACATAGGGGATTATCTCAACAATAGCTGGACTTTTGGAAACTTCTTAAATTATATGGAGCATTTTTTTTCTGGAATCATTGCTGATTGGTATGATCATCTCAGAAGCAAAGAAAAAGCTGTGTTGCATAATAATGAGGCCACTCCGGAAGCAATGTTTGCTAAATTTTGTGCAGGAATAGTGAAAGAATTATTAGGAGCAAAATTCGGATGTAATGATCAGAAGAATGGCAGTGAAAATTAAACAATATAGACTCTATAATCTCAAGGATTTAGAAAATTACATTGTGTGAATTCTCCCGTTATTATCAAACTAGAGCACAGCAGTCAACGTATGTTAATATTCTTTCATAAGTTGCAGTATCCCATTAATACTTTGATTATCGAACAATGTGGAGAGTGAAGAATTGCAAACAATAAGCATGATACCCATGCAAACCCTAAGGTGGTGGTATACTCTGCGAGAATGGGATCGCGAACGAAAGAATAAGAAAGAATATGAGAAAAAGCATTGCAAGAAGAAATCTTTCATTAGGCGAAGAGGAGAAAAGTATAGGAATAAAGCTTGTAAAGATTGCCCAAATGTAGAAAAGGTATTGCCCAAAACGAAAGAAAGCTTGTGAACACTGGGCACGTGGAGAAACAGGTACAAGAACACTGGGTTGATAGAAAGTTTTGACGACCCAACTGACACCAGGAGAACGTCTAAGTTGCTTACACACAGTTAGTATACAACTCGTGAATCCAAAGACAATAATCATAGTACAACAAATGACATACACTCATCAGGACATTCAAGAACTAGCTGAACAAATCGACCACTTGTTAGAGAAGAAGCTCATTCAATCAAGCACGGGTCCCCCCACAAGTTCTCCATTATGGGTCCAAATCATGCCGAAGAAAAGAGGGGAAAGGCCAGAATGGTCATCAATTACATGAAGCTGAATGATGATAGGGTGGATACTTCATTCCTACCAGAACTGTTTTAACAGAACAATGGGTGCCTCCTGGTTCTCAAGAATGTAAAAGTGGCTATCGGCAAATCAAGATGGCAAAGGATGACATTCCATTAGCAGCTTTCGGTGCTCTACAAGGACATTATTAATGGGGAGTTGTGCCTTTTGAATTTAGCTTATGAAAGACACGACGTTGGACTTAGACTTCTCAAGACACGTTTGTTGTCAAAACTCTGAGAAAAGATGCAAGTTACCATTTTTGTCGGCAATTTCGTCACTTTTTGTTGGCAAATATTGTAGTGGTAGTTTTCATAAAGCCGAGATTAATTATCGACAGCTGAAAACCGGGATATTAGCAAAAAGCAGAGGTACAGAAATTTTTTTAATATCTTTAACTCCTGAAACCATTTCTAACAAAAACTCGTTGTAAAGGTACTCTCAGCTTCATTAAAAGAAGGTTATCCAATATACAAGCGCATGGGCGACTCCCTGCATTGATAGTTATGGCTTAAGCGGTTTACCTTTTCTGTTGATAGCGTTCATGGTTCAAAGTACTCTTTCGCCGACCATCTGACCTGAGAACTAGTAAAAGACAAACGTGTGCTCTTAAGCAAGTGAAGGACAATCTCCCTGCTGAAACAGAGAAGATGTTGGACTAGGCTACTCCGGCACGGTCGGTTTGATAAAAAACTTGAAGGAAGCAGCAAATGCCCGTTCCAGGAACGGACTAGTCGAAGCCACAAGCCAAATAGCACAAAAGCTACTGGTGTTAGAACTAGCTTTTTATTTCCAGTTCATAACTGATATACAAGAGCATATTCCAAAGTTCCTTTCTGTAAAAACGTTTATGGAATTCTACTGTGCTGTCCACGTCATAAGAGCCCAACTCCTTGGCACTCCAAAATAACAAAGGAACCCGGACATGTAATCCAACGAGATTAGATAAAGGAATTTTCATGGTTTAGTCCGAGTGTTAGTATTTAATCATACACGCCCAGCTCCACCGAGATTAGATAACGGGAGATAGATAAGGGCCGGAAATGTTTAAACTTGAGATCTCTTATTCTGATATCATGAAAGATTTCGTAGAACTATTGTCAATTGTTCTCAAAACTTAGACTTTAAATAAATGCAAAGTTTTTCCTGCCAATTAAAAAACCTCGAATAACACTGAAGTCGAAACAAGGACATGCAAGAATGAACTAGACAGAAGAATCAATTTTTTTTTTCCGTGAAAAAAAACAAAATTTTCAACTAATTGAAACTCTCGGGATCGACAATCTAGTTAATTTTTCCTTTTCGTGTACAATATTTTTCACAGCTACCAAACACAAGACAAGAACAAGATGGAAAGATTGCGTAGAGTCAAGTGGCGAGGGTCAATCACCTCGTTGTTTGACTGTAAACATCAATGTTGAAAGAGGGATTTGAATTCCACTAATCGGGTTAGGAGGGGGAAACAAATTCATGAAATCCCAAGTATTCTCTGTTTAAATTTTAATTATCAACCTTGAGAGTTTTCATTACCCATCATTGTGACTAAACGAGAGTTGTTGGATCGTTTACGTAACGCTGTGGTATCTTTCTCCTCGACCACCTCTATCAACATCTCATCCCATAAATTTAATAGGATTATACTTCTTACCTTTCTCATTAGCATGACTTCTGCCATCGTTTTGGGTTACTTGTCCTTACCCTTTAGAGCTTCGACGGAATCTTGAATAGTTAATAGTGCCTCCCTCTTCATGCTCCATAACCCAAAGTTATTCCTCCCCTTAAACTTATCAATTTTTATTTTCACTCCAAACAAAATTATAACAACAAAATTTCTAAATAATAATCAAACAAGTAAAAGCCTCAAATCAAAATTCGGAAAATCCTATCCTCAAGCTTTGATACCAACTATTAGGAGCAGTAGCAAGAGTCCAATTCATTCGCCTGGAGAGATCACCAAAAGAGAATTTAAGTTCAAACCAGTCAATATATCCAATTGGATCTACATTTACTCAAAACTAAAGTCAGTAAGTTATGGACCAATTATGATATATTAACTTTTTTGCACTACATCAATTCTCCAATGTAGGGCTTCTGTAACACTAACTTATACTTGCATCTCAATAGAAATAATGAGAAAGAAAAGAAATTTGGGTAATGCTCCACGAACAGGAAGAAAGAAGGAAGCACACAATTTCACTGCTTCAATTTCGGAGATAATTTGGGTGCTCCAATGAGCGGGGAATAAGAGCCAAAAAGAATTTGGGTTTCTTCTTTTGTTTTTAGGGTTATTAGTTTATACCCATATTTTTTGACAAAAATATCCCTATTCTGATAGTTGGAAATGTCACAGGTTCGTCGGCCAGCAAGTTCAGCTGCTTATTTAAAACTGGTTTAGCCACTTCATGACCTTATTTAATATTCATTCTAGACCTTGTTTTGAGAAAATGACCCTACTTCAAATTTTTATTTGAAATTTTTTCCATTTAGCATTGCAAAGTCCGCATTTAAGACAAACCCTTTAGAAGAGCAGAAGGAACTCAATGATGGAGACCCAACAGGCAACACCCTCCTCAAGCTACGGAAATACAAATCAACAATTGTGGAAGCAAGACAAACTAGTCCAGAAGGAGGATTACTAAGAGACCCTCAAGAATGCTTGATTATTGGAAACAGCACCAAACACTTCTGTACAAGAGGCCAACGGCATCAAAGATAGTTAACACATGAAGGATGACATGTCGGGATAGGATTAAGAAACTCTAATAAAGAGATTCTTTCATGAGCATCCGATGATAACAAGAACACCACCACTAGAAGCGTCGGCTAAAGACAACAAAACAGGAAAAATTCTTGTCACAAAATAAGTTAATGATCATGTGCGCTCAGTGTAAATCTGCTCAAAACTTCAGAAAATCCAGACAGATTGAAGATAATAGTGGTGACTCTGCATAGAGCACGCAGAAGGAATCCACGACATTGTTTGCCAATAAAACTAGAAGCAACTTCGAAGAGAGGGTGTCATAAAACAATCCTCAGAAGCCACATTATCTTTAGGAACCCCTCCATCAGAAATTTTCTTCAATATTTCTGTTCATAAACTCTTGTACTACTTGTCAAGCGTGTGAATTCTTCTTCCAATAATTCAGTGACTCTTGTGAGGTGTCAACGGTTGTCCTGTAAGTGTGTTTTGATTATGTCTAAGCGTGTTTTAAGTACTGCTTGAGTTGTAATGATGTTTAATATGTTTTAAATAAGGAAAATGTCACCTGTGACACATTTACATTGAACTTCTTTTGTAATATAAAAAATTTCAAATTATGCCAATTGTGACACATTTATCTTAAACTTTATTTTTGTAATACAAAAAATCTCAAACTTGTACTTATATGTCATATTTACCTTCAATCAGGGTTTCGTCAGATGAATTTTCATTTAAAACAATGTCGCTTTTACTTCACTTAAGTCACGTGAGCCTCACGACACGTCAACGGTGTTTGTTTTCCGACATTAATGTAGGTAGATTTTTAATGGTTCTTATTGATGGAATTTTGATTAAGGTAAATATATCACATAAGTATAAGTTTGGAATTTTTGATGTCACAGATTTTAATGAAATGGTTCTTCTTTGGAAATAGAATGAAAAGATTTAAAGGACAAGGTAGAATTCCTCAATCTCATAAAGGACAAATTGAGAAAAATACCCATTTCAAAGGCAAAATGGGAAATATCGACGGAGTATTGTTGATTTTAATCCTGTTAATGGTCATACATAGATTTGTCTCGAGAGTACCGGTTGATGAGAGGTCGATGTGAAGATCAAGATAAGTTTGTTCCAAGTGACCATAAATTAGAAATTTTCGTGAGATGAGCCAAAATAAAAAAAAAGCAAAAGACAAAACCAGGTCGACCAAAGAATCACAATCTATTCCAATCCATTGGATCAGTTGACTCACGGATGATCCAATCCTTTTTGTTGCCTTGCGGGGACAAAGCATCAAGCGCGACTCAAAAACGAGTCGATCCTCGTCTCTTTGGCCGTCGTTTGCAACTTGCGCAAGCTCTCCATCCTCACTGCCTCAGTCAAAGGGGCAAACGCGCATGGCAGGTCACAAGTCTATTGTCTTGTTTCCGCAGTGCAAATGGTTGACTTTGTCCTTTCCCACCCCCCCCAACCCCCCTCCGTCTACCCAACTTGTACATTTAAAGGAATCTTTCATCACGGGTGCAATGAGAAATGTCCCACATAAATTCCATTAAGTTTCGCTTTATGCCATGTTAGTGGTCAAATGTACAAAGGATTTGGTCGACGAGCATGGGAAATTTGATAGGTTTTCTAGAATAAAAAGGGAAGACATTCTCTTAGGATGTTTATTTTCGCATTTAAACAATCTGAGGTGGAGCGAAAAACATGCAACATCTTCTAAGGAAAATATGGAAAACAGGAAATTCACATTATAGTTAGGTGGGTAGGCCAGGTTCTATAGTTTATTCTTTTGGAGATTTGAGAATTTTAATTGGTGGGCATGCTATGTTCATCTCTAGCTAGTGGCCGATGGAGTTTTGTAACCACATTCAAGTGATTTGGTCAAACTTTTGTACTCATTTCAGTGTCCTAGAGCCATCATTTTTGACATCTTAGCATTGATCTTGGTCTGACCATATCCAGAAGGAAGATGACCTTCTTTCACATGATTTCATGGCCTCTTTAATTCTTACGTTTTCTACTATAAAAGGTCCGCTCTGACTGTTTCGGCTCACTCACTTTCAAATTAGTTCAGGGAAACATGAAAATGCTTGGTTTTGATTTTGTGATATTCATAAAGTTTTTACTCCTCGTTCTTCTTCCTTCTCTTTCTCTGGAAACAAACACACAGGTTGAGATTCAAGCACTGAAAGCCTTCAAGAACTCCATCACCAATGACCCATTGGGAGCTCTTCATGATTGGGATGAAGTGAGTCATTCTCACTGCAACTGGTCTGGGATTACATGCGACCGGGTGTCGAAACAGGTCGTGTCCATTTCTTTGGTGGATAAGCAGCTCACAGGAGCCATATCCCCATTACTAGGGAACCTCTCAGCTCTCCAGGTTCTTGATCTAACTCTGAATAATTTCACGGGGAAAATTCCGTCGAATCTCGGAAGATGCTTGCAGCTCCTGGAATTGACTCTTTATGAGAACTCTCTATCCGGTCCGATTCCGCGAGAATTAGGGAATCTCAGGAGTTTGCAGTCAATTGATTTCGGCAACAATTTCCTGAGTGGAAGTATCCCCGAAAGTATCTGCAACTGCACATCGCTTTTGGCCCTTGGTCTCGATGGCAACAATCTCACTGGCACGATTCCTGCCGATATAGGAAGGTTGACCGATCTTCAGCAATTTCCAGCCTTCGGAAGCAACTTGGTTGGTCCTATACCTGGTTCTGTCGGTTTACTGGAATCTCTCCAAGTATTAGACTTGAGTCAAAACCAATTGTCAGGAATCATTCCTAGAGAAATCGGCAACTTGTCCAATTTAGAATATCTCCACTTATTTGAGAATGCCCTCGTTGGAGAAATCCCGAAAGAACTCAGCCATTGTACCAACCTTGTCGCTCTTGAATTATACACCAACTCCTTCACAGGCTCCATTCCTCCGGAGCTTGGGAATTTGATTCAAATGAAAAGCTTGCATTTGTATAGGAATAGGCTCAATTCCACCATTCCACCGTCTCTATTCCAACTCAAGTCGCTGTCCAGATTAGGACTCTCGGAGAATGATTTGACCGGTAGTATACCTCCTGAGATAGGTTCATTGAGATCTTTACAGGTTCTGACCCTTCATTCCAACAGGTTCACTGGAGCAATTCCTTCGTCCTTGACAAACTTGACAAATCTGACATATTTGTCTATGAGCTCCAATCTTCTCACAGGTCAGATTCCAAAAAATATTGGTTCGCTTTACAACTTGAAGAACTTGACCCTTTATGGCAACCTTCTTGAGGGATCAATACCATCTAGCATTACCAACTGCACCAGTATTTTAGTCATAAATCTCGGCATGAACTATCTGAGTGGAGAAATTCCCCTAGGCTTAGGGAATTTGTCAAATCTGACATTTTTAGCTATTTTTGCCAATACTATATCTGGTCAGATCCCTGATGATCTCTTCAACTGTTCGAGACTTGCTTATCTTGATTTAACTGACAACAAGTTAAGCGGATTTGTAAAACCCAGCATTGGCAACCTGATTAATCTCCGCTTTCTGAAAATCATTAACAATTCTTTTGTGGGTGAAATTCCACCAGAGATGGGCAATTTGACCCAGTTACTCACTCTGTCGATGGCTGAAAACAACTTTTCCGGGCCTATTCCCCCAGAAATTTCGAGACTCTCTCTCCTCCAAGGCCTCTCTCTCCATGACAATTCCCTGAATGGCACGATACCTGACAGAATGTTTGAACTGAAACAGTTGACAAACTTGCAGTTGCAGAGGAACAGGTTGATGGGTCCAATTCCAACTTTAATCTCAAGACTCCAGTCACTTTCTCTGTTAAGCCTCAGTGGAAACATGCTTAGCGGCTCGATTCCAAGAGAGATGGAGATGCTGATGCGGCTTATGACCTTAGATCTATCTGACAACAGTCTTACTGGCTCAATTCCCAGATCTGTGATTGGAAGCATGAAAAGAATGCAGATATATCTGAATCTTTCACGCAACTCATTGACGGGAATTGTGCCAGACGAGCTTGGTGAAATGGAAATGATACAGGCTATTGATATCTCGAACAATAAACTATCAGGAACCATTCCTAGAACACTCGGTGGCTGCCAAAACTTGCTTTCTCTTGACTTGTCAGGAAATAGACTTTCCGGCCCACTTCCGGTCGAAGCTTTTACAGGAATGGAGTCCCTAACAAGCCTGAATCTTTCAAAAAATGAGATAAATGGGTCACTCCCCGGTGATTTGGCAAAGATGAAGCACTTGAGTTTGCTAGATCTTTCTTATAACCATTTGTCGGGCATGATCCCTGAAAGCTTTGGCAATTTTTCTAGCTTGAAGCACCTCAACCTTTCCTTCAATCATCTTGAAGGTCGCATGCCAGAGAAGGGCATATTTGTGAACATCGATGCATCAAGTTTAACAGGTAATGAAGCTCTCTGTGGAACCGAATTTCTCGGCTCTTGTGACAAGAACAGTTCAAAGAGAACCATACGAATTTTATTGGCTCTAGGGTCTGTCACTGTACTTTGTGCACTAGTTTTGTTACTTTTGATCATCAAGTACAAAGCGGGCAGAAAAAAGTCACAAGCGCTTGAGAATTCAGAACCACATTATGCACCTGCAATGAACCTCAAGAGGTTTGAGCAGAAAGACCTCGAAATTGCGACTGAATTCTTCAATGAGGACAATATCGTTGGTGCAAGCAGTTTGAGCACTGTGTACAAGGGCCTCTTGGAAGGAGGGAAGGTTGTTGCTGTGAAGAAATTGAATTTACATCAATTTTCCGCAGAATCCGATAAATGCTTCAATAGAGAAGTGAAGATCCTTAGCCAGCTGAGGCACCGAAATCTGGTTAAGGTGATCGGCTATGCTTGGGAAAGCGGGAAATTGAAAGCTTTGGTCCTCGAATACATGGAGAATGGAAACTTGGATAGCATAATACATGACGCTCAGATGGATGGGTCGCAGTGGACGCTGTCTAAAAGAATTGACATATTTATTTCCATTGCAAGTGGGTTGAGTTACTTGCACTCTGGATATGATTTCCCCATAATCCATCGCGACCTGAAGCCTTCTAACATCCTTTTGGATGGAGATTGGGAGGCTCACGTGAGCGACTTTGGAACCGCTCGGATGCTAGGGATTCATCTCCAGAATGGGATTGGCGTGACGGCTTCATCAGATTTCAAAGGCACGATCGGTTACATGGCACCAGGTAACATCTTGCTCATACGAGCCAAAACATCCCAAGTAGCCATTTCATTTCAGTTGAGTTATGAACATTTCTTGATCATAATAAGCCCAAAGATTTCACTGTCCTTCGACATCTCACAAGGTAAAAATATCAAAGGCAACAATCTGCTCCTGCAAGCATATAAGCTGAAATCTAGACGGTAGTGCTGCCGACAAAACAATATCATCTGGTATTTAGCTCATCCATTCTAACTCTACTATGATTAATTTGTACACGAAATGAAGACGTGTTATTTTGCGGAGTGATAACTATTAAATCCTCAAGTTATTTCTCACTCGTTCGGCGCTGGAGATTCACAAGGTAATAGTGAGTATTTAAGCAAGCAAACCAGATGGGAATAAATATATACTTAAGTTTCGACCGTAGAGTTGAAACACAAATCATCAAAGCTGGCATTCAACATGTTCATTCTAATTAGCATGATAATGATTTGCAGAAGAACTGAGTAATGACCTATGATTCCTCCTCCTTCTGAACTCTTTTTCCTGATCTGTTCTGTTTCAATTTCTAAGCCATAAATAACAACTCTGGCTATCTGTCACTGATAATCAGTATATTCTTTTTTCTCCCTTTGGCCAGAGTTTGCCTACATGCGAAAAGTCACAACAAAGGTGGATATTTTTAGCTTTGGAACAATAATGCTGGAGCTGCTAACAAGAAGGAGACCAACTGCGCTCACTAGGGAGAACGAATCCCCAATCAGTTTGCATCAACTGGCAGAGACGGCTCTTGCAAACGGAACCAATGGGATTTTCCAAATCTCGGACCCTCTGCTAGCTTCAAATGTTTCCAAGGAGCAGCAGGAAACCATAGAGAAGCTCTTCCAACTGGCTCATCAGTGCACTTCTCCAGATCCGGCAAACCGACCAGACATAGATGAGGTCCTGACAGCCCTTTTAAAACTGAAGGGCTAGGCAAGCTAAAACTTGAAAACTTTTAATGCTATGAGATCTGGAAAGCGTTGTAAAGAGCATGCTAGTTGACTCCTGCTGGTTCTTGTACTAGCTGAACCAATTATAAAGCAGGATTATGTTCACTCGCTCTTTTTGTCCCCTTTCTTCGTAAATCTTAGCCGGTTTGGCATGACGAAATAGAAGATCTCAACCCAGTCTTGAATAACTTTGACAGTCTAGTAGTTACTTGCATTGTTTATCCTTATCACATCAAAGAATCCAGCTGCTCGTCCTGAGCTTCCTTCATTACAATTAAAGATCGAACTTGAAAATAAGATGGCAATGACAATTAGAACAGAGCTTGATCAGAGAAAAAAAGGCCCGGAAACAAGAACTGCGCAAATATATCTTCTCGTTGCATTGAACTCGAACTCGAACTCACCCTCCAGGGTATCACATTCTGACAAACAAGAACTCGACATGAACCGCAACAGAAACTGAGAATTCCTTGCGAAGAACTAAAATGATCACGAGGATCAACCTCAAACAATGACACAAAATCCTGTAAAGATGGCTCAAATTTCATCTTTGTCTACCCCTTTTTCGGCCCGAATCATCAGGACCAGGAGGATCGACACGAAGGAACTCATCAACAGTGGAAGGAAACACCAACCCGCCAGAACCGCAGCCACCACCCTCGCAAACAGACGCAGCTTTACCCAGAAGCAGATGCACCAACCTCAACGGCTCAACCCTCTCATCCTCACCGCCGGCGCCGCCGTTCAAGAAGTACTCAATCCACCGATCCAATCTCTCCGCCTCCTTCCGGCACTTGGGACCCTTCACGCCGGCGACTCGCTCGTAGAACCCTCCCGCGCACTCGCAAACCCCGGCGTCCCCGCAACCCGCTCCCCCTCCGCGAGGTTCCAGCTCGCGGCCCCCCAAACCCAGCATCCGCATCAACCGGTCGACGTCGCCGGCCGAACCGGCGCCGACCCCCGTCGCCGGCGGCGGCGGAGATATGGGCGCAGGACGGAACTGGGGAGAGCAAGAGAGGAACGCTTCTGGTGCTTCGCTGCTATCTTGAAGAGGAGGAGGAGGAGGATCAAGGGGTTGGTGGTGGTGGTGGTGGTGGTGGTGGGGTTGGGAGGAGAGAAGGTAAAGAGGGGAGATCGGAGAATGGTCGAGTGATGACGAAGCGGTGCTTTGCGGTGGTTGGTGGTAGCGGTGGTGGTCGAGCTTGAGCCGCTTCTCGACTCGCTTGAGCGAAGAGAAGAAGTTGGAGTGCATCTGATTCAGCCAATTTGATAGCAGAGATGGAGAGAAAATGGTCATGCGGTCGAGAATTGTACCGAGGAGGCGACTAACTTTAGGGACGGGGCATTGGAACCCGATCGAACCGGATTGAACCGGTCAATTACGAGCGATTCCCAGTTTTTAAAATTTGAAATCAGTGATAATCAGTTCAATTCCCGATTTCAGGTATAGACCAAATCACCCAAATCGGACCGATGGTTTTCTTTATTTTTCTTCTTCTCTTTTGTAATTATTATTTTTACAAAATGTTTCTTAAAAGATGATTTGGGGGTTGCAAAAGTAGGGGTTACATTCTCTCAGGCTTGAAAGATTCTTTCTTGTTTCCCTTGTGCAAATTGTTGGGGGCCAAAAATGTAGTGTGGTAAAGAACGGTTGAGAATCTTGTTACTAGTCTTCGTGAAGATCAGTGTCTTTAACTTTAGCTGCGATATGTGGACACTGATTTGATAACTATACGCAAAAGATTTTGTAATTTGTAAGCAACAACGTTTATAATTGCATAGAGAAGAGACACTCTCACAATCTTGCAAGTAATAGAAAAAACGAAGAAAGAAAGAAATCACCACCGGATCTTGGACCTATTTGGGAACCGAATTGGACCGGTCACTTCTATTCGGTCCAATCGGTCCGGTTTCAAGATCAGGTGGGCTAATTTCACAAAGTAGGAATAGAATTTGCTAGTCTGATTCCAGATTTCAAAGTGGGAATTGATTTACCCTAAAACTGATTACTTCTAATTGACATCCTAATTTTTATGTCAAAAACTAGAGTTTTTTTTAAAGTTCTAAAAGTTTATTATTGGAGCAGTAAAAGATTTCTAGGAAAATTCAGAAGTAATTTGAATAGTGCTAGAGAGAGTAAGAGAGAGAGAGAGAGTTGTGGTCGTCATAACGATGCAACCATAGCCAGCACGACATCGAGAGTGAACTTGCGAGCGGCGCACACTGCGATAGTTTAGACGCGGTGCATTTCATGCATGGGGATTTCACGACCACCAATATCTTGGTAGGACTGTAACGACAAGCTCAATAATCTTAGACTTTTAAGTCACGATAAATACTTCAATCCGAATATTTTGCAGCAAGTATCAAAATTCTCGTGATAACACCCGGGGGACGCCGCTAGCACTGACTGTCCCTTCCCGCTAATTTATAAATGAGAAGACCACAACCGATGTTACCCAATGCAAGAGATTCTTCGGTAGAATTGATGAAGAGCTAAATCAAGCTTAAATTATGGTCTAAACCCCATAATAAAAAAAAAGGATTAATACTATTAAAAACCCTAAATTAGTACATCTGTGATAAATTTATCTCAAACTAATTTTTTGACTACTAATAGCCTCAACCTAATACACCTATGATAAATTTACCAAAAATTAATTTTTTAGATCACCAAAAACGCCAAATTGATATATTTGTGACAAATTTACCTTCCGCTAAATTGAATCAATAGCACGAAAAATGACAAACTAGTATATTTGTGACAAATGAATGGTAAAATTCCAAATTGGTACACTCATCAACTGTTACGTGCCATTCAACTCAAAAATTTGACGGTAAAATTTAACGGAAATTAATAAAAAAAAATTTGTCACGAGTATACCGGTTTAGAGTTTGTTATGGTTAAAAAAAATTAGATTTGGGTAAATTTATCATATGTATAAATTTGAAGTTTTCGTAGTATTAACTTTAAAAAAAACAAGAAATGATATATGAGTTTTATGGTCAAAGATGCTTTTCGGGTCCCTTGGGCTAGTTTGGCTTAAACTGTTGGGATAAACCTTAGAAAGAGAAATGCTAGTTATAATAACATTTGATAATTGTTTGAAGTGCCTCTTTACTTCTCTCTTGTATGCAATTCATTTGGAGGATATCATTTAGTTTTATAAATTTGTTTTCGTTTCAAAATTTACCATACACAAGAACGACAATATTGTACTTATATTATATACATTATTTATTCCATACTATTATTATTAAGTAGATACCAGGAGTTAAAAATTACAAAGTCTAAGGCTGCAAAGGACAACAATTCTGTTTTAGAAATCAATTTTTGGCTAGAAATAGATATTTATGTTTATGTTCCTGGACGAGTTTCCGAGCAAAAATATACATTTGATAATGATACAAAATTTCTGTTCCCGATACAAAATTTTATTTGATAACAATACAAAATTTATCTCTCTCAAGTGGTTGGCAAGCGGATGGCGAGCGGATGGCAGTGGCTGGCAAGCGGACAGCGAGCGAATGGCAGCGGCAAGTGGTTGGCAAGTGGGCATGGTGGTGGTAGGCGACGGACGGTGGCAACGAATGACAAGCAATGGGGGGAGGCGTTGGGCGGACGACGATGCAGCCAGTGTGGAGGACGGTGGCTGGAGGCGATCGGCGTTGAATAGCGGTGGGAGGTCATTGGTAGCGGGAGGGGGGCGACGGCGAGAGGAGGGCGGACGGTGGCAACAAGCGGTGGTTGGTGGGGGGAGGTAGCGGTGAACGGTGATGTGGCTAGAGCAATGGACAGTGACTAGAGATGGTCGGCATCGGGCAGCGGTGGGAGGCAGGCAACAACTGGCGGTGGGAGGGGGATGGCGGAGGGAGGAGGGCGGACGGTGGCAGCAAACGGCAGGCAGCAAAAGGTAGGAGGAGGCAATGGTGAACGATGACTCAGCCAGGGCGAAGGATAGCAGCTGGAGGCAATTGGCGTCGGGCAACGACAGGAAGCGGGCGACAGTGGGAGGAGGGTGGCCAGCGGCGAGAGATGGTGACTAGCGAACGGTTGAGAGAGACAACGAACAATAGGAGGCGGCAGCTGGCAAGTGGGCGGTGATGGGTAATGGGTGAACGACCGGCTAGTAGTGAGGGCGAGCAATGAAAAAAAATTTTATTTCTCATTTTTGTTCCAAAAATAGAAAAGTAAAAAATTTTTACTTCTCATTTCTGTTCCAAATCTATTTCTGAAATAAAAAATTTGTTCCAAAATTTGAAAAATGAAATTGCGTTACCAAACGGATTCTTATTCCAAACTTATTTTTGAAGTCCTAAGGGCACGAATGACAACAATTCTCTTCTCAGCCCTATTTCTAGCTAGAAATTAAAAAATCTATTTCTCTTTTTCGAGCGAGTTTTTGAGCAAAAAATAACATTTGATAACAACACAAAATTTCTGTTCCCAGAATAGAAATTCGTTTGATAACAATGCAAAATTTCTATTTCTGCCGGTCGGTGAGTGGTGGCAACGGAGGGTCAGTAAGCGGTGGTGGCGATAGGTGATAGCAGATGGCTGGCCGATGGCCGATTGACGACCGACGAGTAGCGGTGGTGACGGGCGATGGCGGATGGCTGGCGCTAAGCGGCAATGGATGGTGATGAGTGGCCTACTGTGGCAGATAGCCGACAAAGGTGGGGGCGACAGATGACCGGCCAGCGAAAGGTAGTGGTGGCAAATAGCTAACGGCCGACGAGCTATGGTGGTGATGGGCGATGGCGGGTAGCAGTGAGGGGTGGCGGCGGATGGTTGGCCGGCTAGCCGGCAAGCAACAGCGGGTGGCAACAAGTGGGCGGCAAGGAAGAGTAATATAAGATAGTTGTTATTTCTGTTCCAAATTTATTTTCAAGCCAAAATTTGTCCCATAAATAAAAAAAATGAAATTATTTTACTAAACGGATTTCTATTCCAAACATGTTCCTAGGTACAAAAAAATAAAAAAACAGAACAATTATCATTTGCTCCCTAAT
This sequence comes from Syzygium aromaticum, assembly GCA_024500025.1. Lineage (NCBI taxonomy): Eukaryota > Viridiplantae > Streptophyta > Magnoliopsida > Myrtales > Myrtaceae > Syzygium > Syzygium aromaticum. Next base: position 9,254,644 of record CM044888.1, on the reverse strand, counting down.
TCTCCTTCGCCTCTTCAATACTTCTACGTTAGAGAAGAATAGAGGTGTAAATGAACTTATTAGATAGATAAATTCGATTCAATCGTATGAAAAGTTTGATGTCTACACTCCTACGTCGAGGACGAAAGATGCAAACCTGATTAGTTGGTGTATTGATAGTGAAGGGCTTTTCGCATTTCACTCAAATACCAAATGCAGGCGGTCCTTCATATAGATCCCAAGCTAATATGGAAAGATACGATAATACAAATGACAACATGTCAAATCGTAAGTATTGCTTATTGGAGCAAATATACATCATCTAACAACTCATCATACTGAAGATGGTTGTACAGAAACCAACTGAAGTTTGGAAGTTAGATTGCAATTTGATTTGTGGAAGAAATATGAAGTAAACGAAGAGTGTCACGTCTAACATATTAGTCAACAGAGCGAGGGTCTTTTTTAACATGTTTTGTTTGCTTATGGAAGACGCCATCGCGCTTTTATTGTCGCAAAGAATAAAGGATTGTTTTGTTTCGACAGCAGACCCTGCGCCAGCAAATGTCTTCCTAGATATAATTTGGAGAGAAGTTGATAAGCTTCGTTTGGTTGAGGTCACGGCTCACAACTCAGACGTCATTCGAATTTGGGGCAAGCCGAGGATCGCTTGTCCGACAGAAAGCTTTCGAGGATGGCGTTTGGAGATAAATCTATGAATCTTAAACGGCAGATAATGAAGGAAAACAAAAAAGAAACGTGGGAGTTGAGTCGAAAAGGGAAGGAAGATGATTGAAGATATCACTCAAGCTAGCAGCAACACATGTAATTCACACTTTTGAAAGTATCGTTGCCAACCAAATCCACATCACATTAATGAAATGCCAATCCCACTCAAGACTCTCAATTGAAACCAAACTGTATCTGTCATCCTCACGCTCACTTTCCAGGGACAAAGTTGGTGGCATAGGCCCAAGCATTGTTGTTGACTGGGTCAGCAAGGTGGTCAGCCAAGTTCTCCAATGGACCCTTCCCTGTCACAATGGCCTGCACGAAGAACCCAAACATGGAGAACATGGCAAGCCTGCCGTTCTTGATCTCCTTCACCTTGAGCTCAGCGAAGGCCTCGGGGTCATCGGCCAGGCCCAACGGGTCGAAGCTCCCACCGGGGTAGAGTGGGTCAGTGACCTCACCGAGCGGGCCGCCGGCAATACGGTAACCCTCGACGGCTCCCATCAGGATGACCTGGCAGGCCCAGATGGCTAGGATGCTCTGAGCATGGATCAAGCTGGGGTTGCCAAGGTAGTCGAGCCCACCCTCGCTGAAGATCTGGGCCCCGGCCTTGAACCACACAGCCTCACCGAACTTGACCCCATTGCGGGCCAAGAGCTCAGGGAAGACGCACCCGAGAGCACCGAGCATGGCCCACCTACAGTGGATGACCTCAAGCTCGCGGTTCTTGGCAAAGGTCTCAGGGTCCGCTGAGAGCCCGGCGGTGTCCCACCCGTAGTCACCGGGGAACTCACCAGTGAGATAGCTGGGGGGCTCGCCGGAGAATGGGCCTAGGTACTTGACGCGGTCCGGGCCGTACCACGGGCTACCGGATGGGACGGGCTTGGAGAAAGTCTTCCTCATGGAGACTCTCCCGTTGCCGAGGAAGTTGGGAGTGGAGGGGGAGAGCTTCACCGCCTGTCCGGCGAGTGATGGGGAGGAGAGAGCCATGGTGGAAGCTGCCATTGTTGAGTTGGATTGGAGAGGCTTGATGTGTGTCTAGTGTTAAAAGAGAGAGTTGAGATGGAGTGGTGATGGCTGTTTGGGCTTCGTTGGGGCTGTATAAATACATAATTGCATAAGAGAGGGTCCTTATCTTAGAGATCTCTATCTGAATTCCTATTGGCTTGCGTGCCTTTGGAATTTCGATTTTGTCTATCTACTTGGCGCTCTCTACTCCACAGACCACATCTTCGGATCCTCTTATTTTATTTTTTATTCGTGGGGGTTGTATCAAGCAGTGGAGAAATTTCAGAGATAATTTTTGTAAATTCAGATTTTTCCGACCAATGGGAACATGCCAACTGGGGCAATTTGGATAACCCTATCTCTGCATGAAACTCAATGTTCATCATGTGGGATCGCCCCAGCTTCTTGGTTATAGAATTCTTGTACCTATAAGAATATTCCCCACCAAAATGATCAAGGAAGGACGTTGATACACCTAGAAATATTGATTTTGGCGAATTTGATGCTGCAGATTAAGGTGATGATTAATTGCTTCTATATATTGCCATCGATCATGTGTACTTACTCTGGTTTAACTCGGTCTATATTTATGGTGTATTCAATGCCATGCATACATATGCTCATGAAAGATATGCACATCCAAATAAGGTTACAATGAACTAAGTCATCATTAGCATTACTCGAGCGCTAAATCGATGACCACTAGGAGCTTCTCCTCATAAGAATCAATTTAGAAGAAAACGGAGAAGATAAATTGCGGGTTGTACATGGAGCACGAACTTCCTTACTTCTAGGTTCGAAGACTTCCGCTTTACATGCATAACAAGAGAAACTTTTTCTTTTCTTGATTTTCAACTAAAGCTATAAGTTATGATGCTTCACTCGTTCCCAAGCACAATGGGTAAGACTTGGCGTGCGTTTATTTCATTGAAAGCTTAATGATAAAGAAAAACATTTTTCATAAAAATCATTTTTAAGGAAAATGATTAGTTTTCATCTCTTTGGTAATTTAGCGAAAGTAATTGCCTTATTATCAAAAGGGGATGTCATTCCCCCCCTCCCCTCTAATTTCAGCTTGTTGTTTTCGGTCGATAGAAAATGTTTTCCATAAATCGATTAGTTTTTCAGTATCTAAATACCAAAAAGTTGGAAAACAATTTCCCAGAAATAGTTTTTCTTCAAACAAATGAACCATAAGCGATTATTTTTAGGATAATTTGGAGAACGTTTTTTTTAAAACTGATTGTTTGTATTGTTTGAAATAATTAATCACACTAAATTTTTTCATTATCAACAATAATTTATGTCTCAACATCTCGTGAATATATTTGCATTCACTTTTGTAAGCAATATAAACGATCATTTTAAGAAAATATTTTTAAAATCATTTATTTTTCGCAAAACGAACAAAGTTTAAGAAGTATGAGAAATATGAACCACTAAAATTGCAAAAGGAATTTGTAAAAAAAAAAAATTTGAGAATAGAAAAACTCAACTATAGAGATGACTTTACCCAAAAAAAAAAAAACTATAGAGATGAGAGTAAAGTGCCTCTAGAATAATATCGGGAAAATTGGTCGGTCATGACATTTTTTATTTGTTCTTGTAATCCTTTTATTTTTAGTTATTTTGTCTTTTTCTTTCTTCAAACTGGTGGCTAGGAGGAGATACAGGGGCAAGACTTAGTTGAATCAGCAATGTTGACTCGCCATCTAAAATTGTAGTAGTCTTCTATAATTCAAGTGCACAAGTGCAGGGTCCTAGCTACCTGCAATCTCGTGAAATATCATCTCATAAATCGATTATGTCCAGATTTTTGACCATCGCACATGGCCTTGACCCATAACAGATTGAACATGATTAGTGAAATTGGAACGAGTAATTTTCGATTCTTGAGGTGAAAAACTCTCGATGTTGGGTTTGATATTTTCGCTGCACATCATATTTTATAGAAAAGACATGTTGAAAGTTTCTGTATTTTGGACAAAACATATTGAAAGTTCAAACTGCCCTTTTCCTTAATTTTGTAATTGATGTGATGCAAGAAACCATTTCAACCGAACACATCAGACTCCATTATTTTCACACCTCTTCTTGAAAGCCATTGAACAAGGCGTTGCAAGACACGCATCAGTCATCAGTCTTACTATTTGACTAATATCTTGTGATGATATTTATGGGTCACATGGAAATCCAAAAAAAAAAAACATTTTTATAGTAAATGTGGTGTCCTTGATCTTATCTTTACTAATTTCTATTTTTATTCCTTACTGAAGAAAGCTCAAATTTACACTGAAATATGTTATTCATCATGTACAAGAGAAAGGCTTCACCTTTTCTTTTGTCTCAATCTTAAGGGCACAGAAAATCTTGGGTGGATCAGAGAGTGCCAAGAGGACACAGAAACCAAAGCTAAAATCTTCAACTCCCAATGGAAAGATAGATACAGATATTCTGAGATAAGAGACTTGCATCAACCCTCGCATATAAATACCCCTCTAAACTCACCACCTTCTCACCACATCTCAGCCATCCAAGTGTTCTAAAACGCAAGGCGAAAAAAGCCCACTTCGTAGCATGGCTGCTTCCACAATGGCTCTCTCCTCCCCATCCTTCGCCGGCAAGGCGGTGAAGCTCTCTCCTGCCTCCCCCAAGATCCTCGGCAACGGAAGAGTCACCATGAGGAAAGCCTTCAAGCCCTCCGGAAGCCCATGGTACGGCCCTGACCGTGTCAAGTACCTGGGCCCATTCTCTGGCGATCCCCCAAGCTATCTCACTGGCGAGTTCCCTGGCGACTATGGCTGGGACACTGCCGGGCTCTCGGCCGACCCCGAGACCTTTGCCAAGAACCGAGAGCTCGAGGTCATCCACTGCAGGTGGGCCATGCTCGGTGCCCTCGGCTGTGTCTTTCCCGAGCTCTTGGCCCGCAACGGCGTCAAGTTTGGCGAGGCCGTGTGGTTCAAGGCTGGGGCCCAGATCTTCAGCGAGGGTGGGCTCGACTACCTAGGCAACCCCAGCTTGATCCACGCCCAGAGCATCCTGGCCATCTGGGCCTGCCAGGTCGTCTTGATGGGAGCCGTCGAGGGCTACCGTATTGCTGGTGGTCCACTCGGTGAGGTCACCGACCCACTCTACCCTGGTGGGAGCTTCGACCCATTGGGCCTGGCTGATGACCCCGAGGCCTTCGCAGAGCTCAAGGTGAAGGAGATCAAGAATGGCAGGCTTGCCATGTTCTCCATGTTTGGGTTCTTTGTGCAGGCCATTGTGACAGGAAAGGGCCCACTGGAGAACTTGGCTGACCATCTTGCTGACCCAGTCAAGAACAACGCCTGGGCCTATGCCACCAACTTCGTCCCCGGCAAATGACCTTTTGGCAGAAACACGCTTTTGCTTTGAGTGTGCTCTTAAATCATAATGGTGTGCTGTAAATTTGTTCTATATCATTGAGAGGTTAATGTAGTTTTCTTGTTAATCAAGTGATCATTGTGAGTTTTTCATTATCATGAACCCTTTCGACCAATGCTTGCTTCGACGCAGCAAAGGGTTGGAAATATTTATTAAATCTATAACAGATGTGACAAAAAACTGACACCAGAAAGTTGAATTGCAACTGCATCAGAAAAGAACGAGAAGACGCATCATTGTCGTAAGGATATATTATCATCATTAAGTGAGATTTTGTCAAATCTTGTTTATAGAGTCTTTAACACGACAAGCATCAGAGGATTTCCAATGCCCATTACAATCTTATCAGTTAAAGGAGCGAAAGCTCAAAGGACCAAATGGACTCCCCAGTTCACCGTACAAGTACCCATTTCAGAAACGAGAGATACAGTATAGGGCTTATGACCAGGACTGTCGAAGAAACTTTTTTCAACTGAACAGCGATCGGCCATCTTGCTTTACAACTCGAATCTTTTCCAGGAGCTTTAAGTACTTTTGTCGGAAATTCGATGCGCATGAAATGTTGCACGTCGTAAATCAAACCGAAGATCCAAAATACAGCCACCACAGAAGTTGAACCCACGAAAAGAACATGGTCATGCTGATATCTGATATTTCACCGCACTTTATACAGTTAAAATATACACGTAACTGTTCATTTTATTATACAACCATCTCTTTGGGGCCAATCTCAAAGCTTAAAAGAAGCGGCACGGGCATCAGTCGCTCCGTTATATAGTGAGTTGAAGAATAATTTAAAGAATATGAACCTAATTCGAATAGGCTACAGTGAGCTGCAAGTATAAACCAATGAACGGCACTGTTTTATAAAAAATGAAGAGAGAACACTATAGGCATCAAGAAGAGCTCCCGATATGATGAGAGCGAGGATGAACAATCCATTTGGCGCCGTGCAAGATTGCTATCTAGGTTTCTCTGACTGTCCACCCTGTTAATTGAAGTTTATCCTGCACCCACCATGTAGAAGACCGTGATGTCATGGAATATACTCGGTTTGACCCAACAAGCACTTGCTCCATTGCAAACCATCGTCAAGAAAACTTAAGTTTGCCATGCTGCCCTCGCTCTTGCCACAGATTTCGAGTAGAGTTCCTCGTATTGTGACGCTGAAGGATCCCAACTGAACTCAATGTTCATGACCTTGTGAACTAGCTGCTGCCAGCTCTCCCCGTTATTGTTGTAGTGGGTGAATGCACGTTCCAAAGCACCGTTCAGTCCCTGAAAATTAGTAATATCTTCAATCACCACAAAGACGTTAATATCTTCAATCACCACAAAGACGAGATAATAAAAAGGTTCCTCATGGAAGGAGAAAGGTTACGGCTATCTAACGACTCCAGTGCAATAACTCCCGCTGCTTTACCTAATATGCCATTCCGCAAACAAATCCTCTATGTTTCTTTGATTGCTTGTAAGATTAAATTTTCAAAGTTGACTTCATCATACTTTGATAATGGAGGCCTGATTTACGTTAATGGCTAAAACTTAGTTTAGACACAAGCTATCAGTGTTAGTTTGCTTCTAGAAATTTATGCAACTGCTTGTGAGGTTATTTGGGGAAGCTTTGGCATGTTAATTTTTGCTTTTAGTTTTCGACGTCTGTTGTAACCAGATATTTGGCTTCAAAAGCCAATCAAAAGCCCACCCAGAAGTAGATGTCCCAAGTGGACACTGCTTCATGTTCCGTCCCAAAAATTTTCACCAGTGCTTTTGATTTGAAATCAATTTGTTGAATTGTTTTTGTTAGAATGCATAGGAATTGTACAACTCACATTTCAAGAGCTAACCGACATATCCCAGGAGAATATCATAATAAATCTACCGTATTATTTTCTTGACAATAAGTAATGAAAAACGAATTTCACAAAGTTTTATCGGTACGGAAATGATAATTTCCCGAGCTACAGTTCCTTAACTGTACGTTCAATAAAAATTCACAAGCTAAAGCCAAAGAAGTTCATAGCTGAAGTGAAAAGGTAATGCTAGGCCTTTGTTTGTCCAAATTTCTAAAATACAACTAACTTTCGCCCTAAAGATCATCACTCTCCTCATATGGCTTGTTTCCAGCTTCATGAGTATCTTATTTACCAAGATTCATCACTTCGGTACCAAAGACATGCTTCTTAAGCTGAAAAATGGTTTATTGTGAAATTCTGCAATCGTCATCATACCGCCTTCCAAAAATTGCACCAGTGCAAAAACTTCCCAGCACTCTTTGCCCTTGTTCTCTTTTCAAGTTTTGAGTTGAAGAATTTACACAATGGAGCTCTTTTGCAGCTCTAAGAAGCATGTCCTTGGAAATGAAGTAATGCATTTGATAAATACACTCACTGTTGTTGCAGAAAATGTGCTAGGAGGGCATAATGATCTCTTGCAAAAGAGTTAGCATAAAAATTTGAGAGAAAAGAGAAGCAATTTAAATTCATGAGGCGAGCTGACATAATTTATTTACCAAGGGGTAAAATAAAGTTAACCTAGAACTTCATGTAGTAAAATGTACTGAGAATTTTGGCCAAAATAAAAACTGTACTTAATTTTGCCAACTCTCAATCCTAGCAACCCCCTGTTCATTTTCTCTGCAATATGGTATCTCTAACTATCAGAATGACATTCAAATAAGAGACATGGGAGTTACCCAACAGAAAGGCAAATTACCTGTTCATCGGCATTCAAGAATGTAAATCCATTTTGAAACTGGATAGGTATTGTATCATCATCTACATCGAAAACGCTACAAAAGGGAAACCAGAAGATCCTCCATCAGTAATCTCCCATGATTAAAACCAAGAAACATGAACTCCGACTAAGCAACTTATGGTTGGCGCACCTGTCATTTAGTCCACCTGTTTTTCTTGCAATGGGTATTGATCCATACCTCATTGCTATCATCTGCGGAAGGAAATATTATTACAATAAGAAGAAAACAGTGCTAGTTTGTGCACATAAAGGATGCTTGGATACATAGCCGTGAAATACCTGAAGACCAATAACCTGGCCACACAGATCTAAAAACTAGAGACTAAAAGTTACTATAATATTATTCACTGAAAACTCCAAGGTTGTCTCATCAAACAGTCAACCTATCTTGCATAAGTACTTTGTTAAGTCATAGCAACCGGATTTCTTCAACAATTAAACAATTTCCGTATCTACAAAATAGTGTGTGTAACGTACCTGGGTGAGGCCACAAGGCTCAAAGATTGATGGAATGATGAACAGATCACATGCAGCATAAATGCGATGGGAAAGAGACTCGTCATACTTTAATATCAGCCGAATGTCATCATGATTTTCGAATTGGTTCGCAATACCCTCAAACTCCCTCTAATATCACAGTAAACAAGAAAACAATAAAATACATTGTCAGTCCATACAAGAGAATGAAATTGGCTAATCATATCAGTGGCACCATTGTTATGCAGATGATTAATTCTACATGTTTCAACACTTGTTCATAGATTAACTCATTGTAATCATGACTTCAATAGGGTACAAATGTCTCCATGCTACAAGGAAGTGCACATCCGATAAAGAATTCGAGTGGAATATGAATATAAATTGTGACTTTTGGAATAAATATGATCATCTTAAATAAATGGATGTGGTGAAGTTACTTTCATAGATTAAGAAGATTGATGAGCATGTATTTGCATCACCAACATCTTCAACTTTCTAAAACTTGAATGATGTACATGGAACCAGATAGGTGCCCTTGGTTAGACTATATGCAGTCCACCTAGTGATGATGGATATGAAGCGGCTTTATGAAGCTAAGACTAAGAAGGAATCTTGCGTATGGCATAGAATAATTGATCTGCTTAAGATAAAAGGAGCATACAACATAAAGTTGGAAGCTCAATTACATCAGTTCTTAGTTAGCCATTAAATTTAGGGATCAGTACATTAGAAATTCTAAAACTCATCAGAAAAATGCAATTGAGTCCTAAAACTTTTAAAAAGTACAAATAAGTCCTAAAACTTAAAAAAAATGCAATTTAGTCCTAAAAACTTGTTATGAAAATGCAATTGAGTTGTAAAACTCTCAAAGAGTGCAATCAACGTATAGACTTGATTGGACCAATTGACAAGTTTTAAAGCTTGATTGCACTTTTTGAAAATTTTAGAACTCAATTGCACTGTTGTGACAAGTTTTAAAACTTAATTGCATTTTTTGAAAGTTTTAGAACTCAGTTGCACTTTTGTGATAAGTTTTAGAACTTCCAATGCACTTATCTTTAAATTTATGACCCACAATGTCCAGAAACTTATGTGCAATCAATCCATGAAGAGCATGGCAGCAAATCTGGGCCTCAAAACACATGTAATTGAAGATTTAATGCAAAAGCAAGGGTCTCCCATTGCACAAGGCTCCTTGAAAAAAAGGAGATAGAAAAACGGCCACAACCAGGGAAAATTCATAATATCGACACATACATTAGCATGGTAGCACATATGCATGTGCATGAACATACACTGAATTCCATCCATATGAATGAGAAAAAGAAAAGAAAAGAAAAGGAATGTCTGATTGATGGAGGAAGATTGGTCCCACAGTAATAAAGAAAAAGACTATCATCAGCATGATAAGAGCCAAATTTCACACCTAATAATGGTCAAGATTATCCGGCAGCCTTACTCAAAACATACCTAAATCACATGACATGCAAGGAAACAAATAATATGTTAGGTGTCGGGAATTTTGCTGGCCACAAAATTAAGTAACTCATTGGAAATACCCAAGTCACATTCACAAAAATTATGAGATCCTTGTCAGTTTTGAAAAGTTTAAGCTGATAAATGAAGACATGGTTTCATATTTCAATGCTCTAACACGCATCATCACTCAAAAGTAGGGCTTTGGTATAAAACAAAAGCATGAAAATTCGATACAGTTGGGGGAGGCAAATGACAGGTTTTGAAGAGACATTTGAAAACAGGGTTTTTTGCCACCAATGCCAACTGATCTAAAACATAAGCAATCGGATGAAAGTACAGTTTTGGTGACTTTCCAAGAAAAAAGAAAGGAAAAAGCAACATACACTAAAACCATGATCAGGAAGAGTAATAAATCCACATCAGGCAAGGAGTATCTTATTAAAATGCATGCAGAAGAACTTTAATGACTACTTTGCTAAGGAATATTATACTCAAATCCTAAACGATTGGTCCTCTTGCATGGTAGCTATATAAGACAAGTTCCAAGAGATGACTTCATATGATAGACTCACATTAAGAAAAATCCCAATTTAGTTTGTAAAAGTCCTTTAGTCAGAGTCATTTAAGTGTCACGATCTGTGACTACACTTAACACAGTTAAATGTTTGTTAATATGCAGCCTCAGACAGATCAGCTCTTTGACCTTTACAAGTTACTATTTCCTTTACTACTTCAATTAAATAATATGGTAGATGATTAGCTACAATATCAAGTCTTGAGTTATTCACCTGTCATGTTTTTCAAAAGCTCAATGTCAGCAAAAGACAGTAAGTGATGCCCTCATTTGACAACCTAAACTCTATCCAACACCACCAGAGTTTCATAGGCGTTCTTTATTTTGAGTTACTATTACACCAGACTGTGATTCTATTCATAATATATATCTTAATAAGCAAATAGTAGTCACTAGAACTGACAATCCCCTAATCCAAAAGACTTCTCTAAGAGGATAAGTCACATAAAGTTCTAGAAAAGTTCCAGAATAGCACCTAGTTCCCTGTAAAATTACAGACTATAGGTGGAACATTCGGTGAATAATTACCTGAATATGTGGCACAGGGCTTGAACCAAGTAGTAGAAACTGCCCTCCAAGCTCCAGTGTTCGGAACAAAGCATGCCTAATAAGATGTACACCCTTTTGTGGCACCAGTCTTGTTATGCAGCCCACCTAATCAATTCAGATTTGAGCGACCTTTGTGCTACCCACAATTTGATGAGCAGGATAAAAAGCACAGAAATTAATATTTCAAAAAGCAATTTGCTAGATTTAAAAGCACCAACATGAGTGACAACTTATAAAAGGGGTACTAGAGAGGGAAAAGAATAAAGAGAAAACCAAGCATAACTTAGAAAATGAAATCAAACCAAACCAAAGTAGCTAAATGCTTAAAATTTATTAGCTCATCCGTTTTATTAAAAAAAAGTAGACTAGAAAAAAAGAAATTGAAAAGCTTAAAAGAGCCAAAATAAACCCAATGAAAACTTTGCTTCTCAAGAAGGTAACTGACGGATGAGTCATTTAACTTTAGGCTACTTTCCCCCCATCATAGTTCCAAACTTTCTCATAAGTCACATTACTTCCTATATGATTTCAGATAAATTACTTCGTCAAACATTTTATTAAAAACTAAATCAAGAACTAATGTTTTGTTCAATTGGAGACCGACTTGAAACTTTCTCTATATCCACATGGCATGCCATGTGAACAATCCTTTGAAACTCTAAAGTACGATTAACTCAGTGACACACTTAACATGAATTCAAAAGGGCAGGAACTTAAAGTACTGCAACATGATTAAAAAAAAATAAAGTTGGACAACCAAAGAAGCAATTTAACCTAATCCATCAGCTGGATTCAATTTGAAAACAGTGAATAAAAAAATAAATTCAATTATCTGTGCATGGGACAGAGGAAGAAAATGTCCGTAACAATGAGAGGTCAAGGAAAATCTATCATTCTCGAATACAGCAACCACCACTAAATTTGTGTTTGATCTATTTATTTTCACAAACATACCACCCCATAAATTAAAAGTGACAAGTAAGGAAGTCAGAGCACATATCACTGCAGACCGTGTATAAACCACTCTGTAAATACAAACCCCAGAGTACTTGTAGAGGCAAGTTATTGTAATAAAAAAGATTATGCTGCAGACAAATTGAGTGCATTATCAGCAACCTAACACCCTTGAACTGTCACATATAAGAAATTCAAATCAGCCATGATACATTAGAGCTTCTTACACGAAACAATAACCATTTGATTCATAAGTGAGCTCGCTACTAATTACCATTGGTTTCCAGGCATTCGCAGAAGAGAGCCCCAGTTGCCTTCTTATTGCTCTTTTATTTTCTGCTTTGCCTCGAAGATCATTAGAACTGTACTGGACTTCAAGGAAAGCATCAGTTGCAGGATTCCATCCATCTGTGTCAATGCCATTAAGAATTCCGACAAACTTTTTACTATGGAGATTCAGTGTTGAATGCAGACCTCTTCCACCCTGTGGAAGACAGAAAGCATGAACATTTACCCTTCTGCAGCGTAGAACTATTCTGCCCCCCCCCCTCCCCTTAAAAAAAAAAAAAAAAGAGGCACAGAAGTGTCGGCTAGAACAATTCCGTCAGACTTATTCAACATTAGGAACTTAAGATATCTCCTTCAGACTTTCTAGGACCTACTCTTTTGATAACTAGTCCAAAATGGCACCAATATGCATTGTTTCACAAATAATGCATATGCAGAAGATAATAAAAAATCAAAATTTTCATTTCATTAAACTGATATACCTTTATGGTTTACACAAACAATAAAATGATAGAAGGTAAGGAAAAGAAAAAGATAAGGGCAGTGACTCAGCAAGTGCAATCTTTGCTGGAAGAAAAAACTAATAAAGTTGGAATTTTTTCTGTACAAAGCTTCAGTAGCTCACCTGAAAGACAACATAACAGAAACTATATAAAATATTGATAAATTAAGAGTATGTATTTTGTCTAGTAATCATAGTTTTCATATTTGACATGTGGCAGAAAACTCTACAATTTCAATGACGATAGACTAAATTGACTCCTTAGATGCACCAGATCGCTATATAATTTAGCTCTCATTTTTTCGCACTGTAGTATCATGTTTTCTTTCTTATTTCTTAAGCGAATTATTATGGAATTATAATTAGATCCAATTACCACAACAAGGTGCACCATTCCTTTGAGAATAAAAGTAGTCACAATTGAGACAATGCCGATACATCTATCCTATGGCAGATATCAAATGTTTAAAAGAAAGATTATTAAGCCACAAGAAATTGTAAACAAAGTATTAACACAAAAGGATGCGGTAGTCTTCAACTTTATCATCGTCTTTATTTTCTCAAGAACGCTACTGCCTTTTTACTCCTTTTACTATCTGATATTACAAAAATTATGTCCCTAAGCTCATCGTTTACCACCAATGACTGGATGCCTCATCATCCAAAAAATAAAAACAAAAACTTAATAGATATTCATTGCAGAAACCTTCAATTAGCACTTCCATGGCAGCCATAATTTCCCCTCCTCCTTCTCTGATATGTAGCCCATATAAACCCTCAGTATGCAAAATTATGGTACTATAACAATATAATATGCAAAACATTAAGCACCAGCACCAGTAGAAGTCGACTACTGTTTATAAGATTTAATGTGCTACTCAAAAGAGAGAGTTAAGGAGGTTGATATGTCTTTTGCTGATGCAATAAGCACAGTTTCTGACACATAATTAAGATTGATTGATTATGGCTATAGCAATACACTTAACTATTTATTGATGGTTCCAGAGGCAACCTTCTGTGCATTTGCAGAACAAATTACGCTTTGAGTACCCAGGCTAGTAAACTACAAATAAGCAAGTTCATGAGAAGGGAAGCAAGCAAAAGTTAAGGCGAATGACTATACCTCAGCTGTCCTGACCTCCTGTGCATAAGTTGGAGATACTGTTGTGACAATATTGGAAAAGACAACCGCACCCTGGATAACATGAGAGAAAAGAAGAAATTAATCTATATATAAACATGATGGAACTTTCACAGAAATGTACTCAGAAAAAAGAAGACATTCTAGACAGGTTTCCTGAGATTCTACACTTAAAGTCAAAAAAGGAAAGAACAGATGTTACATGTTACTTAAAACATGCATGTAAATCTGGAAAAAAAAAATGACGTGTTAAGAAAAAGCTCCAAGATTTGCAAAACAGAGACATTACATCTGTTCAGTCTATACTTTTTAATTCCAGTTCTTCCACACAATCTTAACTCAGATAAGTTCCTATCAAACATTTCATCGTGACTCAAAGTTTCTATTCTCTCTTACAATGGCAAGCCATTTTGATACCTTTACAGGATTGACCCTATCAAGTGCCAAGTTGTCCTGCATTCTATCTGGCCTGTTTAGTTCTTGAACATCGAGACCACATGATGCCAATTCCGAAGCAGGTGCAGTCCCTTGATACTCAAAGTTGTGGCATGTAAAGCAAATTCTTGCAGAATTCAAGCCTTTTGGAGCATACAAATTCCAGTACAGTGGTGCCTATATTTGGAGATGATTGCTGGTATGAGAATCAATAGTAAGTCTCTGAAGAAGAGCACACTTAACCGACAACATTTGGAATTGAACGTACAACAAAAGCTGTTTGCCAATCGTGGCAATGGATAATGTCAGGTTTCTTGCCAGATTGAAGAAGCAACTCCAATGCTGCACGACTGAAAAATGAAAACCGCTTGAAATCGTCATGCTCTCCATATAATTGTCCTCTCCAGAATAACTTATCGGGATGAAGAGGCTCAATAAAATAAACGGGAAGGCCTGGATTTAGAAGTCAAATCAGCACATAACACGAAGATGAAATGACAAGCAAGAGATAATAGGAGATTTCTAACCTTCAACTGTGCCGACCCAGACTTTGTTTTTGTACAGTCTGCCATCAAAATAAGATTCTACAACAGCATCTAACGCCTGTAACAGATAAGTAGAACATAATCCATTAAGTGAATTGCAAATCTTCATATATCAACTCAAACCATCACAGAATCTATTACCCTCAGGTCCTGCATGCGTTCATATTGCATGCAGTCATATTTGGGAAGAATAATCTCCACAAGGTGTCCTCTCTTCTGGAGTGCCTTGCTAAGACCAGTCAAGACATCCCCCAACCCACCAACCTGACATATTTGCAAAAGGAGCAGTCATATTCATTCTGAATATAATGAGAAAAATACAACCAAAAATATGAAAATAGCTTAAAGATAGTACACTGTTTCACTGCTAAATTTTTCCATGTTCATAGAAACAGAGAGATGACTCCTCTCCCTTTTCAGAATCAGAAATATCTAATTTAGCTGCTAAAAGGTCAAGGTGGCATTATTTTATATAGAGCTAGAGAACTATTAATCTTGTCTAAAATAACAGTGAAATTCAACATCAATAAGCAAATGAACCAGATCAGATCTCACACGTTCATTAGTCTGCCAAACATTTCTATGTCATCAGCTCATGGATAAACCATGATGAAGATGCTAAGTGGCTATGAACAAAAAGTTCAAGAGAATAATGATTGTGAGGACATACTTTCAGGACAAACTCCAAAGTTTCATTTCAGTCTGGCTATTTGGTTGATGAGGGCAAGTAGCGGTGAGGCATCATGGTTGGTCCAGAAGAACATCACGTAAGAGCCTAACCAGCATGCATGGGTAAGGCTGCATATTAATTATCTACACCACTGACCTCGCAATGCAAGGAGCCATGTGAATGGGGCATCTTTCTTTGTTAGTTTAACAAGATTTGGTGACAAGTTATGACAACTGATGACTAAAACTAAGAGTCACAAAAAGTATAATGTATCAACCAGTTCAGTAGTTGCGTGTTTTTTTTTGCCATTTTGATTCAGTCATGGCTATGCTTATGTTAAGTATCTGTCCAGTAACATCTACTCTCTTTCTTGCAGACAATTATTCAATGAGGCTGCAAAGGTAATTCAACCCAGAAAAATCTTAATCATATTGTTTGGAGACGTTCTCAGGAAACCATATACCCAAGATGCATATAAAGAAGCTTCTGTATGAAGACTACAAGGCAGAAAATTTCCAACCAGAAGCTATAGGTGCTGGTCATGAACTTCCTTTAGAGGTGCAATGAACAAAGAGAAAGGACTTGCATCTTTTCTTAGTCATAAAACTAGCACATGGAGTTTTTATGAAGAGGTTTAATAAAGTGATACCCGAAAAACAAAGGAACACAATGAATATGCAAGCTGATGCTACCACTAATATCCTACCGCGCTGCGACAAGTACCGCAAAATTAGTTGTGCTGTGTGACAACTACCACAAACCATTCAACATAAGGGTAACCACCGTCCCAGCAGAAATCAACATACTTGGAACCAATGTTTTGCCAACACATCAAAAGAGCAAGCATTCAATTTTGTAGCTGTTTCAAGCTTACCTTAGCAACAGGTGCCATCTCTGCAGCTACATGAACGACATACAATCCTGGGCTACATATCAACAGAAGGAGCAAATTAAGCAACAGAAACCGATTTAGCAAAAATTTTCAGGAAAAGCTAATACCTTGAGGGTGCTGATATGAGTCTTAAAAAGGTGGCCATGGCCTCGCGTTCACTTTTGTCTTTGCATGCCATGTATGCATCATAAATGCGTCTATCCCTATTCCACACCATTTCTCTCAAAATCTTGGCATCATCAGTGGATAATTTCTTCTCAAGCAACCAGCCATCAAACTTCAACAATAAACGGCTCCAAAATTCACGTGGCATATCATCCACTGGTTCATCGAGCATCCTTTTCTTGCTTTTCTCTTTCAAGCTATTAAGAGTATCTTGAAATTCCTTCACAGATTCTTGATATAACTGAACATAAGAATGAATCTCTTCATCCGACCTCTGAAGACGCTCCTCTAACAGCTTAATCTTTTGCTGCATTAGTTCATTATATTGCTGCAATTTTTCCGATGACACCTTGTAGATATTGGCTTCTTCCAAAGACTCTTCCAACTTATCAACCTTCTTCCGCAGTTCCTGGTTTTGCTGTAACCCTAAAATAGCTTGATCAGCCTGTTTGGTGGCCTTGTGGAGCAACAGTTGCAACGTTTCTACCTTCTCCCATAGGTCCTTGTGCTCAAACTTTAAAGATGAAAGCTTGGAAACATCTTCCTGAGAAACTGAAAGTTTAGATTCTAGATCCTTTAGAGCTGACTCAAGGTGGAACCTTTGTTTTTCCAGCACCATCACACGCTCATCTGTGTCCTTAACACTATTAAGCTCTGTCTTAAGGGCTTCGATGTCATTTTTTAGAGAGACGTTCTCTTCCCTCAGGGAACTAAGCTCCTCATTAATGAAATGAGTGCTACTGTGATACGATAAAGGTTTTTCTGCAATCAATTGGTTGTTCTCAATTTCATAATTGCCATGCTCGTTTGTTTCAATGCCAAGCTCACTTCGCTCAATTCCACCTCTTTGTATCAATTCACTCCGCAGCTTCTCTAATTGATCTTCTAAAAGTTCTGCATGCATCTTTTCTTGGGCAGCAACTCTTATTCGTGCATCAGTTTCTGCTAACTTCATCTCCAAATTGCTAATTTCTCCTTGCAATGCTTCCTTCTCAGAGAGAATGTTATCAAGATCTTTAAGTGCACTAACCCTAGCTTGGTTGAGGAGTAGAATATCTAGCACGTAGATGACACACATGAGCACATCCATTTCCTCAAAACTCAACTCCAATCAAGGCAAAAATATTAGGAACCTGGAATTTCTTACTCTTTTCCGCATTTTTTATCATGCCCATCAGATCCTCCACTTGAATACTGGATAACTGCTGTCCCGTATCATTGATGATGGCCTTCAGTGAACAAAATCGGAGAATAACACACAGGAAAATGAACATTTAGTGTTCACGACATCTCATCAAAGTCTCGCGTGAATTATTGGCAATCTATCTATCTCTCAAAGTCAATAAATGAAACAAAGCATAGGCATCATATGATGAATTCAAAAGTATGCCGGATGCCGGAAACTGACACAACCAAAAAGTACCCATGAAAAACACAGTCTAAGCATACTCTCAAATTCTCAATTTTGTGAGATATTCATGGACTAGAACCGACGTGCGCACTTGCACACGCACGACTAGACCGTAAAAAAAAAAAAAAAAAAAATCTAAGAACGCGTTTGAAAATGCCTCAAGAAGAATACCAAATTTGTCGCCATCGCCGCACTGCTCGGAGCTTCGTTTTTATCAGCATTCTGATTCTCCACATTGATCACGACTCCGTCAGCATCGTCTTCCTTGGATTCCAACACGATTTCCGGATCAGCGCCGTGCACGCTCTCGGCCAGAGCACCATCGTCTTCGTCCTCTCCATTCACAACCATCGAAGGCGGCCTATCCTGCGAGGCCTTCTTAACTTGCTGCCTCCTACTCCGAGAACTGATCAATAAATCACACACACACAACCAAAAGTGAGAATCCACAGCACGCGCCATCCCCAAAGAAAACCACCGGAACGATCAGCCCAGCGGAGCACCTGAGGCTGCGCTGCCGCATCGTGCAGGAAGCGGGGAGAAGCCGGCGGTGAGAGGCGGGCGACGCGAAGAGCCGCGGGAAGCTCGAGCCCCTCCGGCTCGGCCCCCCGCTCGGCCCCCCGCTCAGCCCCCGGCTCAGCAGGCACGCGGACGCCGTCGCGGCCATCGAAGCCCCGCCCCGCCCCGCCCCGCCCCGACCGATCGGAATGCTCCTCCGCCGGAGACGACGAGGGGGCGACGGGGGGAGAGAGAGAGCGCGAGGGAGGACCGGCGGCGTCGTCTTCTTCACCGAGCGACCACCGCCGTTAGCCGGTGCCGAAGAGGCGCTCGTCGCAGCCGTCGGAGCTCACGAGGCTTCGAATCCTTCGTTTCCCGTTCTTCCGTTTTTCTCTTTGATGAGAAGGGAGAGAGAGAGAGAGAGAGAGACGGCTACGGTGCGCGCGGGTGTAGGAGAGAACCAACGATTGGTCGCGGCTGTGGAGTCACGACGTTATCCTGATCCGACGGTGCGAGATCGGTGGGGCCCACACGGGGCCGCGGAGGCGGCGGAGAGCGGGGCCTGATGCGATAGGGGGACCAGCGGAGTTCAGGTGAGGGTTAGCGCAGGGGAGAGCAGCTCGGGCGGCAGGGATTTGAAGCAAGGTTTCTTTAGAGAGAATCGATGCGAGATCGAATCATGGGCTAGTGAAGCTTGGTGCGAAGTAAGATATCAGGTAAGAATGAAGTATAAATGGGGCTATTCCATGTTCTCTCTCGAGAGACCAATTCGAGGTGGTGACGTTTTTACCAACTTTTATTACAATTGATGCAGGGAGGGCACAAATCGCCCGGATGAAGGTAAGTCGGCTCGTGTCGGTACGTCCCGTCATTGAATTTATATTACATTGATCGTTATTCTTTTTCCCTTTTTACAAGTTTCGATTATTTTGTCTCGGTAAAAAATGAAGGCCGTTAAATAAAATAACGAAGAAAATCCACAGAACCGTGGTAAGTGTGAGTTATACGCGATGTGGTCATAAACTAACCGACAATGTGAATTGCGTGGCCACGTCGAGATGATCGAGATGCAAGACAGTCGACCGGTTGTCAATAGAGCGGAGGATTCAGAGGAGGAGCTCTATCATTAGTATCGAATTTTGCATTAGTCTCAAGAGGAGTTACAGAAATCTTAGCATTGGTAAGCCCTCCTCCAAAAAGAAGATTAATGTCGTAATTTGCTTGAGAAATATAATAACCGAAGGAGCCGAAGCAACCTCCGCCTAGAAATTAGCTGAGTCTCCCAAAATTCTTCATTGCAAGTTGTTGACTGAAAAAGTAATGGAGTTTTTGTAATGTCGATAATGGCATCCACATGCTATGAGATGTTCCCCGAACAAAAAGAGCATATCATCATATCGACCGGATGTAAAGCCAAGGCATTCCACGATTGAACTAAACTAAGAATACCGTGCATGAGGAGCATGTTCCAGTCCATCTAATGCTTGATGTGATCGACAAACTTTGTTAGGAAGATATGTGCATAGGAGGAGGAGGCTCCATTATAGAGTTATTCAATAGGGTCACCATTAAAGAATGCATTATAGCATCCATCAAGAACAGAGATCATTACTTAATAGATAAGACAACAAGAAAACTCTAAATAGAGCTGAGGCGCGAAACAGGAGTAAAAGTATCATCAGAGTCAATTCCATACTCCTAAGTTAAAGTCTTTTGCCAATGATCGAGTTTTGCAGTGTTCCAAGACTACATTTTGCAATGTCGCCATGTTAATTTCAAAAGAAAACTAAAATGAGATATATCTAAAACTACGTTGAAATCCCAAAAGAAGCATTAACACCTTTAAAAGTGAATAGCCAAGAAATAGGATAATTGTCCAAAAAAGTACTAATTTATTGTATGATGGCTAATTTAATTATAAACTTTTCAATTTGGTCAATTAAGTCTTAAACCTTTTGATGATTTACCAATGTAATCCTTCCAACAAATTTTGGCCCAAATCAGTAACATGGATGCCAGTCATCCTACGTAGAACGAATATCGTTAACGTATACGATTTTTGCAAATTTTTTAAATATTTGAATCCTTTTCAATTTCTTTTCTTTTATTTTCTTTTGCTCCTTCGGAAAAAGCCACTAAAAGCCCCAAATTATGCTCACTTTCACATATTTACTCTAAATTTTTTTTTTGTGACATCAAAAATTCAAAACTTGTATTTATATAATATACTTACCCTTTGTTAAGGTTTCATTAATGAGTACTGTTAAAAATCTGCCTATATGGATAACGTAAGGCAAACAATGTTGACAACATCCACGTGGCTTAAATGAAATAAAAAAGACATTATTTTGGCTGGAAAATCATTTAGTAGAACCTGGATGGAGAGTAAATGTGTCATACAACAAGGTTGGATTTTTTATGTCACAAAATTTTTTAAGGACAAATGTATTACAGAAGGTATAGTTTTGGGTTTTTTTATGTCATAAAAAAAGTTTAAAGTAAATATATTATAGTAGTTATGGTTTAAGGTTTTCGGTGGCTTTTTACCTTCCTTTGTTTTTTTTTTTTTCCTATTTCTTTCCACTAGTTGCCGGGGCCTCGATGATTGCCAATAGAGGTTGCGGCCATAAGCGAGAAGAGGGATGCCCTCACCAAATCTGGAAGAGGGGTGGTAGGCGAGGGCCATAATGACCTTACT
This sequence comes from Syzygium aromaticum, assembly GCA_024500025.1. Classification (NCBI taxonomy): domain Eukaryota; kingdom Viridiplantae; phylum Streptophyta; class Magnoliopsida; order Myrtales; family Myrtaceae; genus Syzygium; species Syzygium aromaticum. The sequence continues at coordinate 9,233,482 of CM044888.1, read as the reverse complement.
AGATTCAGTGAGGGTCGCATTCATTAGCCATGGTCGAGGCCTAGAGATCGGAGGAGGGAAATAGGGAAAAAATAAAAAGGAAAGAAAAGAAAAGAAAGAAAAATTCGAAAAAATTACAAAAATTGTTCATATTGACGTTGGCTGTTGATTTGCCACGTAGGACTACCTATGTTCAAATTAACGATCTCTAGCTACAATTGTGCACAGTGATTACATTGGCAAATCTTAAAAAAGTTTACGACTAAACTGATCAAATTTAAAAGTTTAAGACTGAATTAGCCACCGTATAATAAGTTGAGGACCTTTTGCACAATATTTCCACCAAGAAACTAAGGCATGACAATGTGAGAAATGGGCCTAACACCATAAAAAAACCCATAACTTTTTAAAGTCTAATCCTAATTTTACCTTAAACATTTTTTTTCCAATAAAAGACCTCAAACTTTTGTTCCCATCCTAATTCTATTCTAAACTTTTTTTGGTTCCATAAAAAGCCCAAAACTTGTATTTATATAATCAAAAGCCCAAAATTTTTGTGACATTAAAAATTCAAAACTTGTATTTATGTAATACACTTACCCTTCGTTAAGGTTTCATTTAATGACAATATTAAAAATCTGCCTACATGAACAACGTAAGGCAAACAATGTTGACAACATCCATGTGGCTTAAATGAAATAAAAACGACATTATTATGGCTGGAAAATCATCTGGTAGAACCTGGATGGAGAGTAAAAGTGTCATACAATAAGGTTGGATTTTTTATATCACAAAATTTTTTTAGGACAAATGTATTACAAAAGGTATAGTTTTGGGCTTTTTTATGTCATAAAAAAAGTTTAAAGTAAATATATTATAGTAGTTATGGTTTAAGGTTTTTGGTGGCTTTTTACCTTCCTTTGTTTTTTTTTTTTTCCTATTTCTTTTTGTTGGTTGCCGGGGCCTCAATGATTGCCAACAGAGGTTGCGGCCATAAGCGAGAAGAGGGATGCCCTCACCAAATCTGGGCGAGGGGGGGTAGGCGAGGGCCATAATGACCTTACTAGATTCGGTGAGGGTCGTGCTCACTAGCTATGGTTGAGGCCTAGCGATCGGAGGAGGGAAATAGGGAAAAAATAAAAAGGAAAGAAAAGAAAAGAAAGAAAAATTCAAAAAAATTACAAAAATTGTTCATATTGGCGTTGGCTATTGATTTGCCACATAGGACTGCTGATGTTCAAGTTAGCGATCTCTAGCCACAGTTGTGCACAGTGATTACATTGGCAAATCGTAAAAAAATATATGACTATACTGGCCAAATTTAAAAGTTTAAGACTGAATTAGTCACCGTATAATACGTTGAGGACCTTTTGCACAATATTTCCACCAAGAAACTAAGGTATGACAATGTGAGAAATGGGCCTAATACCCTAAAAAAACCCTTAATTTTTTAAAGTCTAGTCCTAATTTTACCTTAAACATTTTTTTTCCAATAAAAGACCTCAAACTTTTGTTCCTATGCTAATTCTATTCTAAACATTTTTTGGTTCCATAAAAAGCCCAAAACTTTAGGTCCAGTCCCAATCTACCTTAATTTTTTTTTGTATTATAAAAAATCATAAATTTTTACCTGAGTTCCAAATTTCTCTTGACAATCAAGAGATGAAAAAACTACAACGTGCGAGCTCTTCAGGTATCTTGAACGCGAGCTCTCTAACTGCGAGAGGAAGAAGACTCTCAAGCATGAGAGATCGAATACTAAGCACAAAATCAAAGATCTCTGAACGAGACAAAAGGAAAACTCTTATAAGAGTAAAAGCAATTGAAGAAGGCCAACCTTAACTGCTCTAGTTTTTACCTAATTTCAGATTTAACAAGACGTTGTTTGGGCTAACGTGGAAATTCATCTCCAAAAGACTTCTTCTTGGATCTAAATTTGGGGTAAAAATAGAGCAATAGAGTGGAAATGCCACATCACAATGGGAGATTTTGGACAAAGTGTTAGTGGAGGTAGAAATTAGGCTTAAATAAAAATTGATGATTTTTTATGCGACAGATAAATATTTAGAGTAAAATTGGGATTGAACTTAAAGTTAGTGATTTTTTACGAGACAAAAAGAATTTTGGATAGAATTGGGACTGTACCTAAAATTTTAGATTTTTTTAGGATATTAGGCTTTAAGAAAAGACAAAAGACTTTTTTATTTAAAAAGATAGAAATAAAGCCTTTTTTCAGTCCTAGTGACATATTGGTGCTTATATGATAAAATACTTATGAAGTAGAGCAAGATAGATAAAAATTCAAGCAAATTAAAAATAAACTGAATAATTAAACGTCACCCAATATAACGATCATTAAAATAAAAAAAACTGGAGGTGGAATTGGAATTAAATGTGGAGTTAAAATTATGAAACTCTACTTTAATGATTTTGGTAGTGTGTAGACTATACTTCAATTTAATAATAAGAACTAAAACAACTATTAAGCTTGAAATGAAAGAAAGAATTAGAAAATGATTGAAGAAGATCTTTGGCATAATATAGACTGGACTGAATTTTCTGAATTATAAATGCAAAGGAATATGGCATTAGTTTGTTTAATCTAATTTGACAAATGGGCAAGGTGATGAATCGATACTTAATTGATCTGGGTGCGACTTTTCAAAATTTTTTGTACTTCATTGACCAACTCTCGAGTTAATAACATTCTTTATTTATGGTTCAGTTTTCAATTTATTATTATCCAATGCACAACAACTAAACGTTTCCTCAGGGCTCCATTTTAGCGTCGTGGCTTGGAAAGCATGCTCAAGTGCTCACTTTCGGTTGTACTAATGGTGGAGCACGATATCGACAGACGTTTTAATCTGGCTAAAGTAGATAATACCTAGACGGGAGGAACTACGGTTCAAGTCGAACACGCCATCGCTAAAATTCGTGGTGCGTCGATTATGAAAATGTCTTTCATGTGACCGTTATATCACATAAACAATGGCTTGAGGAAAACCCGACTAATAAGAAGCGAGAGTTTCAAAATTCAAACACAAAAATTGGTCAGTCATGCTGTGTTAACTCAAAGGTATTTCAAGGAGAAAGAGCCATAACAGATAGGTTTCTAGATTTTCGCCTCGCATAATCTTTACGGCATCATGTCAAGCAAAACTGCAAGCAATGACTAGAACGAAAAACAAAACCGAAAAGTTCGCTAAGCATAATTTAAAGAGAAAAAAAAAACTCTCAAAACCCTAGCGCATCCTCAAATTAGTACATTAACCTCTCGATTCTGAATTTGGCCAGACTCCTTATCATTTGTATCTTCAGCCTTAGAAGCAACATCGTCAAGATGTTGCTGGTACACATAAGAGAGAAACCCCCATATTGCTAGCGCCATGGCAATCCCTTTCACTCCATCCATCTTGTCGTCCAAAAACACTACGGCCAACACCGGAACGATCGGCAAACCAAAGACCGCGATCACGTTCGAGAACACTGACGACACTTGGAAGATCAGTCCTCCCATCCCGATCGCGAAGACCTGCCAAGTTATTGCCGTCCAAACCAAGGTCATGACATAGGATACCTTCCCTAGTGAAAACTCCTCCATTTCCTCCTTCAGTCCCTTCCACTCCCCGCTAGCAAACAACCCCACCAAGACGATGAATGTCGCGACCATGGACTCGTATGTCACCAGCTCGAAGATCGTGTAAATCGGGTCCCTCCTATGGACCTTCCGGAAGTAAAGCTGCGTGAGATTCAGGACTAATGCGCATCCGGCTGACGCGATTATTGTGCATATGAACCCGGCCACATACTTTCCGCTGGACACTGTAGTTGTGCTAGTTGTATCGGTTTGAAACACTAAGAGGGTGGATGAGATAGTCAAGAGCACTACAGAATTGATTGTCAAGGGAGTGAACTTCTGTGAGTTGATGAAGAAGGCGAGTAGGGCATTGAAGCCCAATTGCGATGCGGTGATTAGGGAGAAAGTCGACACAGGGAGGTATTGAAGTCCGACTGAGAACATCATAGCGACTGCCGCGAAGATTACGCCAAAAACGATGTAAACGAGTGCGAGCAGTCTTGCATTGATGCGGCCATCATGAGCGGATTTTGTGGTGGAAGAGGACTTTTTTGGTGAGAAGAATAAGTAAGGAATGAGGATTGGGAATCCTGCAATTTGAACTAGTGTTTCCATCCATTTGCTCTTCCCTCCTTTCTCATAGTAGAGTCTCCCCAAGATTGTGGCTATTGATTGGCCTGAGAGGACAAATAGCGAAAACACTGTGATTTTCAGCCACCACTTGTAGTTTCTTGCCAGAGACGGGGCGGCCTCAGGTTTGCTGGCGTTGTTGATGCGGCCAGGTGATTTTGTTTCTCTGGATTCTTCATCTGGGATCATGCTCATAGTGAGAATTTGCTCTATCAATGAAATTTGCTTCATTTAATAGGCTAAGGATGAGGAGTAAAGATATTTTATTGGCCTTTATCAGACGAACTACATGTAATTTAGATTTTTTCAAGGCATTTGATAGCAACAACAGTCATCTTATTTTGAACTTGAACCACTAAGCTTGGCCCACGATTTTTCAGAATAGCATATCAACCACATATTTTTCAGATATGATAATATCTAAAAGCCGAGCGTGCGGCCATTTGCTCTACAGTTTTAGGTGCAAGCACGCGACGCAAATTATTCTTTCTGAACGATTGTAAACGAAATCGGCAGCAATAAGTTGCACAGTTACTCGAGCACAAGAGAAGACTCTCGAAGTCAACAGGAATGCAAGCTGATATCACCCAGTTAATGTACGGTAACCAGTATTCACCAGTCTGAACAAAACAAGAATAGGCAGCTTCCTTTTTCCCATGAAGGGAAATAACATCAAGTAAATTGTCTAGGAAATTGGAAAGAACATGCAACCTGCCAACACCCAACACTGATCACGAGCATTTCACCCACATTTTGCCTCGTGCCATGGATATAGCTATTGAACAAGAGCTAAAAGTTTTTGACACTTATCTAGAATTCAAGTAAAAGAGAAAAAAAGGACTTTCACTTTCATCTGAAAACATACTGATCTGGTGTTCTATTCCTACTTGTGAAAGTCTCTACTTACCCCTGATGCTGAGTTGAGTCTCTTGAACTTGTTCGCCCATGGAACTTGTCAATTGATCAACCTGAGAGATGCTTGTTCTGCAGAGTCCCCAATAATTCAAGCTGATAGATTTATAATGTCTTGTCTATACAATATCCCTTAATCGGTGGGTAATCGAGTGCCCTTTTGCATTATTCTTTGCCAACATCCTCTTCCTTTATCTATTTAATTTTGATTTTTTAACATCTCATCCGAAATGGGAAATCACCAGAACGACAAATTGCACTGGCTTTTGGAGTTAATAATAATTTTTCCTTCTAGACATGATATCACTTTTCAACCATTCTACTGGACGGCTGTGTTCAGCCCCCACCAAGTGGAACACTGCCGTCCACAACTAATCCATAAAAGCAAATCAATAAAGGTACTTTTCAGTTGTTTATACGAGGAATAATGACACAAATAGTCGATGAATTATATCCAATATCGTTTTTGAATTTTTAATTTATTCAATATGGTTTATGAATTTTTGGTATATGTTCAAATTAGTTTCTAAACTATATGAAAATATTTAATGTTGTCCTTATAGTAATTCAAGTTCAAAGATAACAAGGAACATTTTTATATAGTTCAATTATTAAATTGAACATGAACAAAAAATCCAGGGACTACATTGAGCAAATTGAAAGTCCGGGAATCACATTGCACATTCTGTTATAGTTCAGGGACCACATTGAATAAATTTAAGTTCATACAGGGATCATTTATATCATTTTCCCTTTATATGAAGATATTGATGTCATTGATTTATGAAATTAGTATATTAGGTGATGTTGCAGGCTACTAGTGGATATCTAAATGAGCGGATCATAATTAACACTTCATTGTTAATTCTTTTTTTTTGGTCGAAACTTCATTGTTAATTCAATAGATCAAATTTGTGAATAAGCCGTACTATTTCTTGAGTTTTCCATAGGAGGAGATTTCTTGAGAAATCATTTTTATGGAGAAGTAGCAATTTTTGAGGTCTTACTCTTGTGCGTATTCTTGAACCATGTTTTCAGAAAATATTTTAGAATGATTTGTCATTATAATCACACAAAATTACAGATGTGAGTGGTAATAGCAATGGACGCACCTCAATAACGGGTTTCATCCTTAAACAAATTTTTTCTGAAGAGAGTTTCATCATTATTTTGTGTGTATTTTGTTGGCCCACAATAATTTTCTTTTTAAATCAAGTATATGTTTTCCATTAACAAAATTCTATTGCCCGTACCAAAAACTACGGATTATTTTTTCCATACAAGTAAATTTCAATAAGTATCGATAGTAATTAAAAAAATTATTGTTAAAATAATGAATGGTGAGTGTTTTCCATATAACTTGTTAGTATCTTACCAATACTCCTATGAAAGTTCTGACTTTTTTATTGTTTGTAAATCAGCGATTTTGTACTATTTTACAAATTTATATTTGCATAACTTGCTAACACTTCGAATTTACTAACTTGTATATAAAATTGCCAACCCGAATTAGAGTGATTTAAGAACTTTCGTCATGTTAAATTACAAATTAATTTTGGATTATCAACTCTTATCTGAGTTACTTACTAACTCTCACATTTTTTTTTTTAATTTTGCAACTCTTCTTATTGAGTTATCGATTTTTATTTGCCTTGGGTTAACAAACCTTTACCACTAACTCAATTAAGAGATTACCAACCTAAATAAGCATGACTCAGCAACTTTTCTCCCTTAGACTATCACTTAGTATTGGATTATCAACTCTCGTTTGAGTTACTTATCGAGGTTTATTTGTTTTTTATTTAATTTTCATCCTTTCTTTTGTCATTTACAAAATTTTATTTGCATTTCTTAACAACACTTTATAGTTTCATTTTTTAAAAAAATGTTACCAACCTTCACTAGAGTAACTTGTCAATTTTTTTTTCTTATTAAGATGCCAACTAATTTTGGGTTACCAACTCTTGTTTGACTTGCTATCAAGTTTATTTTCTTTTAATTATCAACTATTCTTATCTTTCACTAACTTTTATCTACCTTTTCTAGTAACGTCTTATATGTACTAACTCTTACATGATCTTACTAACTTTAATTTAAGTGATTTATCCACTTTTCTCATATTAAGAAATCAATTAGTTTCGGGCTATCTTACCTCTCATTTGAGCTAATTAACATCATATATTTGGATTTTTTTTTTAATTTACAAAGTTTTCTATTGGGTTGCTTAATTGAGAGTAAAGTTGATAATTGAAAAAATAAAGGCTAGTAATTTCATATAATAGTGAATAACACTAAGGTAATGGTAAAAAGTTAAATAAAAGTTAATAAATAATAATGGAGGCCTTCTTTACCAAATAGATGTTGGCAACTAACTTAAATAAGAATCAGTAACGTAAAATTAGTTGATAATTTAATAGTAAAAAGTGAATTTAAGTATAACAGACAAAAATTGAAACTCAATATGAAAATTGATAAATTAAAATAAAATCCAAATAGACGGTGGTAAGAAACTCAAGTGAGAGTTGGAAATCCAAATCTAGTTGGTAACTTAATTGGAGAAAAGTTGGTAAATTTGACAAAAAAGGTTGATAATTTCACGTTGAAGTTGGTAAATTTACAGTGTTGCCAACAAAGGTAAATAAAAGTTGATAAAAAATAAGATAAGTTTTTTTGGTCATGGTAAGATAAGTGAGTAATTTAAAAACAAAAAACCAAGTTGGTACTAACTCAAATAAGAGTTGGTATTGCAAAACTAGTTGGTAACTTGATCGGAAAATAGTTAGTAATCACTAAAAATAAAGTTAATATTATATTAAAAGTGTTTCAAAAAACAAAAAAAAAAAGGGGGCAACCTTTGGTAGTTGGTAAGAAAGGCAAATAAAAGTTGGTAAGCTATAAGACCAGCTTTTTGTTTTCACAAAGATAAGAAAAGTTAGGATTTTAAAAAGGCCATGCTTTTTCCACTTTCTCTATGGCTAAAACACTCCTTATATTCCAACTAAAAAAAAAAAAACACTTCTTATACAATGTTCTGACAATATTACCCTTTATGGGTCCCACTTTTTAGCATTTGTTTGTCCTTTTTAATTTCCTATTTCTTTTCTTGTGAGCCCTACATCGTCTTTCTTTAATCTTCTTCTTTCTCTCTTTTTTTTTGGTCGAATTATGTTCTCTCCCAAGAGGCAAAGAATTGGAGAATTGTGAAAGTAATGTCCTTGTGCTCGCATATTCTAGACAGGGCATGAATTCCTCCTCCTAATACACACTCTTTGCAAGGAAATTTAACAAATTAGTCAGAGGATATTTTTGATTGGTAGATGGGGAGAAGGTGAAGAAATTGATTATTAGGCTCTGTGTGGTAATGAAATGCCAAAAGGATTTGCTTGTGAGCAACGCTACTTTTGCGAATTTCATTGATTCCTTATGCATTAGAGGGTTTTTTGATGAAGTGTTTTAGATTGCGGAGAGTATGCCTCAAGGCCGCCGCCATCAGCCTCCCCATTGCCGTTCCTAGCTCCTCCATATTGGCGTGAACTACTCCACATTTGCTAGGCTCATTAAATGCAGAGTGCACAACCTCTTCATGCCCGTCAGTACGAGCCACTCTTTGCGAACACCATCCCTTGCTACCAGTAAGACATGTGGCGCAAAGTCTTCACTCAGGAGGCTCGAGAAGGTGATATTATGGGTCATGAGGACCAATTCAGTTGCCTCCGCCTACACTAGTGTGGAAGTTTTCATTTCTTTACCTCTCTATTGTTGCAAGTATTACATAAGAGAGAACGTAGAGAAGGAAGAAGATGAACATGGGACCCACAAAAAAAGAAATAGAAAAAAGACAACTAGAAAAAATGAAACAACACTTTCTTAAAAATATTGGCAGAAGAGACATGCTAGAATGTGAGACCCACAAATGGCAACATAGTTAGATTATTATGTTGAGGAGTGTTATAGTCAAAGAGGGAATGGAAAAAGCACGACTTTTTTAAAAAAGAACTAATACTACTAAAAATCCCAAATTGGTATTCACGTATCACATATATCCCAAACTTATTTTTATGTCAAACTCTCAAACAGGTATACTTGTATCAGATTTATCCCCAAGCTAGTGACCCATGCCACATTCACTCTAAATTGTGGTAAATATGGGATTTTTTAGGGGTAAATGTGGCATAAGTACACCAGTTCGGGGTAAATATAGTACAAATATACCAATTTTTGAGATATACAAATTAGTTTGGGGGTAAATATGGTATATGCATAGCCACTCAAAAGTTTTTGTGACACAAAATGTGTACCAATTTTTGGTTTTGGTGGTATTAACCCTTAATAAAATCGTTGAAAACTAACTCAAATGGGAATTAGTAACATAAAACTAGCTAATAACTTAATGAGAGAAAATTTGGTAAGTTTTCTAGTTGAGTTTAGTAATCTCTAGAAAGAGTTTGTAAATTAAAAAGTTGACAATTAAGGAAAATAAATGTGGTAAGTTAATAGAAAAGTTGGCAAAATAAATAAATGTTGGTAATGAACAAGTCAAATGATAGATGGTGATCCAAACTAGTTGATAACTTAATTGAAAAAAAAGTAATAAGTCACTCAAATAAGATTAGTAAATTCATATTGTGGTTGGTACATTTAATGTGTTGGTAAAAAAACATAACTAAAAGTTTGTAAAAGATAAGGAAAGTAAGAAAAGTTGGTAAGTTAGAAAGCCAAATAAACATTGGTAATTGACTCAAATTATAATTGGTAATGTAAAGCTTATTGGCAGCTTAATTGGATAAATTCTGGTAATCACTCCAATTAAGGTTGATAAAAATTGGTAAATTTAATATTAAATTAAACAATACAAATAAAAACTGGTAAATTTGATAAATTTAGAAAAAAATAGACGTTGATAAGCTACTCAAATTAGACTTAATAACCCAAAAGTAACTAGTAACATAATGAGAGGAAAACTAGTGAATTACAAAAATAAAGATCAGTGAATTCACGTGGGAGTTGATAAATTTGAGACTTTTGTAAGAGAGATCGGTAAATGATAACATAAGATGTAAACTAAAAAACCCAATAAACATCATTGAGTAACTCAAATTAGAGTTAGTAATCCAAAATTGATTAGTAATTTAATAAAAAAAAAAAAAACATGACGAGTCAATCAAATGAAGATCGGTTAATTCATATAAGATTGGATATATTTGAGAAGTTGATAAGAGAGAAAGATAAAAGTTAGTTATGAATGAGTAAAGTTGAACTATCAATAAAAGTTGGTAACTTTGTAAAAGTATTTCAACCTACCAATGAGCTATCGGGACATCATGTGACCGGTAACTCTTTTTTTCTTTTTATCAATAATTTTTTGACGTTGGCCAACTCTTTCATAAATATATAGTACGGACAAAGATCAGCTTTTTATTTTTTATTTTAACGGAACAGCAGAATCGTACCATCCATTATCGGAAGAGCATCAATATCTTTGCTGATGTAGCCATTTGTGGAGACATGCATTATAAAACCGGGGCACTTCGTCTGCACACAGGGGGTGAAAAATCTTGCAATGATGGATCGTGCAGCTGTCGCCCGAATCTCGGATTAGCGCAGAACAGATTTTGCTGAATCTGGATCTCTGCGAAAGAGACGCGCACTCCGTTGATCCTCCTTCACCGAAATCTGCGGGCGATGTTCCTAATGACATAGCTAGACAGGCTCGTGACTTCTTACTTTGCAAGTTAATGATTTTTACTCTCTTTCCTTCTTTTCTTACGGATAATTATCCAAAAAATCTTAAACTTATTGTATGATAATCAATTCTGTTTTAAATATTTCAATTGTGCCAATTTAGTCATAAACCTTTTAATGATTATCAATTTAGTTTTATACATTTTAATTGTATCAATTTAATCCTAAATCACAAATGCGAGCTTCTTTATAGAGAACATAAGCCTCTAATCAACAAGATAGCTTGAAGGAGGATGCATGGACTGTGAAGCACTTGAATTATGCTCAAATGCTGCAACTGATAAGAGCTGCTGTTTATAGCTTGACTAACTTTTGGAGTCTGGCTTTCCATTTGCCGAAGAAAGTGATTAATGCTGCTGAGATGAAGTGTGCTGATTTGAATATGCCGGGGGAGCTGGAGCAGCATGGTGTGAAGTGCATCTTCCAAAGGTTGAAGGTGGTTTATACTTGCCAAATCTGGAACCGCGAAACACTGTCGGTATTGTAAAGAAGCTTCGGCGAATTTTGCTTTGAACCGATTCTATATGGATTGCTTGGATTAAGTATTATCTGCTAAAAGGAGCTGGTTTTTCGTCTGTTTAATTCGATGCAAATCATGCATATGCCTCGAGAAAGATAAACCGAAGCCCTTTTCCAATGCCTTTTGTGAAGAATGTTGGTGCTGGAGTTTTGCAGTTGTGGTCTGAGGTGAGCTTGAGAGAGAATACGATCCTTTGGTGGAAGCTGGTAAAGAAGATGTAACTGAGAAGATGTGAGCCTGTGGGGGAAGTAGCTCTTCCTTGTTATTTTGATCTTGCTTAATGAAGAGTAGTTTGCATACCCAAAATATATAAGGGCTAATACCAACAAAAATTCCAAACCGGTACATCCGTACCTCATATACCCCAAATTAATTTTTGTGTTACAAAAACGTACATTTGCGCCACATTTATTCCAAACTAATTTTTTGTATGGTAAAAATCTTCAAACCGGTACATCTGTGCCTCATTTCAAACTGGTACACCTATGCCACATTTACGGTTTTTGGGATAAATGTGTCATTAACGTACCGATTTTGGGTAAATATATCATAGATGTACAAATTTAGGGTTTTTATAACACAACAATTAATTTTGAATAAATATGATACGAATGTACCACGTCGGGGTAAATATGGTACGGATGTACCGGTTTGAGAATTTTTATAAATATGGTGCCGCCATACAAGTATGTCGTTTTTTTGTAATATTAACCCATTGTATAAATAGACCATCATACTCATTGTGAGAAATATTAGCAAAATGACTAAAGAAGAATTTTACATGATACAGGCTTATATATTAGTCAGTGGTAATAACCAACATGAATAAGTGTTTTGTCAATAGTTATATATTTAATTTCAATCGAATTCGAATTTATACAGTTACAATGTTCAAAGCGCACATAAAAGCCCATGGACACTCTCCATAAAAGGTAGCCACATGGCTTCCCAGCTAAATGAAAGTGGCCAATCAGTCACGCCCTCGACTCGTTCTATCTCGCCGTCGCTCCCTCCCGCGCGTCCTCCTCCGTCGAGTCTTCAAATCATCACCATCATCAGCTCAGCCCATTTCGAGTGGAGTTTTCTCTTTCTTTCTTTTTCCCCCTAAACAACCGAAGCCTACAAAAGAAACGTTCAAGAATGAACCAACAAAAGAAGAGAGTTCAGTTTTCATATTATATTTAGTCCAGTATTCCTTGTAAGTAATTTATACGGACTCCGGTTTTCGCATATATACGACGGAGCTAACTTAAATATAACTAGATAATAGTATAAGCAATTCTAAATTAACTAGATAAATGTGCCACGTTGGACATACTTTAGAGTTTTTGACGACTTATGCACTATTTATATATACTAACATGAAATTTTGAGAAATTACTGGGATTTCCCCCGGCGGCCACCCTTCCTATTTGGAAGAGGGAGATGAGGAGTTCGATTTTCCACTTTTTTAGGAGGCCTAAGGGTAGGAACGCTTAGTTTCAAATGTGAGTTTCGACTCCCATACTTTGTAAAAACACAAGGCAAAAGTCTAGGAGTGAGTTAAGCGTTAGAGTATGACATACAAAAAAAATATATGAAATTTTGAGAAATCGGTGGCTCCGCCATAAGATAATCTCGAGCATAAAATGCTCCACTAATTTCGTGTACCAAGTAAGTCGCCTGCCAATATTTGGGTGGATGACCTAGGCAAGGAATTATTTGTATTTAATGGCGTAGAAAATCAAAATGGTATGAGCCAATTCCTCACACACGAGTCCAGGAGTCTATGTCATGCCCACTAGACGAATCTTTTGGAAGGACAATGTGGGGATTGATTTAATATGGTCAATTAACCCTATTCCGTTTTGCTCGTTAATCTCATATTTTATACATATCTTACAGCATAAAAAGGTGTATAGCACTGGCAAACTATAAATGTCCCACAGGATCATGTTCATTTTAAGGCCATAGAGGTGCCCTCGAACCATTGCTCATTGAGTGAACCCGTCATTTGTACCTTACTACAATGCAAATGGAGAGCCAAAACTAGTTTTACATCTAAGTCTAGACCCTTCTTTTGCAGAATAACCAAGGTTTCTCGAGACTGAGGAATAATGAAATGACTTGAACTTAACAACCACAAGTAAGGTGAACTTGTTGCTATTTGATTTTTTAAATTTTCTCATGTTTAAGTGCATAACAAAGTGTGTAAGATGAAAAATTTTTGTAGATGAAATATGCAATGCAGAGTAAATGTCTTCTGTTAATAAAAATGTAAAGAGAGTAAAAGATAAAAGAGATTGCAAAGCAACTTATAGTGGTTCGCCTCTTTCCATTGATCGACTCCAATTTCCCCAACTCTAACAATATCTAAAGATGAAGTTGCTTCTCTACGAGAGACTTTAGCTCGCTTTACAGTTACACACTCATCACACTATGCTCGGAACACTCTTTAAAATGACCGTAGCAACACTCTCTTAGAGAATTACAATCAGAATCACAAATTATTTTTCTAAAAAAAAAGAAACACAAGAAGTAAGAACAAGTTTTGAGGGAGTCCTGATCAATTCGGCCAACCTTCAACAATCATTTTGATGCATGTATAGAGTCTTCCAAACTCGATCAACACATTAGTGTCTTCAAATAGATCAAAGTAGCTGTTGTAAGAGTTGTTCTTAACCGAGAACGTTCGCTTGGAGTTAATTAATGTACTTCAGCTGAAATAGACCAAATTGCCTCTACGAACTTACCTAACACTTCTTCTACCTAGCCAAAAAATATTAAATCCCATATGACTTCTCAAGAACGTTTCTTTGTGGAATTAAAAGCCTAAGTTTGGCCAAAGCACCAATATAAAATTGAATCACATCGAAATATACAATTGGATCTTCGTTTTTGGATATGTGGAGTATTATCCACTATGTCTGCAGTGTGAACTTCCTCTACGACGTGGTCCATCCAGACCTGACGATGTTACCAAATTCCAATCTGTTTGCATGCTGCATTTAGGTCCTTCCAAGCGTATTGATGTACTCATGTCGTCCAAGTTGTCCTGCTAATTCTATATGATCCGTCCACGCACCTTGACGATCCCATGTCCCACGTTTGTTTTCCGAAGTCCAAAAACTTTTCCAGCTCTTGACACTTTCCACTCGGTTTCTTTTTCTCCATTACAAACTAAGGAAGCTCTCCACTAGTGCAAATGTCATGTTGTTAACGTACATGTGCAGACGAAGTATTGAATGAACTTGTGTATGTAGATGATATTTTATCTGCATGCTTAAATATACATATTAGGTTAGAGAGAATGTTTGTCATCTTGAAAATATACGAGGAGTTTTCCCAACAAATAGAACCTATGACCTTTAACTTATAAACTCCAGTCCTAAATCATTTAACGATTAGCTACTGCAGTAGTATATTTTGTACATATTTACTTGGCTAATTTGTGGGCTTTGACTCTCCAGAAGATTTGCTCTATAGTTCTTAACCTACAATTGTGAAGAGCCCATTTCCGTTTAAGAAATTAAAGCCCAACATTTACAAATCCATTGTCACATTCCATCACATTTTATAAAAGAGCATGCGGAAAAGGAATAGTTTTCTAGCCACCAAAAACACTTCTTTGTGGTCATCAGAATTCTTTAACACTTCTTTTTACTAATGACATCACACTCGTCGAAATTAACTATCCATTCCTAAATTCCGGTTTTATCTCAAAACAGGGTAATAATGCGATGGCTTGTTAAAGTATTGTCTTCTATTATTTTACCGAACTCACTAGTAAAATAGGCACTGTCCGCAAATTGGTAACAATATCGACCACGTTGTCAGGCTCCGACTCCATGGAGGAGGCGTCGAGTCTCTCTCAAGGTTCGATGCCTCTGCCGAAAGAGGTGGCCGGCTCAATGCTGTCATGGGGCCATGGGGAAGAGAGGAATAGAGTTAGGCTCCGTTTATTTCGTGGACAATAAATAAAATTGAAAAATATTTTCTTAAAAACGATCGTTGTTTCGCTCGCAAGAATGAGTGATTTTCTTCATTTCACAAAATATTTAAACATATAATGTTGTCAATAATGAGAACATTTCTCATTAATTAATTATTTCAACCCATACAGGCGATCATTTTAAAGAAAAATATTTTTTTAAATTATCCATTTTTTCCGCTAAACAAATGGAGAGTGCGTTTGTTTTATGGAAAATGTAACGTTTTTGGAAAATGTTTTCAGGAAGTCATTTTCCAGAAAAGTGGTTAGTTTTCTTTTGTTTGATAATATGTAATTGAAAACGTTTTCTGGGTTTTGGATATTATTTGGACAATGATTTTAATCTCATGACTTTATTTCGGATAAAAAAACTCAAAATTTTTTATTTTTTATCTAAAAATAATTTCCAAATTTATATTATTTTTTTAAAATCCAAAATTTAATCATTTTTTCTTTTTTTAGAAAATTCGATTTTTTAATTATTTTTTTTTCTCTTTTCCTTTTTCTTTTATTTCCTTTTTTTTTTCCTCTTCCTTCACCGCGATGGGCTAGTGAGCTCAAGCTTGGGCTCGCCTAGATTTGGTGAGCAGTGAGCTCGCCGGCCTTGGTGAAGCTCTAGCTTGTCAGATATGGCAACGTTTGACCTTGCTTGTGGCCTGCAAGCTTGAGCTTGCTAGATCCAGGCGAGACTCGAGCTCGCCGGCTTCAGGTAAGGCTTGACGTCGCCACGGCGAGACTGGCGAGGCTCTAGCTCGTTGAGATTTGGTAAACTCGGCCTCGCTTGAGGCTGGCCGTCGTTGGCCTGTGCTTGTGGCCGGTCACCAACTATCGCAAAGGCTAGTGACCAGCGGTGGTACGTAGAAGGAAAAATAAAAAGAAAGAAAAGAAAAAGAAAAAAGAAAAGAAACAATGAAAGAAAATAAAAAAGTAAAGAAAAGAAAATATAAATTATTGACAAATTCAAGATGAGCAGTTTTAGAAAGTGTTTCACCTTCTTAGATTAAGGAATTTACTTTCCTAATTTTCTACATGAATATTTTCCTCGACCAGAAAGTATTTTTGGTTGACTTATCATTTTCGGCGAACTAAATGGATGAAAATCCAGAAAACCGATTTTCGGAAAACACTTTCCCTCAAATAAACGCACCCAAGAGGGAAAGAAAGACAATGCATGAATAGAAGAAAAAACTAGAGATCAAAGGGGTTGCTCGATTGAGGTGGCAGTGGGAGTGACTGCGGCAGAGCCGGATGACCATTGACGACCTCCGGAGGTTGCAGGGTGGCGTTCAATGGCGGCGGTTGGTGGTGGATGGAGGGTCTAGGCTATATGCATTTGCCGCTTGTGGGAAGTATAATGTTGCGATTCGGGGCTTAGGTTTTGTGTGCTTGGTGTTTTCCAAGTGGCAGTAATTGTCGTTTCGGTTGGGAGGCTTTGTGTTGGGATGAAAGATGAGGAGCGCATTTGATATTTTCCAAGAGTATTTGTTTCTGAAATTGCCCAAAAACCTTGCCTGTTGATTTCAACAAATCTATAGAAGTTGTGTGTCCAATCAATCGCAAAGACACGTGGGACTTGTCTGCTAGTGAAAATGCCCAAAAACCTTTTCTACCTAGTACTAAGTAGCACAATGAAATGAAAAGGATTGGAGACAACTTGACAAGACTTTAGTCTAACTCTTATTTATTTGTGTGTCTATGAAGCAATTTGAGTATCTCTTCTGTCCCATGTATAAGAATATAATCCCACCATACACCATTAATTTGCATCATTAGTCAAATATCATACAAGTACCCAACTTGCATAATGAGATTGTGAAGTGGGTACTAAAGACAAGTTGCCCTTTCTTGTACTAATTAAAAACAGCGAAGAAATTAAATAATAACAACATTGTCAATCTTCTTATTCCGTTCCTTCTTCTTTTCCTCCGAATGGTTGCAGCAATAAATCACCTCGCGCTCTGATTGAACTTGGCTAAACACAAACTAGAACATTCCACCATCTTTAATCATCCACCTTCTCTTGCAATTGGAGCATTAAGCGGCGATCTCACACTGACCTCATCCCCACCAGCAATCTTCCACTGAGCCTTCGGCTGGGAATCCTCCAAATAATGTTGGTACGCATAAGAAATGAAACCCCAAACGGCCAAGATCATAGCAATCACCTTGACGCCTTCCATCCTCTCCCCAAAGAACACAACTGCTAGAATGGGCACAATCGGCAACCCCACTGCACTAATCGAGTTCGAGAACAAAGATGACACTTCGAAAATCAACCCGACCATGCCGATCATAAACACTTGCCAAGCGATTGCCGTCCAGCCCAAGTTCGTCACATACCTCACCTTCCCAAGCTCAAAACCATCCATCTCTCTCCCCAAATGCTCCCACTCACCACTCACGAAAAGTCCCACCAAAATAATCACACTAGACACTAAAGATTGGTAAACAATCATGTCCAAGACTGCCCTAAACGTCTCCTTCCTTATGACCCTCCTAAAGCAAAGTTGGGTCAAGGATAAGAGAAGCCCATAACCCGCTGATGCCCCGATGGTGCACACAAACCCTAGTGCATATTTCCCTCCGGAGACCCCCTTGGGGTCATCTGAATTTGATTGGAACACAAGGAGGGCTGAGGAGATTGTCAGGAGGAATAGAGAGTTGGTGATGTAGGGGGTGAACTTTTGGGAATTTAAGAAGAAGGAGAAGAGGGCATTGAAGGCCAATTGGGAGGAGCAAATGAGGGAGTAGGTGGAGACAGGAAGGTACAAGAGACCAATTGAGTATAAATAGCAATTTAAGGCCACAATTGTCCCTAGAGAGAGGTACACAAGGGCAAGGCTCTTGAGAGGGAGTGATTGTGATTGTGATTGAGATGGAGCTTGTGCATCTGTTTGGATGTGTGGGTTATTAGGGTCACTTGGTTGTTTGGGTGTGGGGATGAAGTAGAGGAGGAAGAGGATTGGGAAGCCCACAAGCTGGACAAGTGTGGCAAGCCACTTGCTGTGGCCTCCTTTGTTGTAGTAGAGCCTCCCAAGGAGTGTGGCCACCGATTGGCCAGAGAGCACAAAGAGTGAGTAAAGAGCCACTCTAATCCACCGCCTGAAGTTCATGGGTTTAGGGGCTAGTGTTGCCTGATTGTTGGTGATGGTGCTTGTCGGGTGGGATGAGTTCTCTTCTTTGGCTTCTTGATCACCTGCTCAAAAGTTGGATAGCAATTTAATCAAGGGCTTTAGTTAGTAAAAGAGAAAGAATATACATTGCACAAACATGGAATTGGGGTCCAAATAAATTTATGATTAGCCACAATGAAACATAACATACGACTACAATGGCAATGATCAAATTCACCCTTTAGTGAGTACGTTACACCTAACGTAAGAATTAACTAATTAGATACTTGTAATATATATGCAACCTAAGTAGAACGTGCCAAAACGAAATGCTTTAGTTAAACTTCTACTTTGTGACCATCTTTCTTTACGTGAAGAACTAGACCTTCCAATTTTTGGGAAAATGTCTTAGCACATAAACCTTTTATCGGGAAAACAGCTAGGATTGAAGAATGCACCGTGTGTATAGAATCAAACGCGGGACCCAAAGCAAGTTCATCTCCAATTGACGATGATGCCTACCCTAGTTGATCCTGGGTGCACTTGACCTAACCCCCCACGAAGACTTTCAATGGGCATTATTATTGTAATCGGGGAGCGATTACGCCCTTTCTCGTCAAAGGCCACTCATAGATATCAACCAAAAGTTTCAGATTGCTGTCAAGCAAAGAGAAAGTACGTGTACTCGACCACAAATTGAGGGGCTTTGGTATAAGAACCGTCTACGTATCTAGGTCACGCAAAAAGGGGTGGGATTTGCTGCAAACATGATGATGCAAAGGAGAATAAGTTCCCAATAGACTTTCTAATCTGTTGGCAGAGCCAACTGTAAAAAGGTTATTTATCATACTGTATTTTGATCGTTAATAGAAGACTATGATGTTAATCTAAGTTCCAAGCATTTAGACTCAAATAATGGTAAAATGATTATGTGCTAATTCAGTTTAACATACTTTCAATTAGAAAAACTGCAATTTTAAAATTGTCAATCACGCATTGATTCTAATTCTTTTAAATGGGTTTAGTTTTTTTACTTTAACAACGATAAAGCCCACCTTGATTCCATAAACATCGATCCATGAAATATCCGACAAAAATTGTGAATGAATAAGACTCAATTCTAAACCCGGGAAGATGCTAAACATGAGATTATTTGTATCTAGTGTTGTTGAAAATCGAATTTGTACCATGGCCTAATATTCAAATATATGTTTGCCCTATTGATGTCATCAGTTAGGGGCACCTCATCACTCATTTGGTCAAAAGCAAAGAGATGCTCAAGGCAGGTTTAACTTTTAGTCACCACCACTAGATTAAGCATAATGCGTCACGCTTAGATTTCTTGAACTGATATAGACGTTGAGTTTGGTCAAGATCATTTGCTCAGAAGTTCATACAGAATATCGACTATTGATAAGAAAGTGGCATAAATACCAAGATAAGAATTAAAACAAAGGCGATTCATTGGACCGCCTACCTAAGGACGATGCCTAACAGCTTCAGATCGGTTGCGTTGAAGGATGACGAAAAAGTTCAGATCAAGAAAGGCGCTTTTGTATTCTCGCTTGTCCAGGCGAAGAAGCAGAAGTTAAAAGTCCCAGGATTCATCAAAAATCCCCGAGTAGGAGCTCGTGAGGTTAAAAGGTTTAGCTCTTTCACATGAAGAATTTAACCATCTGGATCTTCAACACACATATATACATATATTTTGCAAAACAAGACGAAACACAGTAGCGGCAAGAGAAGTGAATATACGCATGGTGGTTGTTCTTCCCCCTTCTTTTGTGCCTATCTCAATTTGATTCATCATTTTTGCTTCTAATAATTTAATGCATTGAATTCCATTCCAAAACTCAAATAATTCTGATACTCGGAAGCTATAAGAGAATTGGACTTACCTGCGATGTGGAGCTGCAGTTCCTGAGGATGATGATGAGCTTGTTCTCCCATGTCGGGAATGAGAGAGAGAACCCAGGAGACAGTGATGAAATATTATGAAAGCCGAGAGAGTGTTAAGACATAAACCAACCAGAGATGAAAGAAGAAGAGGGAGGTTTCTATGTACGTACGAGTTCCGAATGCTTATCTCTCTAACATATATACCTGATAAAAGTCCATCTTCGTCATGGCACGAAAATATTAATTATTCAAAAGGGAAATTGATGTGTTAAATAATGTGTAGATAAGCAACTGCAAAGTTTATGTGTTAAATAATGTAATGGACCATAGGTTGATATTAAGCAAGTGGATGATATTCAATCCTCATTACGAGTTTATTAAATCGTTCAATATCTTAACATCATGGGTCCCTCTTAGCTTATTACCTAGCGTTTCCCTTCATTTGTTGCTGCAATGTTCTCCGAACACTGAACTAATGTAACAGGACCCATTTATAATGTGTAAACTTCAGTAGATTCTCGGGTAAAGTAGAGCGATCGTCCTAAAATCATGTCCAAACGAAGGAAAAGAGACCCCAAAAGATGAGATGATTTGATAGTTATCTTGTTAGTTCATGTTAGTTGAGATTAACAAGGATGTCATTACGTAGATTCCCAAAGGAATAAAGGAGGCACACGGTTGATCAACTGAATAGGAATATGTTATGCATGAAAATACGTAGTTGTAGTCTACACTCTTGCAGATATTATCGACGTGTAGTCCTCTTATGTAGACTCGATTTTACAAAATATATTACTATACTTATAGGCATATCTAGACCACAAAACTACAATTATAAGCCACTTCACTTTGCATATTTAGAATATTTAATGACGTCTACTGATAAAGTACTCTTACTTTGCAGAACGTACGGAAAAATAATAATCATTTTGGAGCGTGAATAATACTTTTGAAAAATGACGGTTTTTTATTTGCAAATCCCACCAATACAACCTCGGGAAATTTTTTATTGTCGAACAAAGGTGGACACCCTATTCTTTACCAAATTCCTGCAAGTCAAGGAATATTTAGGTGAACAGTAGAACATCATAAGCTAAAAACTTAAAAAAGAAATACAATGATTGAACCTAACAAAAGGACTAACTTCTCCGGTTAAACCTTGAACCTGTCTAAACACCTCACTTTTAATAATCCAAAAGTAAGTAGATAACGTGGAATTTTTCCGAAAGTTTGGTGGCTTCGTGTATTAAGTAAGCTAGTGTACAAGGGGACGAACAAGACTAAAATCCATCCAACAACTTCTTCCACCTGCTATTTGAGATCGTTTCTGAAGAATCTCTACCCGTTGTGCAGTAGATAAACCTTGATTTAAATCTTCCATATTATAAGGTCAAACTATGTAATCTCTCATTTGCTTCCAAGGTCTTACGTTCAGACTTGGGGCCCCAACCTCAAATTGGAGTTTGTCTATTTGTGGTGTTGCTTGGACGAGTTGGGTTATGGTGGATGAGTCTGGTGGCGGCGGAGGCCAGGTCTGGTGATGCTTATGGTAGTGGTGGATGAGTTTGGTTCCGCTAGTGGAGTTCGGTAGTCCTGGTTGAGCGCGTGGTGGTTGACTAAGGTGATGTTCACCCCGATGTTACTGATGGTAGCGTTATTTCATCGTGGTGGTGATCGACTGCAGCCGCTATGGGCAGCTGTAGCGACGGGCAGAAGACGGTGAAGGGCGAAGGTGGTGGCTCGGAGCAGGTGGGCATAATGGGGGGAGGACCAGTGATGGTGCTGGTGGTGTGGGTGTTCGGGATTTTGAGAGAGAGAGAGACGGGGAAAACATGTGAAGGCCGCAGGGAATGCATTTGGGAATGGCTTTCCCAAGGGGCTTCGGGCCACTAAAGCCCCTACGGGAAAAATTTGGGCGTGTGGCAAAGTTTTTTGCACCCACTTTCTCCGAAAGGTTAGCTTTGGAAATGTTGAAAACCTAAGGCGAGCTTTCAGCGTTTTCGGAGGCCATTCTCCTAAGATTAATGATTTTTTTCTTCCAAACTACCCACACTAATTTTTTCGAGTTTTCAGTTTTGCCCTCATAAGCAACTCGTCTTCTCCAAGTTGCAAATGTGGAGATGCTGATGGTCTATGAGATTGTCACTGATGAAGTTCTGACGTTGCAAATCCCCAAAAATAAAAATCTCCCACAATCCCCCTAGTGTTCCGGATTGAACTCACGGCATCGCCAAGCACTGCAACGCTAGGGTCGCTCTATCCCAAGGGTCAACTCACCCAAGTTTGCACGACCCGCCTTCGCACAAACCAGGGGCAGTGACACCTTTGTTGCACGACCCAGGCGCTGTGACGCCAAGGTCGCATGATCTCAGGGGTTGCCTTGATCGGGTTCACGTGACCCAGAGGCGGTGATGCCGATGTCGTGTGACCTAGACGAAGCGACTCCAAGCGAGGGGCAATACCCAATGGTCACGGAACCTAGGCGCAACTCACCTAAGCTTCGCTCATCTTCACTCCACAAGATCTGCTGCGATAAGGGTCGCTAGTTGCCACTCACCTAGTTGGCAGTCGCCTTTGGTCACCTAAGTTATCCAAATCTTTATTAAAGATAATTGAAAACTATAGGAGGATTAAGTTATATTGATCTACTTATTATTTTTACTTAATTGGTTGATGTTTGTTAATTTTAGTTTTGGTTGGATTTGATAGTAAGTGTAAGCAAATCTCAGGAATGGTATGTTGAGATATTGCGATGATTTGACTTGTTTTGTTGAGTTCTTACATGCCTAAAAGGTGTTTGATTGATTTCTGTGAGATGTGATAACATGTTGGTTATAAAAATATATGAAAAATATGAAACTAGGCTCGAAAGGGTTATTTTCGTAAATCTTGACTCACCAACTGCTTATACTCACTAGCCGCTTATTCTCACCTGCCATTTATACTCACCTACTAGTTATATCCACTTGCCAAGTATACCTAATTACCAAATTTACCCACCGGTCAATATTATCCAATTACCGATTCTCTGAATATGTTATTATTGCTTACATGAGAAATAAAAGGAGGTAAACATGTCATCACTTGCTTATGCATTCATTGAAAGGGCAAGGTAAGTGCATTTCGAAAGTGATTTGCATGAAAAGATGTGTTCCGGATGCTCATTCTTGAAATGAGCATTGATTTCGTTGTTGATGCAAGGATGATTATATGATTATAATATTATCATGTGCATGGTTACTATGTGATTAAATATGAAAAGTATTTCTGTTGCTCACATATTAATGGTGATGATGCCTTATGTGACACCCCAGAACGTCAATTACTAATACGTGCTCTTTTAATCTTTCCTTTCATTACGCAAACCGAAGCCAATTCACAATCATACATGCCCGACTTGCCATGACAAGGTGCAAGTATCATAACATATCACTTTCATTTCATGTTTATATAAAAGGTTCAGTACATTCTTATCATTCAAATATCCATATACCAAAAGAGTATTAACAAGCGCCTGGGAAGGGCTAAAAAATGCCTATACTCCTCTACCTAGCTGCCTCGTCTCACCAAAAGAAGATCTGTCTGTTCGCTCGTTTTCACAAGGAATATCCTTCACCGAAACTTCGGTCTTCGGTTTTTATTTAAGTAGGTTCTGTGGTTTGATTACTAGGAGAGTTGTGGCGGAAAATAAATTGTGACACAGGATTGTATGGAATTGATAGAAATCGGATGGATTGGAAATTGATCTGGGATTAACAAAGTTTTAAGCTACGTTACAATACTCCTATGAAAGATGTAAATGACTCGAAAGTTAACTAAAGCTACAGTAACTTGTAAATACAGGAAGTAAAGATGCATAGGAAACTAAAGTGCAGATAAGTTTGAGTGTTTTTGCATTGTTCTTCGTTTTTTTTTCTCTTTGCTTCCTCTGAATATTTGTATCTCCTCCTATCCTGCAACTGCTCGTCAGTTACTTCCATGTTTTCAAACTTTGAAAGTTTTGGCGCTTCCAATAACTGTCTTTTCTAACCACGTTTTTCTAATTTTATTGTCCGCCAAAACTTGATTTTAACCGCTAAGATAATTTCAAATCTGGACAAATAACTTCCCATAATATGCTTGTGCTCATTGTCCCCACTCATGCTCATTACTTCTTGCTGTTGTGATTTACATGGCTGGGCTGTGATTCTTCTGTGTATTCCCGAAGTGTGAACCTCCCGAATTTCGGGAAAAGGTCGCTATCCTGAAGTGTAAATATTCCAACATTCCGAACTATAACTCTCCATATTTCGATAAATATACAAATTTTCATTAATTACCGAATTCGGGACACAATGCCATTCACATTTGCTTCTCAGCATGTTTCCGAATTTGGTTCAGACGTGTTTCAGAAGATGACTGATTTCCATTATACGTCGGATTCGGCATTAAAGCCGATTAGGCACTTATGTCGATTCTTATTTTGGTGTCAATATATGTCCCCTTTTAAAAGGATTAAAAGAATCTTTAATTCTTTTAAATACCAAAAGAAAAGACACTCACGTTTTATTATTGTTGTCGCTTCGTCACCTTGCTTCACGCGTTCTGCCTTTTTGTCTTCAAAACACTTATTCTAAAATCGTTTCTTTTTTCGTGCCCTTGCATTCTCACCTTTTCGACTCTTTGCAATTTCTCAATTCTCTGCACTCTCTCTCGATATTCATTTGAACCCAATGGCTTCCAAGGAGCAAACTTTTTCTTTTTCTGCATCAGACGCTCTTGATTGCTACCTTATATTCCGAGATTTTGAAGATTTCAATGAAGAATTTCATCTGTTCTCCGTGGAGAATGATTTCGAGGATTCTTTTATCCTTGGTCCAGCAGTTCGCAATCATTTCTCTGTTCCGAAGTGCCTATCAAGCCACTTCCCACGTCATCAATTTGAGGTGCTTCCAGTCCATGAATCATCTATCTTGGCGTATCAGTGGCATTCTCGTCCTCCTCATCTTAGGGCTTTCTTCGACTTTGAACCAGATTTCTACCAATGGTATCTTCGACTCCTCCCTTCTAAGGGTCCCCTTTGGGATACCTTTTCAATTCATAATGCTCTGCGTCTTAGTTGTTTTGATTACCATGTGAATAGTGAGCTAATCGAAGCATTATCTTGCTTTTGGTCGACTTCCACTAATTGCTTTTTTTTCCCTTTCTCTCCTATGTCGGTAACTTTATTTGATGTATACTACCTCACTAGGCTCTCTCCTTTGGGTACAGACCCATCTACCCTGTCCCCCAATTCTCGTTCAATGCTTGGTAAATTATCTAATTCTGAAATGACCTATGGGGCATTTATAAAAAAGTATTTCAAGAAGGAGAACATAGTTATCGACGAGGAGCATACTGCTTTTCTTTTATATTGGCTTTGTAAATTCCTTTTCTGCCACCCCATAGTTAGGATTTTGAATGATTTTGTTGTTGTTGCCTCCACTCTAGCATCAGAGACCCCACTGGCTCTGGGCAAAACATGTTAGCCTTGCTATATCGGGGTTTAGCTCATGCTTCCTCCTCTATTACTTCAGAAGAAGTTAGTGGAGTTTTTGGTGGTCTTCTCTGGTTCCTTCAAGCATGGGCAGCTTTCTATTTCCCTGCTTGGTTTTCTAAGGTGTTGCGACCGAAACTCCTGGGTCATTTTTGAACATGCTTAAAAAATGAGAGGCTCGCCTGATACATGCTAAGTTCAGGATTTAACTCGGGCCCTCTCAAGCCCATATCATATCACGACTTAGGGTTTTAATGTTTAATATGTAAATGGTTTATATCAAGGAGTCGCCACTAATCGATTTGGGGTGGGTCGATTAGAAACCCAAATAGGGTAATGGGAGAATCACCCTATTTCTACGAACCAGAGATTGATTGAGCTCGGGGACTTGGTTACACTAGTTGGATAACTAATGCCCTTTCGGTACCATTTCACCTTATTTATTTTTTGAAAACATTTGTCAGGCGATTTGAATTGATTTTAGGACCTTTCTCCTAACATGTGAAGTGATCAAACGAGTGCATAATCAGAAATGATTAGCAGTAAAAAAAAAAACACAACAATTCATGCAGCCTAAGGTTCTAACCTTAATTAAGTCAGATGATATTCAAAACATAACAGTTCATGCAGTTGTATTAAAAAACATGCATAATGATGATAAAACAGTATTAAAGAAAGCATGCAAAGTACTATTGCATAACCCTATAGGCTTGTCTAATTAAAACATGGCAGTTTATGCAATTAAAATTAAAAACAAACATAATAAAACAAAATAATAACATACAAAGTAACATTACATGATCAAATCGGCTTATCTATTTAAATATGGAATTATAACAACATGCATAATAATATAATAATAAATTTAAGCATACAGACAAGTCATAAAATTTTTTTGTAATTTTTTTTGGAAAAGAAAAGAAAGAAAAAAAAAATTTTCAAATTTTTTTTTTTAAAAATAATAATAAAATAAAATAATAAATATTATATTAAACGGGTTGGGTCAACAGATCCGACTTGGTCGTTGACCCGGGTCGGGTCAGCTGATCCAGGTCGGTCGAAACTGACCCGAGTCAACGGATCCAACCCAGGAGTTGACCAGGGTCGGATCGGCTGATCCGGGTTGGTCGGAACAGACCCGAGTCAACGGATCCGACCCGAGAGTTGACCTGGGTCGGATCTGCTGATTCGGGTCGAATCCGACCCGGATTCGCAGATCCACGGGGAGAGGGGGCTAACGAGGCCAAAATCGGCCACCACCGACTGACCCAGGCCGGCGCCGCCACACGAATCGGCCTCTGGGGCCACCATTAACGCCACAAACCGCTTGGGTTGCTGTCCGGTCGCCATTTCGCCGGCCGGCGACCAAACCAAATTCGGTTTATTTGGGGTATTTCGTCGAGCACCTGGGGGGCATGGTGGAAAACGGTTGATTTCGACCTCCTCTGGCGAGCCGATCGGCTCCGATGGACCGGCCTACCTTTGACAGTGACACACAGACGGCGGGGGATGGTGGTATGGGCCGGGATTTGCGCGACGTGACCGGCGCGAGTCCCGGCCACACCGCACAAAAAAAAAACAGAGTAGAACATGGCAGGTTTGGGGGAAACCGGGGAGAGCTCACCTGTCGACGGCATGTCGGGGTGCTCCGGCTGGTCTGAGGATGACGGCTAGGGGGCTGGTTGCTCCGACGACCTTGGCTCCTTCTCTCTCTCTCTCTCTCTCTCTCTCTCTGTTTCTCTTTCTCTGTTTCTCTTTGTTTTTCTCTCTCCGTGTGGCCGACCGGCCTCTCTCTCTCTCTCTCTCTAGCCTTTTATAGCCGACGACGACGACCCTGTGCTTCCCCCACGTCGACTGACGACGGCCTGCACCGGCCTGTGCCCCGCAAATCCCGCGAGGCATAGGCCGGTGCATGGGGGGCCAATTCCAGCACAGTGTAGAGGAAACAGAGAGAGGGGAGGAAAAACGGGGAGAGACGGCTGGATTTCCGGGGAGGACGGGACTGGCAATTAATGCTAGTCCTGTTGGCGTGCTCATCTAGCCCTGCTCTGGCCGGATAGCGACGGCGAGGAGCGGCGTCGCCGTACGTCATGCTACCATCGGGAACAGGGGAAAACAGGGGAGTGAGAGCGATGGGGGGAGAAGAGAGGAAAGGGGCCAGGCCGAGACTGAGCCCGGTCGTGTGCGGGAGAGAAAGCAAAAAAGGGGAAGACGGGCTGGGCTCGGGGGGGAAAGAAAAAGAAAGAAAAGAAGGAGGCTGGGCTGGGCCCGCGCGGAAGAGAGGAAGAAAAAAAGAAAAAGGAAAGGAAGCGGGCCGAGCCCGCCGGAGAGGGAGGGAAAGAAAAAGAAAAAGAAAAAGGGGCCGGGCCAGTTCGGCTCCGGCCCGGCCCAGTGCGATTTTTGATGATTTTTTTAATTTTATTTTAGCTAAACTAAAAAACATTTTAATATACTTAATTAACACAAGCATGTATTTAATATGCAATGCATTTAATGGAAATATTTTTTGTTTTAAGAATTAAAGAAAATTAATTCCTAAATTTTGTGTAATTTAATTTTTGGGCAAATTAAAAATAGGTGTCAACAGCTGCCCCTCTTTAAAGGTGAGCTCGCAGAAATTGTGTTCGTAGAGGTTACATTCAAAGATAAAATGACACCCAAATTTGACCCATGCATGCTCAATGAATGTTATTTTTGGCGAGACTATGAGTCCCTTTTTTCGATGTGATAAAATGATGCATGCTAAAGCAAATAAAAACATACCTGAGGCTACTCACCTTGCTGAAGGGTAAAGTAATTTCAAATAGTTGATACCAAACGTCGAGGACTCGAACCTATCTTCGATCGCCTCAACTGAATTTCCTTCATTTGGGGCTCGAACCTGTCTTCGATCGTTTTGACGAGAGAAATTGTTTGTCTAGAACCCAAACCTTTCTTCGGTCGCCTTGACTGGGGGAAATCACTTGCCTAGGACCCGAACCTATCTTCGGTCGCCTTGATTGGATTTCATTTGTCTAGGACCCGAACCTTTCTTCGGTCGCATTGACCGGAGGAAATCGCTTGCCTAGGACCTGAACCTATCTTCAATCGTCAGCTGGATTTCATTTGCCATGGACTCGAACCTACCTTCAGTCGCTGTGACCGAGGGGGAAATCGTTTGTGCAGGTCCCGAACTTATCTTCGGTTGCGAGCTAGATTTCATTTGTTGCAACCCGAACCTTTCTTCGGTCGCCTTGACTGACTGGATTTTGCTTTGCCAGAGTACCTGCATCTTATAAAGGGTATCTAGGCATGTCCCTGGAGGTCTTCGCCTGGGAATTTGATGGTTTGCCTGGTGGGTCCTCGCCAATAGGTCTCGAAAATGCTCAAATAATGAGTACCTGGGGGTTCTCGCTCGAGAACTTGATGTGAACAGAGGGGGTCAGTCCCATGCTCAGGAGGGTGAACAAAAGGGGTCAGTCCAATGTTCAAAGGGTACCATAACAACGTATGTACATGGATTTTTAGAACCAGGCATGGGTAGAGTATACTTACCCGGATATGTTCCGGCCTCTTAAGGACATGTCTCCTTTCAGACAAATTTTTGTTTGTGCAAAGACATACGTATTCATCGGAGAAATAGACAGTTATGGCTATTTTAGAATATTATATGAAATATCTTGATTGCGAGTCAAGATGCATTTCATTTTCAAAGCAATATTTGATTGACTCCCTGGGTAGTTTGAAAAGAAATTTGATGTAAAACCTGAAGTTCCTTATCTAAAGGTTTAATACATCATTTGCTGAATAATCGACCTTTCTTGGGGCATCTCTCTTGGGATGATGATGATGAGCTTTTTCCAGTGCCTAAATTTTCTTGCCCAATCATTGGAAATTAAAAATCTAGGTTGTTAAAAGCAGTTAGCACAAACATGCATACCTTCATCAGGGATAGACAAGCTAGGTTTACGTCACCAAAAATCCACCGTGGGTCAATCAAGACAATTGTTACTCCCAAGGTGGACTTCTCAAGATGCTGAACGAGAGACCCTCAGTTAGAAATGACTTTCCACTCGCTCTCATTGAAAAGGGTTGTTTGTCCCATCTATTGAGATGGGAACATCGAAAACACTCATCTGACCGTTATTACATCAACAAAGGTCTGAGTTTTCTGGCAAGTGGTACGACATTGCCAATCCGAGAGGTCTTTTCAGGATCGTAATGCTGGCTTGATCAATGGCTTAACAAAGGTGACTGTCTAAGTCAATACCATGAAAGAAAATATTCTGCAATTATCTCCAGGTTTACAAGTCAAGAACCTTGCAAAAGAGATAGAAGTAGTCTTGCTCACACTTCGTCGAGCATTGTTTATAAACATTTGAAATTTCACGTTAATTCAAGCACCCTAGTCAGAAGAGACTTTATGAGGGATGTAATGTGGGTTTGGCTGATAGATTGAGGAAGGAAATGATCGTTAGGCTCAAAAATGTGTGTAAGGGTGAGAATTGGTGATCATCCAGGATTGTCACCAGTTTTCTTTTCCACCATCGAGATCCTTCTGGCGAACTCCCTAGGTAATCCTGTGTCTTAGCTTCTTTGACAATTTTTCTTGAGGAGCTTTTGTGTCAAGCATTTTCTTGGATACCATTTTATCTCTGTTCTAGTTGCTTTCTCTAGAATAGGTTCATCTTCGCCTATTATGGCAGATCTTTGCCAAGACAGAGTTTTTAAAGCAGGGATTTGTATCGAAGAAGAACTCAAGTTTAAACCCTTTAGGGTCGTCTATTCTGCACCACTTAGTAACTTTGAGGTATTTGAGAGCACATTCCTCATGTTCAGAGATCTCCTCAGCTAAAACTTCATTGTGCTTTATAGTAGTTACCCAGAAATTAAAGACTCCTTTCTCTTCATCTTTTCATCGTTTTTCTTCTTGTCCTTTTCTTTTTGTTATTTTTATTTATGGGCATTGGCCTTGCTTTTACCAAGCACACTACTTTTTTATGCCTCTAGTTTTCAGCATTTTTTTGCTGTTCTTTTGGTGTTGTCAGGATTAGCCTAAACGGATCTGAACAGAACAACATTATTAGACTCTTGGAGTCTTCATCTTGATTTGGTACTTTGGACCCTAATGCTCAAATTGTAATGACTTTCGCCTTGTCCCGGTATGGGGGATGATCACCAACTGGGTTTGTACGAAACGAAATCATTGGCTCAATGGGGCTAGCAAGGGATATAAGTGTGTAGGATAGAAAAAGAATTGATTTTTGTCATCCTATGGCACTTAAAATTATCGCGAGAGTTCATCTGCCATAAAAACACTCAAAGATTAATGTAAGTGAGAGCAAGAAAATTTCTATATATCCTTTCGCCTCGTATGAGTCGCTACGGCTGATGATCATAGAAAGTTTTAGATATTACAAACTCCTCATCCTTATTGTCTTGCTCAATGAAAACATCACTGTTATCAATAA
Source organism: Syzygium aromaticum (assembly GCA_024500025.1). NCBI lineage: Eukaryota > Viridiplantae > Streptophyta > Magnoliopsida > Myrtales > Myrtaceae > Syzygium > Syzygium aromaticum. The sequence continues at coordinate 9,202,172 of CM044888.1, read as the reverse complement.
GATATTGGCATTTTGGACAGGCATTAGTTTGCAGCTTCTCTCTTGACAAAGCCCTCTTAACCTCGACCATCCTGCCATTGATAGTGTGTTTGTCTTGGAGGGCCCTACTGAGGACTGTTGACTCTGTGAAGGCGGCGAGGTCGAGGTCACAAGGGTGGTGATTGAAAGGAAGGGATATTTTACTTGCTTCCTCTGAGTTTGAATCCATCCTATGAGGCTGATTTATTTCAAGCTATCCCAATGTGGGGTGGTTTACAATAGGGTAATTTAAAATGAATATCCAAGTGTGTAGGTTCAAAAAAATGCTCAAATGAAGGATCAATGGTAATGTATGGGGCAAAGAAATGAATTGCCTCTCGTTATTTTGGCTACCGTATCTTATGCGCGAAATCTCTTTACCTTGTAGAAATGAAACTTTCTCGCTTATCTTGCAAGAGATTGGTGTGTGAGAATGTGTATAGACTAAGGATTGCTTTTCCTCATTCTGATACCTCTCGTTCAATACATCGAAGTTGTCCGACACCGTTTGTTGAATTGTCAAGATTTTCATAGTGAATTGGCAAATCAAACAAGAAAAATTACTGTATAAAGTTCTTCTCAAAAGATGTGCAACACACTTGAAGGAAGGTTAAACACTTATTTATTTTGACACGATTCCTCCTTCTTGTTTCCTTCTACTTTCATGTGAAAAGTTTGTAAGGAAAGAGATACTTACTTATGCCGCAATGGCAAGGCATACATGCAAAGTAATAAGAAAGACCATGTTAATGAATGGTTCTTTGAAGGATAGTAATTGGGAATGATACAACATTACCCTTCATGGTTTCCTTCATTTGAGACCAAATTGACAACTCTTTGAGTTTTCTTGAATGTCAATGATTCCCTTCTGTCAAAACATGAGCTTATGTTAGTAATGAGATGTTTGAGAGTAAATTGAGAACAATACAAATTACCCCCCTTCCATTTTGTCTTCACAGCTAGCAGAGTCTCTTTTCCTTTTTACTTTGTTCAGTCTTCTCTATCTCAGTCTGCTCCTCTATATTCTGAGTTTGGAAGCTCAAATGAAATCCTCTATAATTAGGGGTGCTCCCGAATAGAGGGTTGTATTGTCAGCGCGGGTTGAGTCAATGCAATCCTAGCATGCGGATGAGTTTTGGTGGATGTTCCGATTCCTGATTGCACAGGGCATGTGTAATTGCTTGTATGGGGAACTTCGCAGTAAAGCTAATCTCTACTTTAAAGGTCTTCAACGAATGTGGGCATGGCTATCATTAATACCTCCGTGGTTGCCATGGTCGGCTTTGATATTACTTTGTTCTATGCAAAGTTCTTTCCAATTAGACTTACCGCAGAAGTGCCCTTATAAATAACTTTTCTGTCAATTCCCTTGTTATCAATAGGAATATAGAGATTGTTTCAAGGATAGTACTTTTTCATTGCATCAGAATTGATTGGGTTGAAAAATTGGCGTCTATCCATCTCAGTCAGAATTAGAGCCCCTCCGGTCCTCTGCCGTCCGCTCCTCCACCTCCGATCCCAATCCCTCTTCCACTAATTGGCAATGGCCCCCTCGCCGCCTCTAGTGGCCTTGAGACGGCCATGGAAGCCTTGGTTTCCCTTAAATCGCCTTCGATGAGAAGGACTTGAGAGACTGGTTTTGCATTTTCCTTTGAATTGGCATTACAAAACTTCACTGGGGAGAATTATGACAAGACAATCCGGATTCACAAGTTGGTGTCTTGAAAATGTCAAATGAGGGACTTTCGGTCCGAAAGGGCTTTCACTCACTCTCATCGAAAAAGGCTGATTTATGAGAATCGCTCTATCTCACCATCATGTGGACAAGGGTTTGAGTGTTCTCGCAAGCGGTATGACCTTACCAATCTGAGAGGTCTTTGCTAGGACCGTAACGTGAGCTTGGTCAATGGCTTACCAAAAGGGGACTTTTTGAGTCAAGGCTATTGAAAGAAAATACCCTGCAATCGTCTCCAGGTTTACAAGTCAAGAACCCTGCAAAATGAGATAGAAATGGACTTGCTCGTACTTTTTCGAGCTAAGCTTATAAACATCTGAAACTCTACATTAGTTCAAGTGCCATAATCTGAAGATACTTTGCGAGGGACGTAACGTAGGCTAAGCTCATGGGTTGAGAAATGAATGGATCATAAGGCTAAAAAATGTGTATAAATAGGATGAGAGTTGGTGATCATCTAGGCATTATCACCAGTCCTCTTTTTCGCCAGGGATTGTCTTCTCAGTAGATGTTCCATTGGCCTCGAGAGCTTATCACTTGACTCCTTAAGACTGTGGATGACTTTAACACATCTCAACATTTTCTACTCCGAAATTCTCTCTTTTTTTCTTCATTTTTTTTCATTCTCTTCTTCTTCTTTTCTTTTTTTTTTTTCACAGGCATTGGCCTTGCTTTTATCAGGCACACTGCCTTTTCATGCCCCCTAATTTTTTATTTTTTGACTTTTGACACACACTGTCTACAATGCATACATTGGCCAGCCACACCTTGGCTTGTTTTGACCGAATGACTAATATTTGGACTTTCAGGGTTTTCGTCGTCATTGGCGCTCCGAATATACTGCGTGGACAGTAATGGCTTTTACCTTGCCCCAGTGTGGGGGATGATCACCAACTGGGTTTAAAAAACGAATACTGTCGGGCCGATCTGGACATCAATGTCAATCTCACCTACGGTGTCCTTCTTCATTCCATCAAATGCTCGAACTGATGTTTTGGAGGCACGGAGTTTGGACGTGTCCACATTGAGGCGGTGCAGGGTTGCCAGCGGACAGATATTCAACGCTGATCCATTGTCTATAAGAACTCGAGCTACATGGGAGTTTCTACATTTGATGGAGATGTAGAGACCCTTGATATGCCCCCTTCCTTCAGTGGGAAATTCCTCTTCCAAGAATGTTATCTGATTCTTCAGAAGGATGGACCCTACGAATACTTCCAACTTGTCATGTTCAATCGACTCTGGTACGTTCACTTCGCTGAGTACTTTCATTAGGGACTTCTGATGCTTCATGGACGTTTGGAGTAACTCCAACAAAGAGATCTAAGCGGGCAACTTGCGCAATTGGTCCACCACACTATATTCACTGGCTTTGACGATGGCCAGGAATTCTTTAGCTTCTTCATCAGTGACAGGCTTCGGAGGCTATGCATCGACTTGAGTATACGTTCGTTCGGACCTGGTAACTAGATCAGCTTCCAATTCGTAGGACCACGGGACTGCTTTGTCACTCTCGTATCGGTAAGGTTGAGGTACCTCTATCACTATATGTCCCTCGATTAGGGGTACCTCAATTGTCAACTCCTTTTCCTCTTCTGGGTTATTGGACGAAGGTTTGTTTAGAAGTGTGGGGTTGGATGTACTTGTTTCGGCATTCAAGACTGAAAGTTCCTTGTCCCAATTGATGATGATCTCAGAGATAGTGGCCACTATACCGGTGTGCTTGACATGCATAATCACACCTGCTTTCGCCATGCTAGCAACCCTTTCTTTTATTAAGGATAAAGGGAGTACTTCACCAGTAGGATAATACCCCGCTTTCATTAGGGCATTATAAATATTAACAGTGTACACCCTCTCACTCTTAATTTGACAAGGGTCGGAAGTGGATATGGCATTAACTCTGTTTTCGTGTTTGGGCAGCAGGTTATTTTGAACATTTGGTCGGGATGTTTGGAACGAAAAAGCTTTGGTATCAAGCAGATTTTGGATTCAGTGTTTGAGAGTATAGCAGTCGTCCGTTGAATGTCCTATCTCACCCATGTGATAGTCACACTTCTTGGACGGGTTGTAATTCGAAAAGCTTTATGCATTAGGATGTTTTGGCTCGGCAGATAGTAGGTTTTTCTTTCGGAGTATGGTTAGGACCTGAGAGGGAGATCCGAGCAAAGGAGTAAATTGCCTTTTATTATATCGCTTCGGAGGTTGGCGACTTGAAGTTAGTTGCTGTTCATTATTCACCTTGACTGTTCGTTGTGGCTGAACGGTCTGGGTGTATGCAATATTTGCAGCTGCCAGGGTTTCTTTCTCCTTTTTCGTGCAGAGTCTCCTACTAGTGGAAGCGGGGTCCGTAAACCATCCGTCACGCAATCTCATTTTGATTCGTTTGCCTATAGGAATAAGATAATTAAGAGATTCGGCAGTGGCACCAACCAGACGGTGCCTGTACTCATACGGAAGGGACTTGATGAATAGCTTGACTTGTTCATGATCAGTGATTTGTGGGCTAACCTGGGCGGCCAAGTTTCTCCACCTGATGGCATACTCCTTAAAGGACTCACTCTTCTTCTTTTCGGTACGTTCCAGATCGTCTCGAGTAAAAAGTGATATCGAGATTGAACTGGTATTGCTTGAGAAATGCATCAGCAATGTCATCCCAAGATTTAAAAGTATCCACATCCTTTGACATATACTATGTTAAGGCAAGCCCCGTCAAACTTGCTTGAAAAGTCTGAATCATGAGGGGTTCATTATCCACGTGCTGAGTCATCCGCACATGATACATGTGCAAATGGTGTTTGAGGCATGAAGTGCCATCATACTTTTCAAACTCTGGCATCTTGAACTTTTCTGGTACTTTGACCCGTTTATATATAGACAGGTCAAGCGGGACGGTATGCTGCGGACCCTATAATTGTTTCAGCATTTCTTCGACCTTTGCAAGGCATTTGTCATGCTCTGTCATCGAGGCGTTTTCAGGTTCAACCTTCCTGACAGCAAGGGGAAACGGATCGTTTTCTAGCAAAGGCATTTTACTGTCACTGGCAGAGGCCTTGTCTTTCCCATTGAATGGTGGAGGTAGCATCACTTCAATTGCTGCAGGCGCAGGCGTAAGTTTGCCAGTGATGGTTTCTATTTGCTTGGTGAGATTTTCCAGTGCGTCGAAAACCATTTTTATTTCGCTTTTCATATTATCGAGGCGAGCGTTTTCTTCGGCCATTTTATGTAATTACCTGTGAAAACGTTAAAATGAATGAATAAAAAAAAATAATTTTATGACTCAACAATGATATTATTGCATATTTTATTTGTTTGTGGAGAAAAAAAATGAGAAAAAGAAGAAAAAAAAGGTTTTTATTTATATATTCATTATAAGCGGCGTCTCTGGGATTCGAACCCCGGTGGCCTCGGACCCTACGGCTTCACTCCCGGATACCACTAGGCTAAAGGCTGCGGTGGTGTCATGAAGTCGCGCAAAAAAATATATATAAGGCATAAAAACGGTCCGAGCTACATTAATAATATTACAATTTACAAACATTGTTAAGGAATAATAAAAAACCCCTAAACATTAATACTAGAAAAACATAAAATATAAGGGATTTTTAACAAAAAGGGGCCCTTCCCGGATGCTCATTCTATAAACGATGGGGAAGCTCCAGTCCCTCGGAATCGCTTATTTTCGTGGACAAGTTCCGTAATAAGCGTATCCTTTATCTCCATAGTCTTTTCGAGTTGATTAATTTGTGCTTGGCGAGTGGGCTTGTTGGTTACATCTGGGACCTGCGGCTGCAATTCCGGCGGGATTTGATGATGCAAAATGTAGAACAAGGAAGCATGGTGGATTTTTTCCTACCCCTTCAATAGACTAGGCACTAGGATGTTCTCAGGATGGCATTCAATCCATGTCACCCGGGTGGCATGAATTTCATCAGCATAATTGTAGTTCGAGCGGGTGAATCGAACTTGAAACATGTCTGTTTTGAGGGGTGGCGGGACCTCCTGAAGGGCTTTCTATGGACGGGCTACTTGGTATGGATAGTATGAGGTGACGCCGGATAAACCAAGCGGCGAAACGGGGTTGTAGAACTGATGGGCGTACTGAGCCTGACTCTCATGAAACCATTTAGCATACCATAGGAACGCCTTAGGATTGGGGTCCTTCAAAAAATTTATCCAGGTAGTGTAATACTTGTCAGGGGAATAATTTTTTAAAACTTCAAATCTTTGTATCGGGTGCGTGAGGTCATCAACATCAAAAAGTTGCATGAGATGTCAAAATCCTCTCAAATGGGATAAAAACCGGATTTGCAAAATTCTTGGGGTGGCCCGCATGATTTTGTCGTCATTTTGCTTAAAACGGTTTAAAGACAAAAATGTTTCCGCAAAAACTGAATTAACATAATTCAAGCCGGTGCAAATTTGTTTGGCCACAAAAACAGTTGAGGGGTTTATTAAATTTCTGAGATAGGGGAAGAGGACACACTCGATAAAAGCAAGAATAAAAATTTTGGCTTTTTGGATCATAAGTTAGCTTTCAAAACATTCATTGAAGAAAAACTATGGGCATGCATTACAATGGGCTTTAATGACTCTCTTCACAATGTCACTCTTGGTTCGCAAAAATTGGGATAATTCGGGTAGAGGGGACACACCTAGAAGCGGTTTGATGAGCTTAGATCCCAAAGGTTTTCCAATGACAATACTATACTCTTCCAAAGTCGGGGTGATCTCAAATTTACCAAATATGAAAGTGAATGTCTGTGGGCACCAGAAGTGTGCTAAAGCTTGCATCATGCCAGAATGGATGTTGATTTTGAGCAGTGGAAGCAGGCGACCGATTCTCGCTTTAACATACTGTTGGCCATTTTGGTCGAGTTGGTCCTACCATGCTAGGAGCTCTTTTTGGGGAGTGGAGGGGAATTGGACATCAGCTCTTCCCATCATGTATAGAATGCAATCAACGGGTGGCCTGTCAGTAACGAATCAAATGAATAAGTAGACTATATAATAAAATAAGAAAGGATAGAGTATATATCTTTCCTTGAACCATGTCAATCATAATGACATGCACATGAAGAGTGAGGTACGATTTCTATTTTAGACTGGTTGAACAAAATGAAATTAAAAAGGTGCCTGACCGTCACAGACTCGCGTTGGTGTCAAGTCCTTTTAACCCCGGCCAAATCGAAAGAAATATCTTATAGTTACGCGAATAGGGGTTAAAGATATTTCTTTACGATTTTTAAGAATAAATTTCGGGGAAAAGAAAGGCATCCTCTACATCGCAGGCTCGCGTTCGAGGTCGTATCTTTTTTAACACTATCCTAAAATGCCCTATTGCGGCTCAGGTCCGGCAGCATGGTTGTGTGTGCAACAGTGCGGTGCTAAATCAATAAAGCATGCACAACAATTTATAAACAATCAATTTGAACCTGCAATAACAAATAACACCTCAATGTTAGGATCATACCTGGAGTCCTTGCTACCAAACAAAAATTATTTTGAACAGAGCAAAAATTTGGCTTAAGTCCATTGTTAAAAGAATATCCCCAGTAGAGTCGCCAGTCTGTCGTGACCGAAACTCCCGGGTCATTTTTGAACATGCTCAAAAAACGAGGGGCTCGCCTGATACGTGCTAAGTCTAAGTTCGAGACTTAACTCGGGCCCTCCCAAGCCTATATCATATCACGACTTAAGGTTTTAATGTTTAACATGCAAATGGTTTATATTAAGGAGTCGCCACTAATCGATTTGGGGTGGGTCGATTAGAAACCCAAATAGGGTGATGGGAGAATCATCCTATTCCTACGAACCAGAGATTGATCGAGTTCGGGGACTTAGTTACACTAGTTGGATAACTAAATGCCCTGTCGGTACCATTTCACCCTGTTCATTTTTTGAAAATATTTGTCAGGCGATTTGAATTGATTTTAGGACCTTTCTCCTAATATGTGAGGTGATTAAGCGAGTACATAATCAGAAACGATTAACAGTAAAAAAGAAACACAACAATTTATGCAGCCTAAGGTTCTAACTTTAATTAAGTCAGATGACATTCAAAACATAACAGTTCATGCAGTTGTATTAAAAAACATGCATAATGATGATAAAATAGTATTAAAGAAAGCATGCAAAGTACTATTGCATAACCCTATAGGCTTGTCTAATTAAAACATGGCAGTTTATGCATTTAAAATTAAAAACAAACATAATAAAACAAAATAATAACATACAAAGCAACATTACATGATCAAATCGGCTTATCTATTTAAACATGGAATTATAACAACATGCATAATAATATAACAATAAATTTAAGCATACGGACAAGTCATAAAATTTTTTCGGAATTTTTCTTTTCAGAAAAGAAAAGAAAGAAATTTTTTATTTTAAATTTTTTTTTTCGATTTTTTTAAAATAATAATAAAATAAAATAATAATATTATATTAAACGGGTCGGGTCAACGAATCAGGGTCGGACCGGTTCGACCCGGGTCAACGGATTCGATCTGGTCGTTGACCCAGGTCGAGTCGGCTGATCCGGGTCGGTCGAAACCGACCCGAGTCAACGGATCCGACCCGGGAATTGACCCGAGTCAGATCTGTTGATTCGTGTCGAATCCGACCCGGATTCATAGACCTGCGGGGAGAGGGGGCTGATGAGGCCAAAATCGGCCGCTGCCGGTTGACCCACGCCGGCACCGCCACACGAATCGGCCTCTGAGGCCACCACCAACGCCACGAACCGCCTGGGTCACCGTCTGGCCGCCATTTCGTCGGCCGGCGACCAAACCAAATTAGGCTTCTTTGGGGCATTTTGTCGAGCACCTGGGGGGCATGGTGGAAAATGGTCGATTTCGACTTCCTCCGGCGAGCCGATCGGCTCCGATGGACTGGCCTACCTTTGACGGCGAGACATAGACGGTGGGGGACGGCGGTATGGGCCAAGATTTGCGCGACACGGCCGGCGCGAGTCCCGGCCACACCGCACCAAAAAAAAAACAGAGTAGAACAGGGCAGGTTTGGGGGAAACCAGGGAGAGCTCACCTGTTGACGGCTTGTCGGGGTGCTCCGGCTAGTTTGAGGACAATGGCGAGGCGGTTGGTTGCTCCGACAACCTCTGCTCCTCTCTCTCTCAGTTCTCTCTCTCTGTTTCTCTTTCTCTGTTTTTCTCTCTCCGTGTGGCCGACCGGCCTCTCTCTCTCTCTCTAGCCTTTTATAGTCGGCGACGACGACCTTGTGCTTCCCCCATGTCGGCTGACGATGGTCTGCACCGGCCTGTACCCCGCGAATCCCGCGGCCACAGGCCGGTGCATGGGGGGGCCAATTCCAGCACAGTGCAGAGGAAATAGAGAGAGGGGAGGAAAAATGGGGAGAGACGGTCGGATTTCCGGGGAGGATGGGACTGGCAATTAATGCCAATCCCGTTGGCGTGCTCATCCGGCCCTACTCTTGCTGGATAGCGACGGCGAGGAGCGGCGCTGCCGTGCGTCATGCTGTCGTCAGGAACAGAGGAAAACAGGGGAGTGAGAGTGACGGGGGGAGAAGAGAGGAAAGGGGCCGGGCCGAGACTGAGCCCGGTCGTGCACGGGAGAGAAAGAAAAAAAGGGGGAAGACGGGTCAGGCCCGGGGGGGAAAGAAAAAGAAAGAAAAGAGGGAGGCTGGGCTGGGCTCGCACGGAAGAGAGGAAGAAAGAAAGAAAAAGGAAAGGAAGCGGGCTGAGCCCGCGGGAGAGGGAGGGAAAGAAAAAGAAAAAGAAAAAGGGGCCAGGCCGGTTCGGCTCTGGCCCGGCCCAGCGCAATTTTTTATGATTTTTTTATTTTATTTTAGCTAAACTAAAAAACATTTTAATATACTTAATTAACGCAAGCATGTGAAATTTTTATATGCAATGCATTTAATAGAAATATTTTTTGTTTTAGGAATTAAAGAAAATTAATTCCTAAATTTTGTGTAATTTAATTTTTGGGCAAATTAAAAATAGGTGTAAACATAAGGATCAAGTTATCCAACCCCGATCGATTTCCATTCCTGACCACCCAGTTTGCCAAGCCTTGAGTAGGAATTAATCCCTGTTTTCGAAGAGCTATTTTCTTATCTTCGGTATTTTATTTCTCAAATCTATTTTGTTGAGGAGAACCCATATTCCTTCACTCCTTTCTTTGTTTCCCAATTCAAGTCCTACCTCCTTGCTTTCCAAAAAAATAGGAGTGACTTCTGGCAGACCGTTCCAACTTCTGTTGATCTTCCTGTAAGATTTTCAACGAAAGGCAGATTCGTTGCTGGTTTTGAAATTTACTCTCCCTAATACCAGACAGCTTGGGCTGATTCAAGGGGTTCCTATTCCAGCCCTTTATACTTTCTCTTATGCTTCCTTTGACAAAATATCGTGCAAGCTAAAAGATAATCAACCTTTTATTGAGCTGACCACACTGGTTCGGGGCATTCATCGATTGTCTCGTGTTGTCGAATTCATTGGATATCCCAATTGTTCTTTAGCCAATTTTGATCTCTGGTGGGATAATTATCGAAAGACCGTATTTTCAGATCCTCTGGATCAAATTCTCCTGAAGATAAGGGATGCTATTCCTCTTACATTGTCAAAAACAATCAAAGCTGACAATGTACCTTCAACTAAACCAGCAAAGCCTTCTAAGGGTAACTTGATCATGCTTTTTCATATCCATATATTTCGTTTGATACTCAACTTCCAATCTGACTTTTATTCTTATAGTGAGTAAGAAAAGGAAAGCTTCAGACTCACATACTCCTACTCCAAAGAAAGTACCTGCAAAACATAGTGTGAGGAAAGTAATTATTCGATCCTCATATTCATCTCCAGAAAGATCTCCGACCATGAATTAATCTCCAGAGCTCACACTACGAGCTATGATAAAGCCACGTACTCCAAAAGGTAATTCTCATACTTTATTTTTGGAGGATATCACAGCACTAACTTGTTTATCTTCTGATTAATCCAGGAACTCTTAAGACTTATCAGCCCAGTATCGTTTCTCCTGTTTCCCTTCCTAGCAAGGATCTTACCCCACCAGCTTCCATTCCTTTACCGATGATACTTGCTCCTTTGACAGAAGCTAAATTGATTCAAGAACAACTCTCTGTTCCAACTCCGAAAGAGAGTATACCACCAAAGGATACTCTTGCCCCTGTTGTAGAATCTGAAGATCTTACTTCATCTTTCATCGGTAAATATTATTATCTCTTGCTTGATTCAAGATTTCATACTGTTGTCTTATATACATAGGCTAACATTTGCAGTTACTGATGAGACCACTCATGTGCTTCAAGAAACTCCAATTTCTAAAGGAGCATCAAGTGCACCACTACTTGCAATTACGGAAGAGTCCATTCCTGTGCTTCAAGAGACTCCAATTTTTGAAAGAGCATCAAGTGTACCACTACTTGCAGACACTGATGAGCCTCAAGAGACTTCAATTTCCGAAAGAGCTACTTATACAATTATTGTTTTGTCTCCCTCCACATCTCATGTTGTACCTAGTCCACCTACCGAGATAGAAATTTTCTCTCAAGTTGAACAGGCAGAAATGGAAAGGATATTAGCAGGTACTCATCCTAGCTCTTCCACAGCTCCTAATTCTCCAGAATCCTCAACTTTATCAATGTCTATCAAAATTTCTTAAGAAATAGCCAAAACTAAATGGGAAATGCTCCTTCACTTATTGGAACTTGGCTATGGAAAGTTGATCAATGACTCTGATAAGGAACGCTAGGCAAGGATTCTCTTCCAAGAAGTATGCTCTGGTAATCCATCCTTTATTTTATTTGAGCCCTTCTAGGACAAGATTGATCTCTTTGATGTTGGCTTTGTGGATGCTGTGAGCACAATAAGAGTCAACCTTGATCAACTTCCTCACCTTCTCTTTGGGGAAAACAGAGGATTGGCAATCCAAGATGAGCTTGCCCGCAAGCGTAAAGGTGCTCGTCTTTTCTATAATAATTTCAAAGTTGAAGAGAGCAAACTTCAATGCTTGGAGGCTAGGCAAGAAGAGCTTGAGGCAAAGTTGAGGATGGTGAATGCTCAATTGGAAGAACAGAAGCTCACAGTTTCAACTTTTTGTCCTACACTCAGGCGTAAAATGAAGCAGTGTCGGGAGTTGGAAAAAGAATTTGATGCTTCTATTGGAATGGTCAGAGTCCATGAAAAGAAAAGAGCTGAGATTATGGATGAAAACCATAAGCTTGAGACTGAATTGAGAGATTTTGTAATCGAAGCCAAAGCTTTATTGGCTAAATGGAAATAAATTGAAAGTCTTGTTTGCTAGATTTGGATCTCCTTTACATTCACCTAATATCCCGATGATACAAACTCCCAACGCTATACTTTGTTCACATCAATAATCTAACCCTCTTAACCAAAGGTTAAATCAAATCTCCATTTGGTTCCTTTGATATTTAAACTGACTCAAATAAAATTACTCCATTGCAACTTTCATAACTTGAAGGTCAAATAATAACCTTCCTTTTTGCTTATCCTCTCTGAAATTACTGACTTAAAAAATAACTGTTTGTCCACACGCATAAACCACGTTCAACCTCTATTTCAGTTTCCCAAAAAGAACTCTGGCGCATTACTATCCACGATCTGCTCCATATCCTTTACCTTTATAACTGCCCATGCTACCAAATATTTCCTGAGAGCTTACAGCCTTGTTCATGATGTCTTCACATGGTTTTTTTATCTCAATTGCTTCTTTGGTCCCAATCACAAAGATGTCACATTTCCTATGAAGGTAAATTTTCCACTGAACATTGCCAGCTTTGGACTTTAACAACTGTTTAACATGGACAACTTGTTTGTTCCATTACCTAGGTGATCAGTCCTTATAGAGGCGACTACACGAATTACTATCTCAAGGGCATCAAGCCTTATTATTGAAATACAAGTATAAGGTAGAAGTTACCAATTTGACCAACTTCTTTAGATCTAAAGTGTTTCTGTCTACAGATTCTGCCTTCCTAGATCTAGTTTGGGAGCTATGCTCTTTATTCTCTGCTAGCTTTGATGAATTCGAGCATAATGTGAGGGAAATTTGGAATTTTGAGCCTACTATTATGGAAGCTGACGCCCTTCATCTTCAAATTGAGGAAGAATCTTTCCGATTACGAAATTCCAAAGAGAAATATGCTCAAGCTCAGGACTCCTGCACTCAAGCTAGAGATGACGTTGAGACAACACGTCGACTTCTCAATTTCCTTTCCAATCATCATAGTGTGGAGCGGAGGATACTCAGATATGAAATTTCCCATGTCAAGTCTATGGTTGAAGTTGCTTCAAACAAGTACAGGCAATTGCTTCAAGAAGCTTGGGAGAAGTTTGAAATTGTCCGCTTTCGTTCTCATCATCTGGAGTATCTGGAGGGACAACAATCTAAACTCCATCAGGATCTTGCCTTGCATTCTCATCATGTAGCCCAAAACCTCAAACTTGTTAATGACTTGCAGACTTTTGTCACCAAGATTAGAATGTACTTTCATTTCGAATGAATAGATTAATTTCTTTGTGTTTCCCAGATTGATGGATGATATTTCTTCAAAAATTTTTCATTTATAGAATGTGATAGTTCTTTTCCATTGACATCCATCAATCGGTATGCATTCCCATTAAACACTTCGGTAACCAAATATGGACCTTCCCAATTTGATGATCATTTATCGAATTCCCTATTTTGGAGGTTAAATGGTAAAATTGCTTTCTACACTAAATCCCCCATAATAAACTGTTTAACTTTAACCCTTTTATTAAAAGCTCTAGCCACTCTTCTCTTTTGTGCAATCAACTGATCCAAAGAAGCCGTACGAATCTCATCTAGCTCATCCAAATTTATGTGCATCCAATCGCTATAATCTTCAGACAACATCTCGCTCTGTAATTGGACTCTTAAAGATTGCACTGTTATCTCCATCAATAAAACTGCTTCTTGTCCATATGTAAGCATATAAGGACTGACACTTGTACTCGATCTTCGTGATGTTCGGTATGCCCACAATACCATTGATAATAAAACATCCCATTCTCTTGGATTTTCTTCTAGGTGTTTCTTAATCAATCCAATAACAACCTTATTAGTTGCTTCAGCTTGTCCATTCGCCTTGGGATAATATGGTGTGGAATAGACCATTGATTCCTCTTGATCGTGCAAATTCTATTACTTTACTTCTAGTGAATACTATTCCTTGGTCCACAGTAATCGACTCAGGTAAGCCAAACTGATGAATTATGTTTTCTTCAATAAACTTGACAACAGTCTTCTGTGTAATGCTCTTATATGGAATGGCCTCCACCCACTTTGTAAAGTAATCTGTAGCCAATAAAATGTAACTATGCTTATGAGAAGAGGGTTGATAGATCTTACCTATTATGTCAATTGCCTATCCCTTAAATGGCCATGGCTTTACGATAGAATGAAGCTCCATAGCAGGTACATGTTGCAACGGTCCATGCTTTTGACATGAAAGGCATGCTTTGGCATAGTTGATACAATCCTGCATCACTGCTGGCCAAAAATATCCATACCTTTTTAATAGCTATCTCATCTTGATTCCTGTATGATGGGCTCTACATACACCTTCATGTGCCTCTGCCATAACCAATTTCGCATTATCTTCATCAAGACAATGTATCTTCATCAAGACAGTGTAAGAGCAATCCATCTGAGGATTTTCAATATAATTCTTCTCCTAATATAACATATTTCTAGGCCTGCATCCTCAACTTTCGATCTCTTGAATCTGGATTTTTCAAATATTCAATGATGGTTTGTCTCCAATCCTCTCGGACTACTTTACTAACTGTTATCGATATCTTTCTTTGTTCAATAAAAGGTACTAATAGCGTTATAGTAGTTGTGATGTCTACCAATTCTTTTGATATTCGGTATCCAAAAGCTACTTGAGCCAACTCATTTGCCTCAAAATTTGTGTCTCTTTAAACATAGACTATGTCATACTCTCTGAATTGCTCTAATTGCTTTTTAGCCAAATAGTAATAACCAATCAAATTTTCATTTGAACATTGGTATTCCCCCTTTAACTGTTTCACCACCAATTGTGAATCACTAAATACTTTGATAAACTGTACTTTCAACTCAATCAATATTCCTAAGCCAATAATCAGTATTTCATATTCAGCTTGATTATTTGAACATTCAAAGTCTAACTTACAGACGCACCTTGTAAGTTTTCCATCGGGAGCAATTATTATCAATCCTGCTCCTACCATACTCTTAGCATGCGATCCATCAAAGTGCATAGTCCATGGTAGCACTTGACTGAAGCTCTACTCATTTTCTTCCATTTGTAAACATGAGTATTCGGTAAGAAAATCAACATTGGCTTGGCCTTTTACCGCCTTGATCGGCATATATATCAAATTAAATTTAGACAAGATAAATGCCCACTTGGCTATACGCCCTTTTATCACAGGTCGGGATAACATGTATTTTATTATATCAGTCTTGTCGATCACATGCATTGTTGAAAATATGTCTCGAGTTTGAGCCCAAAGCAAAATCTAAATATTCTAAATTAGATATTTTGCGGATCTCCGAAACTGAGTAAAAAGGAAATATTTGAAATTCACTTTCCTAATGCACATTGGAGTCCTTATTCTCAAACTGGAAAGTCCACGTGGACTTTATGTTGAACTTTGACTCGGTCAATGTGTTAGAAGAAAGAATATTATTCTTTCCTAATTTTAGTGGGAGTCACGTTCTGCCAATGAAAGAAGAAATAGGAAAGTCCAAACTTGGACTTGTTGACCACATGGAATCCCTTTCCAAGTTGGAGTCGGCCACTGTACGTTCACTTCTTGGGTTATATAAAGGCTGTTCTTTTGCCGCAAGATTAGCACGCACTTGTTGATGAATACGTGAGGAATTATTGAAGTGCCGCGGTTGACGTCGAGTGCTTGGCGTGGGTTTATCTCCCTGGGATTTTGTTCGTGGAATTACGCCAAGAGTTCAAGTGTTCGTAGCGATTAAATCTTGTATTAAGATTTGTGTATAATTCTTTTGCGAGATTGAGAGATTATTTCGTGAAGAATTATGGAGCTAAATACTGTGTGCGTTATTGGGTGTAATTGGGGCTTGAGAAACACTTAGAGTGTTTGAGTGACTCGAGTATGGTTGTAATCTCCGTTGTATCGTTTGATCTATAGTGGAATTCTGTGTTGCTCTCCCCGTGGACGTAGGTTACTACGACCAAATCACGTAAATCTGGTGTCCGATTTATTTTCTTATTCTGTCAATTTTATTGTTCGATCACTTGGGTTTCACAACAATTGGTATCAGAGCTAGGCTTGCTTAAGCTGAAGCAAATCGATGGCGATAGAAGAAGGAAAAGTAAAAATCGACAGATTTGATGGGAAAGATTTTGGTGTCTGGAAGATGCAGATAGAGGATCATCTATATCAGATGAAACTGCACTTGCCCTTATCTGGAGAGAAGCCAGAGACGATGATGCAAGATAATTGGGAATTGCAGGATAGACGAGCTTTGGGTGTTATTCGGCTGACATTGGCTCGTAATGTCGCGTTTAACATCGTGAATGAGAAGACCACTGCGGGTTTGATGAAAGCCTTATCGGACATATACGAGAAGCCCTCTGCGATCAACAAAGTCTATTTGATGCGATGTCTATTTAACTTGAGGATGAGCGAAGGTGCATCGGTTTCTGATCATATTAATGAATTCAATGCGATCGTTAGTCAATTGAGTTCAGTTGACATTGACTTTGAAGATGAGCTATGTGCTTTGATTCTATTATCCTCATTGCCTGATAGTTGGAATACTACTGTCACTGCTGTTAGTAATTCCTCTGGGTCGACAAGTTTGACGTTTGATGGTGTTCGAGATTTAATTTTGAGTGAAGACATTCGTAGAAGAGAATTTGGCGAACATGTATCTGCTGCTTTAGTAGGTGAAAATAGAGGAAGAACCGATACACGTGTTAGCAGAAGTAGTATGAACTCGAATAGACGAAGTCAGTCTAGGACTGGTGGTGTTGTCTGTTGGAGTTGTGGCAAGATGGGGCATATTAGAAGGGATTGCCTTAAACTGAAAAACGACAAAGGTAAGGGAATTAGAGTTGATTCTGCGGATGATGTTGCAGCCATAGCTGATGGTAATTCGGATGATGCTAATTATGTCTTGTCTGTCACTGATAATTCGTCGTTTGATGGATGGATTATGGATTCTGGTTGTTCTTTTCACGCTACACCAAAGAGGAATTGGTTTACTACTTATCAGTGCACGGATAGTAGTAAAGTACAGTTGGGGAATAATTCTGAATGTGATGTTACTGGTGTTGGTAATGTTAGAATCAGAATGCATGATGGTATTGTGTGGACATTGACTGGAGTGAGGCATGTTCCAGAGTTGAAGAAAAATCTAATTTTCTTGAGTGCCCTGGATTTAACTGGGTGTCGGTATTCTTCAGAATATGGACTTCTGAAAGTTATTTGAGGTGCCTTCGTGATAATGAAAGGAATCAAGCATAGTTGCCTGTATGAGCTTCAAGGTGAGACAGTGACAGAATTCACTGCGGAGACATCGGATGCATATGTTCGAGAGTCTGAATTGTGGCATATGCATTTGAGGCACGTTAGCAGGAGAAGCCTGAAGGTTCTAAGTGAAAGAAATTTGCTATGTAGTTATGTGGCTAATGAACTGAATGTGTGCAGGTGCTGTGATTTAGATCAACGGCAGAAAGTTCAGTTTAGTACAGTTGTCAGAGAAACCACGGAAATTGCAGAATTGTTTCACTTGGATGTTCGCAGGTTGTTGCGGTTTCCTTCGAAGAAGAGTGCCGGATTTATGCTAACAATTGTTGATGACTACTCGAGGAAGACATGGGTGTTTGTGCTAAGGCACAAATTTGATGTTGTTGTTAGGATCAGGTAGTTGAGAGCTTTGATTGAAAAGGAGACTGGTAAGAAGATCAAGCATGTGCGGACTGACAGTAGCATGGAGTTTTGCTCGGAGCTATTAAACAACTTCTACACGAAGGAAGGCATAGTGAGACACCGCACTAGTGTTAATGAACCACAACAGGTTGCAGAGTTGATGAGTAAAACATTACCAGAGACGGCCCATAAAATGCTCTCTAGTGCTGGTATGGCTAGAAGATTCCTGGCGGATGCGCTTAGTACAACGAGCTACCTGAAGAATAGATCCCCATCGACTGCGATTGAATGTCGGACTCCCGAAGAAGTGTGGTCAGGTAATGTTGCTGATTATTCTGTTATTAGAATATTTGGTTGTTCATGTTATGTTCGAGTTAGTGATGGTAAGCTCGATGGAAGGACAAGAAAGTGCATGTTCTTAGGTTATGCACAAGGTGAGCAGGGCTATAAGTTGTGGTGCCCATAATTAAATTCACATGTTATCAGCAGAGAAGTTACATTTGACGAGTCTCCAGTACTTCTGGCTAGGAGTGTTAATAGCAGTGTTTATACGGATCTGGATGGTGTTCAACTTGAGGTAGAGTTGCAACCAGAAACTCCTGAGGTAGCGGGTGCTAGCGAAGTAATCGACACGGATGGTACTTGTAGCGAGGTGGAGCCTATTGAGCCAACAGTTACTGTAACTGCTGATATTGACAAGGTGCGTATTTGATCTCCGAACAGATATGGATGCAATGATGGTTTTGCTTTATCTGTGGTTGAGGAGGTTGTGTCGGAAAATCCTTGTGGAGTGGTTAAAGGTGCATGTGGAGTTGGTGTCCTGATGACATCCACGATTATGACAAAGTTCAAGCGAGGCTTGGACTTGAAAGACATCTGTGGCGGTTGAGCCCATCGGGGGCTATGGGAAAGTAGTAGCGAAATTCGGATTCTATCAAAGCGATTGTGTCTTGGCTCAAACATCGAGTCAAGGTGAAGATTGTTGAAAAGATATCTCGAGCTTGAGCTCAAAGTAAAATCTAAATATTCTAAATTAGGTATTTTGTAGATCTCCGAAACTGAGTAAAAAGGAAATATTTGAAATTCACTTTCCTAATGCACGTTGGAGTCCTTATTCTCAAACTGGAAAGTCCACATGGACTTTATGTTGAACTTTGACTCGGTCAATGTGTTAGAAGAAAGAAAGAATATTATTCTTTCCTAATTTTAGTGGGAGTCACATTTTGCCAAAGAAAGAAGAAATAGGAAAGTCCAAACTTGAACTTGTTGACCGCATGGAATCCCTTTCCAAGTTGGAGTCGGCCACTGTACGTTCACTTCTTGGGCTATATAAAGGCTGTTCTTTTGCCGCAAGATTAGCACACGCTTGTTGATGAATACGTAAAGAATTATTGAAGTGCCGCTGTTGACGTCAAGTGCTTGGCGTGGGTTTATCTCCTTGGGATTTTGTTCGTGGAATTACGCTAAGAGTTCAAGTGTTCGTAGCGATTAAATCTTGTATTAAGATTTGTGTATAATTCTTTTGCGAGATTGAGAGATTATTTCGTGAAGAATTATGGAGCTAAACACTGTGTGTGTTATTGGGTGTAATTGGGGTTCAGGAAACACTTAAAGTGTTTGAGTGACTCGAGTGTGGTTGTGATCTCCGTTGTATCGCTTGATCTATAGTGGAATTCTGTGTTGCTCTTTCCGTTGATGTAGGTCACTACGACCGAACCACGTAAATCTGGTGTCCGATTTATTTTCTTATTTTGTCAATTTTATTGTTTGATCGTTTGGCTTCCGCAATATGCACTTTAGTTGGCAATAAGTTATGTCTTAACTTCATACAAGCAAAGTATAAATATAGACATAATTTTTCAATTGTGGTATATTTTTTTTCAACATCAGTTAGTATTCTGCTCAAATAATATACCGCTTGTTCTTTTCCACTTTCATTCTCTTGTGCCAACATACTCCCGATAGTTATATCGGTAGCTGATAAGTACAATTTCAGTGGTTTGCCTGCTTTTGGTAGCACTAATACAGGAAGATTCATTAGATAGGCTTTGATCAAATCAAATGCCTTTTGTTGTTTCTCTCCCCACATAAATTCTTCCTGATTCTTAAGACGCAGAAGCTGTGTTTTGAGCTTCATTTTAATAGACAAATTGGCAATGAATCTTCTAAGAAAGTTTATTTTTCCAATCACCATTTGTAATTGTTTCTTGGACGTAGGATGGGAAAGCTCTATAATAGCCCTTGCTTTGTTTTTGTCAATTTCAATTCCGCTCTGATTGACCAAAAATCCCAAGAAATTTCCTGCTCGCACTCCAAAGGTACACTTGGTTGGATTCATCTTCAATTGGTACTTCCTCATCTTGATGAATGCCTGTTCAAGATAATCCATATGATCTTCTTAGGCTGACTTAACCACCACGTCGTCAATATAAACTTCTAAGAATTTATCAATCATATCATGAAAAATAAAATTCATTGCCCACTGGTATGTAGCCCCTACATTCTTTAATCCGAAAGGCATAACTACCCACTGAAAAATCCCGATCGCACCAGGACATCTAAATGCTGTCTTAGGGACATCTTCCTTAGTAATAAAAATCTGGTTATAACCCGAATGACCATCCATCAATGATAACGTCTCATTTCCCGATGCTGAGTCTATTAACATATCTGCCATGGGCATTTGGTATTCATCCTTTGGGGTGGCATTATTTAGATCCCGAAAATCAATGCAAACTCTAAGCTTTCCGTTCTTCTTTTTCACAAGAACAATATTTGAAAACCACTCAACATACCTGGCTGTTTCAATAAATTTTGCCTTCAGCAACCTTTCTATTTCGTCTTTGACTTTACTGACCACATCTGGAGCAAATCTTCTTGCTAATTGTTTATATGGACAAAACCCTTTCTTAATTGGAAAACGATGTTCTACAATATCTCTTGATAAACCAGACATTTCATGATAATCCCATGTAAAGTAATCTTTGTACTCTTTGATCAGATTAACTAACTTGTCTTTGATGCTCCCTTGCAAAAACGTACTTACATACACTGGGCGGAAAAAACCAGGCTCTCCTATATCAACCTCTAATAACGGATCTTGAGCCTCCATTGTTCTGTCTTCTTTGACTAGCAACTCTTCCCATTCATCAATACAATCTGAGACTTCAACATTTTGCTTTGCCATTTCCGCCAAATGTGTGAAGTACCTTTTACAAACTTCTTGCAATGCGAACTCGTTTTCCATAAAGAATGTGTAATTCTTCTAATGCCAAGCTTGATTTGGGGATCCATTCAGCTTTCCTATCCCCGAAGCGGCAATAAGCAAGGGATTGTGGATCTATCTTTGGTAATTCAATAGCACAATGCTCATGTAAACAATCCCGATGTTCTTGACAACTGTCAGTCCAACCGATTGAAGTATATCCTGAATTTGCCTCCACATATTCCACTTTCTCACCATTCCAAAATGCCAATATTTGATGTAAAGTTGAAGGTACATACTGATTAGAGTGTATCCAATCTCTTCCAAGCAACATATTATATGAACCATCAGATTCTACTACAAAGAAAATCGTTTCAGATGACTTGGACCCTATGGTTAAATCAGATAACTGAACATTAGATGGGATGATGTCATTATCATCTTTTCCTAATTTCTTGAAGTATTTGTAAGGTATGAGGTTCAAAGTAGCTCTAACATCTACAAAGATTTTACCGACAGACCTACCATTGACCCTTCCTGAAACAATCAAGGATCTTAAATGTTTTGCTTTTTCAGAAAGTACCTTATCAAACTTGATGGCTTCTTTGTTGGGAAACTGAAATTCTGCCATGGCTATCTCTTTTTCTAAAATATGTTTGATGTCTTCTTCTACTATCAAATTAGTTCCATACTTCGCTAAAGTCTAGCGTGGACCATGTTTATCTGTATTGGAGAACCATATTTCTTCGATATCTTGGAATAATTAGTTTGGTAACTTTTGCCATCTTTTTGTGACAATTTGGGATTCAAATCTTTTTGTTCCACCTTCCCTTGTTGCTTTGGATTGAAAGCTACAGTAATCTGCCCAAAATTAATTGTTTGTGGAACCAGAGCAACTCTTTTCTCCTTTTTCATTTCAAAGTGAGAGCTACTTCCCGAATTACCTGGTTCTGGTTTACTCTGATCTTTTTCATCGGGATTTCTTTTCCAGACCCAATTACCTTTCTTGCTGACAGATGTGAAAGGTAAACCTTTCCTTGCCATACCTTTAACTTGGCTATTCTTAAAATTCCTTTACCTATTTCTTATTCGTTGGAAACGTCTCTTAATATTTCTATAAGATACCTGTCCCGGTGATTTAACTGTTGACCATTTTCCTTCGGGAGGGTCATATGGCACCTTAACCGTTTCTCTTCTGTGGATTTCCTGAGATTTTAATGGTGGTGGATCATCAAATTCATCTCCCCAACCGGTTGGCTCAACTGGCAATGATGGAGGTGGATAATCGTCCATATTTCCATAATAGACCACATAGTCAAACTTCCTACTAGATTCTCCAAGCAATCCAACTTTGGGATCACTTTCTTTATATCGTTGCGATAAACTCTTTTTCTTTGCAGGTTTCGGTAATGTTTCGTTTTCTTCATGAACTTGCGTAATCGACTCCCGAATTAGGGGGGCTAGTTGAGATGAACCAGGGTGATATTCCTTCCTCTCATGCTTATGACTAGCATCTTTTCTTTCAAGCACCTGTGCTGTCTGTCTTGGGTAAATTTTCTCTTCTCTTGCTCGTACCGAAGAGTTTCGGTAGCTACAATCTCAGATTTTACTCGTGGTCCACTTATCCTACGAACAAATAATCCCGATCTGTATCTCTCTCTCGTTCCCCTCATGATTTGAAACCTGGGAAACTCCCGATCTTGCCGAGTTAGCTCCTAGTGACAGCGAGTGCATATTTGTTTGTTGTCATCATCTGTCGTCTCTCGTATATTAACCATGCTGATCATTTCGAGAAAATGATCTGTATCTACTTCCATTAGGGCCTTGCCTTTGTCTTCGGCAAATTTAATCTTGCCTTGATGAATTGCATCTTAGATTGTCTTTCTAAACACAATGCAATTTACTGTATCATGAGTTGTAGAGTGATGTCATTTGCAATATCTCTTATCTGCTATCTCCTCCTTTAACGAGATTACTTGTCCTTCAGATAATTTGATCATTCATCTTTCAACAGTAGGTCAAATATTTCATCTAATTTGTAGATATCATAGGAATAGTTATTTGTTTCCTTAGCCTTGAACTTGGATACATCTCTCACTCTGGCCGGTTTAAGTGCTGAGCACACATATGGTTTTTCAAGTACCATAGTTGCTATGGCTATCTCATTCTCCTTTTTGGCTATCCCACCATGTTCGGTACTTTCGGCAAATGCAACTACCTGTCGATTGTCCTTATTTAGCTTCTTATCTTTCTCCTTCAACAAGTGTTCATACTTAGAAATCCGGGCGTTTAACTGAAAGAGATCATCAAAGGCTTGTCTTTCAAATCTTTCCTTAAGGTTAAATCTCAAGTCGTTAAAAACCAAATCTGTGAACTCTTTCTCAGTGAGTGATGTTAAACATCGGTTTCTGGATTTCTTGAAACGGGCAATAAACTGATCCATTATTTTGGTATTATATTGATACATCCAGGCCAAATCGGCCATTGTTACTTCTGGTACCGTTCGGTAAAACTGAGAATGAAACTGCCTTTCCATCTTAGCCCATGTTTGAATAGAATTCGCAGGCAAATTTGTATACCAAGTAAACGCTGTTCTTGACAAAGACAATGAGAACAACCTTAACCTTAGATACTCATTAGTTCCAGCTTCTCCACATTGTGCCAGGAATCGACCCACATGTTCCACAGTTGACTGATCTTCCTCTCCAGTAAATACAGCAAAGTCTGACATCTTGAAACCCCTTGGATATGGTATGTTATCAACCCAATTGGGATGTGGCTTCGTACATACTAGCCTTGGCAATCCTCTCTCTACTCCCAACTATTGCATCACCAACTTTGCAACTCTATTTGGGTTCCATGGCCTTAAATTTTGTTGGCCTAACCAAGGATCTTGACCCTTAGGATCAAACTGTTGAGGTCGATTCGCCTCTTGCTGCTCCATGTTAAAATTAACAAGTGGTGGTGGCCTATAAAGAGGATTTTCTATTATATGAGGATACGGTTAAGGCCCAGGTGGTCTGATATGTTCAACATTAAGCATACTTACTGGTGGAGGTACATTCATCACTGGTAGTGCATTTGTAATCATGAGATTAACCAAATTAATATTATTCAAGACATTTTGAGGAAAGTTACAAGCACTCACACCATTCACAAGGTTTATAGGAGTAGGATTCTCTGGTCTTAGTATAATTCTAACATGAGGTTGAGAATTTGATCCTCCATTGTAGTTGTACCCCATATGAAGAGGTCCCGAAGTTGGTGGTAACAATGTTGCTCCAAGAGGATTTGCATAAAAGGGAAAAACTTGAGAAGATGAACTGGGACGTGATATTGCCTCATTTATGGCATTGACCACCATAGGTTTTATCACATCTGTTACATGCTACACTATATGGTTGGTAAGCTCGTTTTGATAAAACCCATGATTCTGATGTTATCCACTGGTGAGGGAATACCAGTGGAGAAATGCTCAGAATGTGCTCCCTCACCTGGATTGTTGATGTTATCCACTGGTATTCCTTCAGATTGCCTGGTTCTCACCATTTCTCCAAATCTTACCACGCGTGTCCCACCGAGCGTGCCAAAAAGATATTCGCTCGTTTTCACGAGGAATATCCTTCACCAAAACTTCGGTCTTCGGTTTTTATTAAAGAATGTTATGTGGTTTGATTACTAGGAGAGTTGTGGCGAAAAATAAAGTGTGACACAGGATTGTATGTAATTGATAGAAATCGAATGGATTAGAAATGGATCTGGCATTAACAAAATTTCAAGCTACGTTACAATACTCCTATGAAAGATGTAAATGACTCGAAAGTTAACTAAAGCTACAGGAAACTGTAAATACAGGAAGTAAAGATGTATAGGAAACTAAAGTGCAGATAAGCTTGAGTGTTTTTACATTGTTCTTCGTTTTTTTTTCTCTTTGCTTCCTCTGAATATTTATATCTCCTCCTATCCTGCAACTGCTCGTCGGTTACTTCCATGTTTTCAAACTTTGAAAGTTTTGGCACTTCCAATAACTGCCTTTTCTAATCACGTTTTTCCAATTTTATTGTTCGCCAAAACTTGATCTCAACTGCTAAGATGATTTCAAATCTGGACAAGTAACTTCTCATAATACGCTTGTGCTCATTATCCCCACTCCTGCTCATTACTTCTTGCTGTCGTGATTTACATGGCTGGGTTGTGATTCTTCAGTGTGTTCCCGAAGTGTGAACCTCCCGAATTTTGAGAAATGGTTGCTGTCCTGAAGCATAAATATTCCAACGTCTCGAACTATAACTCTCCATATTTCGGTAAATATACATATTTTCATTAATTACCGAATTTGGGACACAATGCCATTCACACTTGCTTCTTAGCATGTTTCCAAATTTGGTCCAGACGTGTTTCAGAAGATGGCTGATTTCCATTATACGCCGGATTCGGCATTAAAGCCGATTAGGCACTTATGCCGATTCTTATTTTGGTGTCAACACTATTTGTACAAAAAAAAAACTCCATAGCCCATGGTGACTTGCCTCTCTACTCTTCATTGTCGTTGACATCCTCAAATCAAAGGGGTCCGAGTGGTTCGCCGTTACGTACCATGCCACAAACCAAATGAGAATCCACTCTGAACGCCCTATATCTACCCAAACCGTAGCTTTGTACTGCATGAATGTCGTAGTAGACTCAAGGATGATCTCATCCTCAAGAGATCCTCAAAGTAAATGGCATCCACATGAATGTTATAATAGACTCGGGGATGATCGCGTCCTCAAGAGAGCCCTCAAAGTAAATAGGCGCTTTGTAACATGCAATGGTGGAATGTCCATGCTAATTATTTGAAAAATAGAGGAATGAGTAGAAGCCCAGCAAGCGAAGTAACTAAGTTCTACACTACAAGATCCGCCCACCACACGGTCATGAGGTTCATCCAAGACAACGCAAATATGGCACTCAATACTAACACTATCGAGACAACTACAAGAACAACTAAGGACTCAAAATCATTGACTCAGCACATGTGGACCGAATTGGACAATACAAGACCATCAATGCAAGAACCAAAGAATGCATCCTGAAAACAAAACCACACAAGCGCACACAAACTCACATGCCTTGTTTCTTAAACTTTCATGTGATCTTTTCCTCACCCAACTCGCGAATTTACACCAGCTTGTCGTCTAGTCCGCGCGGGTTACTTTCGGTTCACTATTTGGACCTCAATGGTTCACTGTCCATGGGCATCTCACTCCGAGGCATCTAGGTTTGCTGTCCTTGGGCATCCCGATTCCTCCAAGGCATCATCGGTTTGCTGTCTGATGGTTATCTCTTAACATCATTTCTTTTCACACAATTCATGCATTTTATCTTGCAATACATCACACGGACAACCCCAATTCAACATGTCATCACCAAACCATAAGCTAGAAAATTAGTGTCACCATACGATATCACATAGTTCAGCTTGCAATTACCAATTTCAGCACGCCTTTCACACCATACCAAATGGACCCCACACGGTTCACTCCAATTCAGCATGCAATCGTGGACTCACGGACCAGAAATCTAGCACCGTCTTATGGCAACAACATTTCTAGCCTCAACCAACAAGCCAAGCACTAAGAGTTCACTAACACAAGACAATTTCCATAATTTCTAGGACAGCCAGAGAGCCATAAGACCATCCGTCACCTATGTCTAGCTCCAATGAGCCGAGAGACAACAAAATTGACTTCATCACTCATTCAAGGACAATTTTTAACATAAATTCAACAAACTGAGAAATTAGAAGGCTACCATGCCTAGACTTCACTCACTCACCGAGAAGCAAGAATATCATTATAGCATTGAACTTAGTAATTTCACTTACTTGTTGGCTTGATTGGAATAATTGAACCTCAATCTACTTGAGTGCTTGATTCTTGAGAGCTTTTGGGTGAAGAAGTTTCAGAGAAAAATGAATTGCAAGGTGAGATATGGGGTTCGGCCCAGAGGGAGAGGGAGAGAAAATTGGTGCTCAAGTCTTTTTAAAAGCTTTTGGGCTCAATATTGCTTGTTAATTGCCAATTGTGATAACCTCAATGATACTTGTCATTTGGTGTCAAAGCCTTGAACACTTGTCTTGCCAATCTAGACAATTGCTTCTTGCATGTGGGAGTTGAGGTGTAAAGTTTAGGGGAAATATGTCTATTTCCATGCAAATTGCATTCAAATTTTCGAAATTAGAAAAATTGAAATACCAAACCTAGCTCTATGCTTTTCGGTCATGGTGAAAAATAGGTGTCTAGTTCCACAAATCACATGAGTGAACATTTCATTAATGTCGCATAACTAGAATTAATATGTACAATGTATCTTTCGATTTACTAAAGTCATGAAATTATTGGCAACAATATTGAATGACAAGTTTAATTCTTATGATCACTAGACGGAAGATTGAAAAATTGTCCGATCTCAATATGTGACCTAGTATTACCATTTATTAACTAGTGTCACCCGCCTCTAACCGTGTTTGTTCCAATATTAATTCACAAGCTCATTGAACTCCGTACTCAATAATATTGAGCTTTATAGCCTAATTATTATTATCGGATAAGCAAAACCTAGCATGTCACACCTCAGAGTTGTGATACCCTGTGAATCAAGATGCCTTGAGAGTGTGGATGCCCCAGTGATGTTGGAGCATTTTTGAGACATCGAGTTCTTGTTGATATTATCGGTACCAAGTCGATTCTTGTCGATAGTATCGATTCCAAGCCGACTCTTGTTGATATTGTCGGTACCTAGTCAACTCATTGATCACAATGAACTGAAAGCTGTTTGGTTCCTTCAAAACATAAATGCCATTAATTATCCATTTTGAAAATGGTAAATTCATGGAGACTTTCAATCGGTTACATTTAATTCTCGTATATTTTCAAGGTTTAGTTAATGTCGTTCAAGTTTCTAGAATCATTATTTATGATTGTAAATGTTGTTTGTCTTTCCTATGAGTCTTTTGGTTTTCCAAAGAGTCTTAGTAATTACTCAAGCTTAGAGGGTTGTTCCATGCTCTATATAGCATGCTATGATGAATAACAAAAAGGAAGTCTTATTTGATTCAAAACTAATTGAGCCTTTGGCTGAAGAACAAGAAGGATTTCTTGTTTTACTCTTATCCCTTAAGTGGATTCCTACGGGTGGCGAGTATTGCTCTTATCTCTTAGGTTAATTACTTATGAGTGGTGAGTGACTATTTTATGTAAGTTATTACTTGTGTTGCCTCATTTTTCTCTATACTTTCTTCAGCTTCAAATTGGAGTCAGAGCACGGTTCAATGGCTAGTCGTCATCGATGTGGACCAAACGATGAGTCTTCTACGGCTCGAGAAAGAGACCTACGAGACGTGGAGGTGGATGATTGAAGGAGACAAGTGTAGCAATTGCAGGAGCGTTGGCAACGCTTTGAACTTCTGGAACGTGATGATTTGGGTCACGATTCAGAAGATGCTCTCTCTGACAAAGATGATGTTAACCCTTTCACTGGTGCTCGAAGTCATGCTTTAAGCGACGAGGGACTTCCTCGACATTATCATCGATGGTTCCATGAAAGTCAGCAAGATTCATATGTGAAGGTTGAAATTCCTGAATTTGAAGGGAAGATGCAACTGGAAGAATTCATGGATTGGCTACATGCGGTAGATAGAGTCTTTGACTACAAAGACATTCCAACTGATCGGAAGGTGAAGCTAGTCGCGATCAAGCTAAAAATACATGCATCTATTTGGTGGGAGCACTTGAAGAAGCAAAGAGCTCGTGAAGTAAGAAGCCGTATCGTCACTTGGGAAAAGATGAAGGAAGGATCGAAGAAAAAGTTCTTACTGACGAACTATCGGCAAGATACATTCCTCCAATTTCACAACCTCAAACAAAAGGCGCTATCCGTGGAAGAATATATGGCGGAGTTTGGTCATCTCATGATGCTTTGTGATATTTATGAGCCCGAGGAGCAAACTGTTGCCTGATACCTTGGTGGACTTTGCTTAGAAATCGGTAATGTTGTCCAACTTCAACCTTACTGGACTTATAATGATGTTTGTCAACTTGCTCTAAAGGTGGAACGGCAACTTAAAGAAGCTTGTGGTAGTAGCTCTCGGTATCGGGACAAGGAGGGCTATTCCAAAGGTGGGAGTATTTCTACTAGAGAAAGAACAGCCGCTTCAAAGTCCACTTCTAAGAATGAAGGAGCATCGAGTTCAAAACGCCCTAATTCTGTCAGGTGTTTCAATTGCCAAGGCTTTGGACATATTGTCTCTGATTGTCCAAATCGTAAGATTGTCTCTCTAGTAGAAGAAGAGCATGAAGAAGACAATCTTGAAAACTTCCCTAGTTCCAATGAAGGATCGAAAGGGGAAGACGAAGTTATCTATGGAGATCAAGGGGAATCTCTAATCCTTCGTCGGATCTTGAATGCTACTCCTAGTGAAGATAGTACGTGGCTTTGTAACAACATTTTTCACACTAGATGTATTTTCAATGGGAAGGTGTGTGAAGTTATTATCGATGGAGGAAGCTGCGAGAACGTAGTGGCTACAACAATGGTGGATAAGTTGCACCTCAAGACGGAGAAACACTCACAACCTTACAAGCTCTCTTGGCTTCGCAAAGGAAATGAGGTAAGGGTTGATAAATGATACCTTATTCAATTCTCCATCGGAAAGAAATATAATGATGAAGTATGATGCGATGTTGTTCCCATGGATGCTTGCCATTTGCTTCTTGGGAGGCATAGGCAATTTGATAGAAAGATTAATCATGATGGGTTCAAGAATACTTACGATGGAGTCAAAATCACTTTGGGTCCTTCCAAACTAGAGAGCACTCCTAAACCATCTAATGGGGAGAGAAATAATTTACCCTCTAAATCTGAAGTTAATAAATTTTGAGAGATTCTTTGGAGACATATGCTCTTGTGGTGTTAGAAGAAAATGAAGACCATTTTGTTGTTCCTTCTCAAGTACCACCTCTTCTTCAAGAATTTAAGGATGTTGTTCCGGAAGAAATTCCACCCAGTCTTCCGCCTATAAGAGACATTCAGCATTGCATTGATTTTTTTTCAGGAGATGCCATTCCAAACAAAGCTACCTACCGAATGAGTCCTAAAGAGCATGAAGAGCTTCAACGACAAGTGGATGAACTCTTGGCTAAAGGAATGGTGAGAGAAAGCATGAGTCCATGTGTTGTCCCTATCCTTCTCGTGCCAAAGAAGGATGGGTCTTGGCGTATGTGTATCAATAGTAGAGCGACGAATAAGATTACCATCAAATACCGCTTTCCCATTCCTCGACTTGATGATCTTCTCGATTATCTCCATGGCGCTACTATCTTTTCCAAGGTTGATCTTTGAAGTGGATATCATTAAATTCAAATGAGAACTGGAGATGAGTGGAAAACTACATTCAAAACAAGAGATGACCTTTATAAATGGATGGTTATGTTATTCGATCTCTCTAACACTCTGAGTACATTTATGCGCCTCATGAAACACATTTTCAAACCATTTATTGGCAGCTTTATTGTTGTTTATTTTGATAACATTCTTGTTTATAGCTCTACTCAAGAATAACACTTGGAGCATCTTTGTCGAGTTTTCAAGGTTCTTCGGGAGCAAAAGTTATATGCAAACTTGAAGAAGTGTCACTTCTTTACCGATAGCCTTGACTTTCTAGGCTATATTGTCTCTAAAGATGGCATCAAGATGGATCCTAGCAAGGTGGAAGCAATTATCAACTGGCCCGTTCCAACATTTATACATGACATTCGGAGTTTCCATGATTTGGCCTCATTTTATCATCGTTTTATCAAGCATTTCAACAACATTATTTCTCCTATCACCAAATGCTTGAATGGGGGGAGTTTCAAGTGGACCAAAAAGGCGCAACAAAGCTTTGAACTCCTTAAAAAGAAGGTAACCAAGGCTCTTATTCTTGCACTTCCATATTTTAATAAAGTCTTTGAAGTTGATTGTGATGCTTCCAATGTGAGGATTGGTGAGGTTCTCAGCCAAGAAAGAAAAAATATTGCATTCTTTAGCAAAAAGTTGAATAATTCCCGCAAGAATTACTCTACTTATGATAAGGAATTTTATGCTATTGTTCGAGCTTTGGATCATTGGCAACATTATCTATTGTTTAAAGAGTTTATTCTCTATTCGGATCATGAAGCTTTGAAGTATGTTCATACTCAACATAAGCTCAACAATCGACATGTCAAGTGAGTAGAGTTACTTCAAGCTTTCACTTTTCTTATTAAACATAAAGCTAGAACTCTCAACCGAGTGGCGGATGCCTTAAGCCATAGACATTCCTTGGTATCCACAATTCAAGTGAAGGTCATAGGCCTTGACATGATCAAGGGGCATTATGAAGATGACCCAGACTTTGGGAAAATTTGGAAAGATTGTTAGAGAGGTCTAATTCAGCAATTTTTATTGCAAGATGGAGTAGAAATAATTGCTTGTGCATACCGAGAAGTTCTCTAAGGGAAGCCATTATCAATGAAGCCCATGGTGGAGGCTTAGCCGGTCATTTCGGAAGAGACAAGACACTCTCTCTTGTCAAAGAAAAATTTTATTGGCCTCGAATGAAGAAAGATGTTATGAGACATGTGGAACAATGCCGAACTTGTCACGTTGCCAAAAGCCATTCTCAAAATACTGGCTCGTATACTCCATGACCAGTACCAACAGCCCCTTGGGAAGATGTGAGCCTAGATTTTGTGGTTGATTTCCCTAAAACACAAAGGGGTAAAGACTCAATCATGGTAGTCGTTGATCGGTTCTAAAAAATGTCGCATTTTGTATCAAGTAACAAGACCTTGGATGCTACTCATGTGGCAAATCTTTACTTTCAAGAGATTGTGAAACTATGCGGTATTCCGAAGATGATGACATCAAATAGGGACTCAAAATTTATTAGTCGTTTTTAGCGAACACTTTGGAAGAAGCTAGGCACCACACTTCAATTTAGCACTTCTCATCATCCTCAAATCGATGGGTAAACTGAAGTTGTTAATCGGAGTTTGGGAAATCTTTTGAGGAGATTAATTGGAAGTAACCTACATCAATGGGACCTTACTTTGGCTCAAGCTGAATTTGCTTACAACTAGTCTTCAAGCCAAACAACCGGGAAGAGTCCTTTCGAGATTGTGTATGGCAAAAATCCTATTAGTCCTATGGACTTAGCTCCACTTCCCATCTCTCATCATTTAGCGGAGATGCTGAGGAACATGCCAACTATCTATATCTAAAGAAACTTCATGAACAAATTCGGGAAAGGATAATAAAGCACAATGCGAAGTATCAAGCGAAAGCAAACAAGCATCGAAGGCCTATAGCATTTAAGGAAGGAGATTTGGTCTGGCTGCATCTTAACAAAAAACGATTTCCTCGGGGTTGACTCAGGAAGCTGAAGCCTAGGGCTGATGGACCTTTCAAGGTGCTACAAAGGATTGGGGACAACGCC
Organism: Syzygium aromaticum; assembly: GCA_024500025.1. Lineage (NCBI taxonomy): Eukaryota > Viridiplantae > Streptophyta > Magnoliopsida > Myrtales > Myrtaceae > Syzygium > Syzygium aromaticum. Next base: position 9,169,771 of record CM044888.1, on the reverse strand, counting down.
TACAAGTTTGAACTTTCTGGTAAGTATGCTGTTTCTGCAACGTCAATGTTGCAGATCTTTCTCCCTACCATGATGATGAACACTCAGAAAACTCAGGGACGAGTTTATGCACAGCAGAAGCGTCAGATGCCGGAGCATTTTTTAGATGTCGAGTTCTTGTCGATGTTTTCGGTACCAAGTCAGCTCTTGTTGATATTATCGATTCCAAGTCGACTCTTGTCGATATTATTGGTACCAAGAAAACTCGTCGATCACAACGAACCGAAGGATATTCGGTTCCTTCAAAACATGAAGGCCATTAATTATCCACTTTGGAAATGGTAAATTCATGGAGACTTCCAATCGGTTATATTTAATTCTCATATATTTTCAAGGTCCAGTTAATGTCGTTGAAGTTTCCAGAGTCCTTATTTATGGTTGTAAATGTTATTTGTTTTTCCTATGAGTCTTTTGGTTTTCCAAAAAGTCTTAGTAATTACTCAAACTTGGAGAGTTGTTCCATGCTCTATATAGCGTGCTATGATGAATAACAAAAAAGAAGTCTTAGTTGATTCAAAACTAATTGAGCCTTTGGCTGAAGAACAACACCGATTTCTTGTTTTAAACTTATCCCTTAGGTGGATTCCTACGGGTGGCAAGTATTGCTCTTATCTCTTACATTAATTACTTATGAGTGGCGAGTGACCTATCCATTTAAGTTCTCACTTGTGTTGCCTCCTTTTTTCTACACTTTCTCTTGCGTCACCCTGAAGTCGAGATGAGATGATATGCTAATAACGAATATGTTGCATGTCTATGTGTACGTGTAAATGCATATATTCACTCATGTCTATTAATGAACTAATTGGTGATAATCATGCAACACGATATGTTATACCATTTGCTTTCATTTGGGCGAATAATCTTATACAATATTTTTAATAGTTTCCATTGGCATATCATGATAGAAAAATATAGTATTGCTTTAGACTTACGTTGTTTGTCGGTGTCAGGTTGAGAGGTATGATGATCTCTTACAATAGACTTACAGATTTTATTTACCGAGTTTCGGCTCACTCCTTTATTTTCAGACTTGTATGATGGATCACCCTCTACCACTGCGCTTTGGAGTCCTTGTGTACTTTGATTGGGAATATCAAGTTGTGCTTATATCTGAATCAACGGTGCTATATACCAGGTGAAGTTTCACTGTATAGGTTGATGGAGAGTTTGTTGGATCACTTAATAAATAGCAAGTGGTGTACGAGAATAAAAAAGAAAATCAATTAAAAGTTTAGAGACCGCATATGTTGTTACCCTGAATACAAAAAGAGTTCCTAACTTTTTTTTTTTTTGGGTAAGAAGGAGTTCCTAACTTTGATTCCTAACTTTTGCTTGAAAATCAAATCTGTCCCTTTACCTTTATATTTTATCAAAAAAAAACCTCCACTTAATTTTAAAAAGTATCCCCATTAGGCGACCTCCATATAAGCAAATATTTAACCGTGTTAATGCCACGTCAGCAAGTTTAATCACTGGACCAATCCAAGGACGGTCGATGGGACTTCTCAAAAGCAAAGAGATGCTTTGGAATGACAAAAAATAGAGAGGGACAATTTTTACTTTTGAGCAAAAGTACACAGATCACGGTGATACTAACCATCAAAAATAGAAAGACGTAGGTGACACGGACAGGCACACCGTCGTTGGCATCCATCGCGCAGTGGTCACGCCACCTGGGCCACCTGTCACGATGGTTGCACAACTTGGATAAGCACCGTCGTGGTGATCACCTGTGATTTGAGTCTCTCAATCCTCACGCGACCTCGTCTATGTTCTTGATTTTATGGGTGGTCAGCCACCGCACCGGCCTTTGAGACCACGGTTGCCATGGTCGTCATCTATATGCAACACATTGCGACGGTGGTCACCCTCCTATCTCGGCGACAACCATCGCTGAGGTTGCCCTTCCAACTGAGATCCAGATTCAAACCTGGATTTCAACTACTATCTCTCCCTGTCTGTGCGACCATTGCAACAGAAACGATCACTGGAAGAGGGTCATCAGTCCGCAGCAACGACCTAGGTGGCGGTCATAGCTGAATGCGCAGGGCCACCGTGATAGCATAACTGCAACCACCGTCACCTTTATCTCAACTTTTTTTTTCAAAAGTTTTTTGCCAAGAATTTTGTTTTTGACTTTTCAAAAAAAAATTATTTGAGTCTATTTTTGTTTTGTTTTGTATTGTTATAATATTAACCGTTATGGTATACAATGTTTTACCAAGCAAAATATAGAATATAACAAATCCACCACATTTCTTACCACTCTTATTCTAATACTTGTTCTAACAACCAAACATAGCCTAATTGATGAATTATCGATACGCTCAGAGTTATGTTTTCCTAGTTTGATGCCTGAGTGATGATCATAGAACAAGCTTTTACGCGAATAGAACTTACAAAAGGCATTTGAGGAGCATCACTGAGAAACTGCTTATCCCTTTGCAGGCGAATCCAGATGTCTTTCGTGAGCCGATCTCGGCGTAGGAAGAATCGGTCCGGAGGGGGAACTCTCTCCTTGCCTCTTCACAAGCACTGATTGAGTTGCCTGCTATATCTGTCTTTTTAAGAAGATGGCCTCCTAATTTTCTTAATATCTATACTAAAATATGACATGACACTTTCTCCAGCATGATAACACACTTGCTCCTTGCAAAATTTTGTGTTAGCTGATTTCTTGATCAGCTAATGATCATCAAAATGTATAATCTCTTTAGTAGCACTTAATTGCACAAACTCGACAAGTTTTATGACTTAGTTACACTTTTTAAAAATTTTAGGACTTAATTTCGTTAAAATTTTTAGGATTTTCAGTACATTTATCCATTTTACTAATGACATCATGCTCATCGAAATTAACTATTCATTTCCGCTGTTACCTCACTGAAAACCCACTGGTTATATTGTAACTTTTTAGCTCGTTGAATTAGCACAGGTATGTGAAGGCGACTAGGAAACATGCAAAGTAAACTACGCATTTTTGGCCAATCTCGGGACTAACGCACTACAAATTAATAAGGTACCAATATTTACCCAGTAAAATAAAGTGTTTCTTGTCATTTCAATTCCCAATATGGAAGTCCATTTAAAAATTCTCTCTCATTGCGAGTTTTTGTAATTATTATTGACAACAAATTAGCCTTATATATCAATGTGAAATGAATTATAATATGTTCAAGTCAAGTTTGGTTTGATTTAAAAATTAGAAGTGATGTCACCTTGCCCAAGTGATACAATTCGTTTTTTGATATAAAGGAGTCCAAGTGACACCAATTTAGATACAAACGATAGTATGGCTGATATATATATATATATATATATATATATATATATATATATATATATATATATATATCAGAACCCACAAAAGGGGTGTTATATATATTTGTCAACGAGAAGTTTTATTTGATTTTCAAAGTACTTAAACATAAGAACCCACAAAAGGGGCACGAAGACTAAACAAATCCTATTAGACTTGAGAGAGAAGAGCTACCCAATTAAGAGAAGGAACATTTTGTTTTTGGGCCTTAGCTAACCAGTCCGCAACTTGGTTCGCCTCTCTTGCGCAATGGACTAACGTGAGATTTGAAAAAAGCGCAACAATCGTCGAGCCTCCAAGATAAGCACACTGATTTCCCACAGTATTTGATCTTAGCACTTCACGGCTGTACTAACTCTGAACCGTCTGACTCAAGCTACAAACACTCATTACTTCTAGACATGAGATACTTGAGAGCTTCAACAGGTGCTAGGGGTTTCTGCCTGCATCGCAGAGGAAATCGGTTGCAGATTTTGTGAATCTGTCAGGGAGAGTCACTGATGCATCTCCGAACAACACAGGAAGTGGCTCCGGTTGTTGATGTTGTAACATACGACCCGTCGATTGATCTTTAAAGCTCGTCTCGTCGATGGAAGCCAAACCCGAGGTAAGTATACTGGTTCTATTTCAAGGTCCACTTTCGAAAATTGCTGATCATATTGTGAACCTATTCCACCAGATTTGCTGGGTTTGGGAGTTGAAGTAGAAAGATAAAATTGTTTCTTGCCTTCCAGATGAATTTGAGAACACCTGCAATAGTATCAATGGAAGGTAAGTTTATAGAGTGTGTCCGGATATTTTGTAACCATTCCTCAATTCGCGATAATCCTTGACGCGAGATCTTAATATGTATTGTAGGATCTGTCCAAACTGGTGTTGTCCATGGGCATAGCAAAAATAAGTGTTCAATTGTCTCCGCTTCTTGATGGCAGAAAGGATACGTAGGCTCGGGTATAATACTCTTACTAAATAAATTATCTATCGTGGGAAGTGCCTTTTGACATTTACTCCTACTAAATAAGTTAGGGAGAAGCACATAACAAGTACCAAAAGTTGTGTACAATGTTCAATTTAGTGCCAAAAGTTTTTTTTTTTTTGGATTACTTAAGTGCCACTTTTATAAAAAAAAACCTATAACTTTAGTGCCAACTTCGATCTAAATAGCCGGAAATCCGACGTGGCCATATTTTATTAATTTTTTAGTCCTACATGGCTCACCAGCATGCCCAATCAGCATAGAACTCCTAAACGATGTCGTTTAAAAGTTATAAATAGCGATCATTGGAGTGTCAAATTTTATTTAAAGTGATTACTTTAGAGCTGGTCATTGTTAAAAAACGATTACTTCAATACCGGTCGAATTGTGCAATGTCATTTTGAACGTTCACGTGAACTAGATTTTTAAAAAAAATATGCCAAGTGATATTAAAAATTTTAATTATAAGGCCACGTAATCAATTTAGCCAGAATTAATACTTAAGTGATCGTTTTTCTCCAATTTAGCACTTAAGTGATTCAAAAAACCTTTAGACACTAAAGTGAATATCGTACACAATTTTTGGCATTTCTAGTGTTCTTCTCCCAAATAAGGTTTCTCTGTAAAGTAGCTTGATTTAGAACCTATCCACACTCAGTTGTCCTGTGTGGTTTGAATTTTCAGAAGTTCTGTTAATATTTCACTCATAATTGGCTCATCAAAGACCCTACATAGAATTTGTTTGTCCCATCTATCCTCATCCTTCATAATCAGTTCGGCCACTTTTGTTGTCACGCCCCGAATCTCGACAGGCTCGCGACACCCCTTCAATAGCTGTATTGAATGTGACATCCCAGAACGCATCGCCGACCCAAACGAAACACTCAAATTAAATCACGAGCGGAAGCAAATTTAAATTAACTCGGACAATAGCCAATGACGACAGAATAGCACTTGCATAAATCAAACAGTTGCTTACAACATCCATAAACATAGCATTAAATCACGTTCATCAAAAGCGGTAGTGATTGGGTAGCCTACTTCACTATATAAAAAGGGGACATCCACAAAAGCAATAAAGCATCACATGCCAACTTGCATGTGATCAAGTCGGGCTCCATCCCTTACTGAACATTTCACACTTTCACAAGACCTGCATCAACACGTCTCAAGTCAGCTCTCAGATTAAGCCGGACTGCATCCCTCACTGGATATTTCGCATGCACATACACCACATCACAATTCGACATTCTCACACGTATATTCAATCAATTCATTCACATTCAATTTGCATGCGTGGCCGAGCAACTTTCCACGACCTAGGTCAACACCCTACAAGTCAGCCCTCCGATCAAGCCGAGCTCCATCCCTCACTAGACCTTTCATATTTTCCCACGACCCGCGTCAACACGCCTCAAGTTAGTCCTCCGATCAATTCGAACTCCGTCCCTCACTGGACATTTTGCATGCATATACACCACATCACAATTCGCCATTCTCACACGTCGTACAAATCTAATTCCAATAACAAACTTATCACACTAACCCACCAATTCAACACTCAATCGGCCCAATCAAACGTTAATTTCATCCACACTCGCCACGAAAATTCGATCATCGTACCCACATAATTTAGCCACTAAACATGCTGCATAAACACCACAATTTAATCTACCAATTAACTACATTTATAAATTTTCTCTAACCCAAGTTTAACCCATAAACAGGTATTAATCACACCCTTAACAAGTCTAAAGATACCCATTATACTAAGTAGGGTTTAGGAAGTCACTTATCTAAATTTGGCTCGAGAAAAATCCACACGAACTTGAAATGGCCCGAGTGAACAGTGACAACTTGGCGCAGGCGAGGGCGCGACGGGTAAAATGGTTGGCAAAACTCGACACGGCCCTCGACCTCCGCCTAAGACACTCGACCACGATTGGGCAAGCGGCCAGGCACACGAGTGAGCAGCTAGGCACGACATGGGCACGGCTGGGACGGCTTGGCCATGGGCAAGGGCAGTCGGCAAACGGCCGGGATGCGTGGGTAACGGGCTCGACCATGGCTGGGCAGTCCACGACCGGGCACTCGACTGTAGTCATGGCCACGGGTTAGTTTCGGCTTGGAATTGGCCTAGTCAAACCCGGGCCCGCAGTTTGGAACCAGCTCGGAACTGCCGGTTCCGAGCCAGGTTCCAAAAAAAAAAAAAAAAACCTGCATCAAGGCCTGCACGTCTGCAGGCCTTACTGCTGCGAGCCTGTGGCCTGTTGCCAAAAGGCTGTCTTGGCAACGGGCAAAATTTTTAATAAAAAAAAAAAAACCCTCGCAGCAGGGCCTGCACGTCCGCAGGCCCTACTGTAGTGAAGGCTGCCCTGGCAACGCTGCAACGGGCAAAAATTTTTAAAAAAAAAAAAGATAACTGTTGCAAAATTTGCAACTGTTATCTTTTTTTTTTTAATCCTAAATAGTAAATTTTCTTCTAATTTTTTTCTTATAAATTCTCTCAATACTCACAATTCTCTCAAATTTTCTCAAATTCTTTCAATACTCACAATTCTCTCAAATTCTTTTAAATTCTTTTCTCTCAAATTTTCTCAATACTCTAAATTCTCTCAAATTCTCTTAATTTTCTCAATCCACGCAATTCTTTCTTAATTCTCCCAATCAATCCGTTCAATTCTCCCAATCCACTCGAAAAATGGCAAGTGGAAGTCAAGTGCCAACTAGCAAAGGTAAGAGTATCATGACGGAATCCCATCATTCTTTTGATCCCTGTGATTATGCAGATTTTTAAGATAATGAAATCAACATTTTTCCCAATGTGGAGCGCGTCCCGACGCAAGAAAGTTTTCATCCTCCTACCGAAATATCTACAACAAAGGAGGCGGAATGAGAATTTACATCTGACATTTGGAATCACTTCACGAAAATGGAAATGTTTGATATTAGTTAAAAAAGGTATGATATAATTTATAAATATTGTGGGAAAATATATAAATATACAGGTGGACAAGGATATAGAACATTCAAACGACATCTTAGGACCAAACATCCAACTGAAACGGGAATCGATATCGGGCAACAAAAAATTTCTGAGTACATCAATCCTAACACTTCCCATTTATTTCGTTTTAATGAAAAAACTTATAAGGAAGAATTAGGCAAATTTGTTTCCGTTGAGCATTTAGTATTTAATTTTGGAGAAAGATTTGGTTTTAATGAATTTGTACAAAAAGCATGTGCTCCACAAGCAAAACGTGTTCCTAAAAATTCACTTAAATGAGTAATTAAAGATCTTTACAAAAATGGAAAAAAAAGATTTACAAAACTTTTTTATGCAATTTAATGGATGCGTGCATATAGGTAGTGATATTTGGAGTGATCATTGGCAAAATCATTCTTACATGGGCATAACATGTCATTGGATAGATGATAATTGGAGTATTCAAAAAAGAGTTATTACATTTAGAGTTTTCGATGGTAAGTATACGGCAAATAATATTTATAGAATAATTAGGCAAATTTTAGAAGAATATTATTTGCTTAACAAAATTTTTTCAATTGGTTTTAATAATGCCGCGACAAATGCCGCGACAAATACCGCTTCAATTGCCGATTTAAAAAATATTTGTAAACCCGCTTTTGGCGGAAAATTTTTTCACGTTAGATATGCTTGTCGTGTTTTAAATTTATGTATACAAGATGGTTTGAAAACTCTTGATATTTTTCTTGAACCAACAAAAATGGCGATTCAATTTTTATGGAAACATCCCAAAAAAATGAAAGAATGGGGTAGATTTTGTAGAGAAAATGACAAAAAGCTAAAAAGATTTCCAAGAGATGTTCTAACTCGTTGGAATTATACTTTTCACTTGCTTAGTGAATCTTTAACATATAAAGATTTATTATGTGCATTCATTTCTAATAATATACCTCAGATTAATTTATACCCACAAGAGTGAGATATTTGCAAAAAAAATTTTAGATGTTTTAAAGGTTTTTAATGATGTAACTTATACTTTGTCCGATGTTTATTATTCTACTGCACATTTATTTTTAGTAAAGTGTATTAATATTGTCAGAATTTTTGATGAATATGAAAATGATGTTGAATTACAACATACTATAGTTGTAATGAAAATGAAGTGGCTACATTATTATAGCGAAATTCTCATTATTTATTTAGTTGCTTGTGTTTTTTATCCGCGTTGCAAATTGGATGGCTTAAGTGATTTTTTGCATATGTATTATCAATGTTTACATTATGACACGATAAATGTTACAATCATAGTACGTGAAGTTAAAAACGTAGTAATAGAATTATATAATTAATTTTATACGAAATATAATTTAGGTGATATTAGATCTTCTCAATCTACGGAGACACAAAATGACAGTACAATTAATAGAGGGTACCAACTTTTATTACATAGACAAAAAAAACAAAAAGGAGTAATAGGAAATATTTCTGAATTAGAGATTTATCTAACTGTTTTATTTGAGTTTATTAAATCTGAAGGTAGTACAGATTTTTTAATTTTAGATTGGTGGAAGAGGCATGCAAGCCAATACCCAATCATTTCTCTTATTGCAAAACAAATTTTTTCAGCCCCTTGCTCCACAGTTGAGGTCGAACAAGCATTCAGTGCAGGAGGTAATATTTTGGACGAACATCGTTCAAAATTAGCTCCAGAATCTGTCACACCCCGTACCCCAGGAAGCGCGAACATCCCACGAAGAGGTCGAATTTGATGCGACGTCCCAGAACGCGTCGCCGACCCAACGCTCAACAATCAAATAAACATCTCACATGCAAAAGCGACATATATAAATATATATGTACACCCATACACGAACAAGATAACCAAAGATAGCACGGTACTAAAACCATCATATTAAAAACATATATATTATAAGAGCCAAAACGGGCAAACAACCATCAACCAAAAGAGGGTACGAGGCATGGTGGTCCACACCATATTTAGCCGGGGCTCCTCTCAAAACGAATCGGCACACCTGCCATCCTCAAAGCCGGGGGTCTGAAAATGTGGGTTATTACAACCGTGAGACGAATCTCAGCGAGTACAACCCCTAAACCTAAGCTAGGCTAACATGTATTCTCCCGACAGGTATAATACAGTCAACAAAGTAATATCAATCACAATCATTCTTTGACCTGGGCCCTCGGGCCCTAGTCACTTACCTGGCTACCCCTACAGGTTAGCATTTTAATATAATACTCAGTTCACATACACGAACATGCTAATCACACATACGTCATATGCATGCTCACGCTTATTAGTGTTCGAATCACATATCATTCACTGAGTCTCGCATATTCGCATATGGCCCATGCATTCTTATGCATGCTTATGCTATTCTTGTGCCAAAATCACATCTCAGCCCACTGGCCCACACAAGCATACTGGCAAATGCTCAATTTATTATTACAACCCGAAGGCCACGATCCGAAGGCCCACAATTGTTAATCCGGCCCGAAGGCCCACAACTCTCCGCGGCCAACGTAAAAAAAATGCATCACATGGCCCAATGTCTCTAGCCTGCTACAAAGTGCATGAGATGCAACACCAATCTCTTTACAAACCAAAGCCTACTACAAAATACATGAGGCCGGTCGTTTTCTGAACGTATCAGGCATCGTCCTGCTACAAAGTGCATGAGGATAGCACGATCCAAAGGCCTTGAGTGATCACACGACACACTGCCAATTTTTATCTGAACCCGCCGTAAAATGCATCGGGCAATTAGGTGATCACATGCTCATGGCAGGCACGCATTTCCACATAATTTCATCACATGCCCCACTCTCGGCATACACAATGCGTGACCATGAAAAATGCAACATGAACATCAGCAAGGTACAGGCACTCAATCAAATCAAAGCCACCACAGGGTGCCCAATTTATAAATAGCACGCTCACTTGGCCAATTAATACCGTGCGGCCCAATTCCGAATGTACAATTCAAAGCCATTAATTGGCCAATCACATTCCGCACGATTCAGCCATACAAGCACGCAACATGGCATTTCACAATTAAGCATAACTAATCACCAATCAATCAACAGCCAATCACTCTGGGTAATCCCGGCTATTCAGCTAATAATTCTTGTTGTCCACTATAATCCGGTACATTCCTCAAAAATGCGGACAGCCACTATTTCCTCAATCCATGCCCAATAAATATTTATAATAATCCCACTAAATTCCTAGGATTTTATTTCCACCAATCAGTCTTCAATCCAGCCCGAAATATACATTGATACTACCTAAACCAGTCCAAAATATACCGATAATACCTAAGTCAGTTAGAAAAACGCACTATCAGTCCCAATTCGGGTTTAGGAGGTATACTCACTTAATTCTAGACCACGACGATGAAGAACAGCAGCCGATCACCGATGAACAGTGGAACCAACGGCGGTGTTCGAACGGCGGCCGTACAGACTTGTACGGACACGTACAACCGGGAGAAAACGGTGGCTGGCGAGACGGCGGTGGCTAACATGAGCGGCCGTACAGACGGTGTATGGACGGGAAGGAAACCGGTGGAGGGAGAGAGAGAAATCGGGAGAAGGGGCTGCTAGTCGAAGGAAATGAGGGAGGAGAGAGAGAGGAGGTTAGCTGGTCAAATATAGTGGCCTAGGAACGCCACGTGTCGCCGATCCGGGTCATTTGACCAAAATACCTCTAATCCAACGGTCCTTATTCAATCATATCCAATAATTGAGAGGCAAAAAGGTCTTTAGCTCCAATAATACAGCTGATAACCATAAATAATTATCCTAAATAATTTCCCAAAAATTCGGACAAAAAATAGCCCAGGGGCAAAATGGTCATTTTGCAAGAAGAGTTTGAAGAAGAAAATGCTCAATATGATAACATGCAACAGGAGTTTGAAGAAGACACTGCTCCAAATGTTGAAAACAATGACCATGATCAGAATGCAAAAGATGCAGTTCCTTCAACAACAATTTCTGCAGACTTCCCTTTTGAAGGCACTAACTGTGAAAACAGTTCAACTGAAGCTCCATCAAGAGGCAAAGGGAAGGAAGCAGCTTCTGTTGATGTTCAAACCACTCATACTCCTTCTGGTTACAACATCTCTTCTTCCATGTCAAAGTATGTAGCCATGACTGATTTAAGATTGAGACAAACTGCAGTTCATAATGAAGTTCGGGAATTTCGCAATGAACTCAAAGAGGGAATTCAGGAAATCAAGGACTTAATGGCAGCCAGATTCAACAATTTAAAGGCTCAAGTGAGAACTAATATACAAATTGCAGGTATCAATACTGTAGGACAGATTCATCAGCTCTCCTCACACATTAAGCAACGATTAAATCAAATCTCTAATTTCCATCTTGTCTAAGTACCTTTCCTTTCTGCACCATTTGGAACTTCATCGTCTAAACTTGCCGGACCCTCAGCTCCTCCAGAAAATCAGGAAAATTGATCTCATTCATTTCCAACTTATCATTTCTAAACTCTTTATTGATCTTACTTATGTGTTTGATTTTATGAGAACTTTGCAATGGTTGTTTGACTTTTGGTTATTATGTGAACTTTGTCTATCAACTTTGAATACTGCTATCTTATTACATTAATTATGATGCTTATCCTTTCTGCTGATGTCAAAAAGGGGGAGAAGTATTATAAAGAATGGATGTGAATGTAAGTAATATGGGAGTGGTAGAATATAAACTGCTATAGGCAGAATATGAACTTCTATATATTGTCATATTTCAGAGCTTAAAAATATTTTATATGCTTCGAAAATTATATCATCTAAGTAGACTATTGTCACGCCCCGAACCCCAACGAGCTCGTGACATCCCCTGCTCTAGTCGAAATGATGCGACGTCCTAGGAACGTCGCCGACCCAACCCAAACATCAAAGCCACATGCGGAAGTGAATAACAAAACCCCGGACAGAAAGATGACGACAACGGGGTAGAACAACAAAACAATCGAGTAACCACATATTTAAACAACACCGAATATACAAACATTTTATTACAGACATAAACAGTACGCTAGCATTCGAAATCACCGCTATAATAAAAGATCAGGGTTTGGTTAACTTAATTTCCCTATGGGTCAACCCGATTAACACAACCCCTAAAACACCCTAGGGAAAAACCTAAGGATCGCCCTCTTCCATTCTGTTTCTGAATCTCTGGCTTGAACCTCTGGAAACTCACCTACAGCTCCCCTAGGCACCAAAAGCAATTCCTCGAACTTCCAAAAAGAGGAGGCAGACTTCCTGGGTTTATGGCTGGGGGTCTGAAATTGTGGATTATACAACTATGAGACGAATCTCAATAAGTGTACAACCCCAAACCCCACGTAAGCACTCACGTATCGCTAGACGAAAACACGCATAACACACAATCTATCAACCAAACTAACAATCACACGCGACCCTACCTGGAATTCCTCATGCACATCCCTACACGTTAGTCAACCACACAGCCAGTATGCCATAGAAATACATCACAGCCGTGCGCGTGCCCCGATTATAGAGCAAAACCCACTTGGGCACGTCCCATACCATGCCTAGCAGTTTTTTACCCCATAATCGAGCATCATACCACGCGATACAAACACACTCGCACACCAACTCACACCACACGTCACTTTCTCAAACCTCGCACCCCAAGCCAATTCCCGCTCATTCTCAACTCTTCCACCACTATCGTGCCAGCGTAAAATGCATCAGGTCAACGGTCTTCTGACCTCGTCAGGCATTGACACCCCGTCGGGCCGGGCATCGTCACCTCGTCAGGGACAGCATCGTCCCGCGTAAACGTACACGCCTCAAGACGGATCCTTTTCAACCAATTCCACATTTCCATCTCCTCGTTCTACTCAAACCACACTTACACACGGCCAACAATCGCACGGCCAAACATACATACCTCACACACATACATAGCCACGCACCAATTCACACGTCACGTACACTTCACAAACACACGTTCTCGTCACATGAACACCACACGATCACACATATTTAACACGCAAATCCAATCCACATTCACACCACCGTATCACATTCAGCCCAAGCACAGTTCAGAACACATTCCCAATCAGCCCACAATCACAACTACACAATCAGTCAATTAAGCCCAATTTAGCCATAACAATTCCAATTAATCACACAAATTAACCACGATCGGTCCACACATCACAGCCACACCATTACACATACGAACTCATTCAAGTATCAAACTACCCATCAAAATACCACAATAACACCGAATAATTCTCGAGAGGGAGAAAAACCAAAAATATACAAAATCGGGTCTACACTGGGCAGTTGCGCAGTAACCGAAATCCATTTGAAATAAATAGTAAACCAACTCCAAAAATCATGAAATTTGGATATGTTGTACAAAACATCTTGATGAACATTTTCCGTGAAGGACTCAAAACCCAGATCCAACTGTAAACACCTCTTTTTAACACTCAAAGTCGGACAAAATCAGATTCGCTCGGACAGCCCTCAGGCCATCAAAATACAACTCATTCAGTATCCAAATCATTTTTGAAAGCCTTGAAATTTTTATATATTATAGCCACAAATGTCCCCAACAATTTTTGTGAAGAAAGTATTTTGAAAATAGGCCCGGAAAAATTTATAAAATTTCAAACAGACCCGAAGGTCGGATGAACAGTAAATCGGGCAGTTTTATTTCGGTCCAAAGATGGACTTCCGAATGGCATCAAATTATTTCCAAAAATTCCCAAATTAAATTATGTCATACTTCAAGATGTTGGAAACAACTTTTATGAAGAATACTTCATCAAATTCGGGCCACAAAAGCCACAGTAAAAATAGAAAAAACTAGTGACGCAGCAGCCACCTAACCGGAAATCAGCCAACAACCACAAATCGAACTACCATTCAACTAAACCCGAACCCTAAATGAGCCTAACAATACCCGAGGTCCTAGGAGACATTTGGAGAGGTCACTTACCTAAGAAAGGCGAGACGAACAGCTGGATGGGTGGTTGAAATGGGTGGAACAGCAGCAGCAGCAATAGCAGCAGCGGCGGCGGCGGTGATGAGAGGAAACGAAGATGAAGAGAGAGAGAGAGAGAGAGAGAGAGTGATCGTGGGGGTGTTGATGGCCAGTGGTGATGGGTTGGAAATGAGGAGAGAGAGAGTGAGTGGGTTTGACTAAGTTGAACCAAAATTTCCAAATGCTTAAATTGCCCTTGAACACTTAGCTCACACTAATCATTATCTAATAATTGAGGGGTATTTTGGTAATTCACTAGGCTGCATTATTGGGCTGATATTATCCATAAAATATCCCCAAAATAATTTTCCAAAAATTCGGAATCCCCAAAATTAGGCCTAGGGGCAAATTGATCATTTTCTGGTCCCGGGTTGAAATTCCATTTTTCGCCCCGTGCCAACCCCAAATGTGTGTGGCCAACATAATATGGTGTCGGATTCATGAAAATAGCCTCTTAAGCCTTCGAAAGTCTATTGCAAAGTCCAGGGGATTAAAATAATATTATTTTTCACTTCCGAGCCAAAATTTCAATTTTTGACCGTAACGACTCTAAATGTGCGTGGCCACCCTAAAATGGCATCGGCATCGAAAGATAATCTCATACGGCCTCAAAATCAACATCGGGGTCCAGAAGGACAAAATCGTAATTTTTCCGGTCCCAAACCGAAATCCATTTTTTTTGCAGAAATGGGTGGCACCAAGGTTGGCCAAGCCAAAAACGTCATCGGCCACTCAAAATTGTCACTTTCAAAATTCTCCATTCCCGGGCCCGAATTCCAAGAAATGACTATAATTGAACAATCGCGACTTTAATTTATCTCTTGCTAACGGGTGGCTCTCTGGGATTATGCGTTCTCGACCCGTGACCGACACCAAGTCAAATCACATTTAAGTTTACTCGAACCAAGGCGACCTCGATTGTCATATAATTGCGAGGGTTTGTCGCTAGTTCCTTTCGGACACGATCAATCAAATAGATCGCTCTCTGTTGGCCCAACACATTCTCGCGTCAATCTTTATAGTCAAAGGTCGAACCCGGGTTGAGTTCTTTGGTCGTACGAACTCAATCCCATAATAACCTTACCCCTAAGGTTAGCATCCCATGAATGCGCATTTCCGGGCGAGATCTCACTATAGTGCATTGATCAATTTCATTTCTTAAATCCCGGAAAAAGGATAAAAAATTCAGACTGTTACAACTATATTTTATATATATATAGTTTTGTCATCATCAAAAAGGGAGAGATTGTTGAGCAAAATCCCTAATGAGTTTTGAGGAATGACAAAACAATCTATTACTGACTAGATTAAGTTATTTGATGCAGGTAAATGCTAAGTCATGAGACTTAGTCGATGAAAGGACTTTGTCATCAGATTCAAAATTACTCGTCAGACTCAATAAATATTATTTTTAGCATGTTTATGCAGGATATTCAAATTGATATTTTAAGATATCCAAATTGGTAATCACAATATTGTTCCTCATATACGAAAAACTACACTTATGGAAACCTTGATTTGATTATATGGGCAATCAAATCAATTGGAGATAATGGTTCTTCTTTTAACGGCTATGCATCCTATTTTGGAAAGAATCTCCAACGGGTTGATTTGGAGATCAATCCTCTGAAAATTGTCCAACAGATAGATTGGAAGCAGAAAAGTATAAAAGGATTGCAAACGACGTACGAGAAAACAAGAACCAGAATTGAGAATTCCAAAGTTTAAATAGAGCTTTGATCTTACATATTTGTGATTACTGTTTTCCACGTTGTATTTTTAGAAAGAAAATTATTTGAGTGAAAAGTGTACGTGATAATGTTATCTATTATCCGAGAAGCACAGCTCTTGTAATCTTCTGGTGATTCAATAGTAAAATACAGCCAACAGGCTGCTAGCGTGGAAAGTGGACATAGGCTCAATAAAGCCGAACCACTATAAAGATTTGTGTGCAGTATTCTTTATCCCTAGACTTTTATTTATTATTGCTGAAATTATACTACACACATACCTATCAAACAAGTTCATCAGAACATCGTCTTAATCATTAGACGGAATCATCTGACAATAATTTATATATAAGTTTGTTATACGAATGCATATGATATTAATCATATGAGTTGTTGACCTAGACTATATTTATTCCGCATATTGAAATCATACAATTTTAGTAAAATCATCTATTCACTCCCCTTTAGGTGATAGTACTAGCCGTAACACTCATAATTGATGCATCACCTCTTGCACTATAAGAATGTTATCATGGATTTATCTCCCTCCTGCAAAGGCGCTTTGTTCCCCTGCTATAAGGTTAGGAAGCCAAGATTTCATTCAATTGGCCAAGACCTATGAAATATTTTTATATACAAAATTACACAAGCTAATAGGGCAAAATTAATCCAATTTCTCTAGGTTATAACTTTTGGGTTAATACCATGAAAAATTCAAACTAGTATATATGTGACAAATTTACTTCAAACTAATTTTTTGACTACCAAAAACTCTAAACTTGTAAACCTCTAACAATTTTACCTTTTGTTAGTTTATATTAAATTTTATCATTAAATTTCCGAATTTGATGACATGTGGAAATTGACTCATGTACCAATATGGGGTTTTGTCCTCCACTTGTCACAAGTTTTCTAGTTTATGGCTTTTTATGGCATTAATTCAATTTAATTGAAAGTAAATTTATCATAGATATACCAGTTTAGGATTTTTAGTGGTCAAAAAATAATTTAGGATAAATTTATCATAAATGTACCGATTTGTGATTTTTTATGATCAAAAAATTAGTTTTGGATAAATTTATTACAAATGTACCAATTTAAGATTTTTGTGGTATTAACCCTAAACTTTTGAAACCAGAGGGATGTGAATTTTATTCAGTTGTAGGTTAGAAGCCCCCAAATTAAAAAAATCTCTCACTTCATTAAACATTCCCTACTTAATTTCTTTTAAATGATGCTGATAAAATTGACCATTTAGACTATCTGGACCTAGTGCTTTCACACGTCCCATCTAAAAAAATGTCTTTTGTACCTCTTCAATTGTAATATCTATAGTAAGCCTTTGATTCATCTAATTTGTGACAAGAATTGGGCATTATTGTAAAATTGGGTTGAAGCTCGAGGTCCCATTGACCTCTATAGGTCTTTAAAGAAATCAACTGTCATTTCTTTAAGCTTTCTTGGGTCTCGAATCCATATATCCTTAGCTTTTTACAATGTTGAAATTCTGTTTCTCAGTCTCCTTTGAATGGTCGAAGCATGAAAGTACTTTGTCTTTTTATCACCCTATTTCAACTAACTAATTCTTGATCTTAAGATCCACCAAGTCTCCTCCTATCACTATTAATTTTCAATTTGTGCCGTCAGTTTCTGCACCCTACTTCTATCAAAATGCAAATTTTAGTTGTTGACAATGCGCTGAAGCTCACCATTCAATAAGTTTATCTTCTTTTGGCTATTAGGGCTTCTTGATCCAGTTAGCCAACTCTAGCGACATAGTTTTAGCTTTCTCACCAAAGTCAGCATTTTTCAAGATTGAAGAGTTTCATACTTCTTTGACAATTTTTTCTTCATTTTCAAGCCATAATACTTTAAATTTAAGTAATAAGTGTATTGAAAGTCCTAAAACTTATCCTAAAAATTTAATGTATATTCGTGACAAGTTTTAGGACTTCATTGCATTTTTCAAAAGTTTTAAAACTGAATTGTACTCTCGTCACAAGTTTTAGGACTTTCAATATATTTATCCCTAAATTAAAATTTTTTCTTCCTCTTGACTAGTTTTATTGAAAGGGATAGAAAAATAGGGTTCTGATCAAAGCCAATAGCTGAAATTGCAAATGCTTCAGCTTTGGGGTACATAATTCTCCATTTCCTGTTGTAAACCACCCTATCTAATTTCTTCTTAACATACTCATCTCCATCTTGATTATTAGCCAAAGTAAATGCACAACACTTGCTTTCTACATTCATCAAACAACACGCATTTAAGAAGTTTCTAAAGGCGTTTAGTCTATAATGCTCTGCCATTCTTTTTTCCACTTTGTCCTAATGGTATAGATTTTCTTTAAAATCACCTAAGCACACCTAAGGTAGGGTATTTAGGGAGTATGTATCTTGCAACTTCTCCCATAAGATGAGTCTTTCCCAGTATACAGCCGATCCATGGACAAAAGTAATTCCGATCTACTTACTCCTCTCGGTATCTTCATAAATCCCTTTAGAGAAATCATTTGAAGCCGAGTTCACAGTAATAGGTTTCATAACATTCCACACTAGAGCCAAAGCCCTAGCAATCCGAATTGGATTCCCCACATAACAATTCTACAATTTCAAATTTCTTTTCAGTCTTTGAATCACTAAATCCTGATTTTTGGTTTCCATCGAGAACTCCACACTAGGCCTTTCTTGAGCCACAATGGCTCATAAAGGTTGGACTGTCAAGGATGTGCCCAAATCCCTGGCAGTTTCAACACAATAGCTTCATTTGTAACCTGATGGCTTATTAGGGGTAGCCAGTAGAGCCCCTTTTCCCAATTCCATCGCTATTCGGACCGGGATTTACAAGAGTTCAATTTCATCTAGCAATTGCAGACTGGAATTCTGCAGTTCACATGGGCAATCCCTTCTTCCTTTTTTATTGTCTCTAACATTTGGCCTTTTCTGTTTCCTCTACAGGGTATCCCTTGCAACCTATGATGAAGGGAGCTCTAGGAGCAAAGGAGGAGTTGAAGATGGGGGGGACAAAATCTTTTAATCCTTGTGTAATTGAAAGGGACAGGAGTAAGTTTTCTTTTGCCTCTTTCTTCTTGTAAGTTGTTATGGTGAATCTGGGGACTACTAGTTTCCCTATGGAAAAGCATAATTTGCCCAGAATTAACTGGAGTTTCGAGCACCATTTCATCGTATAGACTGTCCTTGGTGATTTCTCCATAAAAAAACCTTCTAGAAGGGACCTTTAGTATTGGCCTCAACCTTTAACCGTGATCCGAATAGAAGGTTGTCACCATTGGAGAAAAATTCTTTATCGTAAGGCATTTCTTTGCAACTTTTGTCATAGCGACCAATTCTACCACACTTATGGCAGAAAAGTGGGAGCCGTTCATACCTGAAGTCTAGACAATATTTCTTTCCCCCAAAACTAGAGATCATTCCAAAGAGTAATGAGGATGAGAGTTCCAAGGTAACCCTTGCCTTTCCCACTACAATAGTGCATAACCTTTAGTTTCAATTTTCACCTTTGAGACCTCACTAATATTCTCAGCAATTTTTCTAATAACTTCTTCCGTCCTCCCTTCTATGGGCAACCCATGAATTTGCATCTAGCAAAAGCAAGATTCAAAAACAAGATAGTGAGGGGGAGTGCTTAACTCCCACGGTTTGAGCACAAGAAGGTGACTAGAAAAGAACCAAGAGAGCCAGAGTTCAACACCCTATTTTTCTCCTCTTCAGAGTTGAACTAGAAGGAGAATAGGCCTGGTTCCAAATATTTACAAATAACATTATCTTATTTCTAGGCATTTTGCACAGTAGATTGGAAGGCTTGAAAATTGACATTAGGACTACGGTGGAGCTGACCAATTAAGGTACGTTGACACTCCAATTTCTCCTGAAAAAAACTACTTTATCCAACAAAGCAATTTTCTTTCCCGACCACAGACGCCATAACCTTCTGCATTAGGCAGCCATTCGCTTATCCTGGTCATTCTCTACTTTTATTTTAACTATCTGATGGGATTACGTAATGTTAGAACTTATATTTGCTCACCTGCAGGTACCCAGAGTATCACTCAGTTAAGTTTCCTTCTGCTTGTTGCTGTAATTTCCAACGGACCCCAGTTAGAGAACTTTTAGTGGGGAAAGCAAAGCATCCCAGCATGTCTCATTGTTGGTTTAGATGCTAGGGAGTAGGGAATAGTCGAACTCAAGAGTAAAGAGAGGTCCAAGAGGAGCATCGACAAAACATATTCCAAAATAGGAGTAGAGAGAGATGACCAGACGAAGCTAATGACCCATAGCATCAACATAGGAAGATAATAATGGCGTCTCCATTTCTGGAATAATATCTGAAGGAGAGGGGTACTAAGCGAAATTTTCATGAAGGTGGACGAAGGTTTAAGTTGGGATTTGAAAGGTAAGGCATAGCCACCCAGATGGAAGAGAGAAGCTCTTCAAATGAGAGAGGATTTGTTTATGGGATTATATAGTTGATATTAAACCCTTCATGTACTCGAGACAGATCAAGAGACAATAAAATAAAGAAAATTGGGAAAGTGCCAAAAACCATCCTCAATTTTCACATTATTACCACTTTCCATCATTTGTTTTTAAAAGGATTAATATCTCGAAAAAACTCAAACTAGTACACATGTGATAATTTTATCCAAAACTAATTTTTTTTACCACCAAAAACTCTAAACTGGTACACCTGTGACAATTTTATCACAAAATTAAATTTTTGACTACAAAAAATCTCAAAGTGGTACGTTTGTAACAAATTTATCTTACATTAGTTTCTTTTAAATTGGATTAATATAAAAAAAATCACAAACTAGTATATCTGTGATAAATAAAGAGTAAAAATCAAAGTTGGTATATCCATCAACTGTCATGTATCATTTAACTAAATAATTTAACAGTGAAATTTAATGGAAACTAATGAAAAGTAAAACTGTCACAAATATATTAGTTTTGAATTTTTCTTGGTATTAATCCTTTTTAAAATTACCACTTTGCATCATGAGTTTTCATTTTAAATACTAATTTGTAGCTTACATCAATTGACATCCCATATTTATTTATGGATGGCCTTTTTTCTACCAAAATTGCCTCCGTCGTATGTCTAAATTCCCCAGCACTCAAAAGCAAACACTACCAATTACAAAACCCTAGTTGTAGCCACCACGGTCCATACGTCATAGGCGTCGCCTATGACCCTACCGTCATCTCGACCTCTACGTGGCTTGCCCCTACTCGCGTCGACCCCAAATAGCTAACCTTTTTTGTCTCTTTATATTTGGAGCACCACTGACGCATAGCATGCGACTCCTCCATGGCAATCGATCTTGACCACACCGTCGAGCTCCGACACTATAAAAGAGGTGTCGAGCCTGTAGCCACTACATCTGGTGGCATGCCCAACGTTACAATCGGGCTCTAAGGAAGAGAGGGAGAGAGTTAGATAGAGAAAGAAAGATTGATCACCACGAACAGAAAACGAAAAAAAAAACAGAGATCAAGGGGGCTGCAAGGTTGAGGGCGGTGGTATGAGGTAGAGCTTGACCATAGGAAAATTGTTCAAAAAGTCATAAACTTATTGCACTTTTGCCAATTCAGTTTTAAACCTTTTAATTGTACCAATTGAATTATAAATATTTTCATATTTTGTCAATGGAGTCTATTTCGTCAATTTTGGCTGGAAATCACTATCGTAGATGCTAACCGTCCTACATGGCATGACTGGGCTGGCTTGAACAATTTTTACTAATATTTTGATATTTTTTTGATTGATTGATTTATTTATTTATTTTCCTTTTCCTTTTTGCATTTCTTTTCTTTGTCTTTTTAAATGCCATCGCATGTGGCTGACAAGGGTGTTGGCCCTCACCTGGATCTGGGTGATGGCCTAATGCCCTCACCTATGGTCTGTGAGGACGCAAAGGCCCTCGCTCGTGGCCAACAAGGGCTACAACACCCTCGCCCAGCCCATGCGAGGGTCGCTGGCTCTTGCTTGTGTCCAACAATGGTCAATTAGTGACCTCATCGGCCAAAGGTTTAAAAAAAAAGAAAAGAAAAGAAAAAATATAAAAAGATTAATAAAAGATTCAAACAAATATTAAAATATTATTAAAAAGATTTCACGTCAGCACTAGCTGTGCCACGTAGGATGGACGACATCCACGTTAGCGATTTCCAGCTAAAATTAAACGGATTGACTTAATTGAAAATATGTGAAAATGTTTAATACACCATTGGCACAATTAATAAGTTTGGGATTGAATTGCTAACTATTGACGGTGTTTAGAGGTTGCGGGGCACTATCCAATGACAGCTAGTTGTGGTTGGTTGAGCGGATTACGTTATGTGTCTTTGGTGCTATTAGGGTCTAGGGGGATATGCTTGGTGTTTTCTAGGAGGGGTTGATTCTGTTCTTTTTTTGGTTAAATTTTTTTTTATTGGTGTTTTTGGCGTTGAGATGCAAATTGGTATTTTTCAAAATTAAAAAATGGAAAATGATAATAGAATAAAAGTGATGAAGGTATTTCATATTTTCAAGAGTGTTTACATATAAATGCAAGTCCAAAACAACGATTGCCCTTCCGAAGGTCCTATACTCTTGGAAGCCTTTCTGACCAAAAAAAAAACACTCTTGGAAGCCACTTGTCCAATCAATCGGAAGAACAAGTGCAATTTGTTTTCTACTGAAAAATGCCCCAAAAATTATTCCACCTTCTGCTAAGTAGCACATGAAAATAGAAAGGATTGGAGACAGCCTGACAACACTTCAGTCAACTCCTATTTTTTTTTTTGTTATGACCAAAAAAAAAACTCCTAGTTTTTTGTGTATGAAGCAGTTTAAGTGTCTCTTCTGTCCCCGATTTAATATTATTATCCCAGTAAAAACCAATAATTTACATTAGCTAGTGCCATCATATTAGTCAAATAACATATTAGTACCCAACTTTCATAATGATAATGCAAAATGGGCGCTAAAGACAGGATGCCCTTCCTTATAATCAAAACACAGTGAAAAAAAATCAAATAGTAGCAACATTTTCAATCTTCTTATTATGTTCCTTGGTTTTTTCCTCCAAGTGGCTACAGCAAGAAATTACCTCTCTCTACTTGAACTTAGCTAAACAACAAACTAAAACACTGCACTGCACCATCTTTAATCATTCACCAACTCCTGCAATTGGAGCATTTAGTGGTGATTTGACACTAACCTCATCCCCACCAACACTTTTCCTTTGAACCTTCAACTTGGCATCATCCAAATAATGTTGGTACACATAAGAAACGAACCCCCAAATGGCTAAGATCATAGATATTACCTTGATCCCATTCATCCTATCCCCAAAGAACACGACCGCGAAAATGGGCACAATCGGCAACCCCACTACACTGATTGAGTTTGAGAACAAAGACGACACGTCTAATATCAATCCAATCGCGCCGATTCCAAACAATTGCCAAGAAACTGCTGTCCCGACCAAGTTCATCACATAGCTCACTTTCCCAAGCTTATACACATCCATCTCTCTCCCCAAGTGCTCCCACTCTCCACTCGCGAACAACCCCACCATAATAATCACACTGGCCACTAAAGATTGGTACACAAGCATGTCCAAAACTGCCCTAAACGTCTCCTTCCTTATGACCTTCTTAAAGCAAAGTTGGGTCAAGGATAGGACAAGCCCATAACCAGCTGATGCCCCGATGGTGCACACAAACCCTAGTGCATATTTCCCTGTGGAGACCCCCTTGGGGTCTTCTGAATTTGATTGGAACACAAGGAGGGTTGATGAGATTGTGAGGAGGACTAGGGAGTTAATGATGTAGGGGGTGAACTTTTGGCCATTTAGGAAGAAGGAGAAGAGGGCATTAAAGGCCAATTGGGAGGAGCAAAGGAGCGAGTACGTGGAGACAGGGAGGTACAAGAGGCCAACTGAGTATAAATAGCTATTCAGGGCCAGAATTGTGCCTAGAGAGAGGTACACAAGCGCAAGGCTTTTGAGAGAGGGTGATTGTGATTGAGATTGAGCTTGAGCTTGTGGGTGTGTTTGGATGTTTGGGTTATTGCGGTGTTTTGGTTTGGGGATAAAGTAGAGAAGGAAGAGAATTGGGAAGCCCACGAGCTGAACAAGCGTGGCAAGCCACTTGCTGTGGCCTCCTTTGGTGTAGTAGAGTCTCCCAAGGAGCGTGGCCACCGTTTGGCCAGAGAGCACAAAGAGTGAGTAGAGGGCCACTTTAATCCACCACCCGAAGTTCTTGGGTTGAGGGTTTCTTGTTGCTTGATTATTGGTGATTATGCTCGTGGGGAGGGATGAGTTCTCTTCCTTCTCTTCTTGATCACCTGGTCATAAATTGGACAGAAATTTAATTAAAGGGTTTTAATTAGTAAGAGAGAAAGAATATAAATGGCATAAAAATTGGAATTGGGGTCCAAATAAGTTCGACGACTAGTTACAATAAATCACAATACGTGACTATGACCAAATTCCTAATTTAGTGAGTACATTGCATCTATATTAAATGTAGGAACTAACTAATTATCGATTGGTAATACATGTGCAAACAAAGTAGCATGTGTCAAAACAAGGTGTTTGAGTTGCTTTGCAACCATCTTTGTTTACGTGGAGAACTAGACCTTTCTTTTTCTAGGAAATTAGCTAGGATCGACCTTTTCTCTTTTGGGAAAACAGCTAGGATAGATAAATTGCAATGCCATCTTTACTAGGCTCATCATGACATGTATGTAAAAATCGCACGTGGTACCCATCTCCATTCGAGAATACTGTTTATCCAACTTTCATGTTCGTGGGTACACTTCACCTACCCCATTATGAAAACTTTTCGTTGGCATTATTATTGTAATTGATGAATGATTACGAGCTTTCTCGTCAAAGATATCACGCAATTTTTTGTGGGCCATGTACTCGACCCCAAATTTAGGGGATTCGGTATAAGAACCGTCTACGAGACAGCCATGGTCATGCAAAAGGGGTGGAATTTGCTGCAAAAAATGATGATGCAAAAGGAATATACTTTCCAAAGTTGGCAGAACTAAATAAAAGGGAGATTTATCGGATTGAGTATTTGATCATTAATGAAGGACTATGATGTTAATCACAATTCCTTGCATTTAGACTAAAAGATTGGGCCAATGTTTATGTATTAATTCAATTTGACATGCTTATAATTAGACAAACAGTTATCTCAAAATTGTCAATCATGCATGTTTCTAACTTTTTGAAATGGGTTCAGTTTCCTACTTAAACAATGATGAACCCAGCTCAATTCCATGAACGTCAACTCATGAAATATGTAACAAAAATCATAGATGCGTAAGGCTCAAATCTAAACCCACAATAACGACTCAAATGTGAAATTATATTTATTTAGTGTTGTCGACGAATCTGTACCTTGGCCCAATTTACAAACATATGTTAGATCCATAATTAACCACTAAACCAACAATGTTTTTTCCCTTCTAAAGCCATCAGTTAAGGGCGCCTAATCAATGATTTAGTCAAAAGCAAATGGATGCTAAAAGTAGGTCCAATTCTTAGTCACCACTAGATTAAGCATTATGCATCGTGTATGATTTTCTTGAACTGATATACACATTGAGGTTGGTCGGCATTGTTGGTGCGGTTCACTAGCAGCTATATCTATAAATTTTATTAAAAAAATAAACTCAACCAAAATATCATTTTCTCTGAAGTACATACAAAATATAAATATTGACAACACAGTGGCATATAGACTAAGATAAGAATTAAAGAAAGGCGGTTCATTGGACCCCCTATCTAAGACCCACACCTAACAACTAGAGATCTGTTGCATTGAAAACAGAAGATAATAAATCAATACAGTGGACTCACATGGTGGATAAGAAGAAAATTGAAGGATGACAAAAAAAAGTCTAGGTCAAAAAAGGCACTTTTGTATCTTTAATTTGCTTGTCCAGGCGAAGAAGCAGAAGTTAGCAGTCCAACGACGCATCAAAAAGTCCAGGAGCAGGAGCATATGGTGTTGAAAGTTTTAGCTTCCTCACATGATAAATTTAACTATCTGGATCTTCAAAATTCATATATACATGTACTTCTACATAAAAACACGAACACAAAACAATACAAAAACACGGGAGCATGGAGAGAAGTGGATATATGCACATGACAAAACCAAAGAGAAACACTGAGTAGTAGCATGGAGTGAAGTGAATAAATTCTGCGGCAAAACTCAGCTAATTCAAGAATCGGACTTACCCACGATGTGGAGTTGCAGTTCCTGAGGATGATGATGAGCTGGCTCTCCCATGTCGGGGATGAGAAAGAGAACCCAGAAGAGAGATATTATGAAAGCTGAGAGAGGGTTAAAGCAGAAACCAGCAAGAGATGAAAGAAGAAGAAGAGGAGGTTTGTATGGATGTTGGTGTCCCACGTGCTTCTTTCTCTAAGTTATATACCTGAAGAAATATCTATTTTCGTCGACTAAAACGAAATATGAGTCGTTCAAAGGGAAAATGAAACTCTTATGTCCTGTACTGCTAGTCGCTTTGTAAGTACGCGCACACAGCTTCCAAAGTACTGGGTTAAACATTCAAGCTTCACATGCAGCGTTTTATATATTAAAAACATTGAAAATGCAACTGTAATTAGCATTTGATAGAGACCCTCGATGGTTTAAAGAATACCTGCGCCATGTAAACTTGCTCCATAATACCATTATTTTTTAATAGACCTCGAAAAATCCAAGACATACAACTGTAATTAGCATTTGATAAAGACCCTCGATGGTTTAAAGAATACCTGCGCCATGTAAACTTGCTCCATAATACCATTATTTTTTAATAGACCTCGAAAAATCCAAGATATACAACTGTAATTAGCATTTGATAAAGACCCTCGATGGTTTAAGAAATACCTGCGCCATGTAAACTTGCTCCATAATACCATTATTTTTTAATTGACCTCAAAAAATCCAATTCTAAGATCCCCCCCCCCCCCCCCCCCCCCCCCCCCCTCCTCTCCTCTCTCTCTCTCTCTCTCTCTCTGAATCAAGCATGGCGGGTCTAGTTAGGCATTGCGTAAGACCAGGGACCTTTGATCTATGGGTGAGCATGGTCTGAGTTGGGCCAGTTCAGCATCTAACCCAAAGGGTAACTTGTATAGTGTTGGTCCTCAATTTTTAAGATCGAGAACCAACCCTGTTAAGCCTGAGACTAGGGACTGGACCAATCCCGTGGTTTCGACCTGGTTACTGTGAATACCAGTACAATTCAAACAGAAATCTAAGATAAGGCAACAACAGAAATCCCCTCTTGCCAAAAGCAACAAATCATAGAAAATGAACACATAAATTATACAACTTTATATCTTATTCATTCTTAAAATATTCATTTAAAAACAAAACAAACAACAAACATAGTTAATACTTAATAATAATTTTAAATTGAAATTACTATTAGTGCAATTGATAGAACATCTCACCACTTATATTCGTTTGTGTGAGTTGAATTAAGAACTCATAATGCCCCATGATTAGATCCATAAATTTATGATCTTTGTTTTAAACATGAGAAGGGGGATTTTGATATTACAAATTTTGACAGGGACCCTATTTACAATGTAATGGACCATAAGTTGATGTTGAGCAAGCAGATGATATTCAATTTTTAGCAAGTGTCTATTATCGTTCATAGGTCAATCGTAGCTTATTGCCTACAGTTTCCCTCCATCTGTTGCTGCACTATTGTTCGAACTCTGAACTAATTCTATATGTACCCATTATTTGAGACCTATGTGTATACTTTAGTAGATTTTTAGGTGATTCGATATGACACATAGCGTTTCCCTTTGTGAATTCGGATATGCTATGCATGAAGTAATGAAGTTGCCTTCTACTTCAAATTAATGCGTGTTTTGTTTGTTTTCTGCGTAAGCTCGGAACCGACACTCTTGCAGATGTTTTGGACTTATAGAAAAATGCTGTAGACTCGATACTATTTAAAATATATATATTTATATCAACATAAAGACAGGCAGATTTTCCAACTAGCTATTTTTGTGAAGGTTTGGGAAGGGGGCCATCGACATTAATGCAAAGACGGTCGCGGTGGTTGTGGTGGTGGCTGGTGGGTCTTCTGTAGCCATACAACACGACAGAGAAGAAAAGGAATAAATAACAAAAAATGAAATATATGTTAGACTTTAGAGATAAACCTACTAAAACAAGTTTAACGGACGATGTGAAAAGTTCAATAGTGTTTCTAATTTTAAACTAGCGAGTAGAGTTGATGCAAGATGTAATTGACTGAAGTGACATTTAGCGATTATTCTTTTTTACGTTAACACATTGATAAACTACTTTAAACAATAACTCTTAGTACATACTCTTGGCATATTAGATGAATTCAATGTAATATATAGATTCATTTTATCTATAAGGCAAAGTACAAGCCGTCACAATAAACCAAACATTGAGTCGTTTGACATCTTACGAAGTCATTAAATTAGTATGTTTTAAAAGGGTTCAAGTGGTTTGAGTTAGATACAAATACATTGTGAGACTCACTAGTAAAATATCAGATATAAAAGCCATCATTCTTTTTAACACCGTAAGAAAATTTTCCCAAGGGAACACGAATAAAGAGATCTAAGTTACAAATGGTTAAATGTTTGTTTAGACTTATAAAAGTAATTATTATTACTCTTTTTGTCAAAATTCTAAAATTTGTTCAAATATTAGAAAGTATGAAAAAAAAATTATAAGCGAATTTACATGTCAATTTTTACATATTATGAAAATTTCAAATTCTTACATTCTAAAAAATTCAAAATGTGCGTAACACGAGATTTGAAAAGATAAAATAATAAAATAAAAGTCGCTTGAGATATAGCTCATGAATTTAGTCCAAGTATTCAAACTTATCATAAACCATATAGCCAGGGAAACCTACAGATGTGCAGCAATTAATTTGTGGGCACCACACAAAAAGAAGCCAAAAAAAAAAAAAAAAGCTGTGTTGAAATGTAATTATGAGGCAAGTTTTATACGATATGCTTGGGTTAGCTGATGCACCGAACACTGTAACCTAGGATCAAAACAAACAAAACAAAACAAAAAATTGCCCGCCACCGGTCAAATGTGGGACCAGATTATGTGTGAAAACAAGAATTCAAGGACCAACGATAACGAGCAAATGTTTTGGATTTTCCTAAAGCAAAACTTGTTCTTGCTTCCAAGTCACCCATAGACATACCTCAAGAATTTTGTCCAAATTATTCAAACTTATCAAAGCACTCTCTGCAATAATTGCAGCTATACTCTCTCAGATAATTACAATCAGAATTACGAAGTTTTTTTTTTCTCAACAAATACGTACAAGAAGTAAGAAGGAGCTCTGCGAGGGTCTTGATCAACTCGGTCAACCTTCAACAACCATTTTGATGAATGTATATAGCCTTCCAAACTTGATCAGCATGTTGTATCTTCAAATAGATCAAAGTAACCGCTGCAATGGCTTTCTTGACTTAAAACATGCACCTGAAACTTACTAATGAACTTTGTCTGAAATAGACCAAATTGCCTCTACGAACTTGCCTAATACTTCTTATACGTAGCCAAAAATGGCAACTCCCATACGATTTATCCTAAACTGGTTTTTTCTTTTTTGTAGATTTGAAAGACTAAAACTGGGCCAAAGCACCAATCTGAGTTTGAATCAAATTGATACAAAAATGGGTTTTCATTTTCAAGCACGTGGAGTATTATCCACTTTGTCTGTAGCATGAACTTCCTTTACAACATAATCCATCCAAACTTGACAATATAACTAAATTCCAAAATGTTCACAAGTTGCATTTAGATCATTCCAAACATATTAGTGTACTTATGTCCTCCAAGTTGTTCTCCTTCCACATGATCCGTCCAAGCACCTTGACAATCCAACGCTCCATTCTTGTACTCCAAAGTCCAAAGACCGTTCCAGCTCTTAACACTTTTTACCAATATCTTGTTCTCCATTTGCAAACCAAAGAAGCTCTCCACTGGCTCAGATGCTCAATTCTCTGGCATCATTCGCATATGACTTTTGCATGTAGACTATGTCATTTGCACACTCAACTACATCTATTAGTTCATAGATACGTTTTGTCATCCCCAAAAAATATTTAAGGAGTTTTCTCAACAAATCAAACCTATGACCTTCACTTTGTAAACCAAGTCCTAAGCCACTTAATGACCAACTACTGCGGCAGTATGTTTGGTACATTTTTTTTTTTTTGTACATATTGACTTCGTTATTTTGCGGCTATCATCCTCAAAAAGATTTGCTCTATAGTTTTTGACCCATTAATTGAGAAGAGCCCAAACAAACATAAAAAAATTTAAGCCCAACATTTATAAATCCATTGTCACATTTAAAAATAGAATGCAGAAAAAGAATAGTTAAGGCCACCAGAAAAACTTCATTGTAATTGCTAGAATTCTTCCCACTTTTGAGAAAACCTCTTAATAGATTTTGAAGTTGATAAAACTATCCATGAGTATTTTGTAAGTTTGATAAATGCTTTGAAGTATTTTAATTCAGGAAGTTATTCTTGGAAGAGAAGCATAGGGCAATCTTGTTGAGATTGTGTAATTACTTCAAGATGTTTAGACTCTATATTGCAGATTATGAGGTTTAGACTTTATATTACAGATGAAAAGGTTCAAACTTTATACTCAAAGAGGTTCAAACTCTATACTAGAGATGATGAACTACAGACACAAGTTTAGAACGTAAGTCCGAAACGTGACACATATTCAGAACGTACATAACGGCTAATAATCTGGCTTGGATTTTACACTTAAAATTAATTGATTGACTCAATTTTGAAGATTGTTTTGCAACAGTTTAATATGCAAAACATCTCAATTGATTGGCAATTAATCTCGAGAGAAGCTATTTTCTAAACAGAGAAACTCTACTTATGGAAATCAAGACTTTGGTTATATGGGCGACCAGATTCAGCGGAGATTCAGATTTTGTCCCTCAACGGCTAAGCAATCTTCTTGATATAGTTCTGTCCAACCGGCAAATTGGAAGACAATCGTCTAGAGACTATCCAATGGCTAGATTAGAAGTGGATGAGTATAAAAAGAGACCAACGTGCCAAGGAGCAGAAGTAAGAGACGAGATCCAGAATCCAGAATTCTAAAGTCAAAGCAATCTTCAATCTCTATACTTGTCTTTCGTGAGCTTGAAAGTGTAATATTTGAGAGAGACTGCAAAGAGTAATTAAGTGAGATAGTGAGACCTATCATACATTGAGGATTATCACTTACAGTTATAATATCTTGATTGATCATCTAGTAGAATCCAGCCAATAGGCTGTCAATATGAGAGAGTTGACGTAGGCTTGATCTAAGCCGAGCTACTATGCATCTATATGCAAATTTTCTCTTCCCTAAACTCCTTTTATTTATTTAATTGCACATTTACTTGATTGCCATTCAAAGATCAATCAAAATCTTAACATTGTTCAGACTTTACCTGTGATCAATTACTTCTGAGTTAAAATTAATCAAATAATACTCAAATCACCTCTTCCCCCCCCCCATAGGTGATATTTGGTAGTCTCATCACCCACTTCTTTTTACCAGTTAACATCATACTAAATTAACTATCTATTCTTCATTTCTAATTTTATCTCTACACTATGTAATAATGCGATGGCTTGTTAAAGGTATCGCCTGCTATTACTTTACTTATGCCATTGGGAAAATATAGACACTGCCCGCAAATTACTTATATGGTAACTTTTTAGCTCTTTGAATTATCGCAGTAATCAAAGGTGACTACGAAATATGCAAGTAAACTCGATCAATGAGGTGCCAATCTTCACCCTGTAAAAAGAAGTGTTTCTTGTCATTTTGATTCTCAACATGGTAGTCCATTAAAACAATTTCTCTCATTACGAGAAGGTGATTCTTATTGACGAAAGATTAGCCTTTTTATTTGAATATGAAGGAACTAGAAATTTTCTCGTCAAGTTTGGTTTTAATTTAAAAATTAGTGACACATTGTTGTCACCTTACACAAGTGTACACCTGAGGGGGGGGGGGGGGGGGGGGGGGGGGGGGGGGGGCGGCGGCGGGGGACGGCGTTGTAGGGTAGAAAGGAGGCCCAGTGACCCCAAAAACACCGAGAACCATCCTCAATTTCCATATCATTATCTCTTTCCATCTTATATTTTTGAAATTACCACTTTGCATCCTAGCTAGGTTTTCAATTTGGATATCAATTTGCAGTTTACGGCAGTAAGCATCCTACATTTATTTACAAAATCGTTTTTTTTTAACAAAGTTACCCCCGTCACATTTTTAAATTCTCCAACCCTCAAAAGTAAATCCCAATTACAAGGCCCTTGTTTCTGCCGCCGCTCATGTCACATCTTTTCGATGCGGCTTGCCCCCACTCATATCAACCCCGAGTAGCTCGCCTTCATACATCTCTCTTTGAATTTGCAGCACCACTTGCTCGCTCGAGCTCTTGGCTCCTCCGCCACAGTCCAACCTTGACCACGTCATCAAGCTCCGACTCTATGGAGGAGACGTCAAGTCTCTAGATCTAGAGGTTCGACGCCTCTGCCAAAAGAGGTGGCAAGCTCTACGCTGTCGTCAAGCTCTGAGGAAGAGAGTTAGAGAAGGAAAGAAAGACAAAGCACGAATAGAAAAGGAAAAACTAGTGATAAAAGAGGCTATACGGTCAAGGGCAGCAGTGGGAGCAATGGTGGCGAAGGTCGACGACCATCGACATCCGGAGGTTGTAGGTCGAATCCAATGGAGGCAGCTGGTGTGGTGGATGGAGGGCATTAGGTTATGTGCATTTGGGGCTTTTGGGAAGTAGAGTATTGGGGGTTGGGGGTTAGCTTTTGTGTGATCTGTGTTTCCTGGGGGTAATTGCCTTTTATGGTTGGAGGGTTTCGTGTCGATGCAAAGTGGTATTTTCAGAAATAAAGAATGAAAATTAAAAATGGACTAAATAGTGGGGAGGGCATTCAGTGTTTTCCAAAAGTATCTGTATCTGAAAGAAAGTCCAAAACAGTTGACTGCCATTATGACGGTCCTAAAACTTCGGAAGTCTCTTGAATTCAACAATTCTATAAAAGATTGCCAAATCAATCGGAAGCACATTGGGAGCTTGTACTCCAGTGAAAATGCTCCCAAAATAAATTTTCCACCTAGTACTAACTAGCACATTAAAATAGTAAGATTGGAGTCAACTTGACAAGACGTAGTCAACTCTTAAATGTTTTTCATATGAAGCAATTTAAGTATCTCTTCTGTCCCATGTTTAATAATATAATTCCAGCAAACACCAGTCATTTGCATTGGCTAGTACTATCCTACTGGTCAGATAACGCATGAGTACCTAACTTTCATAAAGAGATTGAAAAATGGGCACTGAAGACAAAATGCACTTTCTTGTAATAAAAACAGCAAAGATATTAAATATTAGCAACATTTTCAATCTTCTTATTCTGTTCCTTGCTTTTTTTAATATTTTTTTCCTCCAAATGGTTTTGCAGCAAGAAATACCTCTCTCTACTTGGACTTGGCTAAACACAAACTAAAGCAGTCCACCATCTTTAATCGTCCACCTCCTCTTGCAATTGAAGCAATTACACTACAAAAAAACAAGTAATTTGCGACGGCAATTTGCGACAAACTTTTTCCGTCTCAAATTTGCAACGAATTTTTAATTTTGTCGCACATTAGCGACGAAAAAAAACCGTCGCTAATTTTGTGACGGAATTTGCGACGAATCAGTCGTCCGTCGCAAATTTGCGATGGAATTATTTTACGTCGCAAATTTTGCGACGGAAATAAATAACCGTCGCAAAATCCGTCGGAAATTTGTGACAGAAAAAAGTTCGTCGCAAATTTGCAACGAAAAGTAAATCCGTCGCAACTTTGCGACGGAATTATTTTACGTCGCAAATTTGCGACGGAAATAAATAACCAACACAAAATCCGTCGGAAATTTGCGACGGAAAAAATTTCGTCGCAAATTTGGGACGAATTCGAACGTCCGTCACAAATTTGTAGTTTATTAGCCCGTGATATTCCAACCCTATATGTATTTCGCACTCTCTCTCGCTTTTCGCCCTCCTTCGTAGTTCTGACATCGGCTAAATCTGCGCACGCACGTATTAATCTCGGTGAAGTTTTTGTATCGGTAAGTATCATAGCTAGCTTCGTGACTATTAGTCGTTGGATCGTAATTTCTTTTTTTTATATATATTTATGTCTGTTTTTTTTTCGTATTTGCATCACCGATTTAACGACTGGCGACACCTCGCCGGCCTTTGTATGAGTCTGAACGGCCACACTGTTTTGCGAGGAATATATGAAAATTCCATCACAAATTTGCAACAGAAAGGGGGGTCTGTCACGAAATTTGCGACGGATCACTATTCCGTCGCAAATTTGTGACGGAACCTCCAATTTGTGACGGTTAAACTCCGTTTCCATCACATATTAAAAATTATTAAAAAATAATTCATGATTGATAATTTTTTTTTTGGGTATGTGTCTAATTGAAGGTCTCGCAATCCAAGTGGACACTGCAATTCTCATCAAATTAACCACTTTGTCCTACCAATATTTCAGTCAAATATTTGGGTAAGTGTTCTTTACATAGTAATTTTGTCTATTTTTGCATTTTCGTATTAATTGTTGCGTGAATAACAAAAATTATAATTTCCAAAATTTTATGGTTTTAATTAAGAACAACATATATGATATTTTAAATATTTTTCCTGAATTTTTTATTTTAATACAGACATAATGCAAAAAGAAAGAGTTTAGATGTATAATAAGAACTTACCTGGACGTCGAGGATTGACAGATGAGTTTCGTACTGGGTTGGAATAATTTTTAGACTTTGCTAGTAGTAAATATGAGTTCATTGATGGAAATAAGTTAATGTGTCCGTATAAAAAGTGCAGTAATGGTAAATTTATTGTGTGTGATTGAGTTAGAGAACACCTTACTAGATTTGGATTTTGTCCAAACTATTATAATTGGACTTCCCATGGTGAACCATTTATATCTAATGAAGGATATGAAAGAAGTGATCAATTTTCAATTAGGGAAGAACGTGGTTATTATGAGCAATTAAACTCATACGAGAGGATGGTCATTGATACAGCTAGTAATAATTTTGTCACTGAATCAAATTAGGTAAGTACTAGTTTTACTCCAACACGTGAACCAGTGGGTACTAGTCATGCATCACAATTGGAAGATATAGGAGTAACGGGTTTTGTTGAGAATGTCTATAATGAAACTTTTCAATCTAATCAATTCTGGGATGTGTTGAAAGCAGCAGATGAACCTTTATGGGTAGGTTGTGAGGACCACACTAAGTTATCGGTAACAGCCCGACTATTAAATATCAAGGCAGAACATAATGTGTATACGAATTGTTTCAACTCTTTTGTTGAAGTAATGCGGGAATCATTACCTCGTGATAACATCATGCCAAGTGATTTTTATGATATGAAAAAGCTAGTGGATAACTTAGGTCTTCCGGTTATAAGGATTGATGTATGTAGTAGGGGTTGTATGATATATTGGAGAGATAATGAAAATGCAAAATCTTGCAAATTCTGCAGCCAACCTAGGTACAAGATTAACAGGAGATCGGGTCGTAATCAGAAGCGTAGACCATGCAAGCAAATGTTTTATCTGCCCTTAATCCCCAGATTGCAAAGGCTTTATGCATCTAAAACCACAGCTGAACACATGACTTGACATGCAAATCATAAAATAGAAGAGGGTCTAATGTGTCATCCTTCAGATGCGGAGGCATGACAATATTTTGATAGAACATACCCTGAGTTTGCAATGGAGCCTCGGAACATTAGGTTAGGTCTCTATGCCGATGGATTTGCTCCATTTGGGAAAACAGGAAGAAATTATTCATGCTGGCCAGTTATCTTAACGCCGTACAATCTTTCACTTGGTATGTGCATGAAGACATCTTATATGTTTCTGACATTGATCGTGACAAGGCCGTAAAATCCGAAAAAGTTGATAGATGTTTATATGCAACCATTGATTGAGGAGTTACAACGGCTATGGGTTGAAGGTGTCTCTACATATGACGTTTCTACCGATCAAATATTTATAATGAAGGCTGCCTTTCTTTGGACGATAAATGACTTCTCAGCTTACGGAATGTTATCTGGATAGAGTACAGCTGGGATCTTAGGATGTCCGATATGTTTGGAGAGGTCCAAGTCATTTAGATTAAAACATGGAAAGAAGCCCACCTATTATGACTGTCACAGACAATTTTTACCGGCAAGTCATCCTTTCAGAAGGAATAAGAAAGAGTTCATCAAGAATAGGACTGAAAGAACGCGCCCACCATTGAGGTTGACCGGCGATCAAATTTGGGAGCGTGTGCAGAACTTTCCAACTGTTGTTGAGAACCCGCACGGCACGACTTTTGGGTACGGAAGTACACATAAGTGGACAAAACGCAGTATATTTTGAGATCTACCATATTTGAAGGCCCATCTTATTCATCATAATCTTGACATCATGCACATAGAAAAGAATGTTTTCGACAATGTCATAAATACTGTGATGAATGTCGCCGGAAAAACAAAAGACAACTTGAACGCAAGAAAAGATATGAGAGATATTTACGATCGGCCAATACTAGCTGTGGATGCAAGCAGCAGGGGACCAAAACCGAAAGCAGTTTATACATTGGATAAGGAGCAGAAGCGAGTTGTTTGTCAATGGTTGAAATCTATACGATTTCCTAATGGATATGCTTCGAATCTCGGGAGATGTGTTGATTTGAATGAATACAAGTTCACAGGTTTGAAGAGTCATGATTGTCACATCCTGATGGAAAGACTAATTCCAATAACTTTGAAGGAAGTTCTACCGAACTTTGTATGGGGCGCCATTACAGAGTTAAACAATTTCCTTCATGATATTTGCTCGACAGTGTTAAAAGCCTCGCACATGAAAAAACTAAAGAGAGATATTCCAATTATTTTTTGCAACTTAGAAAGGATATTTCCTCCAGCGTTTTTTGATTCGATGGAGCATCTCTTAGTTCACTTGCCTTATGAGGCCAAAGTTACAGGTCCCGTCCAATTCCGATGGATGTATCCATTTGAGAGGTAATGTTTTTTTTAAAATACAGTTCAAATTAGTTTATCATATAATATGTTCCGATAAGCTTCTTTCTATTTCAACTAGATTCTTATACCATTTGAAGAAAAAAGTGAAGAATAAGGCACGTGTTGAAACTTCAATTTGTAATGCATATATTGTGGAAGAAGTGACAACATTTGCATCATACTATTTTGAGCCGCACGTTCAGTGCAAGAGGCGGAGAGCAGGCAGAAATGATGAGGGCCCCATTGATCCCAATTGTACAGCATTCTCTATTTTCAATTATCTGGGTCGACCAAGCGGCGCATGTCAATTTCGTTACTTATTAGGCGAAGAATTTCATGCAGCCCATACTTATATTTTACTGAACTGCCCAGAAGTCGAGCCATACTTCAAGTAAGTGTAAATTTACAAATATATGTTTTGTGTATCAAATATTTGCTAATATTTATATGGTTTTTAATATTAGGATTTTCCAAAATGAAATGTTTGGACTACAACCAAATGAGTTTGACCATTTGTGCGATGAACAATTTGCAGCATGGTTCAAGACATATGTAAGTTGCCTATGGATCAAAATCAAGTTATTAAAATTATATACATCATTTAGTAAAATATTTATGGTAGGCTTTGCATGTACAACCTTAGGTTCACAATAATTATGATGAAATTGGAGGGCAATGATTGCTATATCATCTGTCATGGGGTCCACAGTTAAAAGTTCGAAGTTGGCCAACATATTTCATAAATTGATATAATTTTCATACTCAAGAATATAGAATTGACAAATCCACAATGAATAGTGGTGTGTCTGTTCGGTCATCCAATAGTGGCAATTCAGAATATGATTTTTATGGCTTGTTTGATGAAATCATAGAGATTGAGTACCCTAGACCATTAATGATGCGGGTTATGTTATTTAAGTGTACGTGGTTCGATCCCGTCAAAGGAATGAAGGTGCACACAAAGTTCAATTTGGTTGAAATCAATCACAAGAAAAGGTATATGAAGTATGAACCATTTGTCTTGGCACAACAAGCAATTCAAGTATGTTATACATCATATCCTAGTTTGAAACGTGACAAGACTGATTGGTGGGCTGTATGTAAAATCAAAACACGGAGGAAAATCGAGGAACATTAGAAAAATATAGCCTACCAACAAGAGGAAGTGTGTAACACGGTTGAAATTGAGGAATATAACATACCAACTTTACGAGATCCGTGTGGAGCAATGATAGATGTGGATCCAACTGAAATTTGCGAATGAAATGTACAAGAATGTTCATAATCTGATTTTCAGACAGATGACGAAGACGAGGATGAAGACGAAGACGAAGACAAAGAAGAAGATTAAAATTTTTGTCACAAAACACTACAGATGTGTAATTATTAATGCTACAAATGCTATTTTGGTTGTTATCATTATTGTTCTTGTTATTATTGTTATTGTGCTTTTTTATTATTGTTATTGTCGATTATTCTGTTTATTATAAGATCGTCCGAAATTTTGTCCCCAAATGCCGAAAAATCAAATATTATTAACATGTCATAACATTTCCGATATTCTAATTTCCATTGCAAAATTTGAGATGCGAAATTTTACCGTTCGAAATTTGCGACGGAATATATATGTCCGTCGCAATATGGTCGAACAATATAATTTCCGTCGGAAATTTGCGACGGAAATTATATTGCTCGTCGCAAATATCGATGGATAGTTAGGATCTTTCACAAATTTTTTGTCGAAATTTTTTTTCGTCGGAAATTATTTGTCGGTCCAAATTTTGCAACGGACAAGTTGAGTCTGTCGCAAATTTTGCGAGTGAAATTTTACCGTTCGAAATTTGCGACGAACGCACAATTTCCGTCGCAAATTTGCGACGGACAGTACTCGTCCGTCGTAAATTTGACGTCGAAATTTTTTCCCGTCGAAAATTTTTTGTCGGTCCAAATTTTGCGACGGACAAGTTGAGTTCATCGTAAATTTTGCGAGCAAAATTTTACCGTTCGAAATTTGCAACGAACGCACAATTTCCGTCGCAATTTGCGACGGAAACCGAACTCGGTCGTCGCAAATTTGCGACGGATGAGTGCCGTCCGTCGCAAATTTGCGACCACCGAGTTCCGTCCGTCGCAAGCAAATTTGCGACGAACATAGAAAGTCCGTCGCAAAGTTGCGACGGATAGGTAGGATCCATCGCAAAATTTTTTGTTGAAATTTTTTTTCTCGTACCAAATTTTGCGACGGACAAGTTGAGTCCGTCGCAAATTTTGCAAGCGAAATTTTACCGTTCGAAATTTACGACGAACGCACAATTTCCATTGCAAATTTGCGACGGAAAACGAACGTGCTCGTCGCAAATTTGCGACGGACAGAATTATGTGTCCGTCGAAAATTTGCGACGGACGGTGTGTGTCTGTCACAAATTTGCGACGGACACACACCGTCCATCGCAAATTTGACGTCGAAATTTTTTCCCCTCGAAAATTTTTTGTTGGTCCAAATTTTGCGACGGACAAGTTGAGTTCGTTGCAAATTTGCTATGGACGAGTGCTGTCGTCGCAATTAGACGGACGAGTGCTTCCAGTCACAAATTTGCAACGGACAAGTGCCGTCCGTCGGCGTCCGTCGCAAATTTGTGAATTATTTCACCTTGCCGACAGCTCCGATCTCTCACACCGCTGCTCGCTGCCGTTGCCATCGCAGCCGTCGCGCCGTCGCCGCCCAGCACACCCGCCGTTCGTCGCCGGTTGCCCCCGCAAGCCGGTCCGCCCGTTGTTGGTCGCCCCGCAGCCCCCCCGGCCCCCGGCCACCCCACAGCCCCCTCGGCCCGTTGCCCGCCCCCCCCCCCCCTCGCCGACCCAGCCGTCGCCGTCGCCTCCTTCCCTCCCCCGCCCAACTCCGGTCGCCCGGCAACCCCCTCCGCCCGTCGCCCGCCCCCCCTGTCCACCTCGCTGCCGTCACCCCCACCTCGCCGCCCTCGCCCTCGCCTTCGCCAGCGAGCGTGGTCGCCCTCGCCGCCCCCGCCCTTGCCGCCGCCGCCGACCCCAACAGATGGCTGGCCATCCCGCCGCCGTCCCACCGCCGGCCGCCCGCCCACCTCCCACTCGAGGGCCAACGCCATCGCCGCCGATCGACACTGTCGCGGCCGAGCTCCCCTGTCATTCGCTCGATTGTAGCCAGGCACCTGACCAACTTGTCACCATTTGGGTTCACACCCGCTCCGGGACCGCCACTATTCGATTAGCCGGTTTTTATTGTCCTTGAATCAAGTAAGCAACTCCCTAAACCCTAGTTAATGTAATTAGGTAATTAATCGGATTTGTTTATGGATTATTTATGATCACTTTTCGTTGGCTAGGTTACGGGTCAATTTTAGGATTGCATATAGATTTGATTGATGGTCGACTGATTAATTTGTCTATTATGTGGATGATTAAGCGTTGAATGACGATAGAGTGATTGATTAAGCGTTTTCACGGAAAATGCTTCAAAATTGAACAATTCTATAAAAAATCATTAAAAATTTTTAAAATATTATAACAACGGTATATGTTGGTAACAAATATGAAATTTGACCGTAAAAGTTTTTTAAAATTTTTAACAAATTCAAATTTCATAATATCGGAAAAAGCCAAAAATTAATAGTGACCACCAATTTTGAGTAAAATTTAGATTTCTTAACGTTTCGAGAAAACAATTATTTAAAAATTAAAATTTTTTATAACTTTATAATATGGCTTAAAATAATTGTGTTCACCCATTGGAATAGAAAATTTTTTTATTTGGGTGAAAAAAAATTTTAAAAATATAAAATGTCTAAACTGCATAGAATTGCCTAAAAAACATGTGGCCATCAGCTTACATTGAAATTTAAATTTTTTTAGAAGGTCGAAAAAAAATTAGAATTTAAAAAATTTCAAAACTTCACGGAATGACTTATAATACCTGTGGCCCCTCACTTGTAATTATATTTAATTTTTTTAACGTGCCCCTAAAATTATTAAAATAAATAATGAGAAAAATTTTGCAAATTTTACCTAATAGCTTAGACTACCTGTGGCCACCCAATTTTATTTTGTACCAATTTTTTTATTCCACAGAAAAAAGTTTATATTAAAAAATAATAATTTAAAAATTCTTAAAATTTTTAAATTTCAGAACTTTACAGAATGTGTTAGAATATTTGTGGCCACCAACTTTTAGTGGAATTTTTTTTTAGATCCTAAGTAAAATTTAACAATAATAACAATTTTTCTTTTA
The DNA here is from genome assembly GCA_024500025.1 of Syzygium aromaticum. Lineage (NCBI taxonomy): Eukaryota > Viridiplantae > Streptophyta > Magnoliopsida > Myrtales > Myrtaceae > Syzygium > Syzygium aromaticum. Next base: position 9,128,192 of record CM044888.1, on the reverse strand, counting down.
CAAAACTTTACAGACAGACTTGGAATACCTGTGGTCATCCACTTACAGTGAAATTTAAATTTTTTGTACGTGGTCAAAAAATTTTCAATCAAAATGAATGCGATTCATATAGTGATGTTTGATACTTGTGGCCACCCATATCGTGCAAATATATTGATGTTTCATATCAAAATGAATTCGATTTATAGTATATTTGTTCGTAGGAAATTGCACATCATAAACACTCGACAGTGGGTCATTTCAAGGAAACATTTTCTCAGTCTTTCCATCAAAATGGCAAGTTTCGTCATTTACATTACTATGTGTCAGTAATACATGTCAATAGTTCTTTACATATTCGTATAACCTTCCTACTTGTCAGTATAAACGTGGAGGTCACATGCCTAAAAGATAAGCCTCTTCCTCGTCCTCGTCCCCGTCCCCGTCCCTTTCCTCTTCCCATGTCTTGTCATCTAACCCTCAACCACAATATGGTCCATCACAATATGGACATGTTGGCCCTTCGTCCAACACTGAACAACATGTTACGGGACTTGGCCACATGCGAACTGAATGTCCTCCAGTTCAATCTCCTTTAGCTCCCTCTCCTTCCGTTTCACTCCATTATTCGGCGGAACAATCGAATATTGACGTAAACAGAGGTCAAGAAGATAACCGATTCTTCATACGTCCATTTGGAGATTTGTAAGTACTTCATTTTTATTTTAGTATATGTAATCCTTACGGCTTTAGATATTGATGTCAACTGAATTGTCGATATTGCACAATATCCGCATAATTGCAGATTCACGAATGCTACGTCTGTTATGAGGGAATTGAACAAAATAGTAAAAAACTTTTGAATGGGAGAGTATACTACTTACAGAAATGTTCCACAAGAAGTGAAACGAATGTGGTGGAATGAATTCAAGGTAAGTTTTACATATTTTATTTTCTCACCAATTAAGTTTGGTGTAGTATATTGATGGTCAAGAATGATATAAAGGAACCGGAACAACTCTATAGTTTTCGATACCTAAAGGATCAGATATTTTCCCCGACATGAACTTTACAAAATCTGTCTATATTTGTCTGGTATGGTTATGGATAGGTGATCATCATAATAACTTTCAATTTGTGTTTTTAATCATTGCAGCGAAAGTACAAGTGGGAAGAAGCGGAAGACAATGAAGTGAGAAGAATTTTCGATAAGAAAATCGGCGATTTTATGCGAAATGTCATGAATAGAGCGAAGATCAAGCAAGTAAAGTCGTCTTTCTTTACAGCTAACAATTGGGCGGCAATTAACAGATTTTGGGCATCTGAACAGAGTCGGCAACTCTGTGAGCAGAATAAGAAGAATCAATCTTCTAGTTCTAGTGAGAGGTCAGCCACATATGCTGGGGGCTCTATCAACATTGCGGAGTATCGCAAACGACTGGTAAGGCTGTTAAATAAGTTATTAGTTAATTTAATTCAATTACTCATGTTTACATTTTGTAGGCACAAGAATTAGGGACAGAATCGACATTTGCAGCTACATTTAAACGCACATTTCAAAAGAAAAATAAGACATGGACTGGCGATCGAACAAAAGCTGTTAAGGTATGTAAGGTTATCCTTTGGCTTATATGTAAACTATAATGAAAACCGTGAATGCTTTCAATATTTATGGTAGTGATTTTATTTTCATTTGCATTGTTAATGTAGGAAAAATATGATGAACTTGTAATGAGCAGTGCTAGTGGTAGTAATGATTGTCCTGAGTCCGGGCCATCAGTTGACAATATGACATTATGGATGGAGGCAATGGGTGGGGTGAAAAAAGGGAAAATATTTGGAATGGGATCATTGTCAAGGATGTACATGCTGAATAGTCCTGCAAGTTCATCATCCACTGCGACCGGTCGAAGGAGGTCTCGACAAGACGAGCAATTGACCCAAGAAGTGCATCATCTGAATAATTTACTTGTTCATAAGGACGAACAAATAAATAACTTGGAGCAACAAATGAGACTCGTTGTGCAATACCTTAACCTCAACCGATATGACGATCCTCCTGTACCTCCAGCCATTCCAATAGATCATGGGCACAACGATGACCAACACATTAATGCCGAGAATGCTGATGATGGTGATGATGCTGATGATGATTTTCTCCATACTTTCTAGTTAAAATTCTCAAAAGCGGGGGTAAGTTTGCTTCGTAATCTTGGTTTTTCATAATTTCACTCATATTCATATGTAAGAACATTTATGTTCGTCCTGAAACGTATTTTTGTTAACTCTCTTGTTATTTTACACCTAGTTCCACATCTATGTATAAACGTTTCTTTTATAATCTAGACTGATTTATGTATGAACATTTCCTCAGGTTTCGAAAAGTGACCACTTTTGATGTCTTGCCAAGGTATCAAAGCCGCGTCTTCTTGTGTATGGTATTTTTGCATCTTCTATAGTTGTCCCGTCTCTTAGTTCATGTTTTGAATGTATTGTAAGATTGGATATTAAATCACATCATGTCAGACTCTGTAACTTTCCTTCGGTTATTTATTTCAATTATATGTCATTGTGGCTGATTTGTCAGAATCTATGGTTTGTTCGTTTTTCTGTTTAAATTATATGTCATTGTATCTTTTGTTTTATGTGGACAATAATTTATGGCCGAAATGATGTAAAAATAGCGACGGATATTTTACGTTGAATTTTGCGATCCTTACAGTTCATCGCTAATTTGCGACGTTTAAATTTTGCGGTCCATTTTGCGACGAAAATTGTAACGAATTTTTCGATGAAATTTGCAACGGATAGTATTCGTGGTGAATTTGCGACTAATTTTTCGACGACATTTTCGATGAAAATTGCGACGAACAGAGTTCGTGGCTAATTTGCGACGGACAGAGTTCATCGCAAATTCAAGATGGAATTTGCGACGAATTTTGCGACGGACAGAGTGCGTCACAAATTTGCGACGGATTTTGGGACGGAATTTGCGACGGACACAATTCGTCACAAATTTGCGACGGAATTTGCGATGGATTTTGCAACGATTTTTGCGACGAATTTTGCGATGGACACAATGCGTTGCAAATTTGCGACGGAATTTGCGACGAATTTTGCGACGGACGTAGTTCGTCGCAAATTTGTGACGGAATATTTACGATGAATTTTGTAACGGATTGTATTCGTGGCTAATTTGCAACGTATTTTGCGACGAATGTGTTGCGACGAAGTTTTAAATTTTCCGTCGCAAAATTTTGCGACGAGCTAGTAGCGACGGAATTTTTTCCGTCGCAAAATTCGTTGCAAATGCGATTTGCAATGGATTTTTCCAAATTTTCCGTCGCAAATTTCGTCGCTAATCCGGTGATTTTTTGTAGTGTTAGTGGCGATCTCACGCTAATTTCATCCCCACCAACACTCTTCCTTCGACCCTTCAACTTGGCATCGTCCAAATTATGTTGGTACACATAAGAAGCGAACCCCAAAAATGGCCAAGATCATAGCGATCACCTTGGCCCCATCCATTACATGACCGCTAGAATGGGCACAATCGGCAACCCAGTGCACTAATCGGGTATGAGGACAAGGATGATACGTCGAATGTCAACCAGACTGCATGACTGTGCCCATCATGAACACTTGCCAAGCAATTGCCGTCCCGACTAAATTCATCACATAGCTCACCTTCCCAGCCTCGTTGCCATCCATCTCTCTCCCTAGATACTCCCACTCACCACTCACAAACAATCCGACCGCAATAATTACACTAGACACTAAAAGATTGGTACACGATCATGTCTAAAACTCCCCTACGTCTCCTTCCTTATGACCCTCCTAAAGCAAAGTTGGGTCAAGGATAGGTCAAGCCCAAAACCAGCCGATGCCCCAACGGTGCACACAAACCCGAGTGCATATCAGATCCACTTAGTGAATTTACATATTTATCAAACGTAGAATTAAGTAATTATGTAACCGTAGTATATATGTGCAAAGAAAGTAACATCTGTCAAAGCGAGGTGTTGGGGATAAATTCCTACTTTGTCACCGTCTTTCTTATACGTGAAGGACTAGACCTTTCATTGTTTGGGAAAATAGCTAGGATTGATAAATGCAATACCATGTTTACTAGATTCACCACGTCGTGTATATAGAATCACCAGTGAGACTCAAAGCAAGTCCATCTCCAATTGACAATGATGTCTAGCCATGTCGATGATCTTAGGTGCACTTGACCCCCATCACCCCCCAGCCCCTCTCCCTACAACCAACAAAAATCCCTAGTCCACAACCACCCACCCCACCCCCCCCCCCCCCCCCCCCCCCCCCCCCTTCTTCCAAAGACTCTTTATGGGCATTATTCTTGCAATGGGGGAATGATTACCCCCAAAAGCATTTGATGGTGCAAGAACCGTCCACGAAAAACCTTGGTCATGCAAAAAAGGCATGGAATTTGCCGAAAAATGATGATGCAAAGGAAAGCACTTTCCCAAAAGATTTTCCAAATCAGTTGGCAAAGCTAACTGTAAATAGAATATTTATCATGCCGAATATGAATCGTCAAATAAAGACTATGATGTTAATCTTAGTTTCCATGCATTTAGACTCAAACAATGCGCAAATGGTTGTGTATAATTCAGTTTGACATATTTTCCATTAGACAAACTATATTTTTGAAATTTTCAATCATGTATGATTAATAATCTTTCAAATGAATTCAGTTTTTTACTAGAAAGACAACCTTAATTCCTTAAACGTCAACCATGAAATCTTATGAAAATCATGGTTGTGCTTACTAAAAGCATGTGTTATAAAGCCTACCTTTAGCATGTGTTTGAACTCGGGAGATGGCCCAATCATAAAACTATTTGTATTTAGCGTTGTCGAAAATCCACTCTGTATCGTGGCCTAATCTTACATATGTTAGAAACTTAGTTAATTACTAAAGCAACTTTTTTTCCCTACTAAAAGCCGTCAGTTAAGGGGGCCTCATCACTCATTTGGTTAAAAGCAAACGGATGCTAAAGGTGGGTCCAATTTCTAGTTCCAACTGCTATAGATGTCGAGCTTGGTCGGCAATGATAGCGTGAAAACCCCTCCAATCCTATCGGTTTTGAGTGAAATAATGTCATGTCAGATCATTTATTAAAAATAATTTATTTAAAGTTCATACAAAATATCAACTATTGATAAGAAAGTTGCATAAAAGCAAAGATAAGAGTTAAAAGAAAGGCGGTTCATTGGACCACGTACCAAGGACCGAACACCCAACACCCAGAAATATGTTGCATTAATAACTGAAACAAATGAATCATTATAGGAGACTCGCATGGTTAGTAAAAAACACTCTGGAATATTTTTTTTTTTGCCCAAAGACAAAAATGAATGCTTGATTATGGCGAAACGTTGTATGGCCTTTTTTAATATACCCATAAAATAAAAAATTCTTGTTGGGCATCTTGCACTTGATTACTTCATAAAGTCGGCAAGATTTTGACACGCGTTAACACACTTAACCATCCCAAATTGATATCAACACTTACATGTAAATAAATCTAGTAATTGGAAAGCGGACATCCAACCTTGTAAATAATGCAATATAAGCTGTTGATTCACACACTAATTTTTTTTTTTTTGAGAAACCCTACTTAGTTTTTTTTAGAGATAAGTACATTGAAAGTTCTAAAAATTGTCATTAAAGTGCAATTGAGTCCTAAAACTTTCAAAAAGTGCAATTAAGTCTTAAAATTTATCACAAAGTGCAATTGAGTCATAAAACTTTCAAAAAGCACAATCTATTGAGGAAACTTCCTAATTTTGTAGTTGACAAAACTATCCATTTTATTCTTATAAATCTGATATGTGCTCTAAAGTATTTTGATCCATGTAAATATATTCTGGAAGCAGTAACTTTAATACTTCAAGAGAACTTAACTTTCCAGACGCTTAGACTCTACGAGGTTCAGAAGAAAAACTTCATATTCTATAAGTTTCAGAACGAGAAGTTCGGTCCCTACAGATATCGATACTCAAACTTTATATTAAGGTGTCAAAGATCTTCAGACTCTAATTTTGAATGACTAATTCTTTACTGAAGACCTACGCTGATTTTGTTTCTAAACGAAAAGCAAGAACCAAAAATTCTTCAGACTCAGAATTTTTCAAAACAAAACATAACGGCTAGTGATCTGGTGCGGATTTCATAAAGGAAAGTTTTGATTGACTCAATCTAAGGCTAATTGATTGACACTCAAACATTATGACAAGTATATATCACAACGAATAAAACTCTACTTTGGAAATCAAGATTCTGATTGTATGGGTGATCAGATTCAGTGGGATTCAAATTTTGTCAACCAACGACTATTCAATCCATTTTATACAAATCTATCCAAGGTGAAGATTGGAGATGAACCTCTAAAGGCTATCCAACGACTAGTTTGAAAGTGAATGAGTATAAAAGAATATCAATGAGGAGTAGAAGGAATAGAATGAAATCAAGAAACAACAAGTCCAAAGTTTGAGTACATTCCAATTCTATTATTTGTCTTTCCTGAGCTAAATACTGAGATTTTGATGGATATTCTGTAAAAGTGATTGTGTGAGATAGAGAGTTCTATTATTCACCGAGTGATATCACTCAGATTTTGTAATCCCTTTGATCATATAGTGGAATCCAACCAATGGGTTGTCAGCGTGAGAGAGTAAACGTAAGCTTGATCTAAGCCGAACCACTATAACTTCTTATGTGCAGTTCTTTTTCTACAGAAAAACAAGTGGTTAGCGATGAATTTTGCGACAAAAATATTGGGAAAATTTGTCGTTATTAGGTCGTCGCAAAATTTTGCAAAGGAAATTTTCAATGTTCATCGCAAAATTGCGATGGAAATAAATTCATCGCAAATAATTCATTGCAAAATTCATCGCAAAATTCATCGCAAATTAGCTACGAACACTATCCGTCGCAAGATTCGTCGCAAATTTGCCACGAACACTATCCATCGCAAATAATTCGTCACAAAAATAGCCACGAACTTTTTTCGTTGCAAATTAGCCACGAACACTATCCATCGCAAAATTCGTCGCAAATTTGCCATGACCACCATCCGTCGCAAAATTCATCGGAAATTTCGTCGCAAATTTCGTCGCTAAATAATTCATCGCAAACTAATCACGAACGTTATTCGTCGCAAAATTTGTCACTAAATGTGTTGCAAAATCCGTCACAAATTTAGTACAAACTTTATTCGTCGCAAAATTTGTCACAAAATTCGTCGCAAAATGTATTCGTCGCAAATTTCAAACCAACTTGATTCGTCGCTACTTATTCATCGCAAATTAGCCACGAACTGTAATTGTCACAAAATTCGTCTCTAAATATTCATCATAAATTTTACACCATTTCGGCAAGCAAATCATGTCCATATCAATATGTATGCATTAATGAACATAATGTAATACATTCAAAACAAACAAAGGACACGAGACAATAATAGATTCCGCTTCAGTAACAGAAAATAAACAAACCAGACACAATGACATATAATTGAAAAAAGATGCTAGTGCGCAAAAAATAATGAAATATGCAAAGTTACAAAATATGACATGATGCTATTTGATATCCAATCTTATAATACATTCAAAATATTCATAGGAGGCGAGACAACCATAGATTCTACTTAAAAAATCATGAAAAATCGACAAACCAGACATAAGATTGGGCAGCTTTGTTACTCAGCAGGACACCAAAAGCAGTCACTTTTGTCGACACCTGATGAAAAGTCATCACATAAATAAAGATATTTGAATTAGTCCAGAATATAAAAGAAGCATTTATGTATGGATGTAGAACTAGGTATAAAAAAACAAGTTATAAGGTTAACAAAAAACGTTCCAGGATGAATATCAATGTTCTTACACATGAATATGAGTCAACTTATGTCATAAAAGATTGTGAAGCAAGCTTATCCCCGATTTTGGGACGGATGACTATAGAGGATTGAGAAAATCATCATCATCAGCAGCAATCTCAGCATCATTGTGTCGCTCATCAATGTGCCCATCACCTGTTGGATTGCCGGGTGGTACAGGAGGAACCTCATAGCGATTGAGGTTGAAGTGTCTCATAACGATTTCCATTTGTTGTTGTAAGAATTTATTTGTTCGTCCTTCTGTACAAGTATATTTCTCAGATGGTTCACTACTTGGGTCAATTGCTCGTCATGTTGTGACCTCCTTCGACCAGTCGTATTGGATGATGAAGTTCTAGCTTGATTCAACATGTTTGACATGTACATCTTTGACAAAGATCCCATCCCAATATTTTTCCTTTTTTCATCCCACCTGTTGCCTTCACCCATAATGTCATATTGTCAACTGAAGGCTTAGACGCAACACAACTATCACTACCACTGGCATTGCTCATTAAAAATTCATCATATTTTTCCTACATTAACAATATAGATGAAAATAAAATAACTTTATATATATATATATATATATATATATATATATATATATATATCTACCATAAATATTAAAAGTATTCACGGTTTTCATTCTATTTTCCATAAAATCCAAAGTATAACCTTACGTACCTTAACAGCTTTCGCTCGATCGCCAGTCCTTGTCTTATCTTTCTTTTGAAATGTGCGTTCAAATGTAGCTGCAAATGTCGATTCCGTCCCCAATTATTGTGCCTACAAAATGTAAACATGAGTAATTGAATTAATTTAACTTATAACGTATTTAACAGACTTACCAGTCGTTTACGATGCTCCCTAATGTTGATAGAGCTCCCAGCATCTGTGGCTGACCATTCACTAGAACTAGAAGATCGATTCTTCTTATTATGCTCACTGATTTGCCGAATCTTTTTAGTTTCCCAAATTCTATTAGTTTCCGTCTAATTGTTAGCTGTGATGAAAGACGACTTCACTTGCTTGATCTTCGCTCTATTCATCACATTTCGTATAAAGTCACCGACTTTCTTCTGGAAAATTCTTCTTACTTCATTCTCTTGGTCTTTATCCCACCTGAACTTCTGCTACAATCAATAAAAACAAAACTGAAAGTTATTACGATAGTCAAATATCCATTACCATGCACCAGACAATTGGGTGACAGATTTTGTAAAATTCATCTCAGGGAAACTATTCGATCCCTTAGGTACCGAAAACTACAAAGTTGTTCTGGTCCCTGTACATCATTCTTGACCATCAATATACTACACTGAACTTAGTTAATAAGAAAATAGAATATGTAAAACTTACTTTGAACTCATTCCACCACAAATCTTTCACTTCTTGTAGAACACTTCTGTAATTAATATATTGCCCCATTCAATAGTTTTTCACTATTTTATTCAGTTCCCTCACAATAAATGAAGCATTTGTGAATTTGCAATCATATGGATATTGTGCAACATCGACAATTCAGTTGACATCCATATCTAAAGCCATAAATATTACATATACTAAAATAAAAATGAAGTACTTACGAATCTCCAAATGGGCATATTATGAATCGGTTATCTTCTTCACTTGTGTTTCCGTCATTATTCGATGGTTCCGCTAAATAATAAGGTGGAATGAAAGGAGAGGGAGATAAAGAAGATGGAACTGGATGAGATTCAGTTCCCATGTGGCCAAGTCCCCCAACATCTTCTTGAGTGTTACAGGAAGGGCCAATATGTCCATATTGTGACAGAACATATTGTGGCTGAGGGTTAAATGAAATGACAGGGGAAGAGGAAAGGGACGAGGACGACGACGAGAAAGAGGCTAGTCTTCTATGCATGTGACCTCCACGTTTATACTGACAAGTAGGAAGGTTAGACAAATATGTACAAAAATAATAACACGTATTACGGACACATTATGACGCACATGACGAAGCTTACCATTTTGGTGTAGCAGCAGAAAATGTTTCCTCGAAATGAGTCAATGCCGAGCGTTTATAACAACAATTTCCTACGAATAAATATACTATGAATCGCTCTCATTTTAATATCAAATATCAATATATGAGCACGATATGACATGCTAAGCCGACAATAGCCATAATTAACCATACGATCCACTTGTTGATCCACACGATAATTAATCAAGTAGAAGATCAACCATGAAAAATGAATTTCAGCTACATGATCTTCGTTCTCGGCCACACGATCATCAATCAACCAACACGATCAGGCCATAGTTAACCAATTACACACATTTAAGCAAAGCAATGAAACGATTAACCTACTTAATCATACGATTGGCATTAAACAAGTAAGGGTGCGAATGGTAACCATTCTACCTGAGAAATCAAAAAGTTGGAAGAAATTAACTATTCGCATGCTTGCCAGAAATTGACTTGTGAAAGACAAATTCGTTTGATTTGTTGAATTTTTTTGCCCAAAAAAATTTTTTTATGCACATACAATAATTTAAATGTCACTGAAAGTCGGTGGCTACAGGTATTGTAAGTTATTTTGTAAAACTTTGTAGTAAAAATAATTTTATTATTTGGAAAATTTTTGGGCACCTAAAAAAAATTAAATTTCACTAAAAGTGAGTGGCCACGGATATTCTAAGGCATTCTGTAAAGTTTTGAAATTTTGAAATTTGTAATTTTTTTTATTTTTTTGTAAAATTTTTTCGGGGAACTTAAAAAAATTTAATTTCACTAAAAGTAGGTGGCCACTGGTATTCTAAGCCATTCTCTAAAGTTATAAAAATTTTCAATTTTTTGTATTTTTAATTTTTTCCGGCACATTACAAAATTTAAATTTCACTAAAAGTTGGTGGCCACATGAATTATAAGTCATTCTGCGAAGTTTCGTAATTTTTTAAATATTTAATTTTTGTTGGCCACCTAAAAAAAATTAATTTCACTGAAAGTGGATGACCACATGTATTCTAAGCAATTCTGTGAAGTTTTGAAATTTTATATGTTATTATAATTTTTTAAATTTTTGTGTACATAAAAAGATTAAAATTTCTCTCAAAATGGTGGCCACAGGTATCGTCCATAAGTTTAAAAAGATATGATAATTTTGAGTTTTTTATTATTTTTTACCGCCTAAAAAAATCTAAATTTCACTCAAAGTGGGTGACCATAGTTATTTTTTGCCATTTTATGATATTTTCAAATTTTGGTTTTTTTAACTTTTTTTAATAAAATTTAGCACCAAATTTAATATTTTCTCAAAATATGACTTAATTAAATTTTGTTGAATTTTTTATAAATTTTTGTACAATTGTTCAATTTTCATGCATTTTCTAAGAAAACGCATATATTGCCCCATCCGATCATCATTGAATGCTTAATCGACGACATAATAGACAAATTAACCAATCAAACATCTATCAAAGTCATATCCAATCCACTATTTGGACCCTTAATTTAGCCAACCAATCAGACATTAAACAATCCTTAAACAAGTCTGATTAATACTCATTATATGTATGGGCTATGGGAGTTGCTTACTTGGTTGAAGGACAATAAAAACGCCGGTTAGCCAGTGGCGGATTCGGCATGAGAGTGGCCCCAAATGGTGGCTAGTCGGCCACTGCTGGGCGAACGACGGTGGAGCTCGACGGCGACAGCGTCAGGCGGCAGCAACGGCAAGGACGGCGTCAGGCGGCGGCTGGGAGGCAACTGGCCGGCGGCTGGGAGGCAACTGGCCAGCGGCTGAGCGGCGGCGACAGTGGCTGGCGCGGCTAGGCGGCGGCAGCAACTAGGCACCTACTTCGAACGAGCGGCGATGACAACAGCGACGGCAACGACGGCCTCGAGCGGCGGCAACGGCCTCAAGCAGTGTCGGGAGGCAGCTAGCAGGCGGTTGGGCGCCTTGGGCAAGTCCTTGGGCGAGGGCGGCGATGGCGACCGGCGAAGTCAGCTGGGCGACGGGGAAGGGAGGCGCACGATCTAGCTAGCGACAGCGACAGCAACCAGCGAAGTCGGCTGGGTGAAGGGGCGAAGAGGCACACGGGGCCAACTAGCAACAACGACGGCAAGGCGGGGAGGTTGGGCGGCGACGGCGATGTGGGCTGCGGTTCTGAGGAAGCAGATCTGGCCGACAACGAAGGGCAGGGCGAGGCGGGGCGGCGAGGTGCGTGGGCAACATGGCAATGGCGACAAGCAGGGAGGCTGGGCGGCGAGGGTGGGGTGGCTGCGAGCAAACAGAACAAAGGGCGACGACAACGGCGGGGAGGCTGGGCGGCGAGGGTGGGGTGGCTGCGAGCAAACAGAACAAAGGGCGACGACAACGGCGGGGAGGCTAGGCGGGGCGACGGCAGGGCGACTGCCGCACGGCAAGCTGCGAGCCAGGGCAAGGAGGTGCGGCCGACTTGGCGACAGCAATGGCAATAGCAGGGCAGGGAGGCTGGGCAGTGACGGTGACGTGGGTGATGGCTCCAAGAAAGTAGATCTGGCCGGCAAACGATTTGTGAGGTGGGGAGGCGCTCAGGAAGAAGAAGAAGAAGAAGAGTTGCGACGGACCAAAAAAGTCCGTTGCAATTTGCGATGGACTAAACCGGTCCGTCGCAAATTTGCAACGGACCGTCCGTTGCAAATTTGCGACGGAAAAAAAAAACCGTCGCAAATTTAACACCAACAAAAAAAGTCCGTCGCAAATTTAGATGTATAACTTGAACCATTACTTTCATTTAGGCTTGATCTGTGTATCTGACATTCAGTTTGATCATTAATTATCTATTTTTTTGCTATTGACAAAAAGGGGGAGAATATATATTGCAGGTTGCATGATATCATTATGCAGACATAATGCAGGTTATTGGATGGACTTAAAAAAAAGAAAAGGACATAGATCTTACATTTAGCACTTACATTTATCTGTGTCTTATGTGCTTAAAAGTTATTTGTATTCATTTTATTCTCCAATCTTATCAAATCTTTTAATCCGTATGGAAGTTTTATCACCATAAAAAAATGAGAGATTGTTGAGGAAACTTCCTAATTTTGTAGTTGACAAAACTATCAATGTTAATTTTGTAAATCTGATATATACTCTGAAGTATTTTGATTCAGGTAAATATATTCTGGAAGTTATAACTTTAATACTTTAAGAGAACTTAACTTTCTGGACGCTCAGACTCTACGAGGTTCAAAAGGAAAACTTTAGATTCTACAAATTTCAAAACAAGAAGTTCAGACTCTACTGATATAGACACTCAAACTTTATATTAAGGTGCCAAAGATCTTCAAGCTCTAATTTTGCAGGACTCATTCTTTACTGAAGACCTACGCTGACTTTGTTTCTGAACGAAAAGCAAGAACCAGAAATTCTTTAGACTCAAAATTTTTCAAAATGAAACATAACGGCTAATGATCTAACGTGAATTCCACAAAGGAAAGTTTTGATTGACTCAATCTAAGGCTAATTGATTGACAATCAAACATTATGACAAGTATATATCACAACGAATAAAACTCTACTTATAGAAACCAAAATTCTGGTTGTATGGGCGATCAGATTAAGTGGGATTCGGATTTTGTCAACCAACGGCTACTCAATCCATTTTATACAAATATATCCAAGGTGAAGATTGGAAGATATCCTATGAAGGCTATCCAACGGCTAGTTTGGAAGTGAAGGAGTATAAAAGGAGATCAGTGAGGAGCAAAAGGAATAGAACGAAATCGAGAATCAACAAGTCCAAAGTCTGAGTACATTCTAATTCTATTACTTGTCTTTCCTAAGCTAAATACTGAGATTTTGATGGATATTCTGTAAAAGTGATCGTGTGAGATAGAGAGTTCTACCATTCACCGAGTAATATCACTTGGATCTTGTAATCCCTTCGATCACATAGTGGAATCTAGCCAATAGGCTGTTAGCATATGAGAGTGGACGTAAGCTTGATCTAAGCCGAACCACTATAACTTTTTGTGTGCAATTCTCTCTATCCCTTATCTCTCATTATATTGTTTGCACTGCACACTAGCATATTCAAAATCTAATTATTGTTCAGACTTTACTGATTATAAAGTCATTTATGTTTTAAATTCTAAAAATTCACTCAAATCACCTATTTACCTCCCTCTAAGTAATACTTGCTAGTTACATCATAATCAAGTCCTAAAACTTGTCAAGTTAATCCAATTAAGTTCTTCTTTTGATTGCACTTTTTAAAAGTTTCAATTGTACTTTCGCAATAAATTTTAGGACTCGATTGAACTTTTTGAAAATTTTAAGACTTGATTATACTTTCATAATAAGTTTTAGGACTTGATTGCACTTTTTAAAAGTTTTAGAACTCAATTGTACTTTCGTAACAAGTTTTAGGACTTTAATGTGCTTATCTCTTTTTTTTAATACAAAGTTCATGTGTTGAAATTTCATTTCCCCTTGAAACCGGATAATGACGGCTTCATCGCTCTAATAAAAGTGACGGATTGTTGTCACATTCTCATTTTCCTTACATTTTATCGAAGCTTCAAATTCGATTCCATCTCCACTACGTCAATCCTACGTACGCTTCTTCTCCCATTTCGATTCCAATCAATCGAATAGTAGCCGCAGTGCACCATTGATCTTTTCTTTTTCTTTTTTTTTTTCTCTTTCTTCTATTGATGTTTTCCGAGGGTGTTTTCATCTAAATGGAAGTCCAAAATAACGATCGAAGGTCCTGAAACTTCGGAAGTTCGTATGATTTCAACAATTTATAATAGTATGTTCAATCAATCGGAAGGACATATGCAATTTGTCTTCTAGTGAAATGGAAAAAAAAAAATCACCTGCTGCTAAGTCTTACAAGAAAATAAAAAGGATCGGATATAACTGAAGAATTTGAACATGAGAAGGTCCTTTAAAGATTCCATCTCCTAAAGTCTCTCCTTTAGGCTGTTGGGGATATAAAAACCCTAGCAAGATATTCCATCCCTCTGGAAAAGATAAATATCCAGGGGAAACAGGTTGTTCGGTCGCCTAGGGCGTAAAATAAGGCTCATATATTCTTGGTCAACTCACTAGTAGGGTTGGTCAGGAGCGCCCTAAGTAGTAGTGACTGCTGAGGTTAAGGTAACAACTACAACCTCAGGGTGAGTATCCACCTAATTGCCTTACCTAGCTTAAAAAGGATCGGAAATAAGTGACAGAACTTTACTCAACTCTTTAGTTTTTTGCGTATGAAGCAATTTAAGTATCTCCTCTGTCCACTGTTTGATAATATAATCGGAGTATTATTTGCATTAGATAGTACTATCTATTAGTCAATTTAAGTAACTAACTTTCATATGAGATTGCAAAATGGGCACTAAAGACGGCATGTCCTTTCTTGAACTTAAAACACAGTGAAGCAATCAAACATTAGCAACATTTTCAATCTTCTTATTCTGTTCCTCGTTTTCAACTCCAAATAATTACAGCAAGAAATTACCTCTCTCTACTTAAATTTGGCTTAACCCAAACTGAAACACTCCACCAACTTTTATCATCCACCAACTCTTGCAATTGGAGCATTTAGTGGCGATCTCACACTAACCTCATCCCCACCAACAATATTCCTTTGAGACTTCAACTGGGCATCGTCCAAATATTGTTGGTACACATAAGAAACGAACCCCAAAATCGCCAAGATCATAGCCATCACCTTGACCCCATCCATCCTCTCCCCAAAGAACATGACTGCGAAAATGGGCACAATTGGTAACCCCACCACACTAATCGAGTTCGAGAATAAAGATGACACATCTAATATCAACCCAATTGCGCCGATCCCAAACACTTGCCAGGCAATCGCCATACCGACCAAGTTCATCACATAGTTCACCTTCCCTAGCTTGTAGGCATACATCTCTGTCCCCAAATCCTCCCACTCACCACTCCCAAACAACCCCACCACAATAATCACACTAGCCACTAAAGATTGGCAGACAATCATGTCCAAAATTGCCCTAAAATTTTCCTTCCTTATGACCCTCCTAAAGCAAAGTTGGGTCAAGGACAAGAAAAGACCATAACCAGCTGATGCCCCGATGGTGCACACAAACCCCAGTGCATACTTCCCTTCGGAGACCCACTTGGGGTCATCTGAATTTGATTGGAACACAAGGAGGGTTGAGGAGATTGGGAGGAGGACTAGGGAGTTGGTGATGTAGGGGGTGAACTTTTGGGCATTTAGGAAGAAGGAGAATAGGACATTGAAGGCCAATTGGGAGGAGCAAACGAGGGCGTAGGTGGAGACAGGGAGGTACAAGAGGCCAACTGAGTATAAATAGCAATATCGGGCCACAATTGTGCCTAGAGAGAGGTACACAACGGCAAGGCTCTTGAGAGAGGCTGATTGGGATTGAGATTGACCTTGTAAGTGTGTTTCGATGTGGGGATTATTGGGGTTTCTAGGTGTGGGGATGAAGTAGAGAAGGAGGAGGATGGGAAAGCTCGCTAGTGGGACAAGTGTGGCAAGCCATTTGCTGTTGCCTCCTTTGTTGTAGTAGAGCCTTCCAAGAAGTGTGCCCACCGATTGGCTAGAGAGCACAAAGAGTGAGTAGAGAGCCACTCTAATCCACCACCAGAAGTTCTTAGGTTTAGGGGTTATTGTTGCTTGATTATTGGCAGTAAAGCTTCTGGGGTGGGATGAGTTCTCTTCTTTGGCTTCTGGATCACCTGGTCATAAATTGATGAGCAATTCAATTAAGGATTTTAATTAGTAAGAGAGAAAGTATATAAATGGCACATAAATGGAATTGGGGTCCAAATAAATATGATTGCTAGTCACAATAAATCAAAAAACGCAACTATTATGTCTATAATCATATTCATTATTTAGTGAATACGTTACATCTTATATCAAAAGTATGAGTAGATTAATCATATATATGTCATATATGGACAAGCAAAGTAACGTGCGTCAAAACTAGGTATCTTTTTTCGGGAAAATTGCTAGGATGTAGTCCTCTTAATTTTGGGAGACCATTTAGGATTGACAAATGCAATACAATACTTACTTGATTCACCATGACTCTGTCCATAGAATCACACATGGGACCCTAACCAAGTCCATCTCCAATTAACAATGATGTCTACCGAAGTCGACAATCTTGCGTGCACTTTGCACTTTACCTACCCCACCACAAAGAGTTTTCATCGGCATTATTATTGTAATTGATGAATGATTTCGAGAGTACTCATCAAATTCCATCCATATATATATATACCATTAATGACCGAGGATATGGGATTATAAATAAAAAAGATATTAATATGAGGACGAATAAATTATTTAAAATTGGTTCTAGGTATTTGTAATAAAAAAAAATGACAAAAACATATGTAATCTTTAAACGTCTCTCTATGTAATCAAAATAGCTAATATATTCATTAAAAAGGTACAATACTCTAGATAAATCTCTATTATATAAAGATCTAGCCACAGAAAAGATGTATAGCAATATGAAAGTGCAAATTTCTACACAAAAAATTATTAAATAAATAAAATTAAGTAAAAGCACGAACATTATAAATAATAAAGAAACCGTAAATAATATACATAACAAAAAGAAGAACTACTAAAACTTCTAAATCAACTATATAGGTGGTATGCAAGATAGAAGGGTAAAACGGTAAGAAAAAGTAAAGATATTTAATAGATATAAAAAATTACTCTTAAACTAAAGTACAGACCATCCACAAGCGGTTTGACTTACCGTTTATGGGGTATGTAAATATAAATGCAAGAAGTTAAAGAAAGATTACTATTATTTAAACAATACAAAAGATTACAATAGCAGTATTGAAAGGTTACAGCTGAAATGCGAAATGCAGTTATTGAAATACAAATGCAAATATATAAAACCTTAGTATTCTCATATCATAAACAAGATTCGGAATATTATGCGCTATTGAGATAAGAAAGGTATGTAAGGTGATAGATCTTATTAAGTTTTGAGTAAAACTTTGTGTTTCCCGAGAATAGTACTAACAAATGTTTGCAGACTACATTTCTCGAAGGGAAACTAAGATCTGAAAGGAGATATGAAAGAGTTTAGAAATGAGAACTTACTGTTTATGGAAAGATATGGAAAGCTTTTGAGGTGAATGACCTATTATTCCTTCTGGGAGGGATTTTGAGATCAGGAGAGAATGGAGAAATATGGAATGTGTGTTGTGGTTCTGGAATTTGTTCTACCTTCTCAAAGAGATGAGATCTTCTTTTATAGGTAGATTGGGTTCCTGTAGAAATAGTTCACCGGTGATACTGTGATAGTAAGTACACAGTATTACAGTGAACAGTGTTTAAACATAATTATGAAAATATTGAAAAAGAAAGATCTGTCAGGCTTTTTTCAGCCTAGACATCATGACTTGTTATTTAAAAAGATAGGAGTCTTTCGACGCCAGTTATGGCTTAGATAAGTGTTCTATCTCATCATCTTCATTTTATTGTTCGGTAATATCTCCCTAAGGGATTCTTAGAAAGATCCCATAGCAATCGTCTTCATTGGAATTCCCACTGCGATGAAAGTGAGAGGATCCAGAGTCTTCTATTTCAAAAAGGGCTTGCTTCAACATGCCAGCCAGTTGTTGGTGTGATTGAGCCAAAGCTAATTTAGAAAGAACAAATCCTTTGTCATGTAGGAAAGAGGTGATTTTTTCAGGAGGCTGAGGACAACCAGGAAGAGATTGTCTAGCAATGAGCCAATTGTTGACTGTTTTTATTGAAACTCTATCAAAAATTTGAAACCATCCCACCATTTGACTTTGAATCGTTGAATTAAGATAGGGATGCCTGTTTTGATTGCTTTTTTATAATCAAGAGTCCATCCAAGAACCCAAGACACTCCGAAAAAATAGAAAAAGAGCATGAGTTTTGGATATGTTTGCTTGAAGGGGTGTGGAATGAATTTATTGAGGAAGAGCTCATAGCTGGGTTGAACCCTGGCATGAAGAATTTCTTCCACAGGTCCGAGATGTTCCAACCATTGGAGAAACCAGTATGGGATTCCTTTGATATCAAAATTTTTGAAGTAGAAAAGCCAAGTATGGGAGTTGTTGGGATTTTGTCTCCAGAAAGTACTCCATCATGCTTGTCGGTAATCGAAATATGAAAAGGATGTTAGATATGGAAGGGAGTCTGTCAGGCCCCGGACCTCGCCGAGCTCGCAACATCCCGCCATAGGTCGTATTGAACGCGACGTCCCAGAAAGCGTCGCCAACCCGAACCCAAATCAGAAGACAATACACATGCGGAAGCAATTAACATTCGTACATATTAAAACCCATGACCAAGGATAGCAATCACATCATAAATAACATTTTAAAAATAACATCATAGAGGACTTACAGCATTCATTACAAACAAGTACGAACACCAAAAGTGGGTCAGGGAGCCATTAACAACAAAAAGGGATACATGGCTCGGCGGTCGGATATAAAAACTAAGAGGGACTCATATCTCCAAAAAGTGTCAATCCCACCAAACTAGAGCTATGGCTGGCTCGACTCTATGGTATCCAATCCGAATCGGACCCTGAAAAGTTTGTCTCCGAGTCCGAGTCAATCTCGATCGGGTTCTCCTCCACATCTCCCTGCTCAACCGCCACGGATTCTTCTTCGCCCTCAGGCTCGGGTGCTAGCTCGGGTTCAGGCTCGAGGACAAGTGCCGGTGCTGGACCGGGGTTCACCGGTGGACTGTCAGGATCTGACACCTCGCCGTCGGGAACGAACTTGTCCTAGGGCTTCCAATTGATAGCATTCTCATTGGCATGCTGCAACCCTTCAAAACCTCGGATTGGCCCAGAGTTTACCAACCCGACCCTATGGGACCAAGCTAAATAGTCATGGTGTTCCAGCTCATCTCGTCCTACATCTACCCAAACATAAGTACGATGCCTAATGTACGCCTCATCCAGATTCAGACCCGGGTACTCGTTATCCTTGTGCAACATATGCACGGGGACTCCAAAACGCCTAGGTGGCGTCATGCTCAAGGGTGAGGATCTAAAAATGGTTATATAATAACCGTGAGAACGAGTCTTAATAAGCAATACCCTAAACCCTACGTAGGCCAATGCGTACCCAGACAAGCAATACGTACAATCTAACTCTTAAATATAACGAATTCACCTCATAGAGCTTACCTCGCCATTTAATACATGCCGGCCCTGCACGTCAGTCACCCATAGCAATATAATAATAATAATAATAATAATAATAATAACAATAATAATTCAACAACAGATCGTAACTATTCACACGTCCGCAACAGTGGCACTCAATCGATTCCAACAATTCGATCAACAAATAAATCAGTCGATTCAATCAATTCAATCACACTCAAGTCGCATACGTGATCCAACAGCCTTCCACGACCTCCCAGGTCCTTTCACTCGGCCCACGCCACTGCGCCTCAGGCCCCATCTCACAGCCCACGCCACTGCGCCTCAGGCTCAGCCCTCATATCAAGCCGGGCTCGATCCCGCGTAACCACGCCTCAGGACATTTTTCCTTTCTATGACCCGCGTAACCTACGCCTCAGGTCTAATCATGCCTTATTCACCACACCCGCGTAACCAACGCCTTAGATTGACAGCCCTCCGATCGATCCAGGCTTTTTCACATGCACATACACCACAGCACAATTCACCAATCTCACAAGTCGTACTAGTCAAACTCAAGACAAACTCACCACAACACAATTCGCAATTCAACACATCATACCAATTTTAGCAAAAGCCAATCCCAGTCACATCACCAATCCAATCCATCAATCCGCATACTCGGCATCCAAGTCAATCACATACGAATTTCAATCTTCCACCCACACGCACCACTACAATTCAATCAATTAGCACACCACAACAAGCTACGCGATCATCCTAATTCACTCTTCCATTCTCCGCACAATTCCCATGCTAATCACGTCCCATCGACTTATCAAATTTCTAATTTAATCACTAACTTAATTTAAATAAATCCCTAAGCATATCAATAGTATCCAATATACTAAATAGGGATTAAGATATCACTTACTAGGTTTTGACTCAGTAAAAATCGACTCGGGCCTAAAATGGCTCGAGTGAACGGTGCTGGCTAGGCGCGGGCGAAGGCGCGATAGGCGTGGGGCTTGGCCACGAGCACAGCCCTCGCCCACGGGCACACGCACGGGCATGGGTGTGGGCGAGAGCAAAGACGCGGGCACGGCTCAAGCGCAGTGGTGGCTGGTCAGCTGGCCGGCGAGGTGGCTCTGGTGAATGGTGATGGCTGCGGTGGTGACTGTAGCGGTGAGTAGCGGCGGTCGGGCATGGCGGCGACGGGCACGGGCATGGCTGGCCGGCTGGTTGGGCTTGCCGGTTGAGGAGGCTGACGACTGGCGACTGGGGTGGCTGGCCGGCTGGGGGGGCGGCGTGTGGCAATGGCGACGAGCAGGGCGACTCCCCGACGACCAGCTCGGAGAGAGAGGCTAGGGCGGCGAGGCTCGGAGACAGCGGTGCTCGGGCGGCACGGTGGCGGTCGGTGGCGGAAGAGGGATACCGGGTGGTGAGCGAGGAAGCGACGGCGGTCAGTGGTGATGCGAGGTGGCTGGGCAGAGCGGAGCTGGACGGGGGAGGGGGTTCGACCCGGCGAGCTGCGGCTGCGGCTTGGGCCCGCGATGGTGACGAGCCGTCGGGCGACGGTGACGGAGGCGGCGGCGAGTTCCTGGAAGCTCAAACAGCAGAGCTCGCAATGGCGACGACCATGGCGGCGTCGAACGGAGCAGGAGAAGCAGTCGAGAGGGAGAAGGAGGAGGGAAAAAGGGAGGGGTGGCGGCGGTTGAGGGCGGCGGCGCCAAGGCGGAGGCGGCGACTGGACGGCGCGCAGTGGCAACAAGTGGCGGCTGGCAACGAGCGGAGTGGCGTCGGACGGAGCAGAAGTCAAGCGCGACTCGTCGGGGAAGAAGGCGAAGAGACGCTGCGAAGAGAGAGAAAGGAGAGAAGAAGAAGAAGAAAAGAAAGAGAAGAGAGAAAGAGAGGGAGAGAGAGGTGTGTCGGAGGGGAGGGGGGGAACGTGCGCGTGCATGCATGAAGGACGCGTGCATGCGGGGAAGGGGAGAGAGAGAGAGAGAGAGAGAGAGAGAGAAGGGGAGAGAGAAGGAAAGAAAGAAAGGCAGACACACGGAGAAAAGAGAAGGGAAGACGTGCGACAAAGGAAAACTTCGGCGTGGCAGGAGGAGAGAGAGAGAGAAAAAAAAAAATAAGCGTTTAATCAAATAATTATTGCGACCCAACGGCCCAAATTTAAAATCGAAAACGATCCGGCAGTCCCAATTAATCCTAGAATATAATAAGGGACAAAGGCCAAATTAATTAAATCAAACTGCCTCGAGAGAGGTTTACCAGTCCAAATTCGCACCCGATCAAAAATTTACTTTTCCACTATTCCTGACAATCTCGACGTTGGTCACAATAATATCGACACCGCCCGATTTATTTCGTCCCAGAACTCGAGAAATTCGACACCGAAGTTTGGGCTCTAAATAACGGCCAAATTCGATCGAGTGCGATCTAGCGAAATCTCAAAATTTTAAAAACAATAATCAGGAATGATCAGTTCTCGGGCAAGATTTTACTATAAGCACACTAACAAATTATGCGTTTTATAAATCTCAAAATTTGGTCAAAATCCGGGATGTCACAGAGTCAGTCATTTTGACATTGAATTTTCTCATGGCCAGAGGACTGGGTTTCCAATCTCAAGGGTGGATGACCTTATACATAATGGCCTTTGAATAATTTATATGTCCTTTGTCTGAGAAATGTTTGAAAGAGACAGATTTTGTTTCTGTCAAAATTCTTTCATAGAAATCAACGGTTTTGTAAATGTCATAAGGAGTATATAAAAATTTTTCAGAAAATATGTTTTTGGCGAAAACATAGGGGTTTTCATCATAGAAACCATTTTCAATATTGCAAATGGTATCAAAATTTGTTTTAGAAAAGAATTTTGATTTTAGATCAGAAAGGGATGTCTGTGTAGACTGAATAACAACCTCGCTAGAAACTCTTTTTCCTATTTGCTTTTGTGTAGTAATTAGGAAAGGATCAAGACTTACCATTGATGTGGATGGTGGTGTCTGATTATTGAAAGCTTTTTGGAGGAGTAGTAATGCTTCTTCATGAGAAATGTTTGTGATATCAAAAGAGGGTTTCAATGATAATTCAAAATTAGGGTTTTCTTGGGCAGAAATGGGATTGGCATTTAAAAATGGCTGGGTGGTTGCCTGCAGCCATGTCCTTATTTTGGTCAAGCCATATTTTTTCTCTAAAGTGGTTTCAACAATTTCTTTGCCTTTTCTTCTAGTGGACTTGTCAGGTGGCTTGGGAGGCATTTTCCCTGCAAAAATTCTCTGGTGAAAAAATCTATGAGAGAATTTGAATAACCATTTATAAATTCTATGTCAAAATCAAAGACAGATAAAATAGTTTGCCATATGGCAAAAATCTGTTTTGAAACAATATTTTGAATATCTTTTTGCAAAACATCTTTTGCAGATTTGCAATCAATTCATAGTAAGAACTTTTTATTTAAAAGATCTCCTTGAAATTTAGAAATAGAAAGTACAATAGCAAGAATTTCTTTTTTGATGGTAGAGTAATTCTTTTGACAATCATTCCAGTGCTTGGAGACAAACTGAACAATCTGTTCTTTGTTGTCTTTAGATTGCTTAAGTATTCCTTCATATCCAATATCAGAAGTATCAATCTCAACAATTTTGAAAGTAGATAGGTCAGCAAGATGTAAGCAAGGAATTTCCTTGACTGTACGTTTTATTTGTCTTACAATATCAGTATAGACTTGGGTCCATGGGGGAGGATCTTTTTTGAACCTCTAATGGAGTGGTTTGCAAACTATATTGATGCGAGGAAAGAATTCAATAATATAATTCAAACTCCCAAGGAATCTTTGCAATTGGTTTTTGTCTCTAATTTTATCAGGAAATTTTTCAGAAAAGGTAATCGATCTTTCAATTGGAATGATGGTTCCTTGATGAATATAGTGTCCTAGAAATCTGATTTTGGTTTTAAAAAGAGATAACTTGGTAGGTGAGACTATCAAACCATTTCTTTTAACTATATTTATAAAATGATTGATATGTTTGAAATATTTTTCTATGGAAGTAGAAAATACTAAGACATCATCAATATATACAAAATATAATCAGAGTAATGATTGAAAATGTCATTCATTATCCTTTGGAATTCAAAAGGAACATTTTTTAGTTTAAAAGGCATGACATTCCATTCATATTGGTCAAAAGGAACAGTAAAAGCTGTTTTATATCTATCATTTTCGCTAATTTAAATCTGCCAGAAGCCTGATTTCATATCAAATTTTGAAAAGATTTTTGCATTAAAGAGCCTATTCAATAAATCTTTCTTGTTAAGAATTGGATACCTAATCCATTTTAAAGCTGTATTTAAGGGTTTATAATTTATTATCAATCTTGGAACTCCTCTTTCTAATTCAGTATTTTTGTTGACATAGAAAGCAAAGCAACTCCTAGGTGATTGACTTTTCCTAATGAGTTTCTTTTCAAGAAGTTCCTGAATTTCTTTTTGGTAGAAATTGAGAACTTCATGGTTCATTTGAGAAAGTTTAGCTTTGGTAGGAATATCTTTTTCAGAAAATCCCGATTCATAAGGTAGATCAACTATGTGACTTTTACGAGACCAGAAAGCATTTAGAATATTGGAACATATGAAATCATTGATCTGATTTTCAAGGAAGGAAATTCATTTTTGAAAACTTACCTCAGAGAGATTCTTATCAATCTTCCTATATTCATGGTCTTCTTTGAGAAATTGAAGATGAGTTTCCTTATTATGAATGATACAATTTATTTCAGAAATAGAATGCTATTGAAGAGTATTCAAATTTCTGGTTTAAGGTTTTGAAACGAAATTGAAACATAATTTTTCCCTAAGGTTTCTGTTTCAATCCCTTTATCGGAAACTTTAAAAGGCTGAAGCAAATTGATAAAAGGTGATCCTAAAATAACATTTTGCTTGATGCTTTTCACAAGAAGAAAAGGAGTTTTAAAAGAAACTTGATCTTTCACAATTTCAGCTTCAGGGATTTTATAATTTATAATTAATCTATCCCCGGATGCCGATTTGAGGGCCTATGAAGTTTTCTCAAAATATTTAGTAGGTATAAGACCTTCTTTTATGCAATTAAAATATGCACCTGTATCAAAAAGAGCTATTGTTTCCAAAACAATTTCATTTTAGATTCTTATAGAAATATTGATGATCCATTTTCTGGTGGTTATTTCAGAAAGCATTAAAAGGAAATTTGCATCTAAAGGAGGAGTTTGAGGAATATCATTTTCTTCAAGATCTTCTTCTTCTTCCTTTTGTTTTCCTTTTAAATTTTTCAATTTAATATCTAAAATGTCTTTTTGCATAATTAACTGGACAGTTTTGAGATCTTGTATCTCTTGCTTCTGCCTATTGATTCCGTGAGTAAGATCACTTATAGAAACGGGTTTGAAATCTATTTTCTTGGTTTTCCCAAGTATGGCAGAAAGATTATAGGGATTGTCAGTTTTGAAAGTGGTTTTAAAAGTTGATTTGGAATTTTGGAAATTATTCAAATATTTTGTTTTTGTTTCGGGATCAATGATTTGGTCAAAAGTTTGCAAAAGAATTTCTTCTTCTTTTGTTAAAACATTTATTTCAAAATTGGTGGTATCTTCATTTTCACTTCTTGAAGTGGATGATGAAGAGGTTTCTAAATTACAAATTTGTAATCCCTTTTCAAAACTAGATTCATTAAAAGAACTACTGTCATCTTCAATCATTAATTGATTGAGTTGATTTATAGTTTCTTCATCTAAATCTAACTCATTGATTTTTTTGCTAATTCTGCAAAATCGAGAAGTGTGGCCTTTCTTGCCACAATTATAGCAAGTGATACTTTTAAAATTTTTCTTTGATTTTTTTTGTTTTTATTAAAATCTTCTTTTCCCTTATTTTTTGAAAATTTTTTATCAAATTTTCTTTTGTAAGGTTTCTTATAAAATTTCTTTTACTCTTTTCTTTTAGACGAGCATTTTCCAGAACATTTGGTTTTATCAAAAGATTCAAAAAATGGATCATATTGAGCGCAAAAATCTCCTAATCCTTTTTTAGAAAGTTTTTGTTCCCTTTTAATCTGTTTTTGAAGACGGATATTAGTATACAATTGTGTACCGATTTTGTAAATATAGGAGGTTAGTTCTCCGTAAAAAAGATGGTCATATGAAATTTGATTTCCATATTATTCTCTTATCTTACTACGAACTTGTTCTCCTATGAGTTTTGGTAAACCAGCAAGAAACTTTTCTTTTCAAAAAGACTAGTTGCAATCTGTTCTTTGGAAAACTCGTTGCAAAAATATTTCTTTATATTCCCTAAATTCGCTTAGGGATCTACATTTCATATTTGATAAAAGGTCTTGATTTTTGTCAAGAATATGAGAAGAGTCTCCTAAAAAATGTTGAGATATAGAAAATATTAAAGTATTAACAGCATCTTGAATGGGTTGCTCATCTTCATCGAGGATGTTCTGACCAAACAGGTCAAGTTTATGAGCATTTAAAATTTGAGACATTTGCTCATCATTTAGGTAGTTAGCCCACCAACCTTTGAGTTGGCCTGTGAAACCGGCTAATAAAAGATATGCAACAAAATGATCAGAAGTATTGAGAATAGTTTTGTAAATATTTGCAAGCATAACCATTTGAGTTAAAATATTTATAAAAATCTGTTCTGAAACCCCATCTATATTCCACTCATAGATAGCATCAGAAGAATATTTATTTTGAACTTTGGAAAATGTTTCTTCTATAAGAATGTTTGGAGGAGTGGCACGAGAATAATAAAGCTTCTGGGGATCCTTCCAGGTGATACAATTTATTTCAGGAATGGAATCAGTATCAGATTTATCCAAAAGATTGATTTGATTAGAAGATTCTATACGGTCAGGGGTGTCTTTGATACTCAGGTTTTGTATTAAAAGAGTATCTAAAACTATGGGATTTTTGGGGACCAATACTAATTTACCTTTGATGAGTTTTCTCCTATCCTCTAAGGCTTTAGCAAATTCAATACTGGAAGTTTTTGGAATTTCAAAATTTTTAAAGAGTTGAGGTTTTAAATCCTTTTTTGAAGTGGATATTAAAGAGAATGGAAAGCTATTTTGGACAGAAATTTCTATCCGGTCTAATTACTTTCCTACAGTGTGAAGATGTTGATTAGAAAAATTGTTTTGTTCAACAATCTTTTTGATTCCTATGCTATCTATTTCAGAAACCATTTTAAAAGGAGAAGCCACAATTTCAGTTTATCGGTGTTCAATTTTGATTTTTCTAAGAGGAAGATGATTAGACTCTATGACATGGCCATCGTCTAATCTCCATTTATAAAATTGCTCAAGAACAAAAATCTATTTTTGTTTTAGAAATATATTTTCAAACCAATAAAAGAATATTTGGATTTCATGTTGATACATGTAATCATAATATTCCTTTTTGATATCAAGAGCTTGGTTTCTAAAATTCTCAAAAAACCATTCTCTGATTTGTTTATTATTATTAGAATTAAATTCTATATTCAAAAGGATTTTGTCTGGTTCAAAAACTGTCACACCCCGAACTCCACGGTGAGTGAGAACCCAACCAAGGTTGATTCGATTGCGACGTCCCAGGACGCATCGCCGACCTAACACCCAACACGATAGAGAACAATGCACATGTGGAAGTAACAAACACCCGTACAATATAAAGCAACACGACCAAGGATAGCTACACAACCAACAACAAGAACAAATATACACTTGCATTGATACTGGAAACCATATACATCATCCATTTACAGCTTGCATTCAAAAATCAAAAACCGATCAATGGCCACTACTAACAAAAAAGGGTAAGTGGCCTAGGCAGTTAGGGTTACTAATAACTAGAAAGAGCTCCGGTCAAAAAGGTACTTGTCCAATCTATCTAAAGTTAAAGTTACACCTACGGAACCTAGTCCGAGTTAGATCTTGATAACTCGAAAGAGCTATCAGACAGCTCGACATTGGAGTCTAGGGAATCCTGCTCGGACTTGGCCCCAGCTGACTCTTCCTCGGAATCCATCGACTCGACTTCATCCTCCGGCTCCATGTCCTGCTCCATGGGCTCAGGCTCCTCGTCCTCCGACTCCATCGGCTCCGGGTCCAAATTCCCATCCTCTGGCACGCGGTCGGGGCTCATATACTGAGGGTCAATATCCTCGGCATCGGTAAGCTGAATGTCAAAAGATCGAAAGGGCCCGTAGGTCTCTTTATGGTCCCTGATACACCACGCTATATATCGATGGGCTTGGTCTAGCTACTCGCCCGCGTCCACCCAAACTGTAGAAAGGTATCTAACCCAAAAATCTCCATTCCTTGCAGAGTACACCGTCTCCTTCCGGTCTATCCGGTAAGGGATCCCAAAACGAACAGGCAGGGCAGACATCTCAAGGTCGAGGGTCTGAAAAATTGGGTTTATACAACTATGAGAATAAATCTCAGCAAGTAGGTTCCCTAAACCTAAACTGGGCGAACATGCACCTCCTAATGAGCACTAAATAATACACAATCCATAAAATAAATGACTTAGGCCATCGGGCCTAAATCCACTACTTACCTTGGCCCTGTAGGTTAGGTACTTATAATCCACAATAATAACACAGAACCCAATCACGGAACACGCACACATCACTTGGTCACAACGCATATCATGCTAATGCTTGTGCTCATACTCATGCTCATGTCTCATCAATGCACTGCCGCACACTTACACTCTTGCACACTTACAATTTACCAGTTCTCCTCCGACCCGCGTAAAACGCATCAGATCCGACCTGCGTAAAACGCATCAGGTCTATCACTTCGAGATCGATCTCTGGCCCGCGTAAAACGCATCAGGCTCATGACACAAAACCCGCGTAACACGCATCAGGTTGGTCATCTTCCGGTAGTCCGGGTATCGTCCCGCGTAACACACCTCAGGATGAGTTCAATACCCCACGTAAAACGCATTAGTGCTTTATGTGATCACACACTCACATACACCAGTTATTATCTAAACCCCGCGTAAAACACATCAGAGCATTTTAGGTGATCACATGCTCATGTCATTCGTGCACACTCGTATATGCACATGTTATGCCAATGTTTGAGATGCACACCCATTGCCATAATGTTCACACTTGGGCATTCATGAAATTCACAATGAGCATCCAATTGCACAACACCACTTGATCCATTCACAACGCAATATGCTCAATTCAATATATCATAAACCCAACTAAACAAATCATTCAATCCAGCCATGGCACAAACTTGGCACACAAAATCACGAAATTAGATCATTAGAATTCACAAGTCTATGACCCCTAAGGCTCCCTCAAGTCACGGTCACATAAGTACTCAACATGGCATCAAAATACTAACGTCAATTCGCGTTCAATTCAACCTCCTCATGGTTCGTTCACAAAACACTTGGCAATTTCCACTAAGGCTATGATTAATCAAATATGGCTCGGATCCAATCCACACTAAATCAGCCATGAACAGCCCGCCTTAGGCCACTAAGGGTGCGCATGAGAACGTTTCTATGCCCCGGAACTATTTCTGAGCAGAAATGATTTTTTTTTATTCTGTGCCCGGAAATAATTTCTGGGTATTTGAAGGCGTTTGATAAGTTGTCCAAAATTTCTATTCCTAGAGTAGAAAAGAACAGAAATACGTTTGATTAACTATACAAAATTTCTGTTCCCAAACAATATTTTAATAATATTTTTAATTATTTAATTTTTTTTTCTTCCTACTCTTTTTTTCTTTGGCCATGGCCGATCGCCGGCGACCGGCGGCCGGCCATAGCCCAGGCCCGGTGAGGGCGTCACGGCCCTCGCCGGCGGCCGGCGAAGGTGAGGGTCGCCCTCGCCAGTGAGGGCGAGGGCTGAACCCTCGCCCAGATCGAGGGAGGCCGAGCCTCGCCGTCGCCACCCACAGCGAGGCCGTCCTCGCCATTGCCACCCAGGCCGAGGTCGGTGTCGCCGTGGGTCGCGACGGCGAGGCTTGGCCTCGCCAAGATCTGGCGAGGCCAAGCCTCGCCGTCGCGACCCAAGCCGAGGTTGGCGTCGCCGTGGGTCGCGACGGCGAGGCTCGGCCTCGCCAGATCTGGGCGAGGCCAAGCCTCACCGTCTCTGGGCGAGGCTGACCTCGCCATCGCGATCGACGGCGTGGCTCGGCCTCGCCCAGGCGGCGAGGGTCCAGCCCTCGCCCTCGCCGGCAAGGCCGAGCCTCGCCTTCGCCGGCGGCCGGCAAGGGCCGTGACGCCCTCGCCGGCCCTGGGCTGTGGCCGGTGGCCGGCCGCCGGTCGTCGGTGGCCGACCCAGCCCTGAAGAAGAACATAAACATAAAAAAAGAAAAAAAAGAAAAAGAAGAAAAAAAACTGATTCTCAAAATTGTGCCAAAAAACAAGAAGCAACTATGCCAAATTATTTCTCTTCCAAAACTGTTTCTCGGCACAAATTTTTGCAAAAATATGCCGGGGAACAAATGCGTTTACCAAACGCATTTCTGTTTCCAAACTATTTCTAGGAACAAAAGAACAGAAATTTTTACTATTTGGCACGTTGCCAAACGCACCCTAAATCATTTCCAAATCACCACATTAGACTACAAGAATCACCATGAGAACAGCCACCATCCGGTCTACCAATTACATCTGCCAAATCCATATTTTCGCCCAAATCAAGGCGTCTATGCTCAATCACCATACAGTACACTATAAACCACTAAACCTCAATTAGATTGTCACACTAAGCCCATAAAATAGCCACCAAATCAATCACAATAACAGCCCCTAACATCCTTCGCACGTTAACTCTTAATTTACCCTAATTAACCCCTAAAACTCATCTAGAAACACACATTAGCCTAATTAGGGTTTTGGGTTGTACTCACTTAGATTTCTAAGCTCCTAAGAAGGTTGAACCAGAGGCAAGGGCGGCTGAACAATGGCGGGGCAAGCGGCGGTGACGGGCGGTCTTCACGGCGACGGCACCGGCGGCGACTCGCAGACAGCGATCCTAGGCGAGGGCTAGTCTTCATGCGGTTGGGGAAGGGAGAAGGAGAAGACAGGACGGCTAGATGGTGGTGGTGAGGCGAGAGGGACGGCGGCACACGGCGGCAGTGGCACCGGCTCCGGCGAGCGGCGGCTGCGTAAGGCTGAGAGGGGGAGAGCTCGCGGGATTGAGAGAGAGAGATGGGTGGCCGGCTGACTTGGGGAGAAGGAAATGAAGGAGAGAGAGAGAGAGAGAGAATGGGAGAGATATAGGCTTGAGTGATAAAGTGGAGTGGTTGAACCACTTTTCCAAAAATGACCAACTTGCCCCTAATACAAAGGTTGGGGTTAATCTAGCCAAAATATCTTGGGGGCACAATTGTCCAACATTACCAGCAATAATATAGGCTAATTTAATTCCAATTTATTCTCCCAAAATTCGGAATCCAAGCTTAGGGCACAAGGGGCAAAACGGTAATTTTCCGGCCCCGAGTCAAATTTCCAATTTTTGACTCCACTAATCGCAAATATAGTTGGCCACATAAAAATGATGTCGTCCTTGCAAAATAGTCGTGTACGCCCACGAAATTCAACACTGAAGTTCGGACTCAATTCCACGATCGATTTTGCTCAATTTGCGATTTTAGCGTCTCTCACTAACGGGCGGCTGTTTAGGAGTTATGCGTATCGACCTAAGGCTATCCGAGTCATGTCGATCTCGATTTCCCAGAGAACGTGAGAATTTATTGCTAGTCCCAGGGGTCGCAATCATCCGGAATAAGTTCGGAATCGTTCGTCGCGCGTACTCTCGATCGTGCGGAATCATCCGTTATCCGATCGCACGTCGTCAGTCGAACCAAATCCGTCACTCTCCTTGGACCGGCCCATATCGACACAAAATATTCCCTCACCGCTTCTCGAAATC
Source organism: Syzygium aromaticum (assembly GCA_024500025.1). Taxonomy (NCBI): domain Eukaryota; kingdom Viridiplantae; phylum Streptophyta; class Magnoliopsida; order Myrtales; family Myrtaceae; genus Syzygium; species Syzygium aromaticum. Next base: position 9,096,215 of record CM044888.1, on the reverse strand, counting down.
AGACTCGATTCACGGTCGAGTTCTGTAGGGCTCATCAACAAAAATAACGTAGCGGAATATGGAACCATAGACAAGATCCATGTGTATATTGAAATCGAAAGGGAATTTTGAAACACACCTTTTGCAGATCGAGGATAAATCGACAACTGATTGTGTCTGAATTAGCGCCCTAAATGTTGCGCCTCTACCGGTATCCACACACATGAATGAAATTCTTCAACGATCCACGTGCTAACGAAAGATCTTGAAGTTCCTTTTTCTCGAATGCCTTTTTTTTTTTATTTTCGATACTCTGTCAAAAAATCCCTAGACCGATAATGATTCTCTATCTATTTATACAACCTCATTATCCAGCGGAATTAAAAGAAGTGGGCCGGGCGATTTGGGCCCATATTTAATCGTTATCTCATAACGCGCACAACCGCATAGATAATTTAAATAAGATAATAAATTAAAATCTACTTCTTAAGTAAATCAAGGCGCATAGAAAATATTAAGTCCGTTCGCTATTGTGTGTGACCCTGTACGTTCACTAAACATTAGTGGTGTGCTCAAAACCATTTTGACCCACAAGTTATAAGCGGTCTATAACAAGACATTATGACTACCTAAGTATAGTGAAGGTCAATTTTTCCGACACAACCTAATCCATAACTAATATTAGAGTATTAACATTGATTGATTCCTAGGGCAGACCACTAACAAGTTCTTGGGTCCACACATCGTTTTCCTATTTAGCCATTCCCTAATGGTCAGTATCTCAAGAATGATCAGTTCCAGGCGAGACTTACTAAAACGAAATGAAAAATAATCATCTATTTCATTAATCCTGGAAGTGGGTCGAATTCAAGACGTTACAAAAACTATTTCCAAAACACTGATTTCAGGTTCTTCCATTTAAGAAGGAGTAGGATCAGGGAAATCATGAGTATTTTGATAAACTGGCCTGGAAATTCTTGACCTGTTATCTATACCACTGATATTTGGAAAAGGATGAGCACTTGCAGATGCTTCCTCTGGGTTATTAAAAGGAATATTGGGAATATTATCAACTGACCCACGGGAAGAAGTGGAATGCCAAGAAGGAATAGATCTGATATCACAAGATCCTCTGGGAATATCAACAAATCTTCTGGAAAATTGGATTGTTACTCTTCCTTCTAGATGTTGAATGATATTGGTAGGTTCAGAATTTTGAATGATTTGTTGGGGAATTCGATTTTCTAATTCTCACTGATCAGGAAGGGTAATTTGATTCTAAGGAATAGTTCTCGGAATGGTAACGTTTGCTTTAGAAATATCTGTTTGCAAAAGAAGAGTTTCTCTATTAGAATTCAATTTGAAAGCCTTGCTACCAAATGCAGAATTCATAACTTTGTAATAGACTCTGTATATGAGAGCTATGGAAATAGAGCCTTCAGCTATAGAATAATTGTGGGTTTTATCTGGAAAGTTAAAGATTTTAAAATATTTTTATCTTTAAGAGAGACAGTGAGACCAAAATGACTATCAAAATGATTAAGTCCACTGCAAAGACTGGTTTCGACTGCTCCAAGAATGGATTCATCATATTTCAAAAGTCTAGCATCTCTCAGGACAAGAAATAAAGAAGTATTTAATCCTTCTTTGGTAAGGGGTTTTGCACCAACCTGTACCAATCCTATATGCATGTAATTCCATTTCTGGGAATGTTTCTTTATTGAATCTTTATTTAAAAGTTATATTGAAGCAAAAGAGTTAGAAAGTGGTACATCTCTTTCTTCGGTAACAAAGACATAGTCATTGTGTCCAAAGAGTTTAAATTTTGAATACTCATAAATTCTATCAAGTTTAACTTTTGGAATGAATCAATTTTCAATAGACTTATTGAAATCTTCTATATTAATTTCTTCTCTATTTATTGGTCCTTGATCAGAGGACATTTGTGATAAAGAGCTAGAAGAAGATTTAGATCTTCTTAATAAGTTCATTGCAAAAGACTACTTTCTTCTTTTCAATAAATATCTGCGATGCTTACCAGCGAACTTACTACCTTACTGGGTTTTACTGCCTGGAACACATCCAGATATCACTCGAAAAGACCTCCACGAAGGAAATCGTCTTTACTGCGAATGAAATTATAAAGAATATCTTTATCTACCTCTTGGGTCTGATACCATTAATGGCCGAAATTTTTGGTATATATAAACACCAAAAATTTCAGATCGTTTTCAAATAAAGTGAAAGTATATATAATATATTGTAGACACGTGTATATATTATGTATTTTTGTAAATATTACGTATAATAGTATAATAGCTCAATTTTATTGGCCATGCGACCACAAATTTAGGGGCTTTGGTATAAGAACCGTCTACAAGATCACCTTGGTCATGCAAAAATGATGAGATTTGCTGCGGAAATGATGATGCAAAGGAAAACATTTTTCCGAAGGACCTTCTAATCAATTGGCAAAGCTAACGTAAAAAAGGATATCTATCATATTGAATACTGATCGTTAATAAGATTATGATGTTAATCTCAGTCCCATGTATTTAGACTAAAATAATGGGTAAATGATTATGAGTTAATTCAATTTGACATACTTTCAATTTAGACAAACTATAACTCAATCATGCATGATTATAACTCTTTTAAATGGGCTTAGTTTTTTACTTTAACGGTGAGAAACCCACCTTAATTCTATAAATCTCGAACCATGAAATATCTGATGGAAATCATAGATGCATAAGACTCAAGTCTAGACCCAGGAAAATGGCCCAGGTTTAAAGTAATTTATATTTAATGTTGTCGAAAATCGAATCTGTACCATGGGCTAATCTACAAAGACCACTAGTATAACCGGAATGCACCGTGCATAATTTTCTCTAACTGATGTAGAAGTTGAGATTGGTCGGCAGTGATAGCATGAAAACTCATCAATTTCTATCAATATTGAGTTAAATCATGTTGTGTTGAGTCATTTGTTACAAATGATTAATTTGGAAGTTCATACAGAATATCAACAAAATTGCATAAAATAGATTAAAAAAAATAAAAGAAAGGGGGTTCATTGGACAGCCTACCTAAGACCCACCCCTAACTAGCTACAGATCTGTTGCATCGTAAACCGAAAGCAACGAACCAATAAAGTAGGCACACATGGTTGATAAAAGGCACTTTTTTATGTTGGCTTGTCCAGGCGAAGAAGCAAAAGTTCAAAGTCCTAGGATTCATCCGAAGTCCGGGAGTGGGAGCTTATGGTGTTGTAACTTGTAAGGATTAACTTGTTCACATTTTCAGATGTAAGTAAATTCTTTAAGAGTTGGACTTACCCACGATGTCGAGTTGCAGTTCCTGAGGATGATGATGAGCTAGTTCTCCCATGTCGGGGATGAGAGAGAGAGAACCCAGAAGAGAGCGATAAGATATTGTGAAAGCTGAGAGAGGTTTAAAGCAGAAACCAACAAGAGATGAAAGAAGAAGAGGAGGTTTATATATAATTGATAAATATCTTGTTTTGTCAAGGAAAAACAATCTCAATTAGTCAAAGGAGAGATAAGACTCGTATCTCCTGTACTGCGAGTTGCTTTCTACTAAACATACACTGCTTCCAGATTAATGGCTGAAACATTCAAGCTGTGCATGCACTGTGATAAATTTATGATAGAGACCCTAAGAATAAGTGCACCATGAGAAGTTAACCCATAATATCTTCAACGAGCTTCATTTGGCAATCCGGATTAGAATACAGATAATATAACAAATTATCATATTCGGTATCCGATGATGTCCCCCTGACCAGACATACCCAAATATAATGCCAAATAAGAAATCCCAGGCAAGGGTGGGATAAACCCGCATTATATTTACAAAAAATCTTAAATATAAATTAACAAACTCGGTTATCTTCCATGGAGTGACAAAGTGACGCATCCAACAAACATCAGTAATCAACCCACAATTCTTGACACTCTTGCAAATGTCCCTCTCCTTTCCAATTGATCCACTGAGGAATCGTCAATTGTACTCAACTTGCTCGTGTTCACATCAAATGATAGCGACTTCGAACTGCCACACAGTTCGATTACCCAAAATGGAGAATCCATTGAAACCGACTTTCTCACTGAAACAACCCTCTCCTGCTCCTCCACCAGACCCAATTAACCATTATGATCATTCATATCCTCAATCTCCTTTGCCAAACCGTCGCTATTAGTTTTCCTTGATTAAATTCCATTCACTGCTCCTCCTCCAATGCTGTTTTTGCCATCGCCACCGATAGCCCCCACCATGGAATTGTTGTCGCCGTCGAGACGTTGAGAGCACGGTCGAGAGGAGAGTGGTGCTGAGAGACATGGTCGAGAGAAGGGATAGGGCCAATGATTGAGTAAGTGCCTTGGCGGAAGGGGGAGTAGAAGTCGGAGCAGTCGTAGGGACAGGAGGGGTCGTAGTAGCCAAGACATGAGGCGGTTTGATTTGCCAAACGAGCGAAGGGAGAGAGGAGTTTCCGGTGGCTCATTGCTGTTCGCGAAACAGTGAAGGCGTCGAAGAGTGGAGGTACAAGGACGTTCAAAGAAAGAGGGATAATCGGAGAATTTTAAAAGTTCTCAATCCTATCTTAAGTCGCACCATAAATTTATGATGGAATTTTCAACAATTCGGAGGATATTATGGGGAGTTTTAATTACACTTTACCAAATCCTATCACAATCTGAACTCGGATGACCAAATGCAATCTAATACTCTTGTCTTATTCAATAATTGATCCCGAAAAAATTAAGATCCTTCCCCCATCTCTGTCTCTCTCCCCTGTGTCTCTACCACTGTTACTTGCTCCTCAGTCCGCGCCACTATTGCACCTCCATCTCCGTTGCCCTATTGTAGGTGCCTCCACACACGCGGTCGCGCACACTCTCTCTCTCTCTCTCTCAGCTCGGCCACTCTAATCTAGGGCTTCCTGAGACCAGAAATCTTGGATCTGAGGTTACAATTTGATTCAAGGCAATTGCCACAAACACAGAGAAGCAGGGATTAACGCTTGATACATGACTCCAAGGAGGTTTGGCGACGATGGATGAGCTTATCATGCAAAAGTGGATATTTTCTGTGACAGGTGACACGTGATATAATAAGTTAATCAAAATAGAATGAACTCAAAATTTTAAGTACTAAATAGAATGGGATGTATATTACTAGAGAAATGCAATTGGTCAGTCATGTTAACCGTGTGACAAACCCATAAACTAATTTTTTATTTGTTATGTAGATAGACGGGTGGAAAGGAGAAAAAAAGGGAAAAGAGGAAAAAGGGAAAGTAAGTATGGAATGTCCAAAATGAACCATTTTAGCGTATCACATTTGAAAGGATTAACTTTATATCCAAAATATCCAAATCTTTCAACTGATATAAAGCAAGTAGATAATATTCGATCCTTGGTAAAAGTCCTAAATCGTTCAAGTATATTAACGTGGTAGGTCAGTCGTAGCTTACTACCTAGCATTTCCCTTTATTTGTTGCTGCAGTGTCCGAACTCTGAACTATTTTGACAGCAATCTTTTATAATGTTTGATTTCAAACCTATGTGTATACTTTAGTAGATTTTTGGTTAAAGTAAAGTGGCCTTTCTAAAGTCATGCTCAAACCAAGGGAAAAAGACCTCAAAACATGTAATGATCTTGATAGTTATCTTCTTAGTTCAGGTGAATGTCATTATGTCAAACAGATTTATCTTTTTAATATAAAGGGCATCTACCTAGCTCATGAGTGTCCACTCTACGTTATGAAATGTCAAAACCACAGCATGACTACGCAAAAGCTAATTCCCAAGACGAAGCTTTATCACTTGGGCTTCCTCAGTTTTCAATCTCCCTGAGCCAAAAAAAACAAAAACTAAACAACCGTCAAACGAGGTGGACCTATTTGCTACTAATTAAATTGATATGGTAAAGATTACAAGGATTAATTTTACTTTTTGCCCACCCTCAACGGAAAACTTCACTGTCACATAATATTGAGATATCAGCAATCAAGTAGCAAGAAAGGTAAAGTGTAAGAAAAGTCATAAGCCTATTATATTTGTGCTAATTTAATCATAAACCTTTTAGTGGTGTCAATTTAATCATAAACATTTTGATCTAGAGCCAATTTGGTCATTCCTGCTAATTTTGGCCAAATATCATTGACGTGGACGCTGGCCGGCCTACATGGCAAGGCCAGCACTGACGTAGATATTATTTAAATAATATTTTAATAATTTTCTAATTTATTTTGTTTTTTTTCTCTCTTTTAGTCAAATAACGCACAAGTACCTAACTTTCATAATGAGACTGCAAAATGGGCACTAAAGACAGAATGCACTTTATTGTGATCAAAAGACAGTGAAGAAATGAAATAATAGCAACAGTTTCAATCCCCTTATTATGTTCCTTGACTTTCTCCACCAAATGGTTACAGCAAGAAAATTACCTCTCCCTACTTAAAGTTGGATTAACACAAACTGAAACACTCCTCCAACTTTATTCATCCACCAACTCTTGCAATTGGAGCATTCAGTGGCGAACTTGCACTAACCTCATCCCCACCAACACCTTTCCTTTGAACCTTCAGCATGGCAACGTCCAATTTATGCTGGTACACATAAGAAATGAACCCCCAAATGGCTAAGATCATAGACATTACCTTGATCCCATCCATCCTATCCCCAAAGAACACAACTGCGAGAATGGGCACAATTGGCAACCCCATGACACCAATAGAGTTCGAGAACAAAGACGATACGTCCTTAATCAATCCAATTGCGCCGATTCCAAACACTTGCCAAGCAATTGCTGTCCCGACCAAGTTCATAACATAGCTCACCTTCCCAAGCTCATACCCATCCATCTCTCTCCCCAAATGCTCCCACTCTCCACTCGCAAACAACCCCATCACAACAATCACACTAGCCACTAAAGATTGGTACACAAGCATGTCCAAAACTGCCCTAAACGTCTCCTTCCTAATGACCCTCCTAAAGCAAAGTTGGGTCAAGGAAAGGATAAGCCCATATCCAGCTGATGCCCCAATGGTGCACACAAACCCTAGTGCATATTTCCCTCTGGAGACCCCCTTGGGGACTTCTGAATCTGATTGGAACACAAGGAGGGCTGAGGAGATTGTGAGGAGGACAAGGGAGTTAATGATGTAGGGGGTGAACTCTTGGGAATTTAGGAAGAAGGAGAAGAGGGCGTTGAAGGCCAATTGGGAGGAGCAAATGAGGGAGTAGGTGGAGACAGGAAGGTGCAAGAGGCCAACTGAATATAAGTAGAAATCTACGGACAGAATTGTGCCTAGAGAGAGCTACGCAAGGGCAAGGCTCTTGAGAGAGGGTGACTGTGATTGAGATTGAGCTTGTGGGTGTGTTTTGATGTGGGGGTTATTAGGGTGATTGGGCGTGGGGATAAAGAAGAGAAGGAAGAGGATTGGGAAGCCCACAAGCTGAAGAAGTGTGACAAGCCACTTGCTGTTGCCTCCTTTGTTGTAGTATTGCCTCCCGAGGAGTGTGGCCACCGCTTGGCCAGAGAGCATAAAGAGTGAGTAGAGAGCCACTTTAATCCACCACCTGAAGTTCTTGGGTTTAGGTGTTCTTGTTGCTTGATGATTGGTGATGATGCTTGTGGGGAGGGATGAGTTCTCTTCTTTCGCTTCTTGATCACCTGGTCATAAATTGGATAGCCAATTTAATTAAGGAAGAGAGAAAGAATATAAATGGCACAAAAATGGAACTGTGGTCCATCTAAGTGCAACGTCTAACCACAATGAATCAGAGTACGCAATAATTACGGCTATGATCAGATTTCTAATATAGTGACTGCATTAGTAGAGATTAACTACTTATACATTTGTAATATAAGCAAACAAAGTAACATATCTCGAAATTTTTTGAGTTAAAACATTTTTATTTTGTAACTAACTTTTTAACGTGAAGAACTAAACCCGTTCTTTATTTTTTTTCTTGCGAAAATGGCTAGGATCGACCTTTTATCTTTTGGGAAAACAGCTAGGATTCAAAAATGGCAATTCCTTCTGTGGAGTAGGAGCTTCTGGTGTTGAAAGTTTAAGCTTGTTCACATGAATAAAATCATCTGGATCTTCAAAACTCATATATACATAGACTTCTACATAAAAACACAAGCACAAAACCAAACAAAAACACAGAGTCGCATGGAGAGAAGTGGATATATGCATTGTGGTTATCTCTTTCCCCTTCTTTTGTGCCCATCTCAATTCGATTCATCAATTTTCTTCTCATGCTTTACGCATAAATTCCATCGCAATACTAAGTAATTCAGACATTGGAAAGCTCTTCAAGAATTGGACTTACCCACGATGTGGAGTTGCAGTTCCTGAGGAAGATGATGATGATGAGCTAATTCTCCCATGTTGGAGACGAAAGATTGGACCCAGAAGAGAGTGAGAAGCTATTATAAATGCTGAGAGAGTGTTAAAACAGAAACCAACGAGCGATGAAAGAAGAAGAAAAGGTTTTCTATGTATGTACGGATGTGTCCTGCATACTACCTTCTCTAAGATATATACCCAATAAATATCTATTATCATCAAGGAAATATGAGATTAATTATTCAAGATATGTGAGATTAGTTAAAGGGAATTGTGAAGATACTGGATGTATGAGCAAGCTAAAACAAAGCCTCATTGTCCATTGCAGTGAGATTTCCACGAGCTATGATTTGAATAGGATTACTACCAAAGTCCGCCAAGGACGTTAGGGACACGCCGGTGTGGATCCATGGTAATGCATGTCGATGTTGGCTCGGCAGTGTCGGCGTTGCCTCGGTTGCACGATGACAGAATCGTCAACTTTTAGAGCCTGCAATCGACTTTCCTCTCTCTTTTTCTTGCAAGACAAAGTCCACCGCCCGACTTCCGCTCCTTTAAATATGCAGGAACTATGAGATGGGTCACAGCGAGGATCGTGACTCAGAACAGCGACCGGTATGGACACTAATCAACGGAACAATGACGGCAACCCAGGTCCGTAAGGTATCAACTAACCCCGAGGCTATGATCACCGCAAGGGACTGGCAAAGATTCGCCCATGTTTAGAGCAACTGAGGCTCGGTTCCAGTGGAATGGCTGCGACCAAAGATCATCTCGACACCAAACAATTGGTCAATTTGGCAACGATAAAGTGAAGGACACATCTCGACCATGGCGCCGGCGATGATCTCACGGACGGTTTCGAGAGACCTTTAACGAGCGATCAAAACGTAGGAAAGCAGAAATGGTGATGCAGAGTCCATGAAAGAGAGAACGTACACGAGAGGGTCTGATTCCATAGGAATCTGAATCTCTTTTTCAACGGTGGATACTTCGTTTTTAGGAAAGAAACCCCGCCCGAGGATAATGCTGAGATCTCCCTTTGATTTCTTTCTCTCTCGCGCGTTTTATGTCCACCTGATCAGCCAGATCCTTTTTCCTTTCCTTTTCCTTCACTGTCCAAAATTTTATTTCCTTCCTTCTTTTATGTTTCCTGAACAGAAATATTGGTCTAACTTTTGGATTTTGCCTTGGGAAAAAGCCACAAAAATCTCCAAAGTATGTCCACACGTTTATCATGAACTTTTTTGAGACATTAAAAATCTCAAATTATGTGATTATGACACATTTACCCTAAACTTTTTCTTGTGACATAAAAAATCTCGAAGTTGTACCTATGTAACACATTTACTCTCTGTCAAGGTTCCGTTAGATGATTTTTCAGCTAAACAATATCGTTTTTGTTTCACTTAAACCACATAAGCGTCATGTCAACACCTTTTGCTTTTTTGACTCTATGTATGAGACTTTTAACGGTTTTCATGTACAGAATCTTGACGGAGGGTAATGTGTCACAAAGGTATAAGTTTGGAATTTTTGGTATCACGAAAAAAATTTATGATAAATATATTATAGTGGGCATAGTTTATAATTTTTTTATGGCCTTTGCCATTTTGCCTTAACGGGGCCAAGTATATATGTAAGTCCTTGAATGCATGCGTGAATGGGCCTCTCATGCGCCATCAGGAGTATCGGTGGCCGTCTCCATGTTTGCTCTTTTCGCAAATTCTTATCCTCCAAAATTTGGCTCTCTCGTAAGTCCAAATTCGTTTAGTATATCGGACCAATTCAAATACAATTCACAACCAGGCCAACGTAGAAGAAATTTATTTAATGCGGACATGTTAGGCTGTTAGCAACATTTTCAATCATCTTAGTCAGTGCCTTGTTTTTGTTTTATCTCCAAATGGTCACAGCAAGCAATTACATCTCGCTACGCGAACTTGGTTAAACAGAAACTAAAACACATCATCTATAATAATCCACAAATGGAGCATTTTGTTCCGATCCCACACTTACCTTATCCCCAACAACACTCCTCCCTTGAGCCTTCAACTTGGCATCGTCTAAATAATATTGGTACACATAAGAAACGAACCCCCAAATGGCCAAGATCATAGCCATCACCTTGACCCCATCCATCCTCTCCCCAAAGAACACGACCATGAAAATGGGCACAATCGGCAACCCCACCATGCTAATAGAGTTCGAGAACAAAGACGACACTTCGAATATCAATCCAACTGTGCCGATGATGAACACCTGCCAAGCAATTGCCGTCCCGACCAAGTTCATCACATGCCTCACCTTCCCAAGTTCATACCCATCCATCTCTCTCCCCAGATGCTCCCACTCACCACTCCCAAACAACCCCACCACAATAATAACACTAGCCACTAAAGATGGGTACACAATCATGTTTAAAACTGCCCTAAGCGTCACCGTCCTTATGACCCTCCTAAAGCAAAGTTGGTCTAAGGATAGGAGAAGCCCATAACCAGCTGATGCCCCAGTGGTGCACACAAACCCTAGCGCATATTTCCCTCTGGAGACCGCCTTGGGGTCATCTGAATTTGATTGGAACACAAGGAGGGTTGAGGAGATTGTAAGGAGGACTAGGGAGTTGGTGATGTAGGGGGTGAACATTTGGGCATTTAGGAAGAAGGAGAAGAGGGCATTGAAGGCCAACTGAGAGGAGCAAATGAGGGAGTAGGTGGAGACAGGGTGGTACAAGAGGCCAAGTGAGTATAAATAGCAATCTAGGGACACAATTGTACCTAGAGAGAGGTACACAAGTGCAAGGCTTTTGAGAGAGGGTTATTGTGATTCAGATTGAGCTTATGGGTGTGTTTGGATGTGGGGGTTATCTGGGGCACTGGGGGGTTTGGGGGTGGGGATAAAGTAGAGAGGGAAAATAATTGGGAAGCCCGAAAGCTGGGCAAGTGTGGCGAGCCACTTGCTGTTGCCTCCTTTGTTGTAGTAGAGCGTCCCAAGGAGTGTGCCCACCGATTGGCCAGAGAGCACAAAGAGTGAGTAGAGAGCCACTCTAATCCACCGCCAAAAGTTCATGGGTTTAGGGGTTATTTTTGCTTGACTATTGGTGATGGTGCGCGTGGGAAGGGATGAATTCTCTTCTATCACTTCTTGATCACCTGGTTATATATTAAATAGCAAAATAATTAAGGGTTTTAATTAGTAAGAGAGAGCACAAATGGCACAAAAAATGGTGAAATCCAAGTAAACTCGATAACTAGTCACAATTAATTAAAATATTGGAATATTATGGTTATGAACAAATTCAGGGAAAAGTGTCAAAAGAGTCATATACCTTTTACATTGGTACTAATTTAGTCCTAAACATTTTTTTGTGCCAATTCAATTCTAAACCTTTTGCATTGGTGTCAATTCAGTCCTAAACCTTTTTATGGTGCCAATTTAGTCATAAACATTTTGTCTATGTGCCATTTCAGTCCTTCCGATCAATTTTGACCAGATTTTGCTGACATGGATACCAGCTAATCGACAGCCAATCACCAATGCTGACATGGACAACTTTAATAATATTTAAATTTTTTTTATTAATTTTTTTTCTTTTCTTTTCTTTTCCACCTCCTCTCCCTCCAGCCGATCGTCGGACCGGTGACTAGCCACAGGCCACAGGCCGGCGCTGGCGAGGCTCGCCCTCACCAGCCACTGGCGAGGTCAACCTCATTGGCCGTCGGCAAGGCTCGCCTAGCCGCCGGCAAGGCTCGCCCAGCTGTCGACAAGGCTCGCCAGCGACGGTAAAGGCGAGCCTCGCCATGGCTGGGCAAAGCCCAACCTCACCGGATCTGGCGAGGTAGCGCCTCACCCAACTGATGGCGAGGTTCAACCTCGCCAGATTCGGCAAGGTCAGGCCTCGCCTAACCATGGCAAGGCTCGCCTTCGCCATCGCTAGCGAGGGCGAACCTCGCCAGCAGTTGGGCGAGGCCCAACCTCGCCGGCAGCTGGGCGAGGCACAACCTCGTCGGATCCGGTGAGGTCGTGCCTCATCCAACCATGGTGAGGCCCACCCTCGCCAGTGGCCGACGAGGGTGAGCCTCACCGGCACCGGCCTGTGGCCTCTGGTCAATCGCTAGTCCGGTGATCGGCTGGAGAGAGGGGGAGAGAAAAAAATAATAATAATAATTAATTAAAATATTATTAAAGTTATCCACGTCAACGCCGGTAACCGGCCACTCAAAATTTACTGGAATGACTGAATTAGCACAAAGACAAAAGGTTTATAACTAAATTGGCACAAATACAAAATGTTTAGGACTAAATTGGCACTAATGCAAAAGGTTTAAAACTAAATTGGCACAAAAAAAAAGTTTGGAACTAAATTAGTACCAACGCAAAAAATTTAGGACTTTTTTAGCACTTTTCCCACCAGATTCATAATTTAGCAAGTACGTCATGTCTATACCAAATGTAGGAGTTACTTAATTATGTATTTGTAATGTATGAGCAGTAAAGTAACATGTGTCAAGACAATGTGTTTAAGTTAAACTTTTACTTTCGAACCATTTTTCTTCGTGTGAAGAAGTAGAGCTTTCATTTTTTGCGGGGAGAAATTGCTAGGATCTAGACCTTTTAGTTTTTGGGACAACAGTTAGGATTGATAAATGCAATACCATCTTCACTAGATCACCATGACGTGTATATAGAATCGCACGTGGGACTTTTCCAAAGGACAACGTTGTTTAGCCAAGTTGATGATCTTGGGTGAAGTTGACCTACCCCACCGCAAAGATTTTTCATTGGCATTATCATCGTAATTAATAAAATGATTACCAAATGTTTCAGATTGTTGTCAAATGAAGTGAAAGTACACATACTCTATGGCAGACATTTCATTCGACACATGTAGAGTGAAATAAAATAATAAAGTTCAATTATACAAATATATCACGCAACTTTATTGGTCATTTACTCGTCTATGAGATCATCTTGGTGTTGCAAGAAGGGGTGGAATTTGCTGCAAAAAAGGCACATTTGTACTTTTGCTTGTCCAGGGGAAGAAGCAGAAGTTAAGAGTCCTAGGATTCATCAAAGTCCAGGAGTATGAGCTTATGTTGTTGAAAGTTTTAGCTGTTCACATGACGCATTTAAACATCTAAATCTCCAAATCACAAAACAAAACAAAACAGAGAGTCGTAGGGAGAGAAGTAAATATATGCATGGTGGTTATTTTTCCCCCCTTCCTTTGTCCCCATCTCAATCCATTTCATCATTTTGCTTCTCATAATCGATGCATGAACTCCATTGCAAACTCAATTAATTCAGATATTGGTAAATTCTTCAAGAATTGGACTTACCCGCTATGTGGAGTTGCAGTTCCTGTATATGATGATGAGCGAGTTCTCCCATGTCGGGGATGAGAGAGTGAGAGAACCCAGAAGAGAGTGATACAATATTATAAAAGCTGAGAGAGTGTTAAGACAGAGACCAACCAGAGATGAAAGATGAAGGGGAGGTTTTCTCCAACATATATACCTGATAAAATATCTACTTTGGTAAGGGAAAAAATATTAATCATTTAAAAGAGAAATTGTTGTTAAATAATGTGCATATAAGAAACTGGGTCTGCAAAACTAATGTGTTAAATAACGTGATGGACCATAGATTGACATTAAGCAAGCGGAGGATATTATGTCCCTAGTAAGAGTCTATTTTTATTTCGGTATATTAACTTGATAGTTCAGTCTTAACTTACTACCTAGCGTTTTCCTTCATCTATTACTGCACTATTGTTCAAACTCTAAACTAATTTAATATGACCCATTTATAATGTTTCATTTGAAACCTATGTTGGATACTTCAGTAGATTTTTCCGTAGAGTGGAGTCATCTTCCTAAAATCATGCTCAAACCAAGGAAAAAGGACCCCAAAAAATGAAATGGTTCGATAGCTTATCTTCTTAGTTCATGTTAGTTGAGATTGACAAGGATGTCGTTATGTCATACAGATTTATCCTTTCAATAGACAAGTCTCAAGTTTACGTAATGAACACGAGGCAACAGCTCATCCCAGTGGTCTAAGAGGAAACTTTTATCATTTGAACTACCTCACTCCCACGGAGCCAAAGAAAAAAAGAAGGAAGATGTTCTAATAAAAGTATCGTGTGCTTTGTTTGCTCCGTACATAAGCTCGAAATGGCGACACTCTAGCAGATATTATCAACGTGTAGTACAGTCAATTTTTGGCTAATTTGTCGAAATCTAAAATATTATTCAAATATTAAACAAATATAACAAATGTATACATAAATTTACGTGTCAATATTTAGACACGGCGAGAATTTCATATACGACGAGAGATGCATCGATGTGCGACAATTTGGTTGGTGCCACAGAAAAAGAAGCCAAAGAAGAGAAATGTATTGAAATTCAATGTCGAGGCGAGTTTCATCGGATCTGCTTGGGGTTTGGCTGATTCTGCCGAATGCCGTAACCCCAGAACAAAACAAACAAAACCAAACAAAACAGAAATGTATTTCCTATGTAAAACTTGTTCGTGCTCCAAGTCCATGGTAAGCATTTTATTTAATGAATAATTAATTTTGCATGAAGTATAGAGAATTAGCGAGTGTAGTTTTCGGCTAGGATCAAAGAAGTAGTCGAGGCTAAGACACCAGTTTCAAAAGAGCTCAGGTAAAAATCACAAAACTACTACTATGGCTCCTCTTGTTTCACAAAAATTGAGTGATTTCATAAACATTTTTCATTAGCTAATTACTTCAAGCGATAAAAGTGATCATTTTTAAGAAAAATATTTTCTAAACCATTCATTTTTCAAGAAACAAACGTATCCCATAAGCCCCTTCACTTTGCATATTTAGGTTTGTGACTAATAACATCTGTTCGTAAAGTGCTCTCACTTTTACGTAAAATGCAAATCTGTTCCTTGTTATTTATCTCCAAACGGTTACAGTAGGAAATTACCTCCCTCTACTTAAAGTTGGCCAAACACAAACTAAAACACTCCACCATCATTAATCATTCACCAACCCTTGCAATCGAAGCATTTAGTGCCGATCCCACACTAGTTTCATCCCCACCAACGCTTGTCCTTCGAGCCTTCAGCTTGGCATCATCCAAATAATATTGGTAGACATAAGAAACGAACCCCCAAACGGCCAAGATCATAGCCATCACCTTGACCCCATCCATGCTGTCCCCGAAGAACACGACCGCGAAAATGGGCACAATTGGCAAGCCCACCACACTAATCGAGTTCGAGAACAAAGATGACGCATCTAATATCAACCCGATTGTGCCAACGGTGAACACTTGCCAAGAAATTGCCGTCCCGACCAAGTTCATCACATACCTCACCTTGCCAAGCTCATACTCGTCCATCTCTCTCCCCAGATGCTTCCACTCACCACTCCCAAGCAACCCCGCCACAATAATCGCACTAGCCAATAAAGATGGGTACACGATCATGTTCAAAACTGCCCTAAGCGTCACCTTCCTTATGACCCTGCTAAAGCAAAGTTGGGTCAAGGACAGGACAAGACCATAACCAGCTGATGCCCCAATGGTGCACACAAACCCTAGTGTATATTTCCCTGCGGAAACCCCCTTGTGGTCTTCTGAATCTGATTGGCACACAAGGAGGGCTGAGGAGATGGTGAGGAGGACTAGGGAGTTTGTGATGTAGGGGGTGAACTTTTGGGCATTTAGGAAGAAGGCGAAGAGGGCATTGAAGGCCAATTGGGCGGAGCAAATGAAGGAGAAGGTGGAGACAGGGAGGTACAAGAGGCCAACTGAGTATAATAGCCATTTAGGGCCACAAGTGTCCCTAGAGAGAGGTACGCAAGGGCAAGGCTCTTGAGAGGGGTTGATTGTGATTGAGATTGAGCTTGTGCATCTGTTTGGATTTGTGGGTTATTAGGGTCACTTGGTTGTTTGGGTGTGGGGATGAAGTAGAGGACGAGCAGGATTGGGAAGCCCGCAAGCTGGGCAAATGCGGCAAGCCACTTGCTGCTGCCTCCTTTGGTGTAGTAGAGCCTCCCAAGGAGCGTGGCCACGGATTGGCCAGAGAGCACAAAGAGTGAGTAGAGAGCCACTCTAATCCACCACAAGAAGTTCATGGGTTTAGGGGTTATCGTTGCTTGACTGTTGGTGATGATGCTTGTGGGTGGGATGAGTTCTGCTCCTTGGCTGCTTGGTCATCTGTCATATATTCGACAGCAATTTAATTATGGTGGTTAATTGGTAAGAGAGAGAACATAAATGGCACAAAAAACGGTGGAATCCAAATAAATTCGACGACTAGTCACAATGAATCGGAATATTTGACTATTACGACCATGAACAATTCATAATTTAGTGAATACCTTATGTTTATATCAAACATAGGAATTGCCTAACTATATATTTGTAATATTTGAGCGAACAAAGTAACATGTGTCAAGACAAGGTATCTTATAAATGCAATACCATCTTTACTAGATTCAGATTGTTGTCGAATGAAGTGAAAGTACATATACTCTATTGTATAAATTAATTTGCAATATTTGACCTACCCCACCGCAAAGACTTTTCATTTTATCATTGTTATCATAAATGATTACTACAAGTTTCAGATTGTTGTCAAATGAAGTGAAAGTACACTGACTCTATTGTATACATGTGCATATACTATATACAGAGTAGCAGGGATACATAGTTGAACTACTTTCATGGTGGAGTGAAATAAAATAAGAAAGGTTACGTATAAAAACAGATATCACGCAATTTTAGTGGTCTTGTACTCGTCTACGAGATTACCTCGGTCATGCCAAAAGGGGTGGAATTTGCTGTAAAAATGATGATGAAAAGGAAAACACTTTCCCAAAAGACTTTCTAGTCAGTATTCACAGCTAACTGTAAAATGCATGTTTGTCATAGTGAACATAAATCGTTAATGAAAGACTATGATGTTAATCTCAGTTCCATGCATTTAGACTAAAATAATGGCCTAATGGTTGTGTATAGATTCGATTTGACAGATATTCAATTAGACAAACTATAATTTTACAATTGTCAATCACTCATGATTCTAACTCTTTTAAATGGGTTTGGCTTTTGACTGTAACAACAAAAAAGGGCACCTTAATTCCATAGATCTCGACCCACAGAAATGTATAACGAACGTCATGGATGCGTATGACTCGAGTCTAACCCCAAGAAGATGGCCCAAATATGAAATTATATGTATTTCGTGTTGTCGAAAATAGAAGAAAAAGGTAGATTCAGCACAATGTGCCATGTCTAATTTTCTTGAATTGATATAGATGTTGATTTTTTATCAGCGTTGATAGTTTGATTCACTATCGATATAGTAGACTGACATGGTTGATTAAAAGGACTGTAGAATTTCAAATTTTGGCCCAACAACAAAAATGAAGGATGATCAAATGGTTCAGGTCCAAAAAGGCATTTTTGTATTTTTGCTTGTCCGGGCGAAGAAGCAGAAGTTGAAAGTCCTAGGATTCATCAAAAGTCTTGGAATAGAAACTTATGGTGTTGAAAGTTTGAGATTGTTCAAATGAAACATTTAAACATCTGGATCTTCAAAACACAATACGAAATAAAACACAGATGAGCAGGAGAGAAGTGAATATATGCATGGTGGTTATATTCTTCCCCTTCTGTTGTGCTTATATCTCAATCCCAAGCATCATTTTTCTTCTTATGATGGATGCTTGAATTCCATTGCAAAGCTCATTTAATTCAGATGTTGGCAAACTCTTCAAGAATGGGACTTACCTGGGACATGGAGTTGCTGTGCCTGAGGATGATGATGAGCTAGTTCTACCATGTCGGAGACGTAAGAGAGAGAGAATACAGAAGAGGGTGATAGATATTATGAAAGCTGAGACGAAACCAACAAGAGACGAAAGAATAGAGGAGGTTTCTATGTATATATAATGTCCCGCATGCTACTTTTTCTAACAAACCGGATCTAAGCAAGTCATCTCGAGATTTCAGGATTATCGAAATGTAAAACTTTTAGAGGGTATACTCTTTTTTTAGGAAAAAGAAAAACACATAGAAAATTAAGGGTATAAGATGTGCAGCTACTGGGAAAAACACATAGGAAATTAGGAGTATAAGATATGTAGCTATTGGCACGGTAAAATAAAGAATATTAAAAAAATTATTTTAAAAAAAAAAGGAAAATGAAGCTCTTCCAAGTTATTGGGTGATAACATGTGTATGCTGCTTTTTCTGGCATACGGTAAGTGTCCTGTACTGCTAGTTGCTTCCTCTGAAACATGCACAGCTTCCGAATTGTAGGGTTAAACACTTGAGCTGCAAATGCAAATTACTGGGTTAAACTCTCTCTCTCTCTCTCTCCGACGCAAGCAGGGCACTCTAATTTGGAGTCGGGCGCTCTAATTTGGAGTCGCTTGAGACCGGAAACCTTGGATCTGAAGTTGCGGCTCGGATTCCAAGCAGTTACCACAAAACACAGAGAGGGGAGGATCGCCGTATGGTGGTGTTGTGTGACTCGAAGGAGGTCAGTGACGATGTCAGATGAGTTTACTTTGTAAAAGTAGATATTTAATGTGACGGTTACAACATAAAACAATGACACGTGATATAACAAATCAATTGAAATCAAATGATTCCGGGATTTAAGCACTAAATAGGATGGGATGCGCATCGCGTGAGACACGTAACTAGTCAGTCATGTCAACCCTATGTCCAACCCATAAACTATTCTCTTGTTTTGTAGAGCGTGCAAGTAAGTTTGGAACATCCAAAATGAACATATTTTAATTTGCCAACACCTAAAAGTATTTATTGCATATCCCAATTTTTTAGCGTTTTAGTAGTCATGAATAAATAAGAAGTTGGATCTGCAACATCGACGTGTTAAATGATGTAATGAACCAATGGTTGATATTAAGCAAGCGGATGACGACAGTCCCCATGAAAAGCCTATTAAATCGTTCACTATAGTAACATTGTTGGTCGGGCTTGGCTAGTTGTCCGAACTCTGAACTAATTTGGTAGTACCCATTTATAATGTTTGATAACATGTGTATACTTTAGCACATTTTCAGGTAATGTAGAGTGATCTTCCTAAATCATGCTTAAACCAAAGAGAAAAGACCCCAAAAAATGAAATGATTTGATAACCAATGCATACTTTAGTTCATGTTAGTTGAGATTAACAAAGATGTCATTATGTCAAAGACATTTATCTGGGGGTGTCACTAGCTAATGAGTCTCAACTTTACGTTGTGAATTGTAGAAGATATGCTATGCATGAAATTATGTAGTTGGGGTCTACGTGAAAGTAATGTGTGTTTTGTTTGTTATGTACGTAAGCTCGAAATGCGGACAGTCTTACAGATATTATCCACATGTAGTAGACTCAATATTGTACATTTCTGTCGAAATCTAAAATATTATTTAAATATTAAAAATATAAAAAAAAAAATTATAGATGAATTTACATGTCTAACAATTGTACAATGTGAAAATTTTACAGCAAAATCAAAGTGTATGCAATGAGGATTTATAAAGGTAAACTAAACAAATAAAAATAAAAGTCATTCAATACACACCTCATTGAATGAAGTTCAAGTATTCATAATTATCACAGAGCATATCGCCAGGGTTGGATCGAGTAATTTTGTTGTGTGTATTTGGAACGTCCTAAATCCATTGTACGGATACCAATTTGTCCTAAACTTTTCAATTTTGGAAGTTTAGTCTTAAACTTTTATGCAAAATTTCAATGTAGCCGTTCCGGCCAATTTTTGCTGGAAATTACTAATGTGATAATGTGCAACATAGAATGGCTGATGATGACTAAACCGTCACATCAGAGATTTTCGGTGAAAAATGATCGAAAGGACTGCATCATAATTTTACACAGAGATTTAGAACTAAATTGATAAAATTGAAAAGTTTAAAACTGAATTTAAGGATTAATTAGGCAATTTTTCTTGTCGTGAGGGGAGATGTCTAAACGGGCAATAACTATTGCCAAAAGAAAAAATGTATTGAAATTCAATCATGAGGCAAAGTTTTAAGATCTGCTTGGATTTAGCTGATTGCGCCGAACGCCGAACCCCGGAACAGAGCAAACAAGAACACAAAACAAAGGGGAAGTTTTATGAGACTAAAATACGACTTGTTCCTACTAAAGCCAAAGTTGTTCCTAAACCAAGTCGGTCGTAGTTGAGGCTAAGACACCGGTTTTGGAAGAGCCCAAATCAAAATCACAAAATTCTCAAGTTTTGGATTGGATCGGGCCAAGCACACATGTGTAATGTTTCGGGTCGGGTGGGGCCAGGCTAAAGGGTGATTACTCTTCTGTAATTTTGCAAAATGTGGAAGACAGAAACTTCATTAAAAATCGCGTATATGCGTGCATTCTATGTAAAAGTAAAAGTGATTTACTAATAGAGGTAGTTATATAATCTAAATAGGCAAAGTGACGTGGATCATAATTCTAGTTTTGTGATTTATAGGGGGTGTCAACCGGTCGGTTTTTCATGATACCCAACCCAATCCGAAATATTACTGATTACACGTATGTGCTTGGCCCGACTCGACTCGAGACCTGAGCATTTTGATTTCTCATTAAATGACACCAAAGAATAACAAAATTTTTAGTTATTAGATACGGTATTTAAAATAATTCTCTCTTTTATAAAATTTAATTAAACTGATAATAGATTAATTCTTGATTCTATCACAACACTGTGTACTGTATCAAGGCAAATGAAGTTATTTTCTTGTTCACATACCATACCCTATATATTCTCTATGCCATTGTATATGTTTACTTTATCCATAGAAGAATTACACTACACATTTTCCTACTCAACGAAGATTGAGCAATTTATTTTGAGGCTATAAGGGGTACGAGATCACGGAGAGAGATGACGATAGAAGAGACGGATTCTTCGAGGAGAGAGACGACGATGGGGCTAGGGCTTCAATCGCAGAGGAGAGAGATGACGATACGATGAGCAGCTTACATGTTTCGGTTCGCTTCGATTCAGGTCTTTCGGGGCCGTGACACGAATGAAACCGAAACTATTACAATAACCATATTTTTAAGTCATTATGCGAACCAAATGAGACCCGACCCGAAATGACATGAAACTTCGGGTTCAGGTTGGGCTTTTTGACAGCCTTGTTATTTTCTACCAGTAAGGTTTCGAATAATAAATTACACTATCAACTTTGATATAATGTCAAAGTAAGAGGTCCTAAACTATCCTACTCACGTTTTTCTTTGGTAATCCATTTAGGCTGCGTATGTTAACCATTCCATACCCGAGAACAGATTCTGGTTAGAAATGATTCTTTTTTATTATGTGCTAGGGAACAATTTCTAAGCATTTGAAGGCGTTTAATAACTATCCAAAATTTCTATTCTTAGAATAGAAAAAGAACAGAACTACGTTTGATAACTACATAAAATTTCTTTTTATTAATAATTTTTTAATATTACTTTCTTTTTTTCCTTGTTTTTTCTTTTTTTTCCTTGACCATGGTCGGTCGCCAATGCCAGCTTCGGCGACCGGCATCAGGCCAAGGCTGGTGAGGGCATCACGGCCCTCGCCGCCGACCTCACCGTCGACATCCTTGGCGACGGCAAGGTTAGCCTCGCCAAATCATGGTGAGGTCGAGCCTCGCCCGGCCAAGGCGAGGTCGACTTCACCATCGCCACCACCCATGACGGCGAGGTCAGCCTCACCATGGCCGGGCGAGGCTCGACCTTGTCGTCGCGGGGGATGGCAATAGCGAGGTTGGCCTCGCGTTGGTCAAGCGAGACTTGACCTCGCCATGATTTGGCAAGGCCGACCTCGCTATCGCTCCCCCCTACGACAGCAAGGTCGGCCTCGCCATGGCCGAGCAAGGCTCAACCTCACCAGATCTGGCGAGGCTGACCTCGCCGTCGCCACCCCCTACGACGGCAAGGTCAACCTCATCATGGCCGGGCAAGACTCGACATCGTCAGATCTAAGCAAGGCCAACCTCGTCGTCGTCAGGGGCAGCGAGGGTCACCCTCGCCGGCCCAGGCTGGTCGTCGGTCGCCAGCGGTGGACCAGAAAGAAGATGAATAACAAAAAACAAAGAAAGAAGAAAACTAATAAAATTCAAAAATGGAAAAATTATTCTAAAATCAAGAAACTACTTTTTTTTTGCTTTTTGATTATGTTCCAAAACTGATTTTATGATCAATTTTTTGCAAAATTGTACTTAGGCACAAAAATTTTAACAAACAAATTTCTGTTTCCAAACTGATTCTGAGAGCAAAAGAACGGAAATTTTTACTATTTAACACGTTGCCAAACGGGCCCTTACTAGTCTTCTCAAAATTTGCATCATTAGGGATTGCATCATTCTACAGGTAGCCCTGCGCTTTAAACCATCCATGTTAAAATCTTTATGTAGTAAAGATTTTTACACACACAACAACTTAAACTCCCATTCTTTAAAAATTCTAGCAACTCAAGGAATATTTACATGAATAGGTGAGCTAAAACATTAAAAAAAAAAAAATGCATGTTCTATTTCCACATCCTTATTGGCTCCTAACACCTCCTATCATATTGATTTTTTCTATCATATTAATTTGACTACATTATCCATTGCAAGTCCCACTTTTTGTTTTAAATTATTTCTTTCATTTTTTTTATTCTTTTTCTTATGTTTCAATTTTACTAGAGACCAAACTATCAATGCTTCTCTCAAACAACATTTGTTAAGGTCAAATGTGGAGCCAACTGTTGATTTAAGATTATTCCTTGCCTTCTTTTCTTCTTTTTTTGATTTGTTTCCCTTTTCTTTTTGCATTCGAAACAAATCGGTGTTTCTCTTTTCCAAAAGAACAGTTTATTTGGTAGATAGCTAACGAACTATTGTGTTGATGAGTTGATATTTCTCTTTTTTTGTACTAGGAAACTATCATTCAAAAAATTACCAAAGCATAAGTAAGAGTGCAAAAAACCATATACCAGCTTTTGTATTCATTTCGTTTAACTATAACTTTTATATGTATCATTACGTTGTAGTGTGTGGATTTTAACTGCTTAACTTTCATTTTATTTGGTGAATCTAGTAGTCCAATTTCCATTTAATTTTCATGCCACCATTGCACAATGTTTTAAAAGATACTTTCAAAAAATTTTAAAAATATGACAAAGTTAAGCACATAAAAAATGCTAAACATCCATTGTTATCTTCCAAATGCAAAAGAAAATGCCCCCTAAACATTATAACATAAAACACTATCTTTAATTGATCACAAGTATCATTAGCTGCTGACAAAAAAATTATTGCAATTGTAATCGCATTATAAGATAACCCATTCAAACCATTTACAAAAACATATATTTTGTCAATCTTAAATGCATCATAATTTTCATAGATGCATCAATGAAAAGAAAATTATCCTCAAAGTACAAATGTGCCGTAACAATAACAAATTGCATTTGCAACTTAATAAAATAAATCATTTATTCAGCTGCTTCGCTCCCTTCGAAAAGGCTACTCTCGTGAAAAAAATTTTTACCTTAATCAGATAATAAAAGTTTCAATTACACTAATAAGAGAGTCACTATTTACTTAAAACAAACATATATCAAGGAATAAATTTCAATTTTATAGCGTGAAAAGCTCCAACCTTATAATACGTCTTTCAAGTTGAATTGTTACATGCTTGAGTGCTCCGTGCATACTGTATTTCACCACCATGAATTCCAATGGTCTTTAAACATGAGTTTGATCTGAGATCTTTGCCCTTCGATTTACATGTCTGACTATTATGGCCATAAACCTTACAAGTATCATATCCCTTCCCCTTTTCAACAATCTCAAATACAAAAGGATCACTTCGTTTAGAAGTTGCTTCCACTTCTGTATTTAGATTGGGAGGATGACCTTATGAGATGTAACTAAGGGCTCATATAAGAAAGGATCACTTGTTCGAACAAATTGTTCCATTTGCTTTCAAACAACTTCATTTTGGGGAAGTGGCCATTTTGATACCTCATTTCCAACTCGTGAAGTAATTGCAGAAACGAATCTTCTTCATTGTTTTACATAATATCACAATCCAGAAAGGACCTTACATCAAGCATCTGTTGTTGATTAATTAAATCTAGAGGTAAACCATTGGATATCCTAAATCTTATTTCATGCACACATGGGAAGCCCATGGATTGCATAAAATCCCAAGTACAAGCAAGTAGCTCAACTCTATTTTTCGCAATCTCATATTGCTTATAGAGCCTATCTAAAGCAAATATTAGCAGCCGAGTGATAAAGTTTCTGAAAAGAGGAATATGAAGATGACGAGGAACTCTTGCCTTTTCCCTTAATAATTTGGTTTTGATTTCTTAAAACTGATTCTCAACTACAAGGCATATTTTCTTTTTAACCTCGACTAAATTCCACGTTGAAACTTGTAGATATGCTTTCAAAGTCGAATGTATGCCTTTGGCTCTTGAAGTAATACGGCTCCCAAAATGCATGTGCAGGTCTATCAAAGCAAGCATAAAAAGCTTTTTGAAAGGAAGCCATGTATTTTAATGTAATTAAGAACCAATGGCTTTTCCTTACAACCATCTTCAAATTGCCGAATCTTATCACCACATTCCACTTCACTCTTGGTGTTCAAAACCTCGGACCATTCAGATATAAAAGAATCCCCATCCATTCCTTCTTCAAAATAAGATTTACCTTTTACCACAATATTCTTCTATATGTGTCAAACGCACAACAAGTTCGCACTTCTAGGAAAAATGAACCGAACTACAATCATTAATGCCAACTCTCTATCAATGACGATAGCTGAAGCTTGACAATCAACACCCAATATATTGCTAAACATCGTCAAAGCCCAATCATAATCTTCCTCCTCTTCCTTTCTCAAAAATGCAAAGCATGATTAGAAAGAAGTATTAAAACTGGAAACTTCAATAATATCCAACAAAGGCATTTTGTATCTATCAGTCTCATAAGTACAATCCATTACAAAGACACTTGAGAAGCTCTTCATTAGTGCCATGGAGAAATGATGAGAGAAAAATAAGTGCGTCAAGTGACCCTCGACATCTTGTCTAAAAGTCTCCAATAAAGTTTGGACCATTGTACAACCATTTAGATATTCACAATAAAATTCTGTTATCATGTTATAAACAGTTTTAGCAATAGCTTGAACTTTGGATTACTTTGCTCAAGGAAGAAACAATTTGGCAACTAGATATTCTAGCTTTAGACATCTCCTTCACATATGAAGCTCCAACTACAAGGAAAGCGACCACAAGCAAGATGTCCAGACACATCACTCGAAGGATTATGATTGTGTGATGCATTCAATATTTTCAGTAACCATAACACTACAAAAAAACATCTTTTTTCCGACGAAATTTCCAACGAAAAATTTGAAAAAATTCGTTGGAAAACGAATTTTCCAACAAAAAGAAAGTCGTTGGTAATTCATCGTCGCAAATTTTTCCAACAAAAAATTTCAACTTTCGTTGGAAATTTGCGTTGAAATTTTTTTCGTTGGAAAATTCGTTAAAAAATTCGTGGCTAAATTCGTTGGAAAAACTACAAAAAAAAAAATTATTTTGGTCGAAAAATCGTGGCAAAATTAGTCGGTCATTTTTTTCTATTAATCAATTTTTTTTTGCCGGCGAGCTCGCCGGCCATAGAGAGCTCGAGGTCGCCCAGATCTAGGCGAGTTCTGGGCGACCTCGAGCTCGCCAGCCATGGCGAGCTTGGCCCTCGCCATGGCCGGCAAGAGCCAGCCTCGTCGCCGGTGAGCTCGAGGTCGCCCAGATCTAGGTGAGTTCTAGGCGACCTCGAGCTCGCCAGCCATGGCGAGCTCGACCCTTGCCATGGCCGGCGAGGGCCAGCCTTGTCGCCGATGAGCTCGAGCTCGCCCAGATCTGGCCGAGTTCTGGGTGACCTCGACCTCACCGGCCATGGCGAGCTCGGCCCTCGCCATGGCCGGCGAGGGCCATCCTCGTCGCCGGCGAGCTCGAGGTCGCCCAAAACTTGCCCACCATGGCGAGGGCCTAGCTCACGGTGGTCGCGCTCAGCCTCGCCGCCACGAACGCGACGGACACCGCCCCCTTCATCGGCCAAATGCTCGGCGGCGGTGGGGGGAGCTTGGGCCAGACGGTGGAGCAGTGCCTCAGCGAGAGCGCCGACCAGTACGCGGACGCTATGGAGCAGGTGGAGGCATCGATTGCGGAGAGAGACAGAGAGAGAGAGAGAGAGAGAGAGAGAGAGAGAGAGAATGTGTAAATTGAGGATCATTGCGAAATTGCCCGAGTAATGAGCGCGAAAATGTTGAATAAGGAAGGAGTAGGGTTTTTGTTGCAAAATTCGTGGGAAATTTCTCACGAATTTTGCAACGAAAATTGTACACACTAAAATAATTGCTCGGAAAACTGAAATTCGTGGAAAAATTCGTTAGAAATTTCCAAATGAATTTTCCCACGAATTTAAAAAATGCCGAACAATACCGGGTTTTTTTGAATTCGTTGGAAATTTCCAACGAATTTTCCCACGAATTTAAAAAATGCCGAACAATACCGGGTTTTTTTGAATTCGCTGGAAAAATCGTTGGAAATTTCCAACGAATTTTGCAACAAAAATAGTACACATTGCAATAATTGCCCTGAAAATTGAAATTCGTAAGAATAATCGTTGGAAATTTCTCACGAATTTTGCGACGAAAAATTTTTCGTCGCTAATTTCTAACGAATTTTGTGACAAAAAATTTTTCGTCGCTAATTTCCAACGAATTTTACTTT
Organism: Syzygium aromaticum; assembly: GCA_024500025.1. NCBI lineage: Eukaryota > Viridiplantae > Streptophyta > Magnoliopsida > Myrtales > Myrtaceae > Syzygium > Syzygium aromaticum. Next base: position 9,069,036 of record CM044888.1, on the reverse strand, counting down.
TCGTTGGAAAATTTGTCGCAAATTTGCGACGAAAATTTTTTCGTCGCAAATTTTTGTGGCAAAAATCCAATTTTTTTGTAGTGTAATCCATTCTTCTTTTGATAGCAATGGACTTCAAAAGGGTAGTCATCACATGAGATCCAATATTTCTTCTCAAATGTTTAATAGAAATATTATGTCAAACACGATAATTACATCCCCTATCATAACCAAAGGTAGCATATTTGTCTCTCTTTGACCTTTTATAGAAACAACGTAACCTTGAGCATGAAGATGAATCTGCACACTATTAAAAAGATCTTCTCGAGTTATAAAATTACTTGGTAAATTTTTAAATGAAGTTGTTGACGTGATTGATTTCTACTCTCCATTGGCAGTTTCATCATCAATAGATGCATTTTAGAAGTTTGGGTCCTCTTCAATATTGTCTTCTAGAGTGACTGCACTACAAAAAAAAAAAATTCAATGAAAGATGAATAAATTGTGTATAATGCATACATCAACCACAATATTCAATTTTGAAAAAAACTTCGCAAATATGTATTAAAAATCAAGTCGAAAAATTCATGATCATGAGGATAAATCACAAAATTAAGTAAACAATTTGAGATAAAACTAACATTTCTTTATCCGATATATGATTGGTGCTTGGTCAAATTACAACAATGCAGAATAAGTTTAGAAGAAAACAAACATGAAGGAAACATTGAAATGTAATGGGTGTGCAAAAAGGTGTTGGGGTGGAAAAAAAGTTATTTGAAAGGGATGTAGATAGTTTTGTCTTTTAATAAATTGAAATAAAAGAAATGAGGAAAAAAAGTGAGACTTGCAAGAGATAATATAATCAAATCAATGTGATGTGCGGTGTCAATCTACAGATCTTGCAATGTGGGACATTGTCCAAAATAGTCTAAAGCCACTCAACAAGTAAGAACAAACCATTCCAATAATATTTGGAACTGAAAGTTCAACTAATTAAACAATGAATCCACTATCAACAATCACTAGGAATGACAAAAAAAACAAGCTTTAAAAGCTAAAGCCCTACATGCTTTATATTGTGCCTTATCCCCTTCTGAATTTAATTAAATATATTCGTATACTACAACCAAAGATATATAGGATAGGCTTCAATTTACCTTTAAAGGCATTGAGAAACCAAGATGAACATACTTTTGGGAAAATATGAAACCTTATCATGAAGTCAAGCAAGACAATCAACAAAAGTATAAAGGGTATACTGAGATTGTAAATGGCATTGCTTATCAAAGGAAGACATAAACTCATGTTGAGAATTCAAACTAATTGATGAGAGCACTTCCAAAGGAATGAAATCATGTAAAGACATTTACCCATTCAAGAAACGATGAGGATTCAGCCTCTATTAGTGAATGAATTGATAGGAATCCTGATGGCCTATGAAGCTGAACTTTAGAATGATGAAAATAATAAAAAAGGTAAGTAGTCCATTGTGTTTAAAGCTAATATAATTGATATAGATGACTCAACATCATTGGATGAGGGCACCGAAGATGAGAAGATCGCTCTATTAACCGAAAATTCAAAAGCTTCATGAGAAAATGTTGAAACTTCAAGGGCAAAAAACAAATAAATGAAACCAGAAAGAGAAAATTCACTAAGCATGAGCTAATCATGTTCTGCATTTAAAAGTCTAAAAAAAATGAAATTTACAGTTGGGAAAAACCTATTATGATATATTAAAATTGATAAAACCATCTATTTCTTATTATTATTTCATAAATGCATTTGTTGATTATATTAGGTGTGTTGATATAAGGAATACTTTAACACTATCAACAGAACCTGAAGTACATTGTGGAAAGACACATAAAGGCTAGATGAACCTTAATGGAAGATGAACGAGTCTAGGAGAATGGAAAGTTCATGAAAACTTTGAGGTATTATAACAATGTGAACAGCTAAGTAAAGTCTTGATCATTAATACAATTCAGTAGACCAAAGGATAAAAGTTCATAAGGTGATTTTTAGAGAGTAGCTTGGATAGAATTACTGGATTACTAACAAAGACGTCTCCTTATATCAATTATGATGAACAGGTTTAGTAAGTGCTTATGTAGTTTGGATAAGAAGACCTAGATATTCCTTTGACAAGTTTTTATTAATCAAAAGGATTTAGTAGCTAGCTTCAAGCTCTGGAATTTAGTAATAGAGAACGGGAATAAAATCGAATAAATTGTTGACTCAATCAAAGGAATGGATTATTAACATATATAATTGACTATTTGGGGAAAACTCACTACTATTAGGAAAATCCGATTTTATGGGGAGATCTGATTGGAAGATTCTCCAATGGCTAATGTAAAGATTGAAGATTATATAAGAAGATCAATACATGCTAGAGAATATACGAAAAAATTAAGAAACTACAAACTTATATATATTCACATTCTCTCTATACTATGAGCGTGATTTTATTCACTTAAGTTATGCTCTTTTGCAAACTGTTATTACTCACTATAATATGTGATTTGAAAAGTATATAAGTATATACAGACCGTGAGATGAGCCAACATACTCTATTGAAGTTCTCTTTGGTGGGATCCAATGCTTCACACCATTATATGTCACAATCAGATGAGCCAACATATTTTATCCTGCAAGGTCTTGATTCCAATATAGGTAAACTCACATTATACAAATGGAAAAGAACAAAACACCTTCATTTTTCAACCAATAAAACTTATTTATCATAGAAATCTATCTGTGAAACCAGACCACCAATTTCATTGGCTCACTAGAAAACCAGACCATCCGAGAACCGATCACCCTTAGACCGGTAATAAAAGATTGAAGGGAACAAGAGAGAGCCTGCCTTCAAACTTCGCACTAAATTTAATGCCATGACTTCGAGAAATTGGCGTTTCATCATCTGCAACAAAATAGCAACAGCTCGTGTTTATACTTCACCCTTTGTTCATAGCTATACAGAAGGCAAGGCACTTGTCATAATGATTCAAGCACAAACCTTACTACAAGCACCGACCATGCTACAAGCACAAAGGTAAGAAGATGTAATAAGTGTGCTTACAAGTAACTTAGAAGTCAAATAGGTCGTCAATGCCGTCGCTTTCAGCAAGAAACCTAACACTTTCTCACCGCCAGCAAGCCCCAAAATCCCAACCCAATGGGTGATTGGACGATGTGATCGGTGAAACGGAACGATGTGAGCTCGTAATCAACAACTCACTTGAATCAATATCTCATTCTCGATAAATCTTCAAGAGAGAAAGACCTTCGAGAGTCCTAATTGCTTGATTTGCCCCCTGCTTCATCCTTCATAAACCGAGAAAGAGAGAGAGAGTTACACAACAACGGCCGTTTTCCTTTTAGGAGCACGCCACCTAATTTCGACGGAGCGCTTTTCGGGCTAACTTAACCCGCTCGCATCTCCGGTCAGCTCCATTTTGGATGTTGTTTTCCACGCGAGCCGTCATGTCGGATTCTGCACAATCGTCTTAACGGAATTGTGACATATGGTGATTTTCAAATCGCTAGTATAAATTTGAGATATGGTGACATGAGGTTTCAGTGTCGTAACACAACATATAAAAAAAATTAAAATTAATATCACGAAAAATCACAAATTAGTACACATGTAATAAATTTACTTCAAACTAAATTTTTAACCACCAAAAATCTAAAATCGATATACTTGTGACAAATTTACCCTCACGAGATAAATATAAGAAAAACATAGAAATCAGTTTCTGTTAAATTGAATTAATATCAAGAAAAGTCATAAAATGGCCCTCAAACGGATAGATTCATCAACTGCCACGTGTCATCAAAATTAATTTTTCGACAATAAAATTTAATGGAATCTAACGAAAGGCTAATTTATCACATGTGTACCGATTGAGATTTTTGGTAATCAAAAATTAATTCAATGTAAATTTTATATTTATTTAATTTAAAATTTTTCGTAATATTAATCCATTTTTTATGGAATATTTTCCTCTGTTTTTTTCCTAACAACTCACGAGATAAACCGAAGAAAAACATCTCCTTTAGTTCCTCAAGCTCTTCCTCGCCGAAACACCATGACAAAACCCCTGTGAAACCTCTTCCCTCTGTCCCGCGATCCCCAATGTCGTCGTCGTCGATGCTCTTCTCGACCTTCTCCTCCTCTCCACCTCCTCCTCGCGCTCCCGTTCGCCTCCTTCGCCGCCCGGCCCCGCTCGTCCTCCGAACCCATGTCGGGTCACGCTCCTCGGGTCGTCCTCCTGAAGCCAGGACCCCGCCGGCGCTGAGCCCGAAGCTGAGCTCGGCCGGACCCAATGGGCACCTATTGGGGTCCCTGTACGGCGGAAGAGGAGGAAGAGGAAGAAGGGCCGCGGCGTTCATGTCGAATGAGGAGAGCGGGGGGAGCGGCAAGGTCGACGAGGCGGAGAGGGCGGCGCGGGGGGAGAGCACCATGCCCGAGAGGTTCAGGTACTTGAACAGAGAAGCCCCTGATCCTCCGATTCGCTGGCCCTTGTTCGTAGGTAGGGGATTCCATTTTCAAGACACCCTTGTGGGTTACTTTCATCCGTTCTTCGTTTAGTTTCCATGGGTGATGATGTTCTATCTTGAGTTTCGTTTCGGCATGTTGTTGCTGTCTACTTAGGGAGGGAGCTTTTGGGATTTCGCCAAACGTGAATACTAAATGATTTTGCTTGAAGTAGTGTTGATTCATCAAGAAAAAACTGAAACTTGATCTTGATGGAGTGAAATTTTGGATAAACAAATCAGGTGGGCTTTCGACCTGCATCGTAAGTGAGGAAAGATTTTCTTTTTCCTCTGCTAATTGCTGCGACTTCATTTCTGGAGTATTGCCGTCTACGTCGGCCAAGTGGGTCTGATTTTGTGCTATGGCCTCTCACCTTAAACCCCTGTAAGATGTCTGATGTCATCTTAAACTGAGTTGGTTAGGAGTTCAACTAAGTTGGATGATCCATGTGGTTTGCTGTCTTGTTCCCATTAAGTTGCTGATTTCCTGGGCAAATTGGACCATGCCCCTCCTTCTGGGAGTGAAGTCCAAGCAAGCAAGCATTTAGAATTTGATTTGACACCCTAGAGTTTGAAAGTTCCACCATACCAACAATCAGTTTACTCTATCCTTACCAAAAAAAAACAATCAGTTTACCCTATCAATCTTCCGTCTATACAGGGACCTTAATTCAAGTTTTCATTCGATTTGTTCTGTTTTCTTGTCTCACTGCAGAAGTTCCTTGACCAAAGCTGCAAAGTAGCTGTAGTGGGTGCTCTGCTGTTTTGGCCAACTGCTTCAATTAAGATAATGCCTGTGTCGGTTTTGTGCTTGAGAAAAACAAAAGGGTGCTTTTTCTCTGATGTAAATGCGTGGAGCTAACCTACTAGTACTTAGGAATCATAACCATGAAATTTTCTGGAGCAAACAAAACAAAGTCCTTGCATGTGAATATCCAAGCCCAAAGCTTTATTTTATATAAAAGCATAATATTTTGTCTTTCTTCAACTTTTGGTGATTTTCAGATATTAAAAACTGAGTAAAGAAAAAATTGTTAGCGGGGATTAGCAGCAGAAAATCAATTTGTGAATGTTCGATAAACTGGTCTTAATTATTTGTGCTTGGTTTTTTTATGGCTTGTTGATTTGGGTTGTTTATAATGTTCAACCATGGTTCTTGTTCTTCTTGTAATGTCTTGATTGTACTTCATGAAACCACTAGTTGTCGTTGATCTTATCATCAATCATTTTCATCATTTTGTCAAAACGCCTTTCTAATCAGTCTTTTTTCAATTTGCAGCATTGCCTTTCCTTATTTATGCATGGAGAGCAGTTCTTTTTGAACTGTCTAACTGGAAGAAGGCTGCCTTGGCAATTGTTGGTTTTGTGGGATACCTCTTAAAACTTGCCCTAGCCCTTATCTTTCATTTTATTGGCGATCCAATCACTTCCACAATTAGATGTATCGAAACTGCAATCTACTCTGTCCGGGCCTTTTACTCTGGCATAGTAGCATATGCTCCTGTCCCCGAGTTGACTGTGATCATTATGTTGGCATCAGCAGTGCTAGCCATTGGAGAGGCTGTCGTTCCAAACTGTGTTTCTAGTCAGCCATATTCTCTTACGGTAGCTGGATTGATTAGTTATGCAGCTGTGAGAGGCTACATCTCTGAGCCAGTTTTATGGACTTCATTAGTGGGATTATATGGGTATTCACGTGTTATTACGAAGAGAGATGATGTTTCATCTATGTTACCCGCTGCAGCCGTAATGGCTGCCATAGGGGAGCCTTGGGTTAGGGTGGTGGCAATAGCCTCATATCTCGCATTAGCTATATCTCATCATTCAAGGAAACTCTCGGAAGGGAAAGAAGTTGAAGAAGTAGTGACAAACAGGAGGCTTCCAATGCCCTTGTTTGCAGCAGCATTAGCCATTGGAATCCGTGTTGCTGCTAAGTGGGTTGGATACCGGCATTTAACCTGGATGATAGTCTGATTTGGAGGACTTCTAGGCATTAATTTCTGTGATGGGCGGCAGTGGCAAGTTAGGCAAACAACTGATAAGTGAGTCATTTTTTTCCCCTTTTGAGGGTCCAACAGGTTTTCTTTTGTTTTCTGCGTTCTTTTTGGAGTCTGTAAAATGGGTTAGAGTGGGACCTTTGTCCTCTTAACGGGGCTTAGTGTGATATCAAGGTTGTAAATTTAGGAGACCACGGTGCCCCCTTGCGCGGTATGTGGTGGCTCTCTTATGCAGAAATTTGGCAATGAATTGCGGTGTACCCTAAGCTTAGTGTCCACTTTCGCATGCAAGACAAGCTCGGCTGCAATTTTGCCCTGTTAGATCCATATAGAGAGGTTTCGATTGCTTGTGCTAAAATGCTGTGCAGCAGTTTAGCCTTCATCTGCGCTTTGTTGGAGGTTGGATCTTTGCATCTGCAACATCTTTATCTTGTTTTCGATGGGTTTCATGACATAAAAGGAAAAAAAAGGCGAGTCGTGGAGGCATGAGTGATTTCAATAACCCTTTAGTCTGATCCTATTGAAAAGTTTATCTTCCCTTTATTCTCAAATGAATGTATTTCCCAACATCTTCACTTTAGTCTGGTCCTTCTAAAAAGCTCAAACAAATTTCCTCTCCAACATTTCTCCATGTAGTCTCCATTTGTTTAGTAAAAAATAAATTATTTCAAAAATATTTTCTTAAAAATGATCGTTTGTATAGCTTAAAAGAATTAGTTAATAAAAAATATTTTCATTGTTGACAACAATTTATGTTTAAATAGTTTCGTGAATCATAGAAATATTTTTCCTTTATTCCTTTTTGCTTGCAAAATGAGCTATCTTTTTTTAAAAAAAATGTTTTTCAAATTATTCATTTTCTTCCAGATATCTTTCCTTTAGTCTTATTCTCTCAAAAAGCTCGAAGAAAAACCAGTATTCAGCTTAAAGAAAATTCTTCCCCAAAATCTTCTCAAAGAGATATTTCTGGCCCCAACATTCCCTTTAATCTAGTCATTTTGAAAAACTTGAAAAAAATTTCGCAGCATACATCCTACCTTTAGTCTTAAAAAAATTTCCCTCCTAACATCCTCTCTTTAGCCCGATCCTCTAGAAAGCTCAAAAAAAGCATCATCCCCGGCATCCTTTCTTTAGTCCATTCCTCTTCAAGAGCTTCAAGAAATATCCTCTCTAACATCCTCCTGTTAGGTCAGCCCTCTTAGAAAGCTCAAAAAACAATTTTGTCGTAGGTTAGGGATCCATCACCTTAGAATCCTTTAGAAGCATCCTTGCCTATATGTCCAATTTGTGTCGGAAGAAAAGTTCTATTTTCGTGGAATTTAGTGTATATGATTTTGAGGAACTTTTACATAAGTAGTTTTCCATGAGGAAAAGTAGTTTCGACTTGTTCATAATTAATATTTGATCTTGACACAATTAGTTGATTTTCCCATTGAAAAGTAAGAATTCATATATCATGTAAATAAGTTAACATTTTCTCTGTGGCAAATAACTTTTTATTGAAAAGTAAATATCGACAATAATTTCTCCACGTAATTATTACTCCCCATGAGAAAATTTAACGTTCAAACCACCAGAAACTAGTTGAGGTAAAAAAAAACACTCTATTACAAACTAATTGTGGTACGCAATTTTGCACTTGGTGATTACCAAAAATTTTCACATTGAGAACGCATGCCATTCAATTGAATAAGACTAGAAAGTTTTTCATGTGATTATCAACTTCTCACTATGCAAAGTAATTTCCAACCTATCGCTTCTCGTTCACAATAATTTCTCACAAATAAAGAAGTTCAAGCATATCAATAACTAGTAACTTGTTTATATTATAATTTTTGTATTTATATAAAGCAAATATTTACTTTGTCGGTGAGCTAGCAGTGGTTTATTCATGTAAGTTGACATTTCCCATTAACAAGATAACCACAGATTTGTCTGTAATTACTGATATTATTAGGAATGATTAATGATTGTCCTATAAAAACAATGATTTCCAACGTGAAGTAATTACACAATTATGAGTTTATAACCAGTAATTTGCGCTAATAGATGTTCTCTCTGTCTTCCAGTATGATCCTGGAGAACCGCCCCTTCAGCAATGAAGATACCCAAATGCAGAAAGCGCTTGCTCAGATGACATACACGCCCTTCCCTGCTAATCATTTCTCCATACCAGTTTCGCATCATGAGGAAATTCACAAGGTAAACAATGCATTCGGACCGAGTGATCCAAAACAAGATGAAACAAGAGTTTGCGATAAATTGACAATTTCAATCGATCGATTTCACGATGCTGGAAATGAATTCTTTTAAATATACATCTCTGTAGCTCCACATTTTCTTCAGAGAAACTAATTCACAATTGAAAACGAAAAAATAACAAAAATCATCAGGAACAAAACTTAATCGGATGAGCGGGCGCCGGAAAACTTACGCAGCATGGACCCACATTTTTCTTGCTAATAGACCTAACGAATGATGGGTGACTTGGCAGGTAATTCTACAAGGCCACACTCGCAAACTATTAAAGCAATCACCCTTTTCCTCAATGACATGCCATATTTCCAGTGTTGAATTCACACTACCATTTTCCATCTCCGTCGCAGCATCCCGGGCAATTCGCCTGAAGAATTGTTACCCCTGTCTTTTTCTTACATCTTATTTGCTTCGTCTATTGTGTCGTATTGCCTCCAGCAGCTAAGCTTTACCGGTTTTCAATGTTTGTTCAGGCCTGTATAATGTGGAGAGACATGAGAACAATTTGAAATTGTAAGAAAGACTGCTCAAGATTGACTAGCATGGGCACATTCATTGCGTTGCTTTTTGGTGAGACTAATTTTGGACAATTCAAATGGTTTAATACGACAGCCTTCCCTAAAGATCATTCCCCAAAAAAACATTTTTGTTTCCCTTTCTCAGCAATAATATTAATTGAGAAGCATAGGAAGAGTTCTTACAGGTGTGTGAGGGATCTGAAGAACAATGAAGGAAATGGAACATAGAGCTACAGAAATGCCTACGCCAGCAAGAAAATTGGACAGCAGCTTCTTATCGTCTTTTGTCGGTACAAAAACTCCCTTCAATGTATTGGTCAATACAAAGAGACGATAAGAAACCTGCAAAAGCAAGTCAAGTAAAAGAAAATTACAAATTGTTAAATCTATTTAAACAGTCAACTAAAGTTTTTCGTGTTTATAATTCAAGGGAGGCAAGGCCTACAAGAACATATATCGCAGTTGTCAGCATGAAGTTCAACATAGGATAGTCTGGGATGAGAGAAAGAAGCCATTTAGGCTGTCCATTTGGCGAGTTCGATCTGCATAAGAAAAAACATATATTAGAAAGGCACCTAAAATGATGGAAGAGTGCAGACATACTTTAATCTTTGGACACTTGGAAATTTTTACTCATGCCAAAGCAATGTTTGCTTTCCTCCTCCACAAGGAGAATATAACAGCCATTATAATTTCGTTAGTTGTGCAATTTTGCATTTAAATCCTTACTGCACTTTTTTATGCAGTAGTTTCTTCAAAAAGACCACAATAGATTCTGTCTTAAAGTTTATAACCAAATCAAAAGTTAAAATCATTAATAATATTAGAGCCAAAGAAACAAATGCCAACAAAATTTTAAGCATACAGAGAGCACGTCCTCAGTAATAGACAGAAAATGACATTACACACCTCAACCAGATGTGGAACTGGGAAATATATGTCTCCAATGTAATCTTGCCAAGCCACCTATAAATACAAGAAATGCAATTAAAAAGGAAGCAATAGAAGTGTCATATGTGCAAAGAGACTTTATCCTTCGTTTGTCCAGATAAGAGATAAGTTGAACATACATGAGGAGAGTCAAAGAATAATTCCGGAACTGCTGAGTGAAATTTCGCAAGCAAATGTATACCCTGAATGAAGCAAACGGATATTAGAGCATGATAGAGAATAAATGGAGAGACTTTTGTAAATGCACGAGAGAGTAAAAGAATGGCAACTCGACACCCACGTGATAGGAATCCAGGATGTGTAAGGGTGGAGCTTGTTGTATGTCACTTTGTCCAGTTTGTAGATATATTCATACCACAGGTAACCCACCTACAAGTTAACTGCGTTAGTCAACTGACCAAAAACTAAAGCTGCGAGAAAAAGGAGTAGCACAACATGAATCCAGTTTTCACTTGGAAATATCAACAAATACCAGCTAGGATCCTAGGTTGCAACAGTGAATACAATAATTCAACTCACAAATATGGCAACTGCAACGATGCCCGATTTTATTGTGACCTTTCTCTTGTTTTCCAGTTCCTCCAGTTTCTCCATCCATCTCTCAACCTAAGTTGATTAAAAAGAGCTTCAAGTCTGAAACTTCTAAAATAATGAGACCTAGCAACCTTAAAAATCAAGCAGGCATTACCGTCGGATGGTAATAGGCATATATCATTCCAATGATCCAAATGTAACGATCAAGTCCAGATCTAAAATGCCACTCATGCAATCGAGGCAGATCAGGTTTTGCTGGATCAGTATATCCTGGGAACAATAGAAACGGCATGATGCCATCAACAGCCAAAGAGGGAAAGGGCAATTAACATTCAATAACTCAGATGGATACACTCTGCTCAAGATGTAAGAAATGCATGACAAAAGCCAGAGTAATGCAAATGCGTAAAGATAAATCTATTAAGTCTAGAAAAAGAACATTTTGTCAAAGACTTTCTCAATAATGATTTTCGTGCAGCCTATGGTTCTTCAAAGATCCTTGGATGTAATCCATCTATCAAAAGATCTCTCCACTAATAACAATGAGAGCCTACGGCAAGCATACTGGTAAAGAAGGTAAAAAGATTTACATCAAAGGTTAAAAAACCCACTTCAGTCCCTAGTAAAGTTACTTCAATTCCAACACGAAGATTAAGAAAATATCTTTCACTGTCCAAATTTTAGCATTTGCAGCTAGAGAACTCTGAAGTGTGTTATCTCAACAATATCCCTGACAAATGCGAAGGACAAGTCAATAGAAGTCGCTGGTACCAACCTAATAGAAATGCTAATGGGCCCCAGAAAATTTCGAAAACACCTGGAATCTCCCATATCAATATAACCACCAGAAAGCAAGCAAATATCTTCGCAATCATCACCGATCTTATCTCATTATACTGGTTGAGAATACCCAAGGCTCCATAAACCATAAGAGTGAAAAGCGTGTGCATAGGGCAGATGTAGTACAGCATGTAGTCATTGTTGAGAACAATGCAGCAAAATATCACGAAAAAGTTTAGTCGCCACATCATCTGCATGAAATTGATAATAATTCACAAACATGTCAGAGCTCAGTAGACTTAAAGCAGTTGAGCAAGTCTGAGGCAGTACAAAGATTAAAGCTAAGGAACGATGACCTGAGCAAAACGAGCAAGACTGAAATCCTTCCTAATGTAATAATAGGAAAAATTGCCAAATCCCGTCATCCAAACATATGCAGCAATAAATACACGGATCGCGTTGTAAATTTCTGCTGCTGCAAAGTAGTGATACATCAAAAAGAGAACCTGCAAAACACAAAGAAAACAGGCATGCAACATTAAAATAAAACCCGCTTCCTTCAAGTAAGTGACCTGTACATTCACAAAAAAAAAAAAAAAAAATCAAGTGCCCACAACAATGCCAAAAACCACAGGCACTCATGGATTGACTTATGAACTATGCATAAAACCCGAACATTAGCCTGGTTCACAAAGCCTACCTAAATTTGAAGTGTATGAAAGTACATTGACAGATATCAAGAACAAAAGAGCATATTTTGAGCTAAGAATTACCAGATGACACGCTTCTTTACTTCTCACAAATCGCGATTTTTAGGTGCAAGCTTACCTCCACTCAGCAAATAAATCAGCAAAAGTAACAATAGCATGGTAAGGAGTCACAATCAGCCAATACCGATGCCATAAAGCAAGGAAAAAGTTGACTTCCAGATTGTACCGTCTTTATTTATATGAGTTCCAGATTGTACAGTTTCTATTTATTTAGTACTGAAAACAATGCATCATCTTACTCTGACTCGGAGATAATAAACCTGCAAGAAAACTTGCCTGCATCCATCCTTTCCATTCCTCAGTCTGATGCCTATTAAGGTAAAGAATGGCTTTCCCAGAAAATGCTGACTTGTCATTATGCTTCTTCATTGAAGTCATCGCTGCTACAATGAGGAGAAGAGCATAGAGAAAGAGGAAAAGGTCCCTATTGTAACTCTGTCCAGGGAAAACAACAATATCAGCTGAGCAAGCACGTGACACCATTCTACAAGTACTGGTTCAAAAAATAAGAGACACCAACAATACGACTCACATTGGATATTTCAGGACAAAATGTCATTCAGCAGTGCCCTAATTTTGCTAGTTAATAAACATGTCAACTGAATGCTACCAAAATACATGAAGAATATTTCATTCGACTCATCAGGAAAAAAAAAAAACCCATTATGCTCCTCTTTCTAAAATTACAGTTGCTGGACAGAAGTACAACTTCAGAAAGTAGCAAAATCCACTATTACCTCTAAAGATAGTAAAATAGCAAAAGAAAGCAGAAAAATCATTACCTTCGTAGAGTCTCCCAATATATTCGTTCGATCACAGATGTAGAAGTAGAATAAGACTGCTCCAAACTCAGACCTAGACAATGAGCATACTTATAAGAAGTTGTTAAGACAGTAATTGCACCCAAATCAATGTATTCATTCGATCGCAGATACAGAAGTAGAAAAATATTGGTCCAAACTCAGACCCATACAATGTGCATACTTAAAAGAAGATGCCAAGAAAGTAATTGTTCCCAGATCAACCACTCACATTGCTCTAAGAGTTGCTCGGTTCTCTAGCAAGAAAGAGTCGTCCATTGTCAGAAACCTAAAACAGGTTCAGAACCGATATAGTAAGTAAAAGACCTACTAAATTGGGTACTCCTTGAGAGTACAGCATAATAAAGGAAGCACCTGATCAAATTTGTTTTAATGGATGAACTATGAAACTTTGCAGAGGCTGATCTGGGAAGGCCTCCTTCCAAAAGAACAGCTCGATCTTCTTCCTGGGCAGTACCATTTCCCAATTCCACCAGATTATTGTCTGAGTGCCTATAGCCCAAGAAGCCAATTATTCAACACCGAATGGAATTCAATAGTTCATTGAAAGAATTTAATGGCATTTGAGTATCAGCTCATATCAGTATCGTCTGCTAGAACTATATCCAGCTTCCTATTTCCGAAAGAACTGGACAAAGGCATGAGCATGTGCCCACACACATCTCCTCATAGTAGTATCAGAGAAATTACAGACGTATCATCATAGCAGTACCAGAGAAATCACCTGTTACGTGCATGCACATCCAAAGTTGTTGCACAAATCTACATAGACCCACGAGATGTGTGCAACTCATTCTATTAAATCTTGAGATCTAACAGCTAGGTCAGAAACAGTCACCCTAGCAAATCCAAAGGGAACTATGGAAGGAAATGAATCTCAACTATTAAGTGCCCCCTGTGTCCTTGCAGTTACCAAGTGTTCACATGCTATTTTAACTTCCCCTGTTCTTTAGGTCGATGGCCACTCGAATAGCCATTCCAATTCCTCTTTCTCTATATATATCGTAAAACTTGAATTATATGTGCCAAAATCAACTATCAAGAAAATTATTTTGCAAATGAGTTGCCATTCCCTTCTTCTTCATGAATTGCTTTTACCGGTAAAAGACGAGAAAAAGGAAAAGCTTAATCTGCATTAATTCATCTTTTCAGGATTCCAAGAATAACAAAGATTTGGGCCAGCTTTTAAGGGGAAAAAGTGAAACTATTGAAAGGACAACTTGCTGGTTTTAAGATTTGGACGTGTTACATGAATATTTCAACTAACATTATAACTGTAAAACAATATAGTTGGCGATCACAACGACTATCCATTATAATTGACTTGTCTCTGAGCTAATAACCAAACACACTGCCTTTCATGCCCCGGAAGGATCCTACTATTGTCATTGACTTTCCAACTGTCCACGTTAAACGAAACTTCTTAACCCCTTTCCGATATCACCTCTCTCCCATCTCAACAACTTTTCTGGTAAAATACAAACAAACTATGTGAAGTCACAACGATTCAGTTTTGAATGCTCGCAGGTGAAAGTCTCTTCTTTTTTTAAAAAAAAAAAAAAACCAAAACAGGCGAAGGTCTCGTTGAAGACTTCTTTTTCAAGAAAAACCAGTGCAAGGAGGAAAAATTTAATGAAATGAATAACATGCCAGCTTTAAATTCTAGAAGACAACCCAATCATTAGTCGTATGCAATCAACCTTAAGAAAGAGTTGGCTTGATGATATTGAAAGACTTACACTTTGGAAACCGAAGAGGACTTCCTGAACTCCAGCAATTCCGAATATATCCAGGCGATAAATACTGGGATGATGCCAAGTAAAAAAGACACCTGCAGCATGATTACGAATGCTTTCATTAGTGAAACAAGTGTTTTTCATTACAGATGCATATACATGCCGTACACATGTAAACGCTGTCTAGATATTTCATCAAAAAAAAATGCTTGAATAAATAGTCCTCATTGATGCAAGCAGAATCCTCACTGGGTCGTCAAGTAATAGACTAAACCTTCATAATATGTATACCAGTTTAAACACATCCACGCCTACCAATAAGCAGATTCGAAATCAGCTAATAATCTGCTACAGACGAATCTGGCACTAGGAATGAAAACCAATACTTGGCAGTAGATGTATGAATGATGATGAAAAATTAGAGGAACATAGCAAACATAAACGAACAAAGTGAAAGAAAAACAGGTTAAATCATGATATGAAACAGCTGGCAGAGCCCCAAGATAACCAGCTCAGTCCTTCAAACTTCCAAACACAGTACGAAAACACATCCAGCACATAGGAAGAGAAACACCGCATACACCATCCGGAAGCATATGTATCAAAATATACACTCCATGGCAGCATCACACTAGATTACACTAGAAATGGTACTAAGACACTCCCAGATTTGAAACTGTGCAGAACTGCTCCAAACTTGTATGATCACACACAATTTCAGAGTTTTAGAAGCCTCATTCCTCCCAACACATGGAAAACAACACTGAATCACAGCAGAACCCCATCGCACACGAGAGATAACTCAGCAATCACACCACTTTTCATCGCCCGGTGAATCACACGCCATTCCCACGACCCAGGAGGGGAAACAAAAACCCAAAACTTCCCTCTGCGCCTTTCGGGTAAAGCAAGAAAGCCCCCATCAACGGCAGCGTCCAACGCTCTACGGGGATCGCGCGCGCCGCGATCCATTCAAAAAAACATCTCCGAATAATTCCACCGACACCACACAGATCACGGCAAAAATGCCAAAACTTGTCCAAGGCTCACACAGATCGAGGACCAGAAACAACAACAGAGAATCCATAGAAACGGAAAACCGGCACCGACATCCACATCCCACGAGGACTTGACCGGAGAACCCCAGCTCCCCGACACGCAAGAAGACCGACCGACATTGTCACCGGATCGGGTCCCCGACGACGGAATCAAGAAAGCAGGCCCCCACTACCTGTCCAGCCGTGATCGGCGCCGAGACCACCATGCTTGCCCCCCCTTCCCCGCCCCCCCCCCCCCCCGCCTCGAACTCCGAAATGGGGCGGACCCAGAATCGCGAATCGGCAGCAGACGGAGCGGCGGCGGCGGCGGCGGCACCGGCCGGTCCTCAACGCGGACAAAGGGTACCTCGAGACCACCACCACCACCGAATCGCGCGCGCAGAGAGAGAGAGAGAGAGATAGATCCGAGGATGGAGATGGGGTCACCGGATATGAACCCCGAAGAGACGGGTCATATATACGAGACGGGGATGTGAGGGTACCGGGGATCGCGAGGTTCCAACGAATCTGTGTGTGGGGTGGTGGGATGAGGGAGGGGGCCAAGAAGAAGGACGGGAAAGATTGCTTGGAGGAACGAGAAGGTTTCGGAGGAGACGTCGCTCTCGGCCCGTTCGCCGTCTGTCCGGACGCGTGCGTGGGCGCGATGGGGGTGGGGGTGGTGGTGGTGGGTGGCAAGTGGTTGCGGGTCTTCTCCGTCGCTGCACTGTTCTTTTCATTTCACCAGAAATGAATACTGCTAACCCCAATTTAAAAATGCGTGATTAGTTTTGGTTCTTAATTTTATCGGGCGGGGGCCAAAGCCGACACAACGTCGCGGACCCCGTAGCTACGTGACACGTTCACCCTCTCCCCCGGCACGTCACTTCCCGTCGACCAGAACCCGTTAAAAATCTGCATACATGGATGGATGTTGGGAAGCGAACGATACCGACACGTGGCTCGT
This sequence comes from Syzygium aromaticum, assembly GCA_024500025.1. NCBI lineage: Eukaryota > Viridiplantae > Streptophyta > Magnoliopsida > Myrtales > Myrtaceae > Syzygium > Syzygium aromaticum. The sequence goes on along the minus strand of CM044888.1, from coordinate 9,052,142 downwards.
CTTGGCTGGAAAATCATCTGACGGAATTTTGGTTCATTTTCTGGCATTGTAGACCAGATCGCACCACCCTGGGACAGGAAATTAGACCTGCTCAGATGCCCGTTCTACTTTTAAGAGCCAAGAATCGGATCGGCACTCTCGAGAACCGGATTCGACTAGCCAGTTCGGTCCGGTCTAGGCGGTTCCTAATTCGGTCGGTTCGTCTTATTCACCCCTACTTCATTTTTTTTTGGTCAAATTACTCACCTTACTTGATGGAAAGTAAATGTATCGCGTAGGTACAAGTTTTAAGAATTTTTTATATCACAATAAAATATTTAAGGTAAATGTGTCATGCCGGGCATAATTTAGAGTTTTTAATATCACAAAAAAAATTCATCATAAATGTATCACACCTGATGTAATTTAAGGTTTTTTGTGACTTTTTTTCCTAATTAATCAGAGTAAATTATGATAGTATGTAAGCCGGTGAATCTACCAAACGTATGATAATAATAATTATTATTACTATAATTGGTACGGAGATTTAAGTGCTTCCCTCGTGGGTATGTTTTTTTTTAATGCATGGCCGATCGCATGTGCATTGGAATTCTCATGCAAATTTATTTTAATTCGTCACATAATGATTGATCAAATATTTTTTTTTTTTACGTATTTACATGTTCGACACTTGATTAAGTTAATCTCGTACGTTGTCGGCATTCGCATAATTATTAGCGTAGGTGCATCTACCTTCGATGGCGATGCTCCCTAATCCAATCAGATCATCAAAGTGCTCATTTATGGGGAAATTTATAAAATGTTGGCTTTAAAATTTTTGATCTACTTTAGCTTTCATTTGCCAAATAATGGAATTTTTCCAATTCGTAAGTACACATAATATTCTGACCAAAAAGAAAAGTACACATAATACGTGCTATTATATTAAGAAAATAGGACCTCCTACTACTAACAGATCTAAATTATTAATTTTTTTTTCAGCCCTCGTATATCCGTAATTATTTGTTTCATAAACCTCGGAGCCATGGGCAAATCCGCTAGTTAATAATCATGCTTTATCTCTCATATCGTTCAATTGGAATTCGAATATTTTCTAGTCTATAACAATTTTCCTAAAAAGATGCAAATCTTGGTAATCTTTTCATCTTGCCAAATCGATAAACGAGATTTCTTTGTAATATTTCTCTCTCTCTCTCTCTCTCTCTCTCTCTCTCTCTCTCTCTCTCTCTCTCTCTCTCTCTCTCTCTCTCTAAATATGTTTTTAATGAAATATTTCTTTCCAATGTCAATTTCTCACCAATAACTAGTCTTTTTAAACCAAACCAAATGCCATATGAGTTTTTTGAGTTTGAATTGCTCTAACAAAGACAGATGCGAAAACAATAATTTTTTTTTTGGTCGAAAAAAACGATAGTTCATCTACTCCATATAGCTTATCGAACATTTACCTAAGCCTGAAATTTACGAATTATAATATCCGGAGCAACATAAATCTATTATTTTTCAAGGTTATAATGTTTAGCTCCTGAGATGTGATTGCTCTACAAAAAAATAGTGCAAAGGCATAAATGGTACTAAAAGCCAACTAAGCAATGCAATTTGGATTATCACAAGCCAAATATCAACAATCTCTTGTTTTTCTATAGTCCAGCAGGCACGACCGTAGCCCGTAAAGCACTCTCACAAGCATCACGAAATGATTAAATCGTGCTTTCAACTTATACGGTGGCCTTAGTCCAGAGCAATTTACACGCACCTGTAGAGATCTCAGCAGTCGACCTCCGTATCCCGATCCAAAAATCTCCCGAACACCAACAAAAAAAAAAATCACTGACAAATGCATTCATAAATCATGAAGTACTAAATATCATGAGTTTTCTTATTGTCTTTCAAACCATGATATGATGCTCCAACCAGCAATTGACTATTTCTCATAAGGCTGTCTTCACCGTTAGATGCTTGACGGGCCCACAAACATCTACGGTCAAAATCCCACATCAACACTTGCCACCAAGAAATCCTTCATAAGCATCAGAAGTGAGCTCGTTCAAAAGTCAAATATTTGACCAATGTAGGTGCTACATCTCTGTGCCACAAGTACCAAAAAATCTATCTCTATATAGAATTTAAAGGTAATTTTGATTGAGATATATACGATTGGTAGAATATTTTGACTAAATTCCAACTTCTTGAAGCACTTTCCCCTTTTTTGACTGGCCCTTCATGTTGGTTTCTTAAGGTTAATTTCATAACACTTTTTTTTCTCCAATAATTTGAGTAATGGCACTGCTAATCCCGATAATTTTCAATTTATTCCATATCATCTCTATATTTTGGTTTTTGCCAATGTGATCTCAAAACTATATGTTTCTTGTTAAAATGGGTTGCAATTAAAAAGGCTACGGAAATGCAAACACAACCCATCAAATTATTATTTGATGACGTGTCATTCGAAACTATAAGAATAAAAAATAAACTGATATATTTTGAAAAATTAACAAATAAAATAGATACATAAATTACTGATAAAGGAAAATTAAAAAAGAAAAAAAAGAGTAAGTGGGCTTGAAGCCCTACCTGCTTTCGGCTACTGCATGGGCCACGACACTGTGGTGACGATCAAGCAAAGGGTCGCTAAGGTTATGCGACCCTAGCAAGACTCTCTCTCTCTCTCTCTCTCTCTCTCTCTCTCTCTCTCTCCACACATGTGGGCTTGCATTGGTGATTGTGCTGGTCATTAGAGGTCGACAAGCCCTCGTAGCCTTGGTCGATCCTGCCGATCACCGGCATCGCTATCACTACCACCACCCTTGCAACTTCCTCCCTTTCCTCCGTTTTCTCTTTATCGTTATAGATAAAGGATATTTCTCCAATTTTCTACTATTTTGGTCCACTCAGCATAAAAGCAAATCCATGTCATCGCTTGTTGGTCTAGTCACTGCTGACGTGACAGTAATATGACAGTTCACCTCAACATTCCATTTAAATTTTTAACCAAAGAACTAACTTAAACCAAAAAACACATAATTCAGAGACCACGTTAAAAAACCAAAAAGGCTAGCAGAGCCATAATCCCTAACTTCGTAGCATATTGAATACGCACACTAATCCCTATTACCATAATTAGCTATATTTGCAGCCAAATTGAATAGTTCCAGCATTGATAACAACTTGGCTTGGAATTCGATGTGATAAGGAACCCCTAACCACTAATATAAGAAATGAAAGTGGCCTAACCGCACTAAAATTAAGTGAAAAATTAATAAAGACTTGAATTTGAATTGGTCATTAAGAAAGACACAAAGGTCAAGTCCACGAGTCAAAGAAACCTTGCTTGGTACAATAAGCAAAAGTTTAGTAAATCACACTCAATTTCGGTTCCTTCCCACCTAATCGTGAGATGAAGTGCTATTGAAGAAACCATTCTATTAATATGTTATTGAAGAGATTTCATGAATAGGTCATGTCTCGTGATCAATAATCAATTTATAATGACTTTCTGTGGACTTAGGAATCAATTGTGTGATCACTGTCTCTTCACGTGTCTCCTTCAACTGTGCATTGATAGCGAATAATACAAGTTTTAGGGAAAATTACCTAATTTGTTCTAACCATATTGGCCGTCCTACGTGACACAGTGCCACGTCAACAATTTTCGGGCAAGAAATGGCCAAAAGAAGTATTTTGAAATTTCTTGCAAAGATTTAAGATTAAATTGATAAATTTGAAAAGTTTAGAACTGAATTGACATCCGTACAGTAAGTTTATGACTGATTATATAATTTCCCCCAAATTTTTACCACGAGATGATACACTGATTATGGTATCCGAATCTTCGATTTGAAAACCACCAAAATGCAATTTCGAGATCATTAGCCATCTTGAGATAAACCAAGGTCTATCCGAAAAGTATCAAGCTCAATCAAGGATAATTCAGGCTACCTTGAGGTCCAAAGAATACCCTACAATCCTCACGAACCGGTTAAGTCTAGGTTCTCGACATGTGCAAATGATGCTAACTTGGAGCAGTCAGCACACAGTTATCAAGATTTTAATAAGTGACCTTAATTTCTGAATTAGAAATCTCCCGACACCTTAACTAACTGCACTAACTTGAGGGTTGATATGACAAAATTAGCATAGGAGGTTTACATGAAAATGTTTAGGACCTAAGGTTGAGCAACACGAACCGACCGAACTGGGAATCGATCGGACCTAACAAAATCGGCCAGTTCCGGGTGGTTCTCATGAGCGCCGGTCCAGTTTCATAACATTAGAATCAATGATTTTCGATCTAATTCCTAAGTCCAGTTGGATCCGGACCACCCGAACTGATGCTTTTCACCTTCTTTTCCTTCTCTCCCTCTCTCCCTCTCTAGAACCAAAAAACTTACGTTTTCTCCATTCGACATGAACAGTAAGGCCAATGTCTCCAAGGTGTTCAGTGCACACCACAGAAAAATTAGCATGTTTGCAGCGGCAGATTGATCGGCGCAATTTTTTCTAGTCTTGTGTATGAACTACCAGATTGTCGGAAGAGGCGATTTGTTCGTTTCAATTTTTTTCTGCGGAGCCCTGTTTGGCTTCCATCTTTACTTTCAATATGAATAAGGCCCAATTTGGCAGCCGGCCAAACAATAACTATTTATATTCTTTTATTCCCAAAATCAATTTTAGAAGAGAATTCCGTTCGGTAAATTTTTTGTTCCCGAGAACAAATTTTTGTAAATTTGTTTTCAGAATCAGTTTTGAAACAAAATGAAGAAGTAAAAAAAAAATTACTTCTTGATTTTCAGAACAAGAATCAGAAATGGAAAAGAAATTTTTTTTCCTTCTTCTTGTTCTTCTTCTTCCTGGCCTGTGGCCGGTCGTCGGCATCGGCAACCTGGCCATGACCAAGGAAAAAAAAAAAAGAAAAAAATATTAAAAAATTCAAAATATTATTAATAGAAAGAAATTTTGTGCAGTTACCAAATGTATTTCTATTATTTTTTTATTCCAAGAATAGAAATTTTGAACAGTTATCAAATACCTTCAAATGCTTAAAAATTGTTCCTGAATACGAAATCAAAAGAATCATTTCTAAAAAGAAATTATTTATGGAAACAGAATGATTGGCAAATGCACCTTAAGCATTCAAGCATGAAGCCGGGAATGGGACAAGCCAGAAACTATTTCCATAAAATGGGAGGTGTCTACATTGGAAGAACTCAATGACCGGTTCTATTGAATCACCATGGAACCGGAACCAGATCGGACCAGACTGGACCGGCCTATTTCAGGATCAGGTGATTCAGTTTCCGATTCCTTGGTGGGATTATAAGTACTTATCTAACACTTTTTTATCGAAATCTACGGATGTGACGAGCGAAGGAAAAAAGAATGCAGAAATGTATGTTTTGCATGTTTCGCGGTCTTATCTTATTGTCTTTGCACAAAATGCACTCGACTGATTTTCGATGTTACAACAGCATAAACAGGTTTGCATTCGTGGTTGGTCCTCGCAATTCCCTTCTATATAATTTGGTCCTCTGACTTTTTTGTGCAACCAGATTCTCTAATTTTTTTGCTCTACTGCGCAAAGATGGAGAGATTGCCGTTAACACTTTTTAACCGTCACGTAGCAATTCGCATGTCAAATTGAGAGAAAAGGAGAGATTAAATGAGTCACTTGACCCCTCGGACGGTCTCCTTTCGCATCTGACAACAAGTTGGGTTTTCGATATCACCATCTCCGGTAGAAACTCCGAAGCCCTAAATCACGCCGGCAAAGTCACTCTTGGCCGCGAAGATCATTGCCTCTCTTCCACCGCGCAGCCCCTTGTCGTGGGTGGCGTTTTGCGACTCTAATCGCCGCGAGAAATGGAATGACGACGATGATTAAGTCGCCATACTCATCCGATTAGCAATGATATTTAGGGGTAAACAACATGTTTCTGGACATTTTAAGGGTGGCAAATTGAAATTGAATTTATTTGCGGGCCAATAGTTGAAATTCATCTCAGGCCCGGTCAGAAGACCCAGGACGAACAGGTCCATATACCAATAACGTAAGGCCGAGTAAGAGGCTTGTTGGGCTCAACAAGTTAAAGGCTCAATCTCTAACCTTTCAAAGATTATTTACTTATTTTCATGGCCTAAACGGTGCGAAAGATAGATGAGTCCGTGAAAATTGATTTCGGTATCGACAGCAACCTATGTCTAAATGACTTTTGCCGACGATGAAAATATTTTCCAACATCAAAATTAGAAAAAAAAAATTTCTTGATCGTTAAATTTTCCCTCCCGAAAAGCTTTGATTCTTTTAGAAGGCCTTGAATTTTGGGGAGCCTGCTCAAGGGAGTTCCTGAAAGAAACATCCTAAAGAAGTACATTCTGTCCCGGATTTTTTGGACCGTCACGGTTTGCCTTGATGTTTCATATATATATATATATATATATATATATATATATATATATATATATATATATATATATATATATATATATATTTTTCAGTTTGTTCCCCTGCTTTTCTCTGTTTGATTGAAAATGTGCCCCTCGATGTCGAGAGAAGCCGCTATCGTGGAACAAACGCGAGCTCGAAAAGAAAAAAAGGTCTGGAAAGAGCAAAAATCTTCGAGCGAATCGAAATGGGAGTCAATTGATGACGATGCGAAAGCAGCCGACCTGTATGGAAAGAAGAGTAGGTGTTGAAGAAATTGATCTTTGGTGGAACATTCAAAGGAAAAGATCAGTTTGGAAAAGGGAACATCGAGTTGGGAAATCGTATCATTGAAGATGCCTCCTCGGTGAAAAGTACGAATCCCAGCTCGTTAAGCATTAGCCATCATTGCAAAAGGTGAACGAAAATAGAGTTGAAGAACGCAAATGCATCGGCTTTGGCCAGAAGGTCATTGTTTTCAACTAACGTCGCATTTGCTTGATATTGAAGATGCTTGCCTTCTAGAGAAGCATTGCCTAGTATGTATATGCAGAAGAAAGATAACTGGATCTATCACGAAAATAGATTCGAATTTTTTTTTTTTAACTTTTTATTCTCTTCTTTTCTTTCGTTTTTCCTTTTCTTTTTTTCTTTCTCCTTCTTCCTCCACCAGTTGCTTCTAGTCATCCACAAATGTTGCCGGTTTCCAATCGTTGGTCACCGCTTGTTGCCTCCGGTCGCCACCGACCTTGGATGAGGTTCAAGCTCGCCTACGGCCAGCCAAGGAAGAAGAAAAAAAGAAAAAGAAAGAAAACATAAAAAGTAATTACAAATTCGAATTTTTTAGAAAAATAAAAATAATTAAAAATTGGATTTTTTTTTCAGAATAAAAAATAAAAATATATTTTTATATGAACGAACGGCCCGATCACTCGAGCCCGAGCATTGAAGACCCATGCATGGCCATTGTTGTCCTGGGCCTAAGGGTTGGGACGAGTGCTCGAGCGCTAGGGACCCGAGCACGACCTTTAAGGACTACGGCTCGGGTGCCAAAGCATTGGATACAGGCACCAATGGTTCGGATTCAGCCTCAATGGACCTAGGCATGGGTGCCGGGGTTGGATCTGGGCCCGGCCGCCAAAGACCTAGTCCTCAACATCGGGAACCAACATTGGGGTTTTTATGCCTAAGAGTAGAGTTTCGAGTCCAAGAATTGATACCTAATCATTTTTTGAAAAATGTTTTCCAATTCTTTTAAAGAGAAAATCATTTTCCTAAATTTAAGCTTTGGTATTAAAAACATTTTCCATTGACTCATTTTCCTTAGCGAACCAAACACTAGAAAATGAGAAAAATGTTTTCCATGAAAAAAATGGACCCTTAGAGAATTGGTGTTGTGTGAAGTAGTTAATATACATAGTTGGCCCATAATTCATCACTTAAATTTTTTAGTAAAGGTAAGTCTAGCTAAACCAGGCTTAGATCTCAGCTCCTTATTAGCGATCTCTCCAAGTGCAAGTATTAGTATCTTTTGTCACTCAGTTTCGCTCATTAAAATTTACTGACATGCAAAAAGAAATCGTAGTTTTGAGCATGGACCAATAAAATTATGTGTATATTATGCAATTTTAGAACTATATTTGTTGCAAAAAAAAAAAAAAAACACTTGATCAAGCACAAAAATAAATAGAACAAAGAATGAAATTGAACAAAAGAATTTTGTACTTGATTGATAGGAACTGTTCCACCAAAAGAACATTCCACTATAGATCAAACAACACATCAAAGATTCAACTACACTCGAATCACTCAATATTTAACCCTCATAATTTATTGCTAAATAATCTCTTAGCCTTACGAAGGACATATCTTGCCACAAGATTGATTGGCTTGAACACCAAAAACTCCTCATAGATACAATTCAAGAAGAAGACACACTTTTTATATAAATATTAAACCATAACTTCATGTAACAACTTAAACTTTTAAAATAATTGGTAGTGGTCCCACAAAATCGATTAGGAGACCCAAGTTTAAATCTTTCCATGCCCCTTATATGACTCCCCATTATATATTTCTATGCATAATACTAGGTCAAAACTTTTAAAATAGTTAGCAGTGATCCCACAAATCTCACAATCCAATATAGAAAACCTTATTAGACAGACCTACTAAAACTAAAGAACAACTCAGTTGAGAAATCTACTCAAACTAAGAAACCTATTTAGATTGGATTTCTTTTACGAGCTCAAACTTGAGCTATACTTTCAACAATGTTCATGCCAACTTTGAAAGTAGGATTGTGTTAATTCTTTCCAAGTCGAGTTACTTTTCTTGGGGCGCAAAACCGAGATTTCACAAAAGTAGATAAGAAATTTTGCATAGCTATCGCAACGACTTGGCTTATGTCTAGTCATCTTTACTTGATATAAGATTAACAAACCTTAAATTTCGTAGCGAGAGGAAGTCAAATTAATTTTTAATTTCGTGATGTTTCTTAGGTATCTACTTTGGTCAATAGTAAAATAAAAATGCATCCGCGCTGACCTTGTCCTCTTGACTTGATCGGAGTACATCTGAATGATGAGATATGCATGAGTCTCACATAGATCATTCATTACCTCAGAAGTCATGCACACGATGTAGTATAGTTAATTTGTATTATGGATCATCAATGTAATTAGTTAACAAAATATATATCTCTCTCTCAACTAATATGCGATATCCTATACATGGCATAATTGTCCAAAAAGTTATAAATTATAGTACGGCGGCGAATTCAGTCATAAACTTTTCAATATGGTTGATTTAGTTATAAATTTTTTGACAAATTGCCAATGTAGTCCTTTCGACCAAAACGGGCGGAAATTATTGACGTGAGTGATTTTGCAAATGTTTTAAATATTCTTATGCACTTTTTATAAAAAGTTTCTATTCTTTCTTTTTTCATTGATAATTCCCAAAAGGGTTGGCGGGGGTTGCCAAGGCCTTGGCGATGGCTGGTACTGGGGGTGAGGGCCATGACCCTTGCCAAGGCCCCGGTGACCTCGGCTAGTCCTCCTGGGAAGATAAATAGTGAAAAAAGAAAGAAAAGTAAACAAATGAATAAAACAAATTAAAAAATTTTTAAAATCTAAAAAGAATTGTAAAAATCGTCTATGTTAGCGCTATTTATGTCACGTAGGATGGCTGACCACCATATCAGTAATTTTCGGCCAACAATGGCTGGAAGGACTACATTGCAAATGTCACCAAATGATTTATGACTAAATTGGCCAAATTAAAAAGTTTAAAACTGAATTGGCTGCTGTACAATAAGTTTAAAGCTTTTTGAATATTTTTCCCTCAAATACATTCATACAATCAATCAGGTTCAATTCTACAAGCTCTCGATAAACTGTTCCTTGGCATTGTTGCAAGTTACAATAGTTTATACAAATTTGCACAAAATGAATGTGACTATGATAGGTACTGATCCGCGTAATATTACTCTCTCAATGTATATCTATTTATTATTTTATAGACACGTAGAAAACCTAATTAAGAAAAGTCTCTACCGAGTACCTACTACATGGGATTTCAGTCATATATACTATCAGAGAATTTGTACAGATAGGGCTTAGAATATGCACATTTGTACTTGTAAGATGAGTGTTCACACAATGTGGATGATACAAATTCAAATTTCATTAAGAAGCAAATGCTGCCCCTCTGTCTAGGCTTCGTACTGCTTCAATTAGTACAATAATAATAGTACCTATTCGATTCTGGTTTGCAAGGAATTACGTACCTTAATCCGAAATAGTTTCCTTACATTCCGACCAAAACACTAGGGGCAGAATCTTTATAGATTACATAGTCTATATGTATAAAGAGAACATCCATGTGGCATTTCTCTAATTTTAATTACTAAGTGCCTAATATTAATGTGAGAGATCCGGTATACGAATCGCAACGTCTTCATCCATTGGATAAGTAATATTAGGAGGCATGCCAACTGCCCGTATAGATAGAGTCTTACCTTGTGGGCATGTCGGAGCGATTTACATTCATCCATTAGATAAGTCATACTAAATGCTTGTATGTTCCATCGATGTGTTATCCAAATAAAATGATGATATTCTACCAACTTTTGACTACGTAATTTTAGTTTTTCGACAGCCAATTGCAGCCCCATAGGGGTTGAAATGTGTCTATACGAATGAGGGTGATTTTTTCAAATGCGTACCAAGTCAATAGCTTTGGTTTGATGTCATTTCGATAATCTTGTGTGGTGTGATCATTCTAAACTGAAATATGTTTTCTCTAATCCCAACTAGATTTAAATGATTGACTCTATGACAAAGTCTTGTATTCACTTCATACTTTAACATGAGAACCAATGTGTGATTATATATATTTATATATACATATTAAAATATGTATGTAACATTATATTATAATTTATATATAGGCCAATGCAAGCTTTAATGTAGTACCTTTTTGACAAAAGCAGGATGGCTTATCTTCTTCAAGTTGAAAATTTCAAACAGTGCTTATTGAAGAAGTTCAAAACTGTCAAGCGGAAAATGAACCAAAACATCAAAATGACAGCGACTTCTCTACATTTTCTCAACAAAGTTCTAGATGATCGATTGTTATGCCATTGCCAACCTTTTTGGATTTTTTTCACTTTCTGAGCATAATGAGCTAGATCTGTATAGGAAACTCACATAGTCCAAAAGCCATAAATCACTGCAAATGGTTGCACCAGAAAGAGAGAGTACAAAGACATATGGAGTGACTCCATGAATCACAATACAATCATCATCATCGATAATCTCCTCTTAAAGCTATTAGATATATAAAAACCTTAATACAAGACAAAACATTTTTAAAGACCCTGCATTTGAATCTAATCTAATCTTCTTCTCTCTTCTCCAGCAGCTGGTGCAAAATTTTCTCACTGAGAGAGGCAAACATGAAGCTAACCAATGACCCCGATGGCTTAATCTAAGTAATCTTGATTTCCCTTGGTGAAAGTACCCCAAAAAACTGAGACCATATGATTGAGGATGAAGTTAATGAAATAGGGTTACCAGTCAGAGATAGAAAAGAAAAATGTAGTAGTAATCGATTACTGGCTATAGGCTGTAGCTACACTTATGTATATATACAATAAACTAGGAGGGATTTTTTAAGATACTTAAATGGAGTATTGGATCATGGCTCTTGTTTGAAAAACATGGAAGGAACAATGTCTTGCAAGAGTCCATAGTCTGGTGGGCCTTGGTTATGTTGCTGTTGATGATGGTGGTGATATGCTGAAGTCAAAGCTTGAGGGTTATAAGCAAAATTTGCACCACCTTGGCTTGTTGTCATCATGTGAGGCATTTGAAACATCATCTCTTGAGGGTTGGTGTAGCCCGGGATCGCCGCGGTGGGCGCGAACATGGACGTCGTGAACATCCCGGCCCCGCTCCCCCGGAGCGTCGCGGGGATCGGGTGGTTGTGTTGGCCTTCGTAGGTAGTGATCACTATGGATGGGTCTTGGAATGACCTCTCCACTCTCTTCTTCACAGTGCATTTCTGTGTGGTGCACCTGTAGTAGCTCCTGTAAATAGAGACAAACCAAAGAGCAAATAGAAAATGCAGGTTTCAGAATTATTTTTAGGAAGCTAGATTGATTTCTTGGAATTATCTGAGGAGGGTTATGATTGACTTTGATGGCCCAAATTGAGGTAAAATTTAAGTTGATATAATGTGAACTTTTAGGAAGAAAAAGCCGAACATAGTTTAGGATAAAATCTTTGAGAGGACAAAGTTGTTGTTGTTGCCTTTTGCCAAATGTGTCTGTACGCTTGTCCGATTTGTTATCTTGTTGTGGACTAAAAGATGAGGAGAAAAAGCAACAGAGAGAGAGAGAGAGAGAGAGAGAGAGACCAAACATACCTTGGGTAAGGGCTATTTTTTACAGCCTTTTGGCCGTATTTTCTCCACCTGTAACCATCTTCAAGATGATCAACTTCGCTCTTGGTCATAAAGGCAAAGCGGGGCTCTCTCTCTCTCTTCTCTCCCTTCTTCTTTTTGCTCCTGTATTTTTCTCAAAAGCATGTAACATGTTATTGCAAACAAAACACGTGCATATTTGGATGTAATTACTCTACACATGACAAATAATTTAACTTTAAATCATGCAAAAAAGTACAAAGTTTTCTGGGTCACGGCACAGTAAATGACCTTGCTTGAATCGAGTATGCATGGACCAAGCAAAGCCTACTTGGTGATTCTTTACATCAACAAGATCATACCCCATAAAAAGAAATACACAAGATCATTCATATTAAGGCTTTGAATAAGTTCGATTTACTGATTCGCGGGTAATTATGCAAGTATAGGTACACGAGAACATGTGTTGTTTGAGACTCCAATCAAGGTTGATTCCATCTTATTATATGCAAGAGCAGAAAGATAAAAGAGGAGAAACTTCTTACTGTTTCTTAGAGCTTTCTCCTCCATCTTCACTTTCCTTCAACTGGGTCTCCGATCTCCTGCCTTTGCTTGAATCCTCCTCGCCCCCGGCTTCAGTAGAAGAAGAAGAGATCGAAGAGTTCGGTGTTGCCGGGTTGTGATTGGTACTCTCGCTACCGCCTCCTATTTCCTGCTTCTGGTGGCCATACTCGACCGACGAAAGAACCTCGGAAGTCGCTGGCGACAGGCCAAAAGCCGTCTCCAATGAGTTGTAGTCACCAGACCCTTGCAAGCAATCAGTGAAGCTCATGTATGGATGATCATTGTAAGCAGAGGAGAAATGGGAGCTCTGGAAAGGGTCATAGTAATAACTAGGGTTTCTATGCTCATCAGACATGTGGAAGGAGCAAAAGAAGAGGAGGAGGAGGAGGAGGAGGAGAAGTTGTTCGAAAGAGAGGTTTCTTCAAGCCTTTGTGTAAATTCTCTGGTTTGGGGTGGATGACTTTCACTAGGTTTCTTCTCTTTCTTGTGGTGGTGATTTATATTGGGAGATGGAGGAGGGTTTTTAAGCTTTGAATGAGACTCCATATTGTGACTTTACGGAGAAGGTTGACAAAACACCGTGCCAAAAAACAAGTGGTTTCTAATGTGGAAACATCTCCATTCCATACACAACCGTCCTATCTGTTGAACTTGGACTTCGTCCAAGATTTCTTATCTTGACCACTTTTTGCAATTTATTAATGGTGCCTAGCTATCCACTCTAATTACATAATACACACCACATATTTTTCCTAAATATATTCCTTTCATCTATCACAATTCACAACCTATACACACACACACACACACAAACATAAAAGATAGTTAATTAAGATGACAATTCCAGCACTCCATTGGCTTATTATTTTTCGAAAATATTCTTTACACAAACTATAATCTTACCTTTACGAGAAATACCAAGATCTTTTTAGAAAGTCGATTAATCTCTCCCATCACGTGTTCGGACATTGGACCTTCAACGTTCGAAAATCCGCGCACTTACTTCGTCAGCTCCGCATCCCCAGACATCGACCGACCCTTCAGAACATCGATATCGTATAATCTCTTCGCCCCGGTTACTCGGTCGACATGTTCTATCTCGCACCTGCTGATCGTCCTCCTCTCTACTACAAAAATACATGTTGACTTTCGATGCTAATTACCCAAATCACGAGACATCAAGGTGGGGGGGATGATGGAGGAGTCCGCTATGTGTGGGGTGGGGGCGGTGGTGTGGGGGATAGAAGTCAGCCGAAGACCACCGATTGCAGTCATGTATGGGCAAATCCAAAGGGGAAAGATAGAGAGCGAAAGAGGAGAGAGAGGGAGAGAGGACATGCCTTCTTGGGGAGTGATGTTGAGAGAGAGAGAGAGGGAGAGGACGAGGGGGGAGGAAGATGGTGGTCAGCGATTCAAACTTCCGCTTAATAATTTGTTTGTTCATTTGTCTCGTTGGGAACACGAGGCCTACACGTGTATTTTACTGGCACCGCCATTTTGACCAGAGCCGACATGTGACCCCGCACGTGGTGTGACCCACCCCCTTCAGAGGGGGTGAGAGAATCTTGAAAGTCAAATTTATTTTTAGAGATAATGCTCCGAAAAATTCCGAACCATTACGTTTACAATAAATTTATTTTAAATTAATTTTTTGATTATTAAAAACTTCAAATCGGTATATTTATGATAAATTACCCTTAATTAGTTTCCGTTAAATTAGATTGATATCATGAAAAACCACAAAATGATTTGCCTATGATAAACGGAGGCCAGAACTCCAAACTGGTATATCCGTCAACTGACATGTGTCATCAAACTTAACAGTTTGATGGTAAAATTTAACGGAAACTAACAGAGGATGACTTTATTACAGATATACTAGTTTTAGGTTTTTAGTGATCAAAAGATTATTTTAGGGTAAATTTATGACATATATATTAATTTATGGTTTTTCGTAATATTAACCCTTTATTTTAATTGGAAAAATATACAATGCATGTGCAAAATTAAATTTTAAATCTTTCAATTGATTTAATCAAGTCATAAGATCCAAAAAGAAATAAATCATTTCGATAAATAACGCTTCAAATTGCATGTATGAAACTTAAAAGTTAGATACGTATGATGTTTAAATTGCGCCTTTGTGATTGAATTCACCAAGGTGCATAAAATGGTTTCGTGTATAGGCTCCATTTACTTTCGCGGGAATTAAATGATTGTTATCGATAATAAAAATATTTTTTATTAATTAATTATTATAAGCAATACAAGTAATTATTTTTAAGAAAATATTTTTTAAATTATTTATTTTCCAAGAAACAAACGGAACCATACAATCGAAATCAAATCTTTGCCTCATGATGATCTATGTGCATTGAAAAATTGAATTTGTACAACACTTTTATTAGATCTACAGTCTCAAGCATTCGTTGATATTAGACAGAAAAAATTAATTCGAGGTCAGGAAAAATGAGAACGGTACCTAAATAAATAAGTGATAATTAGACATTTTCTTTTTTGGTTTGAAGTGACGACTAGACATTAATTAGTAGTTACAAAACGAAACTATGTGGTGATTAGACAAATGATTTGAGTTCGATTCCACGCATCGCCAAATATAATTAATCATATTAAATTGCGTACTCGAATTTTCACGCACATCTCATAAAATCAATGGGGGTCAACGCACATTTTAAGAATTGGTTATTTATCCATCTTAATTGAGTTTTGAGATGTCTCGCTTGATTTTTATTTCCTAGTTTTTGCTTAATCCAAATTCTGGGATATATGCACTTTGACTTTCTTTTAAGCCAATAACATCTTTAAACTTTCACAGTACATAAACGTTAATACAAAAATACGCATAAATTCTTTTATAGCGTGATGAAATTTATATAGTATTTTGAAGTAAAATAAAATTTTTCTAATGCTTAACTATGAGTGTAAGTAAACAAGCTTTCCATGAGCTGACACGCACCAAACGTCACCGTCCAATTTCCGGAGTCATGTGACGCCTTTTGGTCTCAATCTGGTCATTCGTTACCATATCTTTTCTTGTTTTTTCCCACTTTGTTTATTTGTCGAACACTGTTTTTATTTTATTCATTAAAATTAGAATTATTATGATCATTCTTCTAAAAATAATCATTCCCCACATTGACATTGTGGAGTCAGGAGAATGTAGACGTGAAATCGATTTATAAATATGAGGACCTAGACTTTCTAGTAATTTCAAAAGATGCTTCCAACTATGAAATAGACCTAATTACTTTTTTTTTTTTAAATTTCCCTTCTTCTTTTGACCGGTATATTGTCTTCTTATTTTTGTAATTTTTTTTAATTCATTTTTCTTCCTTTCTTTGATTACGGCTACAACGAGTCGGTAAACGTTAGCACCATGGGAACAGCCTCCTTGTTTGGTGGCTGGAGGCTAGTGCTATAAGTTTCATTAACTTTATTAGGTTGGCAAAATTCCAGGGTTATAATTACAAATACGGCAATGTCGCTTTCACCCTAATGAAACTTTCTATTCAAACCCCCCCAAAAGTTCGGATTCTCACGAATCTGCCCCGGCGACGTTTGTTAATTCGACGC
Organism: Syzygium aromaticum; assembly: GCA_024500025.1. Taxonomy (NCBI): domain Eukaryota; kingdom Viridiplantae; phylum Streptophyta; class Magnoliopsida; order Myrtales; family Myrtaceae; genus Syzygium; species Syzygium aromaticum. The sequence continues at coordinate 9,035,632 of CM044888.1, read as the reverse complement.
CTGTCCGCCTATAAATTTTTTTGTAAAGAATTTCTTATTAATTTAGTGAGCATGAGTATGGTTTAAGCAAGGGGATAAAGAGGAAAGACAAGATTAGGAGTAGAATTTGACACGTGATTTGATTAGAGTATAGAAAATTACAAAAAAACGTTTCAATCCAGGGCCTCATGACTTACATCGATTAGGTTTGTGTCCACAATCGGATTCCTTACGTGTGAGATCGTATCACTTGGTGGGATTATTCTTCACCATCCCATTCATCTGTTCAATCAGATAATGATAATTAGGCCTTTTTTAAACAAATTTAATAATTAGGTCTTTTTTTAAAAAAATTTCCCTACTTTTTTCTTTATTTGGTCAACAATAATACAAAATTTCAGGCAATCATCAAATCCCAAGGAGGCAAAAAGAAAGGGGTGGGGGGGAAAATGCAACCTCGAAATGATGAGAAAGAAAACCAACTCTCACTTTTGGGACTTGGTCGTTGAGAGCCACCAAAAGTTGTTCAAAGATCAGAAAAAGGCGAAAAGCTTGGACTAATCCTCAAGCTCAATTTCACATTCGAGTTTTCAGCAGCCAGAAAGTAGTTGGATTAAGAATTAAATGACACCCTTTTTGGGAGGTTAAAGTAAAATTAATGTTAAGGGCACTACCAAGTCCATTCATCTAGAGATTCCATGTAAAATGAAGAGAGGCGTTAGCCGTACAGTATCGAATTACGCTTTGGGGTGTGCTCATCAAGTCGACCTGGGTGGTCATCGGCCGATGTCAAATGGTGGATATGCATGCGGATAGAATTTTCGATGCAACCATAGTAAATTGATATGTAACGTATCATATCATATATTAACAAGTTTAGATTCATTCTTTTTAAAAGTAAAAACACTTAAAAATTGTCTTTTAGTAGATGTATAATTATCGATTAGGTATGGACATCAATCACGTGCAAAATTAACTAACAAGAAGGGAGAATCCACGTAATTTTTCTGAATTTCGGGCCCAATTCAGATCAAAATGTGATCGAGAATTGTCAGGAGCTGTAATTATATAGAGAAAACGTGCATAGAGTCCCCACAATAATCAAGAATATACAAATCAAAAACAAAAAAGTAAGACCAAAGGGTCTTTTCGATCTGAAAGCAGAAGAGAGGCAAATGGCTTTTGAATATGAATTTGCGTTTCAATTATTTAATAAGGTATATTGATGGCCAGGCCACAATTTGCGGCTAATTGTGTCCACAGGATATCATGATTTCAGCAGGCCACCATCATAGCCCATCAAAAAATTAACTTTAGCTTGGAGGAATAGAAGAACCAAAGCTTCCCATTGGCGGCTTACTTGACCATGCACTAAAAAACATAGATCTAATCAAGTGATTAATGATGTTAATTTAATGACATAACTAAGTTGAATGATTCAAACTCTATCTTCATTTTTGTAACTCTCTATATCTCTTCTTTTTAGGTGTCCATAGGACTTATTAGGTCTACTTTATTCCCTAGCAAAAATGTGTGACAGCTACCAACCTTCTCATATGGTTAGTTGTTGAGCAACAAGGGCACTAGATTGCCTCAGGAGTGCCCTTATCTGCACAAAAAAAAAAAAAAGTCTCAATGAAAAGATAAAGCTGAAGATTGTTCACATATGAGTGAATAGCCAGTCCACCCAAAGCTCATCTTGAATAACTTAGAAACAGTTTAGTCATGTTTGGTTTTAATGGGGTTGAAGCCCATGGTTAGGTTTGCTTCCCATTATCTCCGATTTACGTTATCAAATGGGTATTTCATAAATTCAAGATTTTTTTGTTTAAAGTGAGTGTCTAAGTAATAAGTAAGATGATGTCTCGCAAGCCCCCCGACTTTGCTGTATGGCTCATCACTGACCTGACCGAACTGATGACATGAGAAGGAAATAACTTCACAGATTAAAATTCGATACCGACGGGTGATACGTGAATTATGAAAAGCGTAAGATGCAATTGCGGCATGACATACGGATGAAGAGACATTGATATGTATTTGAAAGGAACGGCTGATCGAATGCGGGGGGTTAGCTTAAGAGGGAGGACTTTCTAGTATTACAAAAAGAGCATGAAATTTTTTACCTAAGTTGCGTCCATTATTCGTGGCACAAAGTATGGTCTACATTCAACAAAAAAAGAAAAAACTTAAAAAGTATAGTCTTGTTTATTATTAATTTCTTTCCCATTTTTTTTGAAAAATTATTTGGCTATTGGAAGTCACTTTCCTATGAGAGAGAGAGGGCAGGTTTTTTGTTAGGTGTGTAACCTATGAGACAGCGACGCATTTCTTTGGCGGCAAAATGCCACAAATCTGAGGCGTAAGAGGTTTTTGAAGCTTTTAAGGCATGATTTTTTTTCCAATTTCCTAAGGCTCAAAAGTGAAAATTATTCGTTTACCTAAGTCATGTGAATTGCCCTCCATCATTCCAAAAAGGTACATGACATGTTGTCAGATTGGAGCGCATCATCTTTACTACACCTCGATTGTCCCCGGCTAATTCTATATTCGATAGTCCGGTTTCGGTGATTTTGTGTGCTTTTTATTTTCGATTTTTTTCTCTGTCCAGTCAAATTCTACATCCGTCACGGATTCCATTTCATTACCGCTCACCGACACTAGGAGGAGCTGGTGGTGGCCCCACCCCCTAGGTTTCCTCAAATTTACTTTCGAATCGAGAGGAAAAAACTCGTAATGGTTTCACTGATTTAGAATCACACCATTGACTTGATCATATTGGGAGCCGAGGATGCACTGTTGATTTTGCATGGATCCCTTCGCGCGAGGAAGTTAAAATGATAAGTATGATATTGAGTGGATTTCACTTACATGTAATTATGATTTCATATTTATTTATCATTTCAATAATGAAATGCAGGGTAGATTAGAAAATTGCGAAATAATATCTCAACTATCTACTTTTTGAGAAACGCTAGAGGAAAAGATAGAAAAAAGAAATTTTGGGATATTAAGATAGTTGTATGAATCTATATAATATGTTTATATTTTTGGTCTCGAAGAACTTAATACACAACATAAGCATGTTCACAAGAGTTATCAATCAAAACATGCACAATATCAAATGATAAGCACATACCATGTGCAGTGAGTAAGGTCACAAAAGAATAAAACTAAGGATACTTTTTTTTTTTTGGTCGAAAAAACTAAGGATACTTGATTTGAATTGGGTATGTGATAAAAAGTAAATCGATAACTTGAAAATAATTTTTAAAAAAATTGGAAAATTAAAATGCCAAAAACGGCGCAAAAGACAGAGGATCAGCCTTTTTAAAAGCTACTCTTCCTTGTAAGGCAAGAAAAATATTTCATTTATAATAATGTCCTTTTTTGCACAAGTGATAGTTCCGTCAACCCCTTCCACTAAAAATATGTTCTCTTAGAAAATTAGTTTGTATATAGTCTGAGACTTTTTCTTTTATTTTCTAATGATGTGAAAATTCATTTCGAATAAACAAACTTTAAATTCATGAAGTATCTTGTTAACCTCGTAGATCAGTTAAGACCAAGCCAAATCTTGGTTAGATGACCTGATCATGAAATTTTTTGTTATTAGCTATGCGGAGGATCGAGTTTATGACATGTGCATAATCCACATTAATTAAAAGTCGATTTGTTAACCACTAAACCAATATCCTCGATTATTCTCAACTACTCTTTCGATGTTTCTTCCCGTATAAGAAATCCCTAGTATGGATGGAAGCAAGCTAGACCATCAAACTATGCAATTCATGCACACCAAATTGGATTAACCCATCTTAATCTACATGAACCTTCAAAGTGATCAAATTCATCTTCCTAGTCTCTACTTACGGAACTATCGCATGTAAAAGATGTAAATGACAAACAAACATACAGGGACTTATTCTAATCATCAAACTGCAACATCACGGGGTCCCCTCTTTCACATAATAAAGTGAAATAAATAAAATAGAGAAAGAAATGCACATCTTTAGGACCTTCTATCAAGTTACCGCCAAGATCACCCACTTGAAAATTTTTTATAAATTTTCAGATCTAGTTGAGATTGCCAATGTTCATATTCCACCTGTCAGCATCGACAAAATTTTTGCAATAGTTAAAAAGAAAGTGAAGAACACGTCATGTCGCATTGGTCACCTTGACCAAAACCTCTTATCATTTTATTTGCCTATATTTTTCTACTCCTTTTTTTTGCCATTTTGTGATGCTTTTCATTTTCTTTGACTTGATGGCATATAAAGTCAAGTTGCTCATGTCACTATTCATCGAATACTCCACTAGGAATGTTCCTGTGGAGGTTAAAATATAGCCCTCTTGGCTGCATAATTTATGTCAAATGGCAGTATAAGTGGCAAACTTTACAATGGGCACAACATTAATCATGTTTTCCATCTAACCCATTTAGATAGTTCATAATTATTTTTCTCCCTCCTAGTAACAGGCGTAGTTACGTGAAGTCTTTCACATATTTGACTAATCTCTAAGTTCAGAGATACTGAAATTGCACGCATAGAAAGTAAGTACAGAGCATATAAGTCATGTTTTGAGTGATTTTCTAGATAAAACATACTGGTATTGTGATTTGAAACAAATCTTAAGTAAGAAAAATGAATACGCTAATCACTTGATTAAATGTTCAATGTATGTAGCTGATAATTGCTTCTCAGATGTGAAAGGGTCTTCTGGGTTTGATTCTTTTTCCTAGTCTAAGAAGCACATTTGACTGATTCTAACTACCAAAGCCTTCTTCACATGCATCAGCACCACTTAAACAGTTTCTCTTTTAAAAAAATTTGAATCTCGTAAATATGTGTCCCACCAGTCTACTGACTACTATGCAAATAAAAAAGAAAGACAAGGACCCCGTTGTCTTTATAGTTAGATTAGATTGCTCGGTATTTAATAAAATAATGTTTGATTGAGTCATCAACTGTCATGGATTGCAATAGGACAAGTTGACTTTGCCATGTGCATTAAATTCTCGCTGGCCTTTTTATTAATGTTTCTTTTCCCTCCTTTCGAGCAAAAGCTATGTACTCATTCACTCAATAGTGCCTCTCTCTTTCTCTCGGTTCACCTAGTCAAGGTCAGTGAAGACAAAATACTACCTCCACGATTCAAGAATTCAAAAGGGTACTGCAATGATTCTTGTATGAAGTCCCAAAATTGGAAGACTGATGACTTGGTCCGCATTACTGTGGAATTTCTATGACCTGTCTGTCAAGTCCTAACCCACTGTGGCTTCATGGAAGTGTCGTCTTTAGCTCACTGCAGAAGGAGGTCCAATCGGAGGATAATGTTCTTTTTTCTGGAGAGATCGAGAAAATGAAGACAAAAAGCTCTCGAAGAACATGAATATGTAAAGGTTGGGTTAGCTGGTTGCTTTTGTCCAATTCAAGATTAGTCTTAACATGGTAATCTGCTAATCTGCAACTGGCAAATAGAGGTGCGTTTGTTCTATCAAAGCAAAAAAGGTGGTTTTGATGGGCAAGAATTATCGGAACTCGCATGTGCTTTATTAAAAACCAAAAGTCAAGAGCATCACGTTTACAAACAGATGAAAACGGTGTTTTTGCTGTTTCGAGTTGAAGGGCATAGCACTCACTAAATCACGAAGACCGAAGCACCATAATTGATGAAACGTATGCGACACATTCATTACTTGTGATTTTATGTCAAGACACTATAGTATCTCAGAAACTAGATGTGTATTGTAATTAGAGTCGTGATATATACACGTGTGAGCTAGCGGTCACACAACATGATTTGTGCGTGGAAAATTTTGTCCGTCTTCAAAATTAGTTTCTTCATCTACCTGTCAACTTATATGACATATAAGTAGATAAGTCTATGTGATTTTTCTTTTTTTTGATACTTTTTAATGAGGATGAGGAAATGAAAAGAGAAATGGAAATAATACTTGTTCATTTTTCAAAAGCTTGTAATTCACGTTTCTGCCCATAAATAAAAATAGGGGGAATATCTAATTCCTTTTCAAATTCACTTACCATACCCCTACCATACCCTCCCCTCCATGGCTGAGCTAGATCTCCCTCTCCTTCCTTTTTCCTTTTTCCTTAGTTGATTTGGTTCTATGTTATCTATTTCTTATTTTTCTCTTGTTTTGCGAAGTTTCTCTCTTCTATTCTAATCTAAATCTGAAAGCTTCTCTCTCCCTTTTCTAGGAGGTTTCTATGCTAATCTAATCTAGATTTTGAGATTTTTGCTTGTATGATTTAGGAGTTTCGCTTCCCTCAAATTTTGTTGGTGTACAAATTCAGTTTCAAAAGAGATTTGAGGATCTTTGTGAAGGTTTCATTTTCATAGGTGTCAAATTTCTGCTTGTTCAACCTTGTTATTCTAAATGGCGATAGTGTTGGGAACACCAAACCTAGGTGTGCACAGTTGAGAGGCAAAGTCGTAACAACAAATGGAGATCTTGATATGTGCTCATTACCGAAGACGAATTCGGAGATTAGCTGATGATTTTGGTGCGAAGAATTAATAGATTTGCTCTTTTAGCAGGCGACCCATAACTTTGTTCCAATCATTTATCTTGTTATATGAAGCATATTTTGTTCTGAAATTGTTTGAGATTTGTCATGAGTTACAGTTGAACTGCGTTGATTCTCTCTTATATTTTCATGGAAATGAATGAAATGTTGCTTTGACAAAAAAAGAATCACTTATCAAATTACCCTCTAATGATAAATTTTGATTCAGCACGTAGTTACATTCCATTCTTAACATTCTCTCTCTCTCATCCGTACATTCCGTTCATTATCTCTCTCCTTCGCATACTATTATCGTTAAGTTTTCCAATAATCAATTGACTTTTCTTTGGTTTCATTTTGAATGACACTACAAAAAAACAAGGGATTAGCGACAATTTTTGCGATAAAAAATTTGGCAAAATCAGTCGCAAATCGAATTTGCGACAAAATTAGCAATGGAAAAAATTCCGTCGTTAATTCGGCGTCGAAAATTTTTGCGACGGAAAATTTCAATTTTCATCGCTAAATTGCGAAGGAAAAAAATTCGTCGCAAATTAATCACGAGTTTTATTCATCGCAAAATTCGTCGCAAATTAGCCACAAACTTTATTCGTCACAAAATTCGTCGCAATTTAGCCACAAACTTTTTTCGTCACAAATTAGCCACGAACATTATTCGTCGCAAAATTAGTCGTAAATTAGCCACAAACTTTATTTGTTGCAAAATTCGTCGTAATTTAGCCACAAACTTTTTTCGTCACAAAATTTGTCTCAAATTAGCCACGAACTTTATTTGTCAAACAATTCTTCGGTACTTATTCGTTGCAAATTAGCCACAAACTGTATTGGTCACAAAATTCGTCACAAATTATACACCATTTGGGCCATCAAATCTTATCCATAGCAATAGCTACGCATTAATGAACATCATGTAATACATTGAAAACAATCAAAGGACACGAAACAACCATAGATTCCGTTTCAGAAAAAGAAAACGAACAAACCAGACACAATGCCATATAATTGAAAAATATAACCGGAGGAAAGATGCTAGTCCACAAAAAATAATAATATATGCAAAGTTGCAAAGTCCGACATGATGCTATTTGATATCCAATCTTATAATACATTTAAAGGAGGTGGGATAACCATAGATTCTGCTTCAAAAATGAAAAATTAACAAACCAGACATAAGATTGGGCAGCTTTGGTACTCGGCAAGATATCAGAAGCAGTCACTTTTGTCGACACATGATGAAATGTGGATACATAAATAAAGATATTCAATCAGTTCATAATATAAAAGAAGCGTTTATGCATGGATGTGGAACTAGATATAAAAAAAAAAAAAAAGTAAGAGGGTTAACAAAAAAACGTTTTAGGACAAATGTCAATGTTTTTACATATGAATATAAGTCAACTTTGACATCCACTGTAGTTTTTTCACCCTTGTAAACTGTATTTCTGTCACATATGAAAAATTAGATCCTTCTCCAAACAGCATTCAACAATTTAATGACTTAGAGAAGTAAATTACCAACACCAATTCCTAGGAAGAGAGGACTCAAAGTCAATTAAGGTATATATTTCTACAATGTTCAAATATCATAATTTTTTGTAACAAGCATGTCATCATGAGATTTCTAAATTTTCAGGTTTTTGCAAGCAAAGAACCTAGTTGTAAGAGAGTTGTGCATAGAAAGTAATTGTAGGGTAGGAACATATTGGGCAAACTGCACTTATGGTATAAAAGATTGTGAAGCAAGCTTACCCCCAATTTTGGGAATTTTAACTAGAAAATACCGAGAAAAACATCATCATCATCAGCAATCTCAACATCATTGTGTCGCTCATCATTGTGCTCATCACCTATTGAATTGGCGGGAGGTACAAGAGGAACCTCATCGCGATGGAGGTTGAGGTGTCGCATAACGATTTGCATTTGTTGTTTCAAGTCATTTATTTCTTCGTCCTTCTTTACAAGTATATTTTTCAGTTGGTTCAATTCGTGAATCAATTGCTCGTCATGTTGTGTCCTCCTTCGAACACCTGCATTAGATGATGAAGTTGCAGCATGATTCGTCGTGTATACCCTTGACAAGGATCCCATCCCAAATATTTTTCTTTTTTTCATCTCACTCATTGCATCCATCCATAATGCCATATTGTTAACTGATGGCTCAGACGCAGCAACACCATCACCACCACTAGCATTACTCATTAAAAGTTCATCATATTTTTTCTACATTAACAATATAGATGAAAATAAAATAACTTTATATATATAACTACAATAAATATTAAAAGCATTCACGATTTTCATTTTAATTTCCATAAAGTCCAAAGTATAACCTTATACCTTAATAGTTTTTACTCGATCGTCAGTCCATGTTTTATCTTTTTTTTGAAATGTGCGTTCAAATATAGCTGCAAATGTCGGTTCCGTCCCCAATTTTTGTGCCTACAAAATATAAACATGAGTAATTGAATTAAATTAATTTATAACTTATTTAACAGACTTACCATTCGTTTGTGATGCTCCCCAACATTGATAAAGCATATGTGGCAGACTCTTCACTAGAACTAGAAAATCGATTCTTTTTATTCTTCTCACTGATTTGCTGATTCTTTTTAATTTCCCAAATTCTATTAATTTTCGTCCAATTGTCAGCTGTAATGAAAGCCGGCTTCACTTGTTTGATCTTCGCTCTATTCATCACATTTCGTATGTGATCACCGACTTTCTTCTTAAAAATTTTTCTCGCTTCATTCTCTTTCTCTTCATCCCACCTAAACTTCCGCTGTAATCAATACAAAAACAACTAAAAGTTATTATGATGGTCACATATCAATTACCATGCACCAGACAATTCGGCGATAGATTTTGTTAAGGTCATCTCGGGAAAAGTATCTGGTCCTTTTAATACCGAAAACTAAAGAGTTGTTCTGGTCCCTTTACATCATTCTTGATCGTCAATATATTACACCGAACTTAGTTAATCAGAAAATAGAATATCTAAAACTTACCTTAAACTCATTCCACCACAAATCTTTCACTTCTTGTGGAGCACAGCTGTAATTAATATATTACCCCATTCAATAGTTTTTGACTATTTTATTCAGTTCTCTCACAACAAATGGAGCATCCGTGAATCTGCAAACATACGGATATTGTGCAACATCGACAATTTAGTTGACATCCATATCTAAAACCATAAATATTACATATACTTAAAAAAAATGAAGTACTTACGAATCTCTAAATGGGCATATCATGAATCGGTTATCTTCTTCACCTGTGTTTCTGTCATTATTCGATTGTTGCGCTGAATAATAAGGTGGAACGGAAGGAGATTGATCTAAAGGTGATGGAACTGAAGGAAATTCAGTTCCCATTTGTCTAAGTCTCCTAACATGTTCTTAAGTGTTCGAAAAAGGGCCTACGTGTCCATATAGTCTATCAGCATATAGTGGTCGAGGGTTAGATGAAATGGCAGGGGAAGAGGAAAGGGATGGGAACGAGGATGGGGAATGGGCTGGTCTTCTATGCATGTGACCTCCACATTTATATTGACAAGTGGGAAGGTTAAACAAATATGTTAAAAAATATGAACACTTATTACGGACACATAATGACATACGTGACGAAACTTACCATTTTGTTGCAGAAGCATAAAATGTATCCTCTTAATTAGCTAATGCCGAGTGTTTATGACGTGCAATTTCCTACAAACAAATATACTATGAATCACACTCATTTTGATGTGAAACATCAATATATGATCACGATATGCCATGCTAAGCCAATAATAGCCATAATTAACTACACGATCCACTTTCAAACCACACGATCATTCATCAAGTATAAGATCAACCATAAAACATCAATTTTAGCCACATGATCTTCATTCTCGGCCACGCGATCATTAATCAACCAGCCACAATTAAACAAATCAATCACACGATTAAACTAATTAACCATACGATTAGCATTAAACAACTAAGGGTGCGAATAGTAACCATTTTGCTCCAAAAATCAAATTGTTGCCAGAAATTGATTTCTGGAATTCTTGCTAGAAATTGCATTGTAAAGGAGAAATCTGTTTGGTAAAACATGACTAATTCTGCTCCAAAAATTGATTTTTCGAACAGAAATCTGTTATGATTTGTTGATTTTTTTATTTAAAAAATTTAAATTTGACTCAAAGTGGGTGGCCACAGGTATTTTAAGCCATTCTGTGAAGTTTTGAAATTTTGAATTTTTTTAATTTTTTTGGGCACCTAAAAAAATTAAAATTTCTACCTAAAAGTGAGTAGCCATAGGTATTCTAAACCATTCTGTGAAATTTTGAGATTTTTTAGTTTTTCTAATTTTTTTTTGTCACTTAAAAAAATTTAAATTTCACTCGAAGTGGGTGACCACAGGTATTCTAAGTCATTTTGTGAAATTTTTTATTTTATTATTTTTCTGGGCACCTAAAAAATTTAAATTTCACTCAAAGTGGGTGACCACAGTTATTATAAACCATTCTGTGAAGTTTTAAAATTTTTGCTTTTTAAATTTTTTTTGTGCACCTAAAAAAATTTAAATTTCACTTAAAGTGGGTGGCCACAGGTATTCTAAGTCACTTTGTAAAGTTTTGAAATTTTTTATTTTATTATTATTTTTTTGGGCACCTAAAAAAATATAAATTTTAGTCAAAGTTGGTGGCCAAAGGTATTTTAAGCTATTTTGTAAAGTTATGAAAATTTTTATTTTTTAATTTTTTTTGGCACCTCAAAAAATTTAAATTTCACTCAAAGTGGGTATCACAGGTATTTTAAGCCAATTTGTGAAATTTTTGTTTTTTTTATTTTTAAAAACAAATTTCACCACAATTCATATTTTCTCAAAATGTGAATTTTTTTTTATTTTCTGTAACTTTCTTTGAATTTTTTTAGAATTTTGTCATTTTTTATGCATTTTGTGAAAAAAACGTTTAAGCAACCACACGATCGTCATTCTGTTCCGAAATGCATTCTATACATACCTTAATCAACCACACGATCATCATTAAGCGCTTAATCAGCGACATAATCGATAAATTAACTAGGTGAACATCGATCAAAGCTACATGCAATACCGAAATCGGCCTTTAATTTAGCCAACCAATCCGACACTAAACAATCTCTAAACATGTCTGATTAATAGCAATTATACTAGATAAGGTTTAGAGAGTCACTTACTTGGTTCAAGGCCAAGAAATACCAAACAATAGGGCAAAATGGTCTGTCAGCTAGTGGCTCGCTCAACGTGGGCGCTGGTGCGAGTCGACCAGGCGCTCAGCCACAGCCGGGTGAATGACGGTGGAGCTGAGCGGCGACAGCGTCGGGCAGCGACTGGGCGGCGATGGCGTCGGCTACGAGCTCAGGCGAGGCTGGGTGGCGACGTGTCGAGCGGTAGCTGGCCGGCGACAGCGTCAAGTGACGGCTAGGCGGTGATGAACTCGACAACGAGCTCCGGCGAGGCTGGGTGGCAACGGCGACGAGCTCGGCTACGAACTCCGACGAGGCTGGGCAACGATGGTGTCGGTGGCTACAACGTTGGCCGGCGGCTGGGCGGCGACGAGCTCCGGTGAGGCTGGGTAGCGATAGCGTCGGGCGGCTGCTGGGCGACGATAGCGTCGGGCGGCCGCTAGGCGGCGAGCACACGGGCGGAGCAATGACACTCGTGGCTACGAGCTGCCGGGCGCACAGGCAACGATGGCGATGGTGGGCTAGCAGTCTGGTCCAGGCGGAGAAGGCGGCGTGTGGTCGGGTGGCTCGGTTAGGTAGGCAAGAAGGCGGCGTGCAGCGACGGGTCGATCGGAAGGAGAAGAAGAAGAAGAAGAAGAAAAAAAGAAGAGAGAAAGAGGACGTGAGCGGACGTGATCGGGAGGCACGTGTGCGGGTAGGGGGGAAAGAGAGAGAGAGAGAGGCGAAAAGTTTTTAAACGTGTGCGAATGTTATTTTGCGATAGAAAAATAAATCCGTCTCAAATTTGCGACGGATTGTAAAAATTAAAAAAAAAATTTTAATCCGTTGAAAATTTGCGATGGATTTTACAACGGATTCCAAAAATAAGTGGCATTTTCGAATCCGTCGTAATCCGACAAATTTGAAAAATTGCCATGACTTTCACTTCTGTCGCTAATTCTTCGATGAACAGTAGCGATGAATAAGTTTTTGTCGTAAAATGAATGACGAAATTAACGACAACCCAAATCCAATAGAATATCGCAAATGTCATCACACAAATAATATTTGATTTGCTGTCATTTAGCGACAAATTTTCCAACGATCAATTACATTAATAAGAATAATCGACAACAACAATAATGATAATAACAATAATAATTATGACAACCAAAATAGCACACGTTGCAATAATAATTACACTTCATTAGTGTTTTGTCACAAAAATTTTAATTTTCATGTTCGTCTTAGTCTTCGTCTTGATCTGCATTTTCGTCCGCGTCTTGATCTTGATCTTGATCTTAATCTTCTTCACGAGTATCATCTTCATCATCTGTTTCAAAATCAGATTCTGTACCATTTTCTACATTTAATTCGCAAATTTCAGTTGGATCTACATCTATCATTGCTCCACATCCACATGGATCTCGTAAAATTGGAATGTTATATTTCTCAGTTTTAACTGCGTTACAAACTTCCTCTTGTTGATAGGTTTTATCCTTTCAGTATTCCTCGATTTTTCTCCGTCCTTTGATTTTACATACAACCCACCAATCAGCTTTGTCACGTTTCAAACTAGAATATGATGCATAACATACTTGGATTGCTTGCTGTGCCAAGACAAATGGTTCATATTTCATATATTTTTTCTCGTGATTTATTTCAACCAAATTAAATTTTGTATGCACCTTCATTCTTTTGATGGGATCGAACCACTTGCACTTAAATAACATAACCCGCATTATTAATGGTCCAGGGTACTCTATCTCTATGATTTCATCCAACAAGTTATAAAAATCATATTTTGAACTGCCACCATTGGATAACCGAACAGACACACTACTATTCATTGTGGCTTTTCTCATTCCATATTCTTGAGTGTGAAAATTATATCCATTTATGAAATATGCTGGCCAACTTCATACTCTTAACTGTGGACCCCATGATAGATGATATAGCAATCCTTGTTCTCAAAGTGCATCATGATTACTGTAAACCTAAGGTTACACACGCAAAGTCAATAATATATATTTTAATAAATGATGCATAAAATATTAATAACTTGGTTTTGGTCCATAGGCAACTTACATATGTTTTGAACCATGCTGCAAATTGGTCATTGCACAAACGGTCAAACTCATTTTGTAGTAGTCCATATATTGAAGTTTGGAAAATCCTAGTAATAAATACCATTTAAATATTAGCAAATATTTGACACATAATACATATATTTGCAAATGTACACTTACTCGAAGTATGGCTCAACTTCTGGGCAGTTCAGTAAAATGTATGTATAGGCTGCATGCCATTCTTCGCCTATTAAGTAACGAAACGCACATGCGCTGCTTGATCGATCTAGATAATTAAAAATAGAGAATGATTTGCAATTTGGATCAATGGGGCTCTCATCATTTCTGCCTACTCTCTGCCTCTTGCACTGCACGTGTGGCTCAAAATAGTATAATGCAAATGTTGTCATTTCTTCCACAATATATGCATTACAAATTGAAATTTTAACACATACCTTATTCTTTACTTTTTTCTTCAAATGATAGAAGAATCTAGTTGTAATAGAAAGAAACTTATCGGAACATAATATATAATAAAGAACTAAATTTAAAAAAAAAAAATTATCTCTCAAATGGATACATCTATCGAAATTGGACGGGACCTGCAACTTGGGTCTTATAAGGCAAGTGAACTAAGAGATGCTCTATCGAATCAAAAAACGATGGAGGAAATATCATTTCTAAGTTGCAAAAAATAATTGAAATATTTTTTTTCTAGTTTCTCCATATGTGACGCTTTTAACACTATTAAGCAAATATCATGCATGAAATTACTTAACTCTGTAATGGCGCCCCATACAAAGTTCGGTAGAACTTCCTTGAAAGCTATTGGAATTAGTCTTTCCATAAATATGTGACAATTATGACTCTTCAAACCTGTCAACTTGCATTCATTCAAATCAACACATCTCCTGAGGTTTGAAGTATATCTATTAGGAAACCGTACAGATTTCAACCATTGATAAACAACTCGTCTCTGCTCCTTATCCAATGTATAAACTGTTTTTGGTTTTGGTCCCCTGTTGTTTGCATCCACATCTAGTATTGGCCGATCACAAATATCTCTCATATTTTTTCTTGCATTCAAGTTGTTTTTTGTTTTTTCGGTGACATCCATCACAGTATTTATGTGCATAACGTCAAGATTATGATAAATAAAATGGGCCTTCCAATATGGTAGATCCCAAAATATACTATGTTTAGTCCACTTATGTGTACTTCTGTATGTAATAGTTGTGCCGTGAGGGTTTTCAACAACAGTGAGAAACTCTTGCACTCGCTCCCAAATTTGATGACCGATCAACCTCAATGGTGGATGTGTTCTTTCGATCATATTATTGATGAACTCTTTTTTATTTCTTTTGAATGTATGATTTAGCAACAAAAATTACCTGTGACAATTAAAATAGCTGGGTTTTTTATGATGTTTTAATCTGAAAGCCTTCGATCTCTCCATCCATATCGGATATTCTAAGATCCCAGCTGTACTCCATTCAGATAACATTCCATAAGCTAGAAAGTCATTTATTATCCAAAGAAGAGCAGCCTTCATTACAAATGTTTAATCGGTAGAAACGTCATACGTAGGGACACCTTCATCCCATAGTCGTTGTAACTCTTCAATCAATGGTTGCATATAAACATCTATCAACTTTTTCGGATTTTGCGGGTCAGGCACGATCAATGTCAAAAACATATAATGTGTCTTCATGCACATACCGGGTGGAAGATTGTACGGCGTTAAGATAACTGGCCAACATGAATAACTTTTTCCTGATTTCCCAAATGGGGCAAATCCATCAGTACAAAGACCTAACCTGATATTTTGAGACTCTATCGCAAACTCGGGGTATGTTCCATCAAAATGTTTCAATGCCTCTGTATCTGAAGGATGACACATTAGACCATCTTCCGTTTCATGATTTGTATGCCAAGTCATGTGTTCAGCAATGACTTGAGACGCATAAAGCCTTTGCAATTTGGGGATTAAGGACAGATAAAACATTTGCTTGCATGGTCTACGTTTCTGATTACGACCTTGCCTCCTGTTAATCTTGTGCCTAGGTTGATTACAGAATTTGCAAGATTCTGCACTTTCATCATCTCTCTAATATAACATATAACCCCTACTACATACATCAATCCTTATAACCGGAAGACCTAAGTTATCCACTAGCTTTTTTATATCGTAAAAATCACTTGGCATGATATTATCACGAGGCATTGTTTCCTGCATTATTTCAACAAAAGAGTTGAAGCAATCTGCAGACACATTATGCTCTGCCTTAATATTTAACAGTCTTGCTGCCACTGATAATTTAGTATGGTTATCATGACTTGCCCATAAAAGTTTATCTGCTGCTTTCAACACTTCCCAGAACTGATTAGATGGAAAAGTTCCATTGCAGACATTCTCATCAAAACCCGTTACTCCTATCTTTTCCAATTGTGATGCACGACTAGTACCCACTTGTTCAAGTGAAGGAGTAAACTAATACTTGCATGATTCGATTTTGAAACAAAATTCTGACCAGCTGCGTCAATCACTATCCACTCGTATGGGTTCAATTGATCATAATAACTACATTCTTCTCTAACTAAAAATTGGTCACTTCTTCGATATCTTTCATCAGATATAAATGATTCACCATGGGAAGTCCAATTATAATAGTTTGGAGTAAACCCAAATCTACAAAAATGTTCTCTAACTTTATCACACACATGAAATTTACCATTGTTGCACTTTTTACACGGACACCTTAACTTATTTCCATCCATGAACTCATATTTATTATTAGCAAAGTCTAAAAATAGTTCCAACCCAGTACGAAACTCATCGGTCAATTTTTGACGTCCAGGTAAGTTCTTATTATACATCCAAGCCATTTCTCTTTGCATTGTATCTGTCTAAAAATAAAAAAAATCTCGTAAAATATTAAAAATATCATATCTACTATTCTTAATTAAAACCATAAAATTAGGAAAATTAAAATTTTGTTTTTGACGCAACAATTACTTTGACATTGAAAAAAAATGAAAAAATTACCATGTAAAAAAGACTTACCCAAATATTTGACTAAAATCTTTGTAGTAGCAAGTGGTCAATTTGATGAGAATTGCAACGTTCACTTCGATTGTGAGACTTTCAAATGGATACGTACCTAAAAAAAAAATCACTTAAGATTCCTTTTTTAATAATTTTTTTTATTTTTTTTGAGTTTTATTTTACAAAATTTTTTTCTCTTTTTTTCCTCAATAATTTTTCTCCAGTTGCCGGATCGGCTAAGGACGGTGAGGTCGATCAGCGGCCACAACGAGGCCTTGTGACGGATTTTACTACGGATTCTAAAAATAAATGGCATTTTCTGGCCAACGGCGAGGTTTGGACGGCGGCCATGGCAAGGCCGCTCGGCTTCCCCCAGATTTAGGCGAGGCAGAGCGGCCTCCCCCAAATCAGGTCAACGGCCATGGGGGTGGGCCGAGCGACCTCACCCCATGGCTGCCAAGGCCGCTCGGCCTCTCCCCATGGCCAGCGAGGTCTCGCCGGTCGCCGAACAAATCGGACCAGCGAAGAAGTTATGAAAAAAAATTAGCTATGATACTTAGTCACAAAGTTATATATGATACTTATCGATAGAAAAGCTTTACCGAGATTGATTCATCCACGCACGAATAAGAATATTGAGAGATATGAAAGAGGGAGAAGTGTGAGGGGGATATGAGGAATCAGTACAGAGAGAGAAATTGACAGGTGGGGTGGATATCATGGAAGTTATTTTTCATCATAAACTACAAATTAGCGACGAATTTGTTTTCGTCACAAAATCCGTCGCAAATTAGAGACAAATTTTTTTCCGTCGCAATAAATCCGTTGCTTGCAACGAAAAAGTCGTCGTCGCAAATTTGCAACGGAAAATAAATATGTCGCAAAATCCGTCTCAAATTTGAGATGGAAAAGTTGTCGTCGCAAATTTGCAATGGATTTTGCAACGGATTTATTTTCTATCGCAAATTTGTGACGGATTTTTATTTCGTGGCAAATTCCGTCACAAATTAACGACGATTAATTTTTGTCGCTAATTAGCAACGGAAAATAAAATTCGTCACAAATTTGCGACGACAAATTTCCCGTCGCAAATTTCCATGACAAAATACATGGTTTTTTGTAGTGTGACAATGACATGTGAACTAGCATTGATAAAAGATGTGTATTTCTTAGCAACGCCATGTATTAAAAGCAAAATATAATTTTTCCCCATCCACTCATGACCTCATTGATTTGTCAATACACTATAATGTTGTTGGTTGTGTGATCGTTCATTTATGCTTTTGTCTAAGCTTTACATGAGTTATAACTTGTTTGCATTCAAACCCACATTTCTTTGTAGACAATCCCATATTTCTTCATGGAAGAAAAGTTTTTGAGGGCAGGGTTCGCTTGGTTTACATATACATAATCATTTTTGAACCAAAGGATTATGAGAAGTATTAATGATTTTTTTTTTCATGGTAGAACAAGTTTTAAAAAGTTTAGTTACAATCTTTTCCTTTCTTTAGCATTTCTAGACTTTATTGTCTTGACAACGAACAAATTAAAACACGAATTGAGTTTGTAACTACGTGCACATTCGATGGGTTTTGTATTTGTGCTTTTGGAGATAGAAGTAAAATCGTTCTCTCTTCGTACTAGGCGTGGAAAGGAAACAATTAGAAAATTTCGAAGTAAATAAAGATAGGAAAGTAACAATCCATGAATCAATAAATTTGCCCAAAAAGGTGTTGACAAATTGTCCATGCATGCTTCGACAAAATCGACGGCCAATTTGGTCGATCAATTTAAAACAAACGGGTTTTGTCTTTTTGGAAAAACAAAGGGGTTGTTTTAGCCAAAATGGGGGTGAAAATACACCCTTCCCACAACATATATCTAAAATAATATATTTAAAATATTTAAGAAAAGAAAGAGGGAATGAATTACTTGAAAAGTATGAATCCCTCATTTATAATATAGATATATTTGGTTGATTATCGAGAAAAAGAAAAGAAAAGAAGGGAAAGGAAATTGACAAAAGAACAAAGAAGCTTTCATTTACAAGCCAAATAATTAATAAAGCGAAGGATGGCTCTCGATGGGTGCAGTGATTCAATTACCTTCTATTCCCTCGAGCTCCAAAGCAACGAAATATTTGTAGGCTCCGTGTTTTTTTTGGAAACATAAAATTTCTAAAAATAATCATTTATATTACTTGAAATCATTGATTAATAAAATATATTTTTATTATCGATAATAATTTATGTCAAAATATTTTCGTGAGCGATATAAATTCTTTTTCGTTTATTTATTTTTGCAAGCGATTTTTAAAAAAATACTTTTCAAATCATTTATTTTTCGCGAAACAATCAAAATTAGAGCATACGTTATCAATTCCAGCCATCTAATCATATAGAAGGATGACAACATATCTTCGTCAAGCTTTTGTAGTAAGTTGTTCAAACGTAAGGTCGCAAGATGCAATGAGCAAAACTCAGAGTTTCGTTCACAGTAAAATTAGTTTCTAGATCATGTACATAGAGACGTAACGCAAATAATTTGAGTACGGTTTTCCCGTTCCCTTTTTTCTTTTTAAATCAAGAAATTTCCTTCTCGGAGTTGCCCGAGAGATTGTCGTTCGAAGATAAATCACCACCTCACTTGGAAATACTTCCGAAAACACTATGTAACAAAGCAGCTAACGGCGAAAAGTCAAGACATACCTTACTTCCCTTGAAGATATTACACAAGAACTGATCCTATTTCCGGAAAAACCCTAATCAAATGGTTGATGTAATCAACACAGAAGTTAGAACAATCCACAGAGAGAGAGAGAGAGAGAGAGAGAGAGAGAGAGACCTATAGAACTTTATTTCTACTTCAAAGACATACACTTCATAGAGAAAATGTTTTGTCTTTCCTACTCTCTATACATAAGTGGCAAAGAACCTCTAATTTTCTGGCCTTTGTCAAAGAATAATTCAACCAAGTCTCTCATGAAGGGAAAGAATATGTACAGAATCATTCCGGCTTGAAATAGTATTGTCTTTCCCTATGCATCCTCTACCTCAGGCCCGTTTTGAAGAAGGCAGAATGAAGGCAAATCCACGCGTTGTGAAAGTGCTTCCGGTCATCAACCAGGCAGCGCAATTGACAGATAAGCCCAACAAAATATGGATATGCAATGCATATCGATAAGAATATAGGGAAGCAGTTCAATGTGGAGGGACACAATGTAGAGGGACCGACCAATCAGGCAACCAATCTCCAAAAGCATCATTTCTGTATCCGAATATCAACAGCACAGAAATTGTTTACCTTCTTTAAGAAGAGCATTATCTTGCAATTTCGTCTCCTTTTCTAGGTGTGTTTTGCAAAGAGAGGAGCCTAACTCGATCAGTGATGACTTTCCATGAGATCAGCAAGAGTAATCTTCCCACATTTGCCGGTGTCTAACCGATCAAACTTATTGCAGATCTGTATTATGTCTTTCTCTGACACTTTTTTCATCTCTTTTAACTTGTAGATGACATACTCGGATTTACTGCACAAAGACACCAGCAGTGAATTTCACCGCAGATCCAAGCATAATATGTAAACATTTAGAAATTCGCAAAAGAAGCTTTTGATAGCTATATTGGATATAAATATAAGCTTAGACTCGGGTATAATCACATACATCCAGTTTAGGTTCTCCATAACTTAAAAAAACCATATAGGTGTAGAGCATATTTAATCAATTCATCCCATAACAGACAAATTTTCGAGACTACTCCCCCCAAGTTGAACAGTATATGTTCTGAGAAAGCGCTAGCAAAGTACAAAGATAACAAGTGAAAAGTCAAACAAGCTAACACCTTGCATGGCGCAGTGCCACAACACTCCATAACACACTATGAACTTGCACGAACGCTTTCACACTGTTGAAAACACCAGCTAAAACTTAAACTTTTCTCAATGTAAATTACTGTAAAAGGTTTGACAGATTGACTTACTAAACTGGGACCTCAATCACTGGCCAAAATATTAAAAAACACACTCCATAACACACTGTGAACTTGCACGAACGCTTTTGCACTGTTGAAAACACCAGCAAAAACTTAAACTTTTCTCAATGCAAATTACTGTAAAAGGTTTGACAGAATGACTTACTAAACTGGGACCTCAATCACTGGCCAAAATATTAAAAAACACACTCCATAACACACTGTGAACTTGCACGAACGCTTTCACACCGTCGAAAACACCAGCAAAAACTTAAACTTTTCTCAATGCAAATTACTGTAAAAGGTTTGACAGAATGACTTACTAAACTGGGACCTCAATCACTGGCCAAAATATTAAAAAATGGGGATCTCAATCTTTCACTTCAAACGAGTTTAACCTTTTACTGCACCAAGAAGGGGCCAACAAAGAGGATTTTTGTCCCTCGGATGAGCAGTTAATTGTACTACATGCTTCAAACAAGACAAACTGGTGGGAATTCGGATGCGGCAACCTATATACTCCACTTAAATGAAAAAAAGATGGCAATTTGGATGCGTCAGTCTATAAAATCCTTCTAATGGAATGGAAAAGTGAATACATTGTGATTATACTGATTATCACTTTTTAAGTTTTCCCTATCTTTTGAAATTGTTTATTTAAATTGTCAGCAATAAGACTCAACATCCAATCCCTCTCTAATCCAAACTTCATTGCTAAATCAAGAGCAGATCTTTCCATGAGCATAAAAGAGACAGTCGAATGAATTTCAGGGTGTGTTTGGACTTCGAAGCCCCAATTATGCCAGAGTGGGCAGTCAAACAGCAAGCCAGATCACAAATAATTCTCTTTGATATATCAGCCTTTTCCACTAGGGTGGTCTGGTCAGTGAAATTGTACCATCTCATCCTCGTTCTCCCTGTTCAAGCTACATACTCCCCACTTATCTACACAAAACCCTTATTTTGAGTTAAGAAATACTTTCAATCTCTAAAAAAATCATGCACGCAATATTCGAAGCAATATGCAATGAGGAAAATTCCTAATTTGATATTCCTGACAATCACAGAACAAGAAAGCGCAGAAAACCAACATAAGTGGATCATATTTTATGATATAGTAATGTTACTGCTATCATAACTTTGAAGGTACGCATATTCTCTCACAGCAAAGATAATTCTCGCTTTAGTACTAATAAGACACTTTGGTTCATGGCTCTACAGGAATGAAACCATTGAATCAAAGATTTCAACAATCTGTCTGCCTCTTCTGGTCAAGAACTCAACTAAAAAAAGGAGAATAGAAGTTGTACAAAAAGAGAAAATTCATAATCTCACACTTCTGATAAGGGATAGATTCTTTCTTCCTTTTATTAGGGAATGGAACGAAACAAGATTTTTGAACTTCTGCTCACAGTTCAGCAGCCCATCACTTGACTGATGGTATGGAACACCTTAGAACTAGTGTTTCTGTGATAATGTCACTCTCACAAAAAATGAAGAACAAATTTCCGCATGCTAGGCTGGCAAGCAAATGCTATCTAAGAACTGAGAATGCACAGCAAAAAAGTAAAGATAATCCAAGCATTGAAAGTAGAGATGACGAAACGGTTCTTTGGAAAATAAAGGAAGCATGTTAGAGAGCAGAAAAGAGTTCCCAATTCCAAGTATCAATTTCCATTCACTATCATAAAATCAGCAAAATATTATATTTGATATTGACTCAATTACTCATTCTGCGTAGACTATCGACTAGCTGGACATTACCTGAAACAGATTTTAGGGTCACGCAATGATAGATTATTAAAGGTTATCCTGCTCAAAATTCTTCTGGAGGGCAATGCGGTTAGAATATACAGTTCTACTCTTTCTCGGATGCTCTGTTTTGCTAAGTGAGATCAAAGTAGTATCATCTCCACAACCCTTCTACTCTTGGATTAAACCCTTTTTTTCTTTCTTCTCATTAACTTATTATGCAAAAAAGTGATATTCTTTTTGGCACGATCAAGTCAGATACTGAACTGCCACATAATAGACGAGGCCTTCTACAATAACATCTGAGAACCAAATAAAACCTACTTTCATATATTTCCTTTTCATTCCTCCTTTCCTTTATCATTAGAGTACGCCACAGTTATAAAAAGTGGTACAAACTGAGTGACAGAGAAGAAAAAAAGCCAATAGACGTGCTGTCAACGTTTACTTGAGATGACATGCATTTTCAGTCTACGGTGAATGAATACCATCATATCAGTATTTTCTTCATAACTGAACAACAGAAAAATTCGTATTTGCTCAACTGAATGAAATGGCTGAAAAAGTTTTAAGGTTTGAGCTTGCAATATTACACCATCGTGCATAACCCAATACCTTTTCTATGACCTTCAACATTTTCTTTTTGTGAACTATATATTGAATTTTACTTGTCCAGGTCACATATCCACAACGGAGACAGTTAAAGATTCTTATGCCATTCAGACTACATAATTTATCTGCCAAGCTGTTACAAGACATATTAAACAGAAGCACCCATTCCCACTAATTCACATTGCTTCAATTACTAAGAAGCCAGAAGTTGGGAAAAGCTCAGAGCATCTCAAATAGTAAGGTGAAATCAAAGAAGAGCCGAAAAGGAAGAAGAGTCGCCCATCATCTTCCCAAGAGTTATGCTCGTTGAAGAAGCCAACCTAAACGGGTACTACTTGATAATAAGCGTACCTTACAAATCCATTGTTGTCCATATCAGCTGCAAGAAACTCGGCAATGGTCATGTCCTGACCTAGCACCCACTTGGCCACGCTTCTCTGACGCTTATCCACTCTTGCTTCAGCCAGAAACAGGAATGCTCGAGCAACAGCGAGAGTGGACACGAGCAACCAAATCGAAGCGAAAATACGACCAGGCATCGACTTAAACGCCCTATCACCGTAGCCGACGGTGGTGACCGACATCACAGAAAGGTAAAACGAATCCAACCAATCAAGGTTCTCGACAAAATGCATGACCCCAGCACCAACCCCAATACAGATGACAACCACACCCAGTGCCAATGCCACCTTCATTCTAATCCTCATCCTCCCTTTCTTCAAGTCGAAAATATACGTCCCCGCTAAATCCTTCTTCTCTCCGTGACCCTTCACTGACCGCAACATGTAGTTCTCTTGCAAATCGAGCACGTAACTGACCATCCCAGTGAGCAGAATATCCACAAAACCAAATCCCACCAGCACAAACATGATAGAGAAAAGCTTGGTAGCTACACTATTCGGCGTGATATCGCCATAACCGATCGTGCACATCGTCACAATGCAAAAATACAACGCGTCCACGACCGGGTGTGTCTCGGTCGCCGAGAAATTACCCCGGTTGAACCAATAAATCACCACGCCGAGCGACAGGTACAATACCAGAAGCACGACGGCCTGGCGTATGATCGACGGCGAGGCGAACTGCGGCTTCGGGGGCGCGCCGCCCTGCCTCTTGAGGTCGTTGATCACGGCCATGGCGGGGGCGGTCTTGGAGCGGTGCAGGTTGCTCTTGCTCCAGAAGAAATGAGGGTCGATCAGCCAGGACTGCGGCTGCTCCGGCGGCTCGGGGGTCGGCGGCGGGCCCTCCGGTGGGTAGGAGGAGGAGGAGGGCCTCGCGGGGTGGTGGAGGGGGCCGGCGGCGGCGGCGGCGGCGATCGGGGAGGCGCCGCGGCGGGGCGGGGAGGGGCCGAAGATGAGGCGGTCCTTGAGCTCCGACGGGGTGAGGGGCGGGGGGAGGGCGATCTCGCCGTCCTCGGGAAGGGGGAACAGCGGCGGCGGAGGCTGGAGCCGCCGGCTCGCGTATTGGAAGAGGAGGGGCTCCTCGTCCATGAGCCGCCGCTATCGGCGGAAACCGGTCGCCGGTGAAGCCACAGAGATAGAGAGAGAGAGAGACAGAGGGAGAGTTTCGTTTCGCTTCGCTCGTCGCTGCGACGGGCGTGAAGATCTTCCGTACCTCTCTCTTCTGTATCACTCTCTTTTGTGTGATTACGGGGGGGAGTCGTTGCGGCACGCGCCGCGCCGGGCGCGTGGGGCTTGGTCGGGGGGCCTGAGATCGTGTGGAGGTGGGGGGAGGGGCCTTCTCTCTCTTCACGTGACGTGAGCGACCTTTGATCGCATCCGCGGCGGCTCGGTGTTGTTTAGCCAGACTGAGGCGTCGTCTCACCTTTTTATTATTATTATTATTATTATTATTATGATTAATACCACGAAGGACTCCGAACCAACTAATTTTTTTATCATAAAAATTTCTAAATTGATATATTCGTGATAAATTCACCGTCTATTAATTTCATTAAATTTTATTGTCAAATTGCTTAGTTAAGGTGTAATTTTACCCTCATTTGTCACAATTTTATAAATTTGTGATTTTTCGTAATATAAATCCAATTTAACGAAGGATAAATTTGTCACAAGTGTATCAGTTTGAGATTTTTGGTAGTTAAGAAATTATTTTGAGATAAATTTATCACTGATACACTCATTTGGAGTTTTTCGTGATCAAAATATTGGTTTGTGGTAAATTTATTATAAATATACTAATTTACGATTTTTTGTGATATTAATTCATATTATTATCATATAAAATTATTTTGAAAAACCAAATATAGAAAGGGATAATGTTTCGAAACGTTCTATGAACGTATTTTTGGAAATTGAATATTTCTTCGTCCACCACGTTTATCCAGTGCCCTTGGAGCACCCATTGAAAAGACTTGCTTAATCCTACGATATGCACACAAGACCGACATATTCACGTGTACCAAACAAATCCCCTCCGACCAAAAGATGCCGATCCTGGATTAATATCACGAAAAATTTTAATATATTTGTGATAATTTTACTCCGAATTATTTTTTGGTTATAAAAAATCCTACACTGATACATTTATGACAATTTTACCCCGAACTAATTTTTTAACCACAAAAAATCATAAATTGGTACATTTGTGATAATTTTATCCCAAACTAATTTTTTAACAATTAAAAACCTCAAACCAATATATTTATGATAAATTTACCCTTCGTTAGTGTCTGTTAAATTGGATTAATATTACAAAATATCACAAATTAGTATACTTGTGACAAATAAAAGGGTAAAACCCCAAATTGGTACAATTGTCAATTACCACGTGTCATCAAACTTAGCAATCTGACAGAGGGTAAATTTATCACAGGTGTACCAATTTAAAATTTTTTGTAGTATTAACCCAAAGTTTATCCAAGTGGCAAGTCTCATCCCACATTGGATTCAAGTCCTTAGCTCAGCCGATTTCTCGAGTTTGTTGCCTGCACTTAGGGTGATTATAAAAGGGGTTTTCTTCCCCTTGAAACGAGAAAATCCGTGTCAATTTATATCAATTTTGAGTTAATTATTTTATGTTTGCGTTCGAATTTCTCATAATAAATTCATATATTTCTAGGCATGACCATTTCTACCAGGAGCAAACTAGGAACCTCATACTCACTTTTCTCCAAATCTTCGGTACTAAAAGCTTTTGTACCAACTAGCCCACCAAGCCGATATGCATGCGGCCCTAGTGGTAAAAGGATTGGAGCAAAATGTTAACCGTCAACTTGTTTTGGTCAGTAACACATTGGTAATTCACCAACAATTTTACGAAAGTATCAATAGTTTTTTCCCAATACTTACTGACAAGCATGCTTACCAATGTGTTAGCATTTGGCAAAATTATACCAACCTTTCGAATTAAGTTACTAACTGATTTTAGCCTTACTAACTCTTATTTAAGTAAGTTCACAAAACTTACTTGAATGTTTCAAAATTACCAATGGTTATAACACATAATTTACCGACACTTTTATTTTTTGGAGCTTACTGACATGTTAAATTTGCTAAATCTTACGCTAATTATCGACTCTTATTTGAGTTAATTTGCCAACTTTTATTTGATTGTTTGAAATTACCAACCGTTTCGATACTATAACCAACGTTTATTTACTACAGTTACCAATATGTTAAATTTACTTACCCTTATAGGAAATTATCAACTTTAATTTGAATCACTACCAATGTTTGTTTTTTTTTTTTTATAAATTTTTCGAAATTGCCAACTGTTCCACTAATTTATCTATATTTATTTGCTCAGCTTACAAACTTGTTCAAGTTACTAACTCTTTTAGGAAATTACTTATTGTGTACGAGTCCACTTACCATAAGAGTATTTTGGAAATCACCAACTGTTCCTACTTTTTTACCAACATTTATTTGTCGAAGCTATCAACGTGTTAAAGTTGCCAACTCTTATACGAAATTGCCAATTATTGTTAAAATTACTAGCTACTCCAATAATCTATCAGCATTTGTAAATAGAGTTTAATTTACCAACCCTTGCACCAAACCGCCAACTGATATTTGAATTACTGACCGACTTTTATTTGACCGTTCCAAAACTATCGACTTTTTCGATACTTCACTAACATTTATGACAACTTACCAACCGGTAAAAAAAAAGTTACTAACTTCTATCCAAAATTACCAACTCTCGTTCGACATGGTAACAGAGCAATGCTATAGTCTTTTACCGACTCATTCTTCAGTTCGAGGTCTCAAACTAATACAACTTATCTACCAGGAAAAGTGCCAAAAAAATCCTAAACCTTTAGCATTGGTGTCAATTTAGTCTTAAACCTTTTGTTGGTGCTAATTCAGTCCTAAACTTTTTGCATTAGTGCCAATTTAGTCCTAAACCTTTTTTTGGTGCTAATTAAGTCCTAAACCTTTTAAATTGGGGTCAATTCAGTCCTAAATCTTTTGTTTTTGTGCCAATTTAATCATTCCGGTCAATTTTGACCGGAATTTACTGACATGGACACCTGCTGGCCGACGACTGGTCACCAGCGTTGACGTAGACAACTTAAATAATATTTTAATATTTTTTTGAATTTTTATTTTTTTTCAACTTTTTTTTTTTGGGTTTACTCTTGCTGGTTGCTGGTTCAATGACCGGCCAGAGGCCGGTGAGCTTGAGCTCGTTGGCCACTGGCGAGGGCGAGCCTCGCCATGGCCAGGTAAGGCCCGACCTCGCCGGATCTGGCGAGGTGGGGCCTCGCCGGCGGTTGGGTGAGGTCGGGTCTCGCCGCTGGCTGGGTGAGGCTTGACCTCGCCAAATCCAGCGAGGTTGGGCCTCACCCGACCATGGCAAGGCTTGCCCTCGCCGCGACCTGCGGCGAGGGCGAGCCTCGCCATTGTCAAGACCTCGCCGGATCTGGCAAGGGCGAGCCTTGCTATGGTCAGGCGAGGCCCGACCTCGCCGGATTTGGCGAGAGTAAGCCTCGCCCTTGCTCGACCTCGCCGGATCTGGTGAGGTCAAGCCTCGCCCAGCCGCTGGCGAGGCCCAACTTCGCCGAATCTGGTGAGGTTGAGCCTCGCCCTTGCCCGACCTTGCCGGATCTGGCGAGGTCGAGCCTCATTCAGTCTTTGTCGAGGCCCGACTTCGCCAGATCTGGTGAGGTTGAGCCTCGCCCTTGCCCAACCTCGCCGGATCCGGCAAGGTTGAGCCTCACTCACTGGCCTCTGGCCAGTCGTTGGACTGACGATCAGCCAGAGTAAAAAAAAAAAAGTCGAAAAAAAATAAAAATTCAAAAAAATATTAAAATATTATTTAGGTTGTCCACGTCAGCGCCACGTTGGCGCCGGTGACCGGTCGCTGGCTGGCAGGCGTTCACGTCAGCAAATTCCAGTCAAAATTGACCGAAAGGACTAAATTGACACAAAAATAAAATATTTAAGACTAAATTGACACTAATTTATAAATGTTTATGACTTAATTGGCACCAAAAAAAGGTTTAGGACTAAATTGGCATCAATGCAAAAGGTTTAGGACTGAATTGACACCAAAAAAAGGTTTAAGACTAAATTGGTACTAATGCAAAAGATTATGATTTTTTTGGCACTTTTTCCCTCATCTACCTATAGTCATGTGTCCCTAGTACTGACAACATTGCTGATGATGAAGACGGTAACAGACCATTTCTTACCATGTTAGGACAGCGAAATGAACGCTTCTCGCCGCGCTTTCAAGAACAAAAATTTTAAAAGTATCCTCCCGAGGTGATCACAACCTGAATACTCGGACTAAGTTTCGCCCTCTTCTTCTGCAATGCGTAGCAGACAGCAAATGGGCGTCGTTAGTTTGCTGTGTGTTTATCCCAAGCAAGAGGAAGGACAAGTTTTAGACATTCTCTCCTCCTTAGTATGAGTCCTTGCAGTCTTGTGCCTTCATCGGGGGTTCCCATCTTTGCGAACCTTACCGCTACACTGCATCTCATTCGTATCCTTCTGTCTAACTTTGGAATACAGCGTTCGATACCTATGCTTGCAATTGTCCTAAGCCACCCTGGATTGTCCAGATGTACTCGGTAATGAAACTAAAATAGAAAACGGAAAAAGTTCAGGTGCTGTTACTGAACATCAGAAAATCAAAAGCCAGGATAAGTGATCTGTTGTCTAGCTCTCAAACCTAACAGAAGGAAGGGAATGACAAAGATACTGAAGTTTCAGCTGAAATTCCACACGAGACTGACAAATTTTGCAGAAGCGTGGACTCTCTGTACTTGTATAACGTTAACAGACGAGATCACCTTTAAGAGGCATCAGATTAGGAAAATAGAGAAAGAAGAAAACTATTATCAAGTGATTTCGATTTGAGAACTCGATTTCCACATACCTGTAATTACTAAGTTTACTGGATGAGTAAATAATCGGCATCGCCGGGCAACATGTCTCCAGCTGTAGGTGTCAAGTTACTTCGAGAAAGTGGTTTACGAACTTGAGCATGTGTTTCCGCCTCGTGCTGGAACATCTTTACCAGCTCTTGCAACTCCAACTTCCTGACTTCAACTTGCTCGTCGGTCACTGGTGCTTTCAACCCAAGGTAAAGCAAGCCAACTACAATCAACACGATCGCCAAAAAGACAAGAAGAGCTGAAAACAGACCAAATGCATATGGTGTGTTGCTTCCTCCAGGGATCCCATCGACATTAATACCAAAAAGGCCGGTTATGATCGTAAGAACAACCCCGCAGCCTCCAAAAACAGTCAAATTATGAGTTATTTTAAGGCTTCTATCCTGAATGAGAGTTCCCAGATTAAGTGAGAAACTTTTAAACCAGAATGAAAAGAAGGTAATACTATACCATGACAATAGCAATTCTCACCTGCAACCATGCACGGACAGTGCTCTGCATTACATCTTGAATGGTGAACAAGCGACCACGGACAGCTTCTTGCTCGTCGATCATTTGCCGGGTGCTCTTGTTAATTCCCTCCAACAAAATTCTAGTCGTATTACCCTTTAAATGTTGGAGCAGCTCAAACACGATCTCTTCTCTTGCATGAAGTGACCATTTCACTCTTATGACCTGCAACAGATGGTCTGACTCTCACAGTGCCACTCGTACAAAATTTGTGGGCTCAACTGCTGGAACAACTAATCACAGCTATAGTAATATGGTTAAACTGATATTATCATTCTAAACGTAGAACTTCAAGGTCTTGCATTCTTTTGGCCAAAAAGAAGTCTTGCATTCTTAACTCTACAACTTCCAAAACACACGCAGAGGACAGATGAGGTGAGTCCGACGAGCATGACATTAGTGATGCTAAATAGGACAGGCAATTTTCACACGTCACTAGGAGCTAACCAGTGATGATATAATGACATGTTTCAGCGGAGAGAATTATTTCATTCCTGTTGAAAAGGTGAAAAATGCAAAACAAGAAAGGGCAACTTACCTGTCTGGACAACCTTCTGATTTCTTGGTTTAGAATTATAGTAAAAAGATTCAAGTCCTCATGGTGTCTCCTATACATCAAAGAAACTTAACAGTCACTCAGGTGAACTGGACGAAGGTAAAACATTACACAAAAGAAATCTATAATCGTCTAACCTGTTCATAAACTTAAGTTCAACCTCATCAGCTTCCCCAAAAATTGACTTCCGGAATAACCTAGCAGAAGTTAGAGATCAGAATAGTAAAAAAGAAAAACAAGGGAATAAAGCCAACAAAGTTCAAAGTTAAAAATGATGTCAAGGAAAACTACATTTGACATTGTACACAGAGGATAAACAGTTCTAGGCAAGACAATTTGCCAAGGAGAAGCAAGCAGCATCTGTTCAGACAAGTTTGACAGAATTAGTAGTTTTAGTCCTCTTGAAATTAATAAAAGGCAATGAAGTGGAAGAATAATGGCAGTATAGTCTGTAAAGTCAAGTTTCATCAGTGAAAATGAATGCAGTTCCTTGAAGAATGCACTTGACTGAAAGTTTACCATGGAAATGCACTATAAAGACAGATGAGAAAATCTATCTAAATTGTAGTTCATATTCAGAAATACACAACAGCAGGCAGAGGATGTGCCTGAGGAAGGAAATCCACAGACTGCTGACCAATAGATGGAAAAAGAACAGTCAAATAGTGAACTATCTATAAATTTTGTATGGATCATGCGGCAGTAGTGCATTGGTCAAGGCCCACTTAGTTCAAGAGTCCATTTTTAAGTTTAGGCAGAAGGATCGGAACACAAAAGAGTGTCGACATTCTAAGGCATGCAGAAATGCTCACGATGAGACTTCAACCCACGTCAACTGTAACAATCCCCACCGTCACATCATGTATAAGATTTTTCTCTTGCACTGTTTATGATTGTTATTGCGGAATTTGCATAAATCATGTAACTTTCTTTAGGACAAAGCAAGGCTAATGCAAATGGTCAAGAGCATCTGGCCTTGAGCAGGCAGAGCACCATATATATGTTGGCCTAGACATTCCCCAGGTAACTACATCAATAGCAATCGATAAAACATACCAAAATTGACTTGCAAACTACAAACATCTAATGCTGATAATTATATGTTCTATTAACCGATAGATGGTGTAGCAACCATACAAAAGAACTCTCTGCATCAGATTTGTGTATTGATAGTACTGTTACCTGTCATCCCATCGAGAAAGACGGCAAGCTAAATGTGCTATGACTTCATGCACTGTTCTTGGGACATTATAACCACCAGCAAGAAGAAGCTCCTGAAATCGCACCAAAATAAGAGCAGAAAATCAACATGAAATGCCATGATATAGGTCTCAGGGAAGTGTTCTGTTAACTACGAACTACCTGAACCTCAGTTATGCCCAGCACGTTCATGGTTTTCATGGGCCCCTTTATGTGTAGTACAGTCATCAGGAAGTTCTGTGCTTGCCAAGACCGTAGCACAATCGGGATGTCATCCTCATTGACAAATGGATCACCAGCTGATTGTCCAAGGAGCTCAAATAACAGTCCTCCAGCTACTCTAACTGGGACCTGGAAAAAGACAGCAGGACAAAAGATTTTTAACCACCTCACTCTCCATGAAACATACAAAAATAGGATTACCCACGATTTTTATCCTCAGACTAGTGTAACAACAAAGCATATGGAGCACATGCCTATACATTTGGGCCACCGACATTTTTGTGCAAAACAACTGAAACCTTTCTGTCGCTTCAGAGTTTAATGGGTAAAAACTGGAACCATTGCGTCGCAGAAAGATGATAAAATGAAGTCAACGATGCTGGCTTGGCTGGAACCATGTAAAATTAAAATTCACAAAAAGAAAATTCCCTCGAGACATTAGGCATGCTCAGAGGGTTTTGATGCAGAAGTGCATGTGTAAAGAACTTCGTCTCAAAGTCAGAGTCACATGCATCACCTCCGATGTAAATTTGATGTGCTGGAATCGTTATCAACTACAGTAGATTGTATAAAGCCCTGAAGTTTTTCACCTAAATTGGAGGGGGAAAATAAAGTAATAATTAATTCCTGCAAACGGTGGTATGAATAACAAAGAATTCACGGTTGTTAAAGAAGGAAATGCTTCCGAGTTTGCAGAAAGTAAATCCAAAATGAAGCTAAACCAAATATAATCTGGGAAGACAATTTCAGAAAGGAACAACTCTAACCGTGAGAGTAGACTATATCAAGAACAAGAGAAATTAACCCAGTATTAACATTAATCTAGACTTAAGAGTAGTAGAAATGCATTCACTTGATTTTATCGGTGGGTGGGATGGGTATCAGGATCAAGGGACAAGTGACGATGTTGTCTGAGTAGAAAAGACAAAGTAAACATAAAATGAAAGGCAGGAAGGCTTATTTCTATGGCATTGTAATAGATGAAGAAGTCATCTTCATGGGACCTTGCTGTGACCCTAACACAAATTTAATTTGGTCCTTCACAATTTGCACCAAAACAGCATATGTGAGCACACAAGAACAAGGAAATGCAGATTTCTAATGCTTCTACCAGTAGCAGTAAACACCCAAGCTAGGCCCCAATAACAAGTTTACCTCATAAAGAAGATGTTTCATCCGCTCGCTTATGAGCCGACCTTCATCCCTTAGAGCCAAACTGACAGCCGGATGCAACCACTGAGCATTACTGAGCCATGCTTCCACAGTGGGATGACCTGCCGAGAAATGACACCACCATACTGGCCCCGCAGGCCTCTCCCAGTAAGGAGCTGCCATATCCGCAGCCGTCAGGTCCTCACTGTCATCCATTAATTCTAGCTGCATCCCCCAACCGGCATCTACTTGCACGGTTTGGGCGAGAGCCAAGATCCTTTCCCACCCAATTGGTACCCAATGACTACCCTCCAACCTATCGACACCATGAAACTGGCCTAGCTCATGAACTGGGCTCTCGCCATAATCATCACCAGCAGCAACCTCAGTGTCAAATTTTCTACTCACTGCTTGAGGAAATGCCTCAACCACGCCACCATTCGTACCGGCCTGCGCCTTCGAGTGATCGACTTTGGTCAGCCCTCTGCCCTGCAATTTCGGGCCGGACTTGGAAAAATCACCCGATCTTTTACGCCCCCTGACAAATTCAAAAGCACAGATGAGCCCATCCTTCCAGAGATCACTCCCGGGAGCGGTGTCCCTACCAGAAAACCCTCCGCGACTGTCGGGTCTCTTCGCTTTATCGCCGCGAGAACCCGGCTGGTGATCGGCCGAATCGCCGCCCCTCCTCTGTTCCATCGGCACTAACAACGACAGCAACTTCAGCGGGGCAATCAATCACAACATTCAAACCAACGCCGAAGCTAGTTCCCAACACGAACACCCAACTAAGCAAAGATCTTACCAACGCAGCTCTATAGCTTCGGAGCTAAGCAAAATGTCGACCCAGTTGCCCCGAAAGGACAGCACCAGCAGGGTAAAGTCCAAAAACGGCGCTTTATTCGACGCCCACGAGAAGAACGGCCGCAAAGAATCCGCACTGTGCGGATGAAAGGTTCTCTTCAAAGACAAGAGGGAGCTTGGCAAACTGATGACGACGCTTGGCGATGATTTACAGTTGCCAGTGAGTGGGATGTGGAGCGAACAGCGACAGTGTCATCTCTCCCTATCAAGTACAGTCCGCGCTAGCAGACAAAAGAATCGTTCGTTAGCTCGCCCCTGAGGGCATGGAACGTAGCCGTGCGTCACGTTCGAGGATCTATCCCTTGTCTTCGACGAGAAACCGCCGCGTGGTTCTGGATTAGAGGTGGCCCAACTGCCGTGTCGGCCGGGCGGGTCTCGATCTGGGTCGCGTCCGGATCGGGTGGGTCCATGGCCTTAATGAGCCGGTCCAAGGCCGACAGTTTTAATAGCACTCTAAGACCCCATGTGGTTGAGCTTTCGGAAGAAACTTTCGGCTTTGAAAGTCCTTTCTCAAAATGTTGAACCGTTTGGGAAATGGAAAGCCGAAAGCTAGTATTTAAAATGCTAAACCCTATTTTTCCCTTCTCAAATTACTCTCACTCAAATTTTTTTATTTCGATTTTGCTCATGTTATTGTTCATCTTCTTCATTGTGAGGGTGGCTGGCAAAGGGCCGGCGAGGTCACCTGACCCAGGCGACGACTGCCTAGGGTCGGGCGACCGCCTAGGCGCCATCGCTTGGGTCATGCGACTTTAGGCGACTTCGGCCTGGGTCCGCTTGGGTCGCGACCGTCGCCTGGGTCGGGCGACCTCGCCAGCCCTTCGCCGGCCACCCTCAACGGCCACCCTCACCGGTGAAGAAGATGAACAGTATTATGGGCAAAATCGGAATATTAAAAATAAAAATTACCAAAGCCCTTTGCAAAAAAAAATTTACCATGCATTACTTAGCTTAAAGTAGCTTCACAAATTTTTTTTACCATACACCGCTTGTATTTTTTCAAGTGACTTAAAGGTATTTGCATTCTTTCAAGTAGCATTTGAAAAGCCAAATCAAACGGGCCCTAAATATTGGAACGAGGAACAAAAATAACAACCGTTTCCGATTATCCCAACCCATTTCACTTGGCAAAACACGTTCAAATGGTTTAGTGAGTTTAGCGATAAACAACTACATGTGTCCGCTCCACCTCGGTGACAAGCCGAATTGAATTGAACGATGAGGAGACTCGACAACCCCACGAGTGGGAAGAATTGCAAGGGCGAACGCCACAAGCTAGTACATTAGGGAAACCCTGCCAAGCAGTGGTAGCGACGGCCTAACGGCGAAGAACATTTGCTATCTGGAGGACATTCCGGCTTGAGATCGATGACGATGGTGTGAGGAAGGCCGTTTGCACGGTATGTAGCCACCAATTATCCGGTGAGCCATCGAGTGGGGACGGGCCACTTGAGGACTCACCAAGCAAGACATGATGCAGAGATATATAGGGCCCAAGCCACTTGAGGACTCACCAAGCAAGACATGATGCAGAGATATATAGGGCCCAAGGGAGCAATTTAAGTGCAATGTCGCGTTCCGGAAGGCCGTTTAAGTACTACGAGGCGATGAATTGTCGAGCAGACCTTACGTGCAGACAGCTCGACAACCTCAATTTAGGCCCGTTCTGCGAACACGAGAAACTGCAAGTCGTTGTACAAAGAGAAAAGGCAATGTCGGTGCATCTACTGTTGATGGGCAACTTTCGTGTCTCTTTAAATTTTGATTTATGGATCGGTCTTGCAAATTATTTGTACCGTGTCATCGGCGTCTATTGAGTCAAAGAGAAATGGGAATTCCGCCTCCAACCTCTTATGAATGCCGAAATGCGGTTGCCGAAATAATAACGTCTATCAATGAGTTTGGTATCTTTTGATAAAATCGTCGGCATTTGCGTTAGATAATGCTAGTATGAATACCTTACTTATTCGAAGTCTGGTCCAACAACAAAATCCCGTTTTAAATGGGATTCCATGTGCAATGTGGGTCACGCTGTATTAACTTGTGCGTGCAAGCGATCTCTATCACTTTTGCGATTCCGTCCCATCATAAGTTGGGTTGGATTCAACACATAAGATTCGCCCCATTCAGGCATCTAAGAGTCGGGGATCCTCTTCGTGACACAACAAAGGAAAGTTTAGAATTTCCCATTGCATCGCGGCTCCTTTTCGTTGCCCGAAAATGGCTAGGCGAGACTAGCCGTCGCTTGATTTGAGTGAGGGTCGCCTTACCAGCACCCGGCCAGGTAGCCCTCGCAAGCCTAGGCGAGGGCGGTCCTCACTTGGGCAATGGTCTTACCGGCCTCGCCTAGGGCAAGGTGATCCTCGAAAGCCCAAGCGAGAGTGGCTCTTGCAATTTGATACTCGTCAACTGTCATGTGTCATCAAATTCAACAATTTGATAGTATAATTTAACGGAAATTAAAATGGGTAAACTTATCACAATGTACCTATTTGGAGTTTTTTGTAATTAAAAAATTAATCTGGAATAAATTTAGAGTTTCTCGTTATATTAATAAAAAAAAAATCAAGAGATTCAATTGCCAAAAGAAAATAAGAAACAACTTAAATTTCATCCCAGAAAAGATTAAAAGAAAAGGGGGGAGAGAAAATAGGAAGAAGTTTACGTTCCGCCATTCCCCGGTGAGGGCGGTTCGTCAGTCTCCGGCTGCAGACGACGGCGGCGCGAGCTCTCTCGTCCGATGGAGGTGGAGGCTCCACCAGCTTCCGCTCCTCCCATGGCGGCTCACACGTTCGACGGTACGCGCTCTCTCTCTGTCGCTCAGAGTTCGCGCGCGCGCAGTCGTCTCTTCCGCGGACTCTCTGAGCGCGATCGATTGCATCGTGCTCGCCGTCGCAAAGCAATCGGTGCCGAAACTCGACGATTTTCGCCTGAAGCGAAGCCTACGCGACGCGGTTGCGGCTGCGGTTGCGGCCCTTTCTTTCGTGGCGAGTTCGTGATGTTTAACTGCTTTCACGGCCGGTTCGAGCGTTAGGCTTATGCTGCTCCTCCTCTTTTGCTTTTGCTGTTTCCCCTCTTCAGATGGTTTCGATGAGGTCCAGCTTCGCGGTCTCGTGGCGAGCAGCTCGTTGGGCTTCGACGACTGGACGTCTCTGATTTCGGCCGTGGAGGACGCATATCCTGTGAGTCTAGTTGAACTTCTGCGGACGTTGCATTTTGACGTGCTTGAACTGAACACCGCCCGCGGCGATGACAATTTGGTTGATCCTAGGTCCAGAGCTTATATGTTTGAGGATGTCATCTTTCCTAATTTGACGGGGGTTTCGAAATTCCTAAAGTTTGGACATTGGGATCGATATGCGAATGTGCTCCTATTATTTATTCGCCATTGTGTTTGTGAAGTTCTAAATCTAGAAGCAGCATTGTATTGGCTTTTAGAGCATCTTGCATTCTCACCACTTGGTAGGTTTTTTCGCTTGAGTAAAATTCGGGTGATATTTGGCTCACCTACGATTGGCCGGAGTTTAGATAACCCTGTATAATCAATGATAAATTGAACTCTGATGGCATTGAAGGCCAGCTAATAGGCTTAAGATGAGCCTAGGCCTGGATTTTCTTGTAAAGGATTTCACAATGCCAATGCACTGAAATTCCATGTCATTTACATGACCTCACGTACAAGAGGTTTCGTTTTTTTTAATGTAGATTAAGAAGACAGGCGTACTTTACGAAAGGTATAGTAAGATGGCATATGCCTTAAATTATATTAACAAAAATGTCTAAAATAGAATAGTGGTCACTCTTATAGTTCTCCAAGTCTTTCATGTCAGTGTCCTTACATTGGCAATCATTTAATGAAATAAGGAAGCTTTGGTGATTCTGGAGATACTTCTTCAAATATGTTAACCTCAGCTTCTTTTATTAATTGTCGGTAGCTGGTATACACAGTTGATTCACCAAAATTTATATTGAGGAGTTATTTGATGTTAGCAATCGGCTTATTCTCAGATAGGAAGTTACTGTTAGCAACTCCATCCTAATCTAACCCTTTGAATAAGTGAATGATCCGGCAGTTGAAAATCATTGAAGTGCAAATATCAGGGCAACTCCAGACAAATAAGCATTTGAGCATATCTTTCCAAATTTTACATGAAGAGCTTTCCTTGAGTTTTTTTTTCTCCCATTTTACTGGTTACTTTAGAAACGTCTCTTGCACCAAGTCTTATGAATTTTATGTGAAAGTTGGTCAGGAGATTGTATGAATTTACAGTGACACCAACTTCTACCCTAAAGGCAGATCTCGTATTTTGATTTAGTCAATTAAATTTTTTTGGCAAAGTACTCTATCATCACTCGTATCAGCTTCAGGTGGAAAAGAAACTAATTAAGAATACATCAAGGCTTGATTTCTGCCTCAAACGATGCTCGCTTGATGTTTTGTTCACCGAATCTGTTGCGTGCAAATTCCATTAGAGATATGAATGAGGGTTAATGCAATCTTCAGCTGGGCATTTGAACATTTCTCTTATAGCTCCTGTTGGTACTATTAGTTGGACCATTCTTTTGAGGGTGGCTTGTACTTTCAAACGTTAAATTAATTGCAACCTTCTCTATTGATTGGCATTGTTTATAAAACAAAAGATGTCTGGAAGGAAATGTAGTCTTACCACTCTAAAGAAATCTTAGCAGCATGAAAGAAGTGGACATCCTGGAATAGATAATTATCATGCTATGTTGCAGTGTTGATTCTCAACGCGTGTTCATGTTCCTAGATTGGTAATGGGAATCTTAACACTATCATTAATCATCATTATACATCTTGGGCCAGTTATAGCTGTCTTCTACCATCGTTAATCATTACTAATTCCTCAAACATTTTCATGGAGATTTCTGATAATTTCTCTGCTGGAAGAATTATTCGAGTGCATTTTAATTTCTTCAAACCAAAAAGCCTTCATGCATCTTGAATGGCAATTACGTACACTTCTACTCTCTAACTCTTCAAACCATGGGAATTGCATGCTGATATCTAACAATAACACGGTTTGTTCACTTATTGCATTTACTGCTTTTTGTGTCTCTCTAGAATTTTTTCATGTAACAGTTGAACTTCCGAAAAATAGCGGGTGTTAAGCTGAAGCTTGAAAGCTTAAATTACGCGCACCATGCTTTGAGTAAACAAAAAGGATTTTTCAATGCTAGATAATACTGCTATGATGAATCTTAAAGTCTATTCCATAGAGTTACAAATCCAATTGCAATAACATCATTTCACCTTGTAAACTTGCTAAGATTCTGGCGGTACCTAAACAGCATCTTAATGATTTGCTGTCCAATTTGATAAAAAGTCTTTTGTACATCCAGTGATCACTCGAATTCAAATCCTTTCAGGCATTCTTTTATAGACTAGTGATAGTGTTGAAATTTTGAAAGAATCTCCTGCAAAATGAGGCCAATACATCAAAAGCTACGAGCTTCACCCATGGCTTGAGGTACAAGGATTACTCCCTTATAGCTGTTTCCTTCTCTGATCAGAGTTTCGTAGAAAGATTAGATTGTCGCTTCCTAAGAAGAACATTCATAACATGGTCCAAATATATCTATGCTCCTCATATGTTTTTCTCTTCAGTAACTATATAGACGTAATGATTCCAAAAATAACTTGAGTTCTTCTGTCATTACTTGTATAGATGTGCTTACTGCATTGTCATGTTGATCTTTCAATATCTCCTTCCACTCCTCGTGCTTACTCATTTGTCTATTCTACTGTATCAAGGCTTTCTTAAGTCACGTTATATTGTTTCTATGAGATTGTCATCTTACTATGATCCAATTTCATGTTTCAAGGTTGGGCCGCCATCCTTAAAATGGAAAAGCAATTTATACTACCTCACTTACTGATGGTCCTGAAACACAATTAGAAGCCATGAGTTTCGGTGTTCAATTTATGTCCATATTTAATTCAAGTTCTCTTATTTCCTGAGATTTTTTTTTCTTTTCTGTTGATTTGGTAGTTGTATTTGCAAATTCTCAATTTGACTGCATCAGGATGTATATTAAATGTGCATTAAGTACAGCCATGCAGTCGATCATCAATAAATGAATTCATTGATGAAACAACATTTGCCTTGTTTTTATGATTTAGAGTTTAATAGCTTGCCAATGGCCATTATGCCTTTTAATGGAAATGCATCAATCTGAAATAAACTCAATGGTGGCGGTTAAACACGAAGGTCCTTTGTTTTTCTTTTTCTACAGTAAAGGAAAAGGAACCCCGTGTGAATCAGCAAGGACCATTGAAACTTCTTAATTCTTATGAGAAATTATAGAATTTATTTGCTTAAGTCAATAACACTTGTTTGAAATATTATGCAGGATGACATAGAGAAATTATGCCTGGTGTATGACTCTTTCTTGAGCGAGTTCCCATTGTGCCATGGATACTGGAGGAAGTATGCAGATCACAAGATGCGCTTGTGCAGTATTGAAAAGGTTGTTGATGTGTTTGAGCAAGCTGTACTGTCAGCAACTTATTCAGTTGATGTGTGGGTGGAGTACTGTCACTTCAGCATGTTGGCTTTTGAGGATCCAGATGATGTTCGTAGGTAATGGCAGTTCTACATGCTGAAGAACTTGATCAATTGCCCTGCAGTTATCATGTCTTCCAGGCATCCACATTGTTGATGTTTACAGTTATCTTTAATGCAGAAATGAATGATTGTTTCCGTAGTTAGCTAAAGAAAATTCCTGAATCCTATTAGTCCTCCTTGAGGATTAGACTTGGATTTTTACTTTTAGGTCCTTAGTTGATCTTTGACAAGAAATCCTTTATGAATTTTTAAGGAGAAGTCTCTCTTATTACTGAAATAACTTAAATTTCCCCCTTCCAAACATTGAAAAAAAAGAGAAAGAAAATATTACTAGATCCTTTTATACCCTGTGGGTGTGCTATCAGGAGGTGATTTGTTTGTACCAGACCTTTTGTTTAGATCAAGTTGTGGGCTCTCATTGCATCTCACAAATTTTCACCAAAAGTCAAGTTGTGTTCTAATGGTCATCATTTTGAAGACATGCTTCTTTGAAGTTCCACTTATGACACATAAAAGACATTGCTTTCTGCATTTATGCCACTTCGTATATTGAGATATATTCCTTCAATGAAACAATACCTTCTTTTTAAAATTGTTACAAATCTTTTGACATTATATAGTTAGGTGCGTGATGTTGTAGCTCATAATCTCATATGTTGAAACTTGTTTGAACTGTTGATCAGTCTCTTGTGTTCAGTACTTTGTGGATACTATTACTGGAGATGGATTTATTTTTCAGTTCTTGAGTGTATGCTGCAATGTTTTCTAGCAAAAAGCGAAAAATAACCAAAATCACCCTCAGCTTACTCTGATGATACTTTGTATGCTCTATTTTCAATTGGAGTATTTGGATTTCAATTCTAGAATACTCTATCTGTTACCTAATTATTAATTTAGCGATTTGATCTCTCTAGATTACTGCCTGCTGAACTTATAAAAGCTTTATCTTCTAGTCCAATCAAAGCGAGAGTTTGAGGTTGTCCTTTGTCTCTCTCTGTTCGCGCTTGTGCTTGTGTGAGTTTGTGTGCGTGCTTGTCTGTGTGTGTGTTTGCTTGTTTGCATGTCTTATTTGTCCTCATCTTGAGCACACACCCGTGCCGGGAGTGTGAAGGGGCACGCCTTTTTTTGTCAGTTGCTTGAGGCCTAATTCTCATTTTCATCTTCTTAAGAGTTCCTCGCCTATGAATGATGAGCGGTTGATTAGCGACCTTAACAGTGAGGAAAAGCACTATTCCCGTTATATTACTTATTGTACGATTCAACAATTAATTTTACTTCCTTACCAAAAAAAACAATTAATTTTACTTCTTGCATCGTCATTATCGTCTTCATCATAATTTTCTGAGATTTTTTTTGCTAACAAAAGAAAGCAACATCAAATCTTCAATTGATTAACACCTTTGACGGACCATCAACTAACAGATTATTCAGAAGGGGATTATCATTTGTTGGCAAGGATTATTCGTGCCATTCCTTGTGGGATAAGTACATTGAATTCGAACTATCCCAGCAACAATGGAGCTCTCTCGCTCACATATATGTGCAGACTTTGAGATTTCCTACCAAAAAGTTACAACATTACTATGACAGGTATGTCTCTGAGCTTCGGCCTTGCAAATAGATTTTATACAAAAGGAGCGATATGATGTTAATTTTAGGCTTTTTTTAGGTGACCTATTATCTCTTCCATTTTGTGTCAAGGTGTCTTGTCTCTAAGCCTTCTTGATTTAGTCTTTGTTGAAAAAACATTTGCTAGTAATGCACGGTTCATTCTAATCCATAGTCTGACAGCAAACACGGCATATTGGTACCTTATTTCTTAATTTTTGGTGAATAAGAAGCCTAATTTGTGAGAGTTTGAACTGTGAAGTCTAGGTAAAGCACCTATTCTACACGGTAATGGGAAAGTATCTAACTTGTAACAAGTGATAATGCTTACCTGGAACCCTCTGTGTTGTATATATGGCCAATAATCATATATTTGGCAATAGATTGCAAGTTGCAGCAATTTCTTTCAGATTCCAATATACATGATTGAACAGGAGGTTTGAATCCTAGCTCTTCATGCTTTGCTTACTGCAAATGACGTGCTGCATCTTTTGGGGACACAGGTCACCATTGGTAATTTTATTGATATGAACACACAGCTTGATTACATAACAGCCAAGTCAGAGAATACATAAGTTGTATTTGTGGCCATAATTTGTAGATTTGGCCATAGATAGCTAGTTGTAGCAACTTCTTTTGGATTGCAATATATGTTGAACAGGACGTTTAAATCCTAGCTAATGCTTTGCTTAGTGGAAGTCACATCCTTGCTGAAACTTTTAGGAACTCAAGTCAAGACGATGAGCATAATTGATATGAACACAAAGCTATATTACATAACAGCCAAATCTGAGCATGTGAATTTCCGGCCATTTTTCTAAGCACCTAATGAACCTTCATCTAAACGATAAACACCTGATGTAGAGCTCTGAAATGATCTTTGACCTTTTCTCAGGGAGAAAAATACCACCTCTTTTGGATTGATTATAAGAGGATACTAAATCATTACTTGCCTGCCTTATTACGTTCATAAATAATAACTAAAGGATAATTGAGTGACTGCAAACAAATGAAAACTTTGATCTGCATGTTCATGTTTGATACTGTTGATTCCGTGTTTGGTAAGATCAAGGCATGATTCAATGGAAAGTCATGACTTATACTTCAATTACTGATATCTTGATATCTACATCTACATAAGTATCTGCATGTCCTTTCTTTTAAAATGGTTCGTCTACGCGTGTTCCTTAAAGATGACAAGACACTCCAATTCCAATGGTAGCTCTCTCATAAGGATTGGCATAACTTAATAAGTTGCATGTCTCACCAGGTCACCTCCTTTTTGGAAGTGGCGATTCGTAGTTGATTGTGTGTGCCATTTAGTGTGTTATGGCATTGTCTATGTGTTGTCGCGAAAAAGAAAAAAAGAAAACTTTTCACATGAACCTACTCTACTTTTGGATATATATTTTGTTCTATGTTGTTAA
Organism: Syzygium aromaticum; assembly: GCA_024500025.1. Lineage (NCBI taxonomy): Eukaryota > Viridiplantae > Streptophyta > Magnoliopsida > Myrtales > Myrtaceae > Syzygium > Syzygium aromaticum. The sequence goes on along the minus strand of CM044888.1, from coordinate 8,991,958 downwards.
CTTCCTCTATCTCTCTTTCTTCTTTCGCTTTTTCAGGTTTAAGAAGTTAGTTACCATTTGTAAAAAGGAGATAGTAAGCACAAGTCAGCCTGACTTGGAATTCAACCGTGAAAAAGAGATCCAGGGTAAAGTGCAAACATTTTATAAAGATGAGGAAATTGCCAGTGTTGTTGGAAATTTGTTGGGTTCATCCAATGGCCTGGATAGGTCAAGAGCACTTCACAAGTACATGAAAATAGGAGAAAAGATTTACAAGGAGTCACACCAAATGGATGAACAGATTTGTGGCTTTGAATCATGCATTCGGAGATCTTATTTCCATATGAAGCCACTTGATGACAATCAGGTGGAAAATTGGCATAAATATTTGGATTTTGTTGAGAAGCAAGAGGATTTTGATTGGGTAATACTGGTTTGAGTGCTCTCTTCCTGTTCCAACTGTGAACTTTTGGTCCCCGTTGTTTCTTATGCTGGTGGATTGATAATTTGTAGGTGGTTAAACTTTATGAGAGGTGTCTGATTCCTGCTGCAAACTATCCTGAATTTTGGATGCGTTATGTGCATTTTGTGGAAACCAAAGGAGGAAGAGAGCTGGCTAACTCTGCATTGGACAGGGCAGTAGGCATTTTTCTCAAGGTAAGCTTGTCCATTACTTAGATTAGATTTTCAAAAAATGCTGCAGTGACGTTGTTTTATGAATCGTTAGTTATTAATTTCTTTGCTATCCTATTTTCTCTGAAGGGTTACAGACGTGGTGCTATCTTTTCACACTTTTCCTTTTTTCTGGATAAGATAAAAAGGAGAGGAAATTGTTCAGTATATCAGGGGTATACAAGCACTGGAAAAAGTGACTAACATGACAAACTCTATTCTTAGAAAAGCATGCATTAAGATGCTTAAAAATGCAAGTTTGGTTGACTACCGTTAACCATTAATAACATGCTCCCAAGATTTGAGGTTTATAGTATGCATGGAGATGCTTAAAACTGCAAGTTTTATTGAATATGGTTTATGGTTAATAATGCTAGGCCCCCAAAATTTAATGTTTGTCTTAGATTGCCCTCCCCCTTTCCCTGCTGTTTAATTTTTTCCACCGTACTTTCAAAATGTGAGGAACTCTTTTCAGTTAAGATGAAATTGTTACTGATGATTGCAAATTTGTTTGTAATTTTGTTATATGACAATGCATAACTCAATCTCACCTATTTCAAAATATCACTGTTTATGCTTTTGGGACTCGAATAGCTGATTTGTTGTTTAGTTTTGATTCTGACGACATTTTTGTTCATGAATTCCAGTGAATTGCCTAATCTAGTGTGGGCAATGAGAATATCAATTTACAGATCAGTAAACAGAGGGGAATGACTTTGGGATCTGTTGACAAATGCTTGGCAGATTCCTGTTGGCAATGGAAATTTGGAGTTGTCTGAATATTTTACAAAGACCAAAGTGTAAACTAAAAAAAACAGAAGCTATATCGGTGGCAGAGTGAGACAAACACTTAATTTTTGGGGAGAAAAGTTTGGTTAACCCTAACATTGATGACTTCATTTAGTTGGATGAATTATTTGGTTTTGCATGAGAGCTTCTTTGTTCTGGAGAATGGAAAATGCAACTAACTAATCAGGCTATTAAGATGTATTTTTGAATCGCCGGAATGTATGACTATGACCATTAATTTGTGGCTAGTGTATAAGTGGATGTTTTCTTGCTGCAACATGGCAAATAGAATGACATGAATTTTAAAGGGAAAGTGGATTTGGGATGAAATAAGGACGCAATTATTTGGGCTATCAGTTTTGATAATGAATGATTCTGTGTAGTTTGGCTGCTTAACCTATGTTTGGGAGGAGTCAGGAAGGAAAATTTGAATAGCAAATATCTAGAATTTTAGATTGTATTGCCTCTCCCTTCTCATAGTAGTTCAAAATTTCCCCCTTTTTCCACTGAAACTTTCAATCCCCAATTTTCACTCTTTGCCACAACATAGCCTAAAATTCTGTTAGAAGATAACAAGGTAGTGCTGTTTTATGGCGTGCAAAGTTGGCTGATGGAGCATGTGTGCACAAAAGAGTGTGGTGGGGGAAAATTGCTTCCTTGGTCATGTAGGCAAATAAGAGAAGGTAGGATTAGAAATAATTGTGTTCAAGGATCAGTTGGCATCGGTCTCTATTGAGAATAAGGTGAAGGAGACTCGATTAGGTGGCTTGCTGAATAGTGGTCTCCTATGCTCCACTGTCAAGATGGAACTTTGATGGAAATGCAAGGTAAATGGGGACAAGGGAAGATTGAAAGGATGTCGCAAACGACTGGAAAAATTGATTGTGAATATTAGGAGCTTTTTAAAGATTTGATTAAAAAAAAGAGTGGTGGCATATGATAAAACCATGTAACCGGCTTTACTTGAAGCAATAAAGCTTGAGTGAGGTGGCAGTGGTGACTGTTCCTGTAGTCAATAGAGTTTTCCAAGGAGTGGTGAAATTTTTCCTGATGGTTCTGTAGGAAATTTTACTTGATGTGATGTCTTACTTTTCTAGGCAAAAAGGAATTTGGCGATATCATGAATTTATAATGTATCATGCAACAGACGACAAAGAAGTGCCATGTGTTCTGAACCTTGGTGTAACTATGACTTAGTTAATTGAGTCAAGTAGTTAAAACAGGAGAGTAAATTCCTTCTTTGACTGTTAAGATAAGCCTGAATATAAGCTAGGGAGGATTGGGTTCGAAGGGAGCAACTAAACCAAACCCCCCCCCCCCGACGTACTGGTTTTGTTTTTTGTATTAGTCATGATGCTTAACTACACTACATTAGATCATTGTATGCTTGCTTATCTTGGTACTCAAGATGAATAAACACAAAACTCTGAATGGGATAAAAGTTCAAACTCCAGTGGCTAGCTTTTATTCTTGCTAGAGGGATGTGTTATCTTAGAATAGTGACAGCGATAACACCTCACTTGCTTTTAAATATATATGTATGGCTTTTCAAGAAGAATGTAGAGTAGGAATGACTAATCTCTCACTCTTATGCTGATTGCTTTTTCATCTTGTGTTTCGCTGAAAATTAGCGATTTCCAATTTTGACATGAAATCAGCACCAACTCCTGTACAGTGTTCGTAATATTTGCAGATTTTACCCTAGAATTTCCTGGATTTCTGAAAGCGATCAAGGTAATTTTATACATTTAAATCTTGGTTAATTGTGTTAAGAGCACCATCTAGGGATTGACTGACGTAAAGTTAGACTGGATGACCACAACCCACCTCACAAGTGCACTTACTCTATTAAACAAGCTCACTGAAAACTTTTACTTGCCCACAGACACATCAATCAATAAACGACATAGAGTAACAAAGGCCCTATATAACCCATCTTCAATTGAGTGGCTACTCAAGAGACCCATGAAAGTCGATGTTCCTCAATTCAAATGGGCGGATTCATTCGCTTGATCAATTGCTCAAGCTAATCTAATATTTTTCACCTCGTCCAAAGGTACTTATTAATTGCAATATGCCATAAAGTCAGATGGCGTTAATAAATTCAAGGATGTAGGTAAGCTTGTATTAAATATGTTTGGACCCTCTATAATATTATGTAGACAGTATGGTACATTCAGAAAGAGGGCCTGTGCATGGCGTGCAGTGCACTGATCTTTCACCAGTTAATCTTTTGACATGAGTAACTGGACTTTATGGAAACTACTTCCTCATGGTTGTGATTTTATTTTGTCTTAATGAGATTAGCTGAGACAGTGATTTATTCATTCTGCAGAGAGAGCTTATTTGCTCTGTCATATGTCCTAACAGAGAATTCCGGTGATCCATGCATACAGTGCCATGTTTAAGGAGAAAATAGGTGATGTGTTAGGTGCACGTGCTGCTCTTGTCCATATTTGCGCAGAGCTGGATACCGACTTTGTGGAAGATGCCATCATGAAAGCAAACATGGAGAAACGCTGGGTAGGTGACCAAATCAATTGGCACAACCGACTTTGTTATTTCACGGATAATAGTTGGGTCACTCCTAATCTTTTTTCTTCATTAACAGGGAAACCTTGTGACTGCATCGAATATATACAAAGAAGCGCTAGACAAGGCCATATTGAATGAAAAATATCATTCTCTGCCCACTCTATATCTGCATTATTTGCAGCATTTGTATTTGGTATGATTGCATTAAAACTTGAAGTTTCGATGAACAATATTGCTGTCCTATCCACGCCACTTTATAGTGCTTATGTAACGCTGGACATTTGCATGTGCCATTTCATGATGTTATCAATGCTTTGCAAGTTCAAAATCAGTATATTGTTTTTGACAAATGCTTGTCTTCTTTGTTTCCCCATATTTACAGACAACTGGCAGTGCACATGCAGCCATTGATGTCCTGGTAGATGCTATTAAACATTTGCCGCATTGCAAACTGCTCTATGAGGTATTTCATCCCTCATCAATCTAATCAAGTTCCCTGCTTATGTACCCTTTTATCCTCAAATATATGTACTCGAGTCACATCTGTGGATTGTTTTGTGTTTGAAAATAGTTTGGAAGGTCCAATGACATTCCTTGTTGCTCTATTTTAACTTTATGTTTTTCAATGGGGTGATATCTCTATTTGCCTCTGTTTAGATTTTCTCATAAGAGCTTTCACATGTGATGGAGTGACTGAGTGCAAAGAAGGCTTTATAATGTGCTCGAAACCCCAGGGTGGCAACTTATTGCCAAATGCTCTGTGTGATGGCAATCATAGGTCTTGGTTTCCTTTTGACATTACTGACATAACATGAGCCTAGAAATCCACTGAACCACTTCCCAATGGTTTAATGTCAGGGTCATGCTACTATAGCATCGTGTTCTTTAGCAATACCATTGTAAGTTTTTTGGTATACTGCGCGTATGTGATTTGGAGCTCCTATTAATGACACATACATTCTCTTGTCATTTCCAATTGAACAATCCATTAACCCAACTGAGTGAGGATTATAAGTGGATTATTGCTATCAGTATTATTAATATTGTTATTATTTTGTACTGGAGACTGGGAGGAACTGGTCACTACATCTTTTATATTGGTTTTTGTTTTTTGGTTGAGGGGGGGGGGGGGGGGTTGATGTGCATTCTAAAGAAAAGAAAAGAACTGTAGGCCCTCCAAGATAGAATACTCAGCAGAAACGGAAGAAAGGAAAGAGGAAGGGGATAAGCGTAAACACTGATGAAAGACTTGGCATATTGATTGGTAAGCTGCTATTAGTCAAATTTGGTGTGGCTGTTGTTTGCCCTGGCTGTCAAGAGCATGATTTTGGCCCTTGATGGCAACAGCCACTGGTAGAAATCCGCATTTGTGGCAAAAAAGATACTCAGGAGTTCCAAGTTCGGAGATTGAACTTGGTGTCAGCTGTCATATCTCAACTCTTAGCTGTGACGGTGAAGCCACCAGTTGGCAAAGTTTTTTTTTTGGTGCTGTCACATAAAATATAGCAAACTCTATTGCTGTAAACAGTTATCAGAATTTTTCCATGAATAAAGATTGGTATTGCCATTACTATATGATCACTTTTGATGAACTCAGCTCAAATCACTTGTTATCACTGATTGTTGTTGATCACTCTGAATCCAGGAATTGATAAGATTTGTGATGAGCCATGAAGGGATGGAACATATAAATGTCGTCGAGACTGTTATAGCCAATGCGTTGTATTTGCAATCTAGTGAATCTCAAGTTTTGGACTCAAAAGATGGGGAGGACATATCAAACCTATACCTAAAGGTAAAATTCTATCTGAGTCATGCTTAGCGGTCATTTAAGACCCAAGTAGGACTTTTATGGGTTTTTGTTTGGTGGAAGGGCCTTTGCATGTGCTCTTTTCATAGTATTGTCTTATCGTTTGGTCAATAAAGTATTCTTCAATTACAGTGCAGGCATATTTTCTGGAATTTATTTGTTCTCTTTCTATGGTTTGATCAATTCTTCTGATACTCTTTTAGAAACCCAATGTTACCTCATATAGTCATATGTCCTTGTATGGAATTAACATACACAAGCAATCTGACAGGCTTTTTACTAACTTGCTTGAGATGATTTTTGGTGGCAGTATGTTGATCAATGTGGAACCATTTATGATGTAATGAGGGCATGGAATTGGCATGTAAGAAAGTTTCCTCGTTCTTTGAGGGCAAGTGTATATTCCAAACCAACTACTAGTACCACCATAAAATCTTTCAAGATTGTCACAGAAGAGAAACGAAGATCATGTGCGATTGAGCCCAATGAACCATTGGAAGATAACTCTTGTAAAATCCCATTAAAGCATTCCGTTCAGGAGGAGGGATCTTCAGTGCGAGGAGGAGGTGATCCATCGCCTGAGCAGGTTAATCCGGGGGAAAGATCCAATAGTTTACCAATGCCAACTCATGAGGTTCAGAATGGCAGTGCTGCAATACATGAGCAAAACTCTGCAGCATCTGATGATGGTGAAAGTCAGAGAGCTAAAAATGCTTTACAGCAATCCAGAGATAATTCTCTCGACAGGTCAGATGTGGATATAGTTGGTGATGAAGCTGCTAAGGAAGCTGAGTCGGTTCAATCTGATTTAACATGCTCCAAGGACAATAACCAATCAGGGCATGACATAACCAATAACGAGTCGATGCCACTTTTGCTTGAAACACTTTCTTTGCATCCTCAAGAGGATAGAACTTCTGGATCAATCAATAATTTCTCTCATGATGATGAAACTTCTGATGAGCCCCGGGTCACAAATGAAATCTTGCTTGTTGGTGGTTCTCGAGAAACCAGCCTGTCAAACGAGAGTGTGCCAGGCAGTGGTTACAAGAGTTACCAGGATCCAAAGAGGTTCAGTCCATATGGCAGTCAAGGTTGTGATGGTGCTGATTCTCAAGGGCAAACAAATAATGCGTCGTATACAGGAAGCCATCAAGATCATTATTCATCAGGGTCACTTCCGAACCAGCCTGAGCCTGCCAATAGGGGTCAAAGCTGGTATCGTGACAGAGTTTGCAGGGATTCCAGATTTGGATCCCGTGGGCATTTGCGGAAGAAATCACAACATCAACACGAGTCTTCTCAGTCAAGTCATGGACGAGGTAAAATGGGAGGTCAACTACATCAGCAAGGAATTGTGGCAAAGAACCCATTTCATGCTGCAACTCAGGGTAATCCAATGTCATCTCATGCATGGCCTATGCAAAATGTGCGGCCACAGAATTTCGCTCATGGACCTCCGTCTCAGTTGCCTGTACAATCTGGAATGTACCCCCAAGCTCAGATGTTCCAGTACCCTCCGCAAAATACTGAGCAATACGGGCAAATGCAGAATACCTATAATCAGATGTGGCAATATTATTACTACCAGCAACAACAATTTATGCAACAGCAGCAGCAACCTCAGCAGCAACAGTCCCAACATCAACAACTTCCACAGCAACCATATCAGCAGCAACAGGTACTTTATCATCCACAGCAGCAGTGGCAACAGCAACTGCAACTGAATCAACAATACCAGCAGCTGCAGGTCCAGCAGCTACTTCCACATCAACAGTCCAATGACAACCAACAACTGCAGCAGCAAGAGCAGCCATCGCCATTGCAGCAACCATTACCTCTGAAACCCGACGCACTGAATGAACAGCAAGCAGAACATCAAAATCAGGAGTCAGAGATGCCATGGGCACAGCAACAGAAGATACAGCAGGGGGCAGAAGTTGAAGAAGAGAAAGGAGAGGGAGTACGCGAGGCAGTGGACTCTGCATCAGAGAATTAGATAGGTAACAATGAAAATGTCGTTCCAATTGATTATTGGTGGTTTTTGTTCAGAGGGTTCAGGGTAAAAGTTAACCTGTCAATGGGTGCTCATTGAAAGTAGAATCACGTTGCAATAATCTAACTGTGCTCCACATATCAGTGTCTATTTTGAATGGGATCAGAGCTACAGAACGTACACAGAAGTGAATGCATGTCATGCATTTCCCGAAAGAATGAATAAATTGCTTTATGAATCATCTGCCTGTTCGAGTTTGTTTCCTTAACAATATCCATGCAAAGCATCTATCATTTCGGGGCAAGGAAACTTCCAAACTAGACTTGCATATAGAAAGGAGAATCTTTTGTTTTGAGGACGAAACCTCGAGCAACTGACTATGGAGGTTTTGCAGAGGCAGGTGACCACTGTTTTGATAACGGATCTTGTATAACATGGCGCGGCTGCATTTCAGACAGTGCATATGTTGGCTTCATGGTGTAACTGCTGCTGCTGCACAAGTGAGAGACCTTGCAGAGTGGCTGCACGGCTCATCATGGTGTAGGGGGATACAGGGGGACGGGTTTGGATGTCCGGACATAACATATGCAATGTAAAGTGGCACTTGATTATGAAACATATAATGGTTCGATGTGGATGGCAGGACTTCCTGTTGGTCGAACGTGTTCGGTTACCAATATGGTAGTTCTTCTGTTCAATTATAGACTGAACTTGCAAAGCCACTCGTACATCCCACTTCGTTTTGTCCCACCTTTTCATTCGATGTCTGTACCTCGTATCTCTCTTGCTTCTGCTGCCCTGTTTCTCATCTGCTGTTTCTTCAAGCATTCTGCGGCAGACATCAGCTGTTGACGGGAACGTGCTTTATTAGATAATGAAGATCTTACTTTCAATTCTTACTGTCCGTCGCTGTTTGCCATTTGTCTTTTTCCGGAGATCGATTCTTTGTAGTGGAGCCTTTTTCCACTGTCTTTGATTCAGGCAACAGTCTCCTCTATCTCTTCATCGTCTACCTTCGTGTTCTTCATCGTGAAAAATAGGAATAGGTGCCCAAGTACATCATGCTGTGCAAAAAAAAGCTGCAATAGCCTTCAAATTGGACTCTCAATTGAATTTTGTGTCTTGAGTGTTCTGGGATGTCTCAATGGTTTGCAATTTTGCATTGCATCTTGCTAAAAACAAAAAATAAACAATCGGAGATTGACTCCATCATCTATCACCATAAGATTTCTTATCATGTAATCAGCCCCCAGAACTTTCCAGATTTAGCAGACCAGCCCCCTAGCTTTGTGGAATTTCTAATTTGCCCGTGAAGTATCTAAACTATTTAACTTTATCGAATTTTATTTCCTTGAATTAATCTAACTTAATAAGTCGCTAATTTACACTTTAAACATAAAACGAGGCTGTCCAGAGAGCCATTTTACTTTGTAAGTTTTACAAAATTGCCCCTAGACATGTCAAGAATTTTCTAAAATGCTACTCCTTGGCTTAGTTTTACCATTTTCACATTTTTCCTATCTAAGTGCAATGAAATCTTTTTAGCAATCATTCCAACATATTATAGACACGCCGCAAAATTTTCAAATCAAGCCAAGAGATCACAATACCTCAATAAAAAAAGATGGAAGTTAATCCATGAAGTGCTCAGAAACTTATCCTAAAAAAGAAGCCTAATTAGTAAAAATCAAACAACCAAGTTTAAGAGTGCCGAATAATCAATCCAGCTCTTCCCCCTAGAGCTTTCACTTACTTTTAATGGAAGAACTTGAACTGATCAGAGCTTTAAGCCCATAAAATTTATCTTTCAAAATGCAACTTAGGGTTCATTTGTTTAAAGGAAAACTCCGGAAAATTGTTTTTTGACTATACAGTATTTGGACGATGGAAAACTAACCGATCTACGAAAAATGTTTTCCATGGAATTTACAAGAAATTTAGATTGGGGGAAAACAACTTTCTCTTCTGGTAAGAAGAAAATCACTTTTCCTAAACCACTAAACAAATGAAAATTAGCTATCTTCCTTGAAAATGATTTCCATGGAAAATGTTTTATCATAAATTTTTTGGTAAAACAAATAAACCTTTAAACTTTATTTATTTCGCGGAAAATGAATGAATTTCATCGTCCACAAAAATATTGTAACATAAATTAATATCGATAATGAAAGTATTTTTCATCGATTAATTATATTAAGCAATACAAGCAATTATCTTTTAGATAATGTTTTCTATCTCATACATTTTTCGCGAAATAAACCAAGCTTTAGTTTGATAAAAATGACAACATGATAGTTTTACCTTGTAAAGCACTTGATAAGGTAATAACAAAGTTTAGAAAAGATGTGTGCGTAAACGGAGGTGGTGCTCGGCCCAGTGAAGAAAACATGAGAACGAATTCCTTCTCATTTTACACCTTTAAAGGACAATTAAACCACGGCAAAGCAAACATGTTATGAATGATGTCATCTAGAAGTTCAAATCTATACTGAAATATTTTGAATGGTCGATAAATTCAATTGAAAATATCTATTTCCCTACATTATTCATTCGACAATTGATGCAAAGAATCTGAAGAATGTCAAAATCACTTGTGTAACTGCTTGCTTAAGCTATTAACGAATAGCGCATTATAATGACATATATATAAATCGAGACTAGAGGTATCGAACCGACCAGGAGTAAATTACTCATCGAAAAAAAAATCGTGGGTATTGATAATGTCAGATAACTTTGCCAAAATGCAGTGACCTTGAGGTAGATCTGAACTCAGATTTTTCGCGAACACAACAGCAAGAAAATCACGTGAAGAAAGAAAGAATTGGCGACGGGCTTGATCTAAATTGTCAGAGGAGTTGGTAATGCAAAACGGGAACAAAGTAGAGAACAATCTGCCATGAAATCCAAGTCGCTAATACATGAAATGAGACACATTTTCTACGTTCTTTTCCAGCATTTTTAAAAGAAAAGCTAAGATTGTGGTCTCCTACTTTGTAGGGCATCAAGCATCCATAAATTGGTGGTCCCTTACGAAAATTGGCCAAGAAAAATCTCCCACCACTAGTTTGCACTAGTTAGAAAACAAAAACTTTCTCGAGGCAGATATTTCACAGGAAAAATCTTTGATTTGCCCCAAGAGGAAAAGCACTCTAGCAAGTCGAAGCTTAGGAAGTACATGGAATGATTCTAATTTGATTAGAAGATTTATTGAGGGAAAGTATAAATTAATGTATAGACCGGTTATTTAGACAAATATATAACATACATATCGGTCTATCTTATGGAAAATAATGATCATCCTTTAACATCACGTACTGCTATTGAAATTTCTTTTTATAATCCTGAGACATGAGCGTGCATAAAACACTTAGCAAGCCCTCTAAATCAATCAAGTGTATACCTTTTGGCCTGTCAGGTGGCCCTGACCCAAAGTAATTTGTATATAGTTGATGAGACTTGAATAGCTAACTTCTAATTCATAAGTTGTAAATCCTCATTACTTCAACCAGACAACTCAAGAGATGATATATATATATATATATATATATATATATATATATATATATATATATATATATATATATATATATATATATATATATATATATATTGATTTAGGAGTATAAGCATAGATGCCCTACATGTTAATATTACTTTCGACATCGATGTTTAATTACAATAAATTCATGTTTCAATGAGTCTAGGAGGGATCATACAGATAATATCATCTTGTAACATTATTTATTTCTTCCGAGACTGATGATTCCATAATCACGTTTGTCGGATTTTGTTGTTAGGGCAATCATACCTTTTGTTATGTTCCATGATCATTGATTGTTTCTTCATGCGAGACGAAGATGAAATTTCTCTTGGGATGTGTTTGCTTGAGTTTTTCTAGACTTTCACAAGTTTGGTTTATAGAAAATGGTTAGTCAACAGAAAACTATTCACTAGTAAAAAATACATGCATGCTTAAAGTTAGAAAAATGAATATCTTAACCTGAAATGGGAAAACATTTTCTTGAAAAATGATTTACGAAAAACATTTTCCTTTATCATGAAATTTTTTCTCCAAAATAAACATATCCTTAGTTTATATACCAGCTCTAAACAAGCTTACATGTATAGTTTATTAGAGCATGTACTTGTAGAATTTAAATCATTAATTTTTCATAATATAGACTGATAAATATTTCATATATTCATTCAAATAATCTGTCTACAAATTAATCGACATCGACCCTCCTAAAGTTTCTCATCAAATTGGAATCATCCATGTACTAACCAAGCTTCAATTAGCTAGAGTTTTTTTTTTTCTTAGTGCAAATCAAATAAATTCCATATGAAATATCTGCCTCGAGTGAGCTTTGCTTTTAAGGAATACTGAAAATTAGTGGTGGAAGTTATTTTGTGGCCAAACTTTTCGGAAGGGATCGCCATCTGTGCATGCTTGATGCCCCTAGCCCTACAAAAAGTAGATGACGACAGCTTTAGCTTTTCTTTTGAAAATGCCAAAAGAATGTACAAAAATGTGTCCCATCTCATGTTATTTGTGGCTGAAAGTCCATGGCAGATTGTTCTCCACTTTGTTCCCGTTTTGCAGTACAAACTTCTCTGACAATTTCAGATCGGGCCCGTCCCGAAATTCATTCTTTCTTCACGTGATTTCTTGCCATCGTGTTGGAGAAAAATCTCGAGTTTCCTCTGTGGATATTGTAAGAGCCAAGTTGGCAACTGGCGGAGGTGGACGTGACAAGTGACAAGTGACAAGGGGTGGATGTAATGGGGTTCGATTGATTGAAAATCATTTTGAGACTATAGTAACTTCAAAAAGTTTGCCCGGATGAAATTATTGAAAGAAATCAAAAAGTGACTGAACGCCTAAAAGCCAAATGCACTTTTGACTATTTTTGGGATTCTCAACTGCTTCCCTGCTCTCTTTGGACTTCAACTTCCAACAAAAAACATACTAAGGTTTCGATTAAATATAGTTATAGTGTTAATCATATAGGGCAGTATCTTTTTAAACTCAATCCATGTTCGTTTGTTTATTTGACCGTGGATCTCACATTAAGGGCCTCTAATTGATTTTCAATTTCTAATTCTCATAGCTCGTCAATCGTATCTCATTTAGGAGATGTTGGTTCAATTATTTCAAGGATTATTACCATGAAAAATCCTAAACTAGTACATTTGTGATAAATTTATATTAAATTAATTTTTTGACCACAAAAAATCTCAAACTGATATATCTGTGACAAATTTACCATCAATTAATTTTCGTTAAATATTAATGTTAAATTGCTTAGTTAAATAACACATGACAAACGACGAATGTGCCAATTTGGGATTTTACCTTCCGTTTGTCCCAAGTGTATTAATCTGTGATGTTTTTGTATTAATTCAATTTAATGAAGCGTAAATTCGTCATAAATGTACAAGTTTGAGATTTTTAGTAGTTAAAAAATTAGTTTTAGGTAAATTTGTCACAAATGTGCTAATTTGTAGTTTTTGATGATAAAAAAAATTAGTTTTAGGTAAATTTTTCATAAATATATTAGCTTGAGGTTTTTTGTGATATTAACCCTTTTTTCAAATGCCATTGTGCCAAAGTTAAGGTGTTTAGCAATCAAATCCTAAAGACTTTTTGAACCAAAGTTCAATTGTGTAAATGTTTAAAGCCCAACGCAACTTGAGATCAACATTGGCTTCCAGTATTCCGAAAATGCTACCTTAAGGGTTTAATAAAATGTTCTTCTTCCAATCTTACCATTATTCATATTTTTGTAATTATGTATTGCCCACGTAGTTACTCTTCATTATCTTTCTCCCTCTCACATGCATTTTTCGTCGCTTTAGATATGTGGTTGGTCGCACAGGAGTTGGAGGGACGTCGGTATGGGGTTGTTGGGGTTCATGTGACATTGGTGTCACCTTGCCTGGGGTAACGCTACCTCGGCAGCCCTCGCCTAGGGTCACACTAAAACCCAAAAGTGGGCTAGATTTGGGGGTGATTGAGGTTGGGAGGCCTCATCATCGCCTCATCTAAGGTTGTGCGATCTCAACGACGAGATGTTAATGGAGTTTCTTGCTTTGCTTAAGCAATCGAGGGTTGCCAATTGCCATTTTTGGTTCTTTTTATTTAATAAAATTACTAAAATCCTTTATAAGTGTTATGCAATATTTTGTGAAAACCTTTTAGTCTAAAAGTCCTTTACATTTATGCACAAACTTTGGGCAAATACTCTCCCCAGCGCACCTGAGTATCTATTGTTCATATAAGAAAAGGGGTTTTAACGTGGATATCTCGTGTAATAAATTTATGTGAAATTGGAAACTCAATAATTAGATAATTTTTTTCTAAAAAAAAAATTAAACTTTAGGAAAAATTTTCTTACCAAAAAAAAAAAACTTTAGGAAAAATTACATAAATGGTCGTTGTACTATTGCGCACTTCAGTTTTAGTCGTGTGTCAGACTTGGTCTTTGAACTAACCTCTGGTAATGATTTCAAGCTGAAGTCCCGAAAACTGTCCTAATATCAACGGAAAATACTGAGCAAGCGCCGGAGGCGAACACGTGTCTGCGACTTGGAAATAAAAAACCGAGGAGAAAAAAAAATTAAAAAATGGTCCCCATGCCATTGTCCATGTTCAATTTTGGTCCCCGCACTTTATTTTGGGGACCAATTTGATCCCTAAATCAAACCCTAATCCCAATATCAAGGTAAATTTTTTGTCGTTGTCAAACGGATTTTTTTTCTCAAAAACTCATCTAGGAACCAAAAATAGAAAAATGTATTTCTGGTTCAGGAACTCATTTCGGAATAGAATGGTTATCATTCGCTACCTAAGTGCCGGAGACCAATATGTGATGTCAGCATGGGTAATGATGACATACGCTGGATTTGTAAAGATTTGGTCTGGTTTTTCATAGGCTGAATCCCCCCAAAAGCAATGCCATAGTATTGACATTCAGGGTAGATTGTTACCAGGCTGTCCTTTTTTTTTTTGCGATGATCATGACATGTTGATGCAATTTGTTAATCTTTAGAGCTTAGTAAACATTCCTCATTTCCATTTAGACTGAAAATGTCAAAAATGATCGGGACGAAAGATTATTTTAGGGGCCAAATCTGTTAAAAAAGTAGAATACAGGGACCAAAATTGAACTTGGATAATAGTGCTGGGTCCATTTTTGTGATTTTCACCTCGACTATTGATTTGTTTGTTCCACACCAATGCCGCATGTTCATTTCTGGTGTACGAAAATCTACTTGAAATCGTGATCATCGGTTCGTTTAGGGACTGGATTTGTAACGAGACAAAATACAGGAATCAAAACTGATTATGGGCAATAGTGTAGGGACCATTTTTGTAATTTTCCCATGAACACCCAGGTATGTTATGAATAGTTTCACGCTTAGGGTGACCATTGTAACTTACCCAAAATGCAAAATGAAAGATAGTGGATATTATGGTCGTAGGTAGGGATGGATAAAGTAGATATGACTCTATGCTCTGGTTGACACCATTGCCTTCTCCAAACTGAACATAGTAAGATTAATAGCCATTGTCTCATGCATGCGGAAATGAAATTGATCGAGCACAAATGGAAATTGGAGGGATGGATGTGTTCTAGACCGAGAGGTTTGGCTGTGTTCTTGGAGTACTTGTTCAGGACAATGACGTGGGGGGTGGGTGTCCGATTGTGTCGTGTCGCATCGATGTGGATGCCTACAATACACGTGTCATATCGTCGGTAGAAGACGCGGTCGTGAAAATGGGAGAACTTCCAAATTTTCACGATCAATCATGCCGCTTGATTGGCGCAACCGATTAATAATGCTCGCGGTTGGTGATGTAATTCAATGCAGACCAGTTTCGATCACACGTGAATATGTACTTAACACTCCAGACGCCTTTTGTCTTCATGCACGAAGGAGATCAAATCTCTCCTTATAGGGAAAGAAAGAAGACAAAACAGCGACAATGGATAATAACATAAATACTTCATAGATTTTAATTCAATATATAATCTGGTTCTCAAACTTTTAGTTCGTTCAATATGGTTCCTGAACTTTACTCAATGTATAATACGGTTCCTGAACTTTTAATTTATTTAATGTGATCCTTGAACTTTTGATATATGTTTAATTTAGTCTCTGAATTATATAAAAATGTTCAATATTGTCCTTTCATTAATTCAAATTTAGGGACAATATTAAATATTTTTATATAGTCCATGGACTAAATTGAATATATACTATAAGTTTAGGGACCACATTGAACAATTTAAAAATTTTAGGAATGACATTTGGCTAAAGTTCATGGATCACGTTAAATAAATTAAAAGTTAAGAGATTATATTACATATTGTATCAAAGTTTATAGATCATTTGTATCATTTTTCCCACCATCAATTACAACTACTTTTTGAAAGTATTTCAATAACCAGTCTTAATTCATATGTAACTCTCGAAAAACTCATACATGCGGGGCATTTATTTGTAGTATTTGAATCATTATTTTCTCATAATATATACTAATAAGTATATTATATATTTGTTAGAATAATGTGTCCAGACATTAATACTAATATTAGGAAAAGAAATTATAAGTATCATAATTTTGGTACGGTACTTACTTGAGTGTCGTAAGTTTTTTTTTTCAATCACTTTAGTGCTACCTTGGTTAAAAATCATTTATTTAAGTGCCTCTGGTTAGGGGTGTCAATTGGTCGGGTTGGGTTGGGTTTTCATGATACCCAACCCGACCCGAAACAATGAATATTTGTGTTTAGCTTGACCTAAAATAAGATCTGAACATAATATAGCTGCATGATCGGTTTGGTTTGGGTTGATTTAGGTTCATGTTTCAGATTTTTATTATAAATTAAGGTTAAGTTATGCCTAGGGTTGTCAATGGGTCGGGTTGGGTCTAGTCTCCACGCTACCCGACTCGACCTGAATCATAAAAGATATATGGACTCTTGACCCGAACCAAACATGACCTGAAACGCAAAACTGGGTCGAGCTAGGTTGGGTTTCGAGTTTCGGGTCTTTTTGGATTCAAGTTAATATTTGACGATGTTACAATTGATTTGATAGTTGGTGCTTATTGTTTGTTTTATCTAAATTGACGCTTCCCATGTATCCCTGGTTTTCGTCGCCCTCGATTGCTTGTGAATTCGGGGATTTTGATTGCCTCTCATCTCCATTCTCACGTTTCGGTTTTTGCTTAATGAGGGTCAGGATGCTTCGAAATCACGCTTTTTATCGATTCTGTCATGGATTTGCCCGGGAATTACATTATGCTGTCCTATCATTTGCTTGAAAGTTATCGAATTTGATGCAAGTATGCATCTTTGCTTGATGAACTTATCAAGTTATCTACCAAAGACACAAATGTAGATGAAAGCTTGAAATTTTGCCGGTTGAATCATTGAGCTAGTGACACCACTTCGAGACGGACTATGGTGACTCGTGAACTCTTTGGACCGGATGATGGCGGCAGAGTAGATGAGGAGGACAGAGGCAGAGTCACCGAGGAGGATGAAGTTGACGTCGGCGGGCAATTTCATGTTTTGAAGGAGGACGGAGTTGAACGACAGTGCTACAAAGTGAAATGTGTTTCAGTTCTAAAAATAAAAAATAAAAATATATGTGTTTCGGTTCGGTTCGTGTTTTAAACACAAACTGAACCGAAACCATTGAGATACCCATTTGCTTAGCTAATACTTGAACATGAAGTTGACCCGACCCGAAAATACCCAAAGTTTCGAATCGGGTCGGATCGGTTCGGTTCGTGTTCCGGTTCGGATATATTGTTTGGTTTTGACACCGCTACCTCTGGTGACATATTTCCACAATTCGTGGTAGGTGATTTTTTTCATTAAATTTTTAAGTTTGATGTGTGTGTGTGTGTTTTTTTTTAAATGATTCAAGTCTAAAGCGGATTATCGACAAAATGATGGAAAAAGTACCAAAAAATATTTAAACCTATTGCAGTGGTACCAATTTAATCATAAATCTTTTAATTTGACCAATTTAGTCATGATCCTTTTTACATTGGTACTAATTCAGTCCGTTAGGCTAATTTAGGCCGGAAATCATTGATATGGACATTGGCCATTTTACGTGTCATGACTAATGCTGACGTAGATGTTTTAAAATAATTTTTCAAATTTTTTTAATAATTTTTTCTTTTATTTTCCCTCTTTAATTTTTTTTTTCTTTCCTTCCTCTTCCCTTTGCCAGTCTCCATGATGATCGGTGAGGGCGAGGGCCAGGATGCTGCCGAGTCACGTTAGACAATTTATACTGAATTAATATCACATCGGATATTCATTTAGCCAGCGTGTCACGTCAGACAATTTATATTGAATTAATATCACATCAGATATTCATTTAGCCAGCGTGTCACGTCAGACAATTTATACTGAATTAATATCACATCATAAATCGCCAATAACATTCAAGTGAACAATTTTTAATCAATGTGACACTCTAGTAATTAAAAAAATAAGTTATGAAACTCAAGTGAGCGTTTTACAATAATTTATTATACTGTCCTTTTCCTCGTTGATCTATATTATCACATCTTTATATTTTTTTATCCAATAAAAATCATCAATGTACTACGTAAGCTTCAATTGGCCAGAGTTTGTTTTTACTTGGGGCAAATACAAATATATTTCCTATGAAACATCTGCCTCCAGGTAGTTTTTGTTTTTAAGAAGTTCTGAAAATTGGTGGTGGGAGATTTTTGTGGCCAATCTTTGTGAGGGACCACCACCATTTATGCATGTATGATATGCCCTACAAAGTAGAAGACGACAGCTTTAGCTTTTCTTTTAAAAATGTCAAGAAAGAATGTCAAAAATGTATCTCATTTCATGTAGTTAGTGGCTCATATTTCATGGGCAGATTGTTTTTCTACTTTGCTCCCGTTTTGCACTACAAACTTCTCTGGCAATTCACATCAAGCCCGTCCCCAATTCTTCCTTTCTTCACGTGATTTCTCGTCGTTGTGTTGGAGAAAAATCTGAGTTTAGATCTCCCTCATGGTCAATCCATATCGGCAAAGATATCTAGCATCATTCGATATTCTATAAATTTTTTAGATATGTTATTCATGGAAAAAGGCAAAAAGAAAACTCTAAATTATGCTAACTGTAACCCGTTTACCCTAAACATTTTTCTGATGACATAAAAAACCCCAAACTATGTCTATCGTGACACATTTATCCTAAATTTGTGACATAAAAAACTCCAAACTTATACTTATATAACACATTTACCCTTCGTTGAGGTTTTGTTAGATAATTTTTCAGCAAAAATATTGTTATATTTCGCTTTGTTAGTGTATGGTTCATACTCCCCTCCGACAGGAAAGCACAGGGGTCGTTGGAGGTAGCGCCTCTGTGAAGCCATATGGTTTTTGTATTCTAAACTTATATTTTATTGGTAGTTTGGATTTGGGCCCATGAATAGCTACTATTATCTCTACATATATATATTTTGCTTTCTCTTATAATTTAGAAATATAAGAAAGAGGTGCAAGGTGCTAATTATAGTGTAATCCTCTCCTGAATGTAGCCCTAATTTAAGGTAAATCAGAATAAAAACCTTGTGTCTCGATTTTCTTCTTATTTTTTTTTTATCTATTATACTCTAACTTTCAACTCACTTTTAGATTTTTGCTTTGCCTCTTCACAGAGTGTGAGAGTCAAAACCCACATATGAAACTAAACGTCTTCACCCCTAGCTTCCGAGAAGGTGGGAAATCGAACTTCCCACCTCCTCAAGAAAGAGTGACCACTAGAGTAAACCCCAGTAGTTTTTTTTCATTTCTCGCTTTTACTCTCTATTTCATTATGATTGTGCGTCGAATCCTAACACACTTATGCCATGTGGGCATATAAAGAGATTTTTAACAGTTTCCATTGACAGAATTTTAAAGAAGCGTAAATGTATTATACAAGTATAAGTTTAAAAAATGTCATAGTGAGTATAATTTAGGATTTTTGTTGACTTTTGCCATATTATTTACTTTTCAATACCTTCCATCTCGATTCAAACTCATGTAATTGAAATGTACCCTAGGCTAATAGCTTAAGCAAGCGGTTTTCCACACTTGATTTTGACATTCTCTGGATTTTCGTGTAAATTATCGAATAAAGTTAGTGTAACTGAAATTTCCAATTGAATTATGAAACATTTAGAAATTCTCGTTATATCAATCAAATCTCGGAGGCGAACATGACAAGTAACAGATGATTGATGCGATGGGGTCCGATTGAAAATCATTTTCAGACTATAGTGACCTGATTTGAGATATCCCTAAAGTTACATTAACAAATCAATAGTTGAGGGGAAAATTACAAAAAAGGATCATATACTATTTTCCCTATTCAATTTTGGTCCATATATACTTTACTTTTTAACCGAATTTGTCTCCGAACTGCTTTTTTTTTTTTTGGTAAGGTCCCCGAAGTGATTTTTAGCCTTGATGTTTGTACAAATTTCAACGTTTTTTGGTCCAAATCCAAATGAAGAATGTTAACTAAGCCCTAAAGATTAACATATAGCATCAGCCTGTTATAATTTCTACAATATAAAATAATAATTTTATAGTCTATTAACAGGTTTCCCTTAATACTTAATACTTGAGTATTGCTTTTTGGGGCATTCTGCTAATATATGATCTGAACAAATTTTTACCACAAACTTCACGCTTAGGTCATAAATTTTCCATTTATTTTTTTCAAACGCCGGCATCACATATTGGTCTCCAACATTTAGTGAATTTTTATGCATTTTGGTTGGAAATGCAAAATTTACCGATATCGGGATTAAAGATCAATTCAGGGGTCAAATGGATCACAAAATAAAATTCAGGGACCAAAAATTGGACATGTACAGTAACATGAGAACCATTTTAAAAAAGCTTCGTCAGTTTTTTATTTCCACCTGGAGGCCACATGTTCTCCTCCGATGCTTGGTCCAGCGTTTTCTATCGCCGTTGGGATGGTAAACAGACTCGTCCTGAAATCGTGACCAAAGATTAGTTTAGGGACCAATTCTGACCCGGGATAAAGTATGGGGACCAATGCTGAATATGCGCAATGGTACGTCGACCATTTTTTGTAATTCCCCCAAAGCTAATATTAGCTTTCCTTTTTTTATGAAACAATTATTTTAGTATTGAGTTTCCAATTTCATTAATTATTTTTATTTTTTTCCCGGGCCATCCAAGATAAAACTTTGAACAATAGATGCTCAACGATAAACGATTGATGAGCTGCGAGAATTAGAAACTACATATTGATTAGCGGCCCATAATGTGAGATCTGCACTCGAATAAACAAGTTCTTTCTTTTGGTGATTGATTGAATTCAAGAAGATAGTGTCTATATGGTTAACTCTATAATTATTTTGTAGTCGAAACCTTTGCCTTAGGTTTATTGACTAACAATAATAGACCAAAATGACGAATTAAATCAAGCCTCAATACTTTTGTTGGAAGTTGAAGGCCAAAAAGAGTGGAGGAGGTGTTGGGAGTCCCTTAGTGAAAATGTCTGCTAGTTAATCTGTTGTAAACACTTAGCAAACACATAGATCGCCAGAAGCAATCGGCTCTCAAATAAATTGAAAATCCAATTCAATGTATTTGATGCAAGCATAAAACATGGGTTTGAGAGCAAGATAGATTGTCACAACAAATGGTAAGAGGATTAAAAAGGGGGATACTGAGCTCACAAAGTAAAAGACGAATCCAAATAGTTTCAGCAACCTAATGAGTGAGTGACAACACAATACTTAGTCTCTTTATTAGAATGGGTTACATTGGGTTGCTTCTAGGCACTCCATGAAACAAGATTGGCACCTAGAAAAACACAAAGACCTAGGGTGGGCCGTCTAGTATTGGAACATCCAGCCTAATTTGCATTCACATAAGCAGTCAATGAAGTAGGAGAACACAACTCAATAAGCAATTTGTGAGAGGAAGTGTCAGCTAAATACCAGTATATATGCTTTATGACCTATAGATGAGGTAATCTAAGTTGATGTATGAATTGACTAGCCAAGTTCATAGCAAACTAATATTGAATCTGGTCATGGATATATATTGTAGAGCGCCAACCATCTATAGATATAAAGTCAGAAAAAGTGAGAAGATCACCATCATTAACAGTTAACAAAGTCTACAAGGCCAAGAGAGTAGATACAGTCTTGACCTTAACAAGGTCAAACTTATGCAAAATGTCATCAACATACATGACTTAAGATAAAAGCGTACCGTTAGAGCGGTGATGAGTCTCAATGCCAAGGAAATAGTGAAGTGGTCTAAGATTCTTCATAATAAAGATCTTAATAATTGAAGAGTATATCACTAGTGACAAGGATATCATCACCATATGACAGAAGATATTGATGGCCTCAAGAAGAAGCATAGACAAACATCGAATGATCGGTCTTACTCACCATGAAACCTAAATATAATAAAAAGTTGTTGAAGCGATAAAACCTTACATGTGGAGTTTGTTTTAAACCATAAATGGCCTTCGGAGACGGCACACATGATTTGGGAACTTAGAATGAGAGAAATCGAGAGGTTAGCGCATGCAAACGTTCTCACAAGAATGCCATGCAAGAAGGCATTCTTAAAGTCAAGTTGACATATGACCCATCCCCGATGAAATCGCAATAGAGAGAACAACCTAAATTATAATAGGTTTCGACCGGGCTATCTCGTCATAATGTAATCTGGCTTGTTGCTTAAATCCTTATGCAACAAGGCGAGCTTTGAAGCATTCAATAGTTTCATTGGATTTTTCCTTGACCTTAAAAACTCATTTATAACCAGCTAAATTCTTAAAAGAATCAAGTAGTACAAGATCTCACATGTGATTAGTGGTCAACGCATTAAATTCATTCTTGTACAACGTTTATGAGAATATAAAAGTTCCGGCAGCTCTTTTCACGGGTGAAATCGCGGAGAAATGGTATCGAGAAGTCTCAGCGTGCGAAGTAATTTTCCCGAAATCGAAGTTCCTAACCAAACTCTTCATGTTTTCCAAGAAGGAAAGCAAAAGAAAGAAAAACCATTTTTGTCACTATGTTTGTCCCCCTGGTGTTCCCGCGAGAGGCAAGCACTGGTAGGCACATTTGGCAACGTTTTGCTGCAACTAGAATTGGCAAATTTGGCCAATGTCAAGAAATGTGGCCCAGGTTGCGCGATGAAGAGGGAGACAGCGAGAGCAGGCGATTGAAATCCATTCCACCCACACACACACACACACACACACACTCGCCTCTTCACTTGTCCAATCACAATCGAGGAGAACAGATCGTACTGGGGACAACATTCGATTAGAAGCCACTAGTTCATGTGTTCCTCAAAGCTACACACGGAGGAAAGAGGGGAGGAGACAGACCCACCTGCGCGAGAGGATGAAAAAGACGCATGGAAGCTGCAGCGGGAATCAAGAAGTGGAACCAACAAGGACAATGATGATAATGAACCAACTGTTGCAACTCCCGCCCCTGCTCCTCCAAAACCCGCCATGCCCACAAGAATCCCACTCAAATATCCACCAACTCGTTAGTATATCGAGATGGCACTGCGAGGAGACCAGAAGAAGCACAACGTCACGACCCTGGTTTCATCTGCTGGAAGCGACACGATGAGACAGAGCAACAGCAGGGACAAAGCGATTGCTCACTACAATGCAGATGCCGTGCTTATGGCTGAGTTTGAGCAGTCTAGCGTTTCTGGTAAGTCCTTCGATTACACCAAGTTGGTCATGGGCGTTCCTCAGTTTGCGCCCGAGGAGAAAATCACCGCCTACTTGTCAAGAATCCAAAGGGGTGGCCTCACTCAGCCCTTTGGTTGTATGCTTGCCGTCGAAGAACCGGGTTTTAGGATCATCGGTTACAGCGAGAATTGCTTTGACTTGCTGGGGATTAGGCTTGAGAGTGAGTTTTTGGGGTCAAGATCAGAGAAGGGTCTGATTGGGGTCGATGCAAGAACCCTTTTTACCCCTTCTTCAGGTGCCTCGCTGGCGAAAGCGGCAGCTTCGAGGGAGATTTCGCTGTTGAACCCGGTTTGGGTTTATTCTCGGGGCACCCAGAAACCGTATTATGCTATACTTCATAGGATTGATGTGGGGATTGTGATAGATTTGGAGCCTGCGAGGTCTGGCGATCCTGCGATGTCTCTTGCCGGGGCAGTGCAGTCTCAGAAGTTAGCTGTTCGCGCGCTTTCTAGGTTGCAGTCACTTCCTGGGGGAGATACTGGCGTGCTCTGTGATACAGTTGTGGAGGATGTACAGAAGTTGACTGGATATGACAGGGTTATGGTATATAAGTTCCATGATGATGATCACGGTGAAGTCATTTCTGAAATCAGAAGGTCTGATCTAGAACCATACCTGGGATTGCATTATCCTGCAACAGATATCCCTCAAGCTGCTCGTTTTTTGTTCAAGCAAAATCGTGTTAGGATGATTTGTGATTGCAACGCAGATCCAGTAAAGGTTGTCCAAAGCGAAGAATTAAAGCAGCCTCTCTGCTTGGTTAATTCGACCATTCGATCACCTCATGGGTGTCACACACAGTACATGGCAAACATGGGTTCCGTTGCGTCATTGGTGATGGCTGTTATTGTCAACAGCGGTGATTCGATGAAACTCTGGGGTTTGGTAGTGTGCCACCATACTTCCCCACGCTACGTCCCTTTCCCACTTCGTTATGCTTGCGAGTTCCTCATGCAGGCATTTGGGATGCAGCTCCATATGGAGCTGCAATTGGCGTCACAGTTGGCAGAAAAGAAAATTCTGAGGACACAAACTTTATTATGTGACATGCTGCTGCGAGATGCCCCGCTTGGTATCATCACTCAATCACCTAGTGTAATGGATCTTGTCAAGTGTGACGGAGCTGCATTATATTATGGTGGGAATTGTTGGTTGTTGGGTGTGACTCCTAGTGAGGCACAAGTGAAGGACCTTGCTGAGTGGCTGCTTACAAATCATGGGGATTCTACAGGTCTGAGTACTGATAGTCTGGCCGATGCTGATTACCCTGGGGCGGCTTCATTGGGTGATGCTGTTTGTGGCATGGCTACCGCGAGAATAACTTCGAGGGATATATTGTTCTGGTTCAGGTCACATACAGCAAATGAAATGAAATGGGGCGGAGCTAAGCATCATCCTGAAGATAAGGATGATGGTGGAAGGATGCATCCAAGATCATCGTTTAAAGCTTTTCTTGAAGTAGTTAAGTGTAAAAGTTTGCCATGGGAAGTCTCGGAAATCAATGCAATCCACTCATTGCAGCTTATAATGAGAGACTCGTTTCTGGATATTAATGTCAGGGGTCCTAAGTCCCTGACCTCTGCAGGGCGAACTGATACCAAGATACACGAAATAGATGAACTCAGTTCGGTAGCATGTGAGATGGTTAGATTGATTGAAACTGCAACTGCTCCTATATTTGGAGTTGATTCTGCCGGTCTTATTAATGGGTGGAATGCAAAAATGGCTGAACTAACAGGGTTGCCAACTAATGAAGCTATTGGGAAGTCCCTGATTAATGAATTTATCCACGAGGACTCACGTGGAACTCTTGAAAATGTTTTATGTAGAGCTTTGCAGGGTAAATTTCTTTTCCTTTTATCCCATATCAACAGTTGCAGAAGTTATTCATCGGTCTCGTCTATCAGCTAGTTTCCTGTCTTGTGATTCTCTAGTCTCTATTTTCTGTTCAGTTCTCTTTGTAAACATTTGCAGAGAACGGGCTTGTGAAGCTACTTCCTCTTGCATCTGCATAAACTACATCATTGCTTTGAGTATGTCCTTTGTTTGTTTGTTCTACAGAGTTCACTGAGAATTGCCTCAGTCTTTCTGTTGGTTAGTTTTAATCTTCTCAGAGATTCATTTTTGTTCAACACTTAGCACCTTTATTTCTATCACTTGCAAGACACTTTGACCATGTTTTCATTTTTTAGACTTTAGGAATTAGTAGGAGTCCCATGAAGATGTTTGAATGATATGTTGTCCACACGAATGCCAATTTTTCACAGTGGGTTTCTTGGTCTCTTCTTTAATTAGGTTTGAATGCTGGTTGTGCAAATGTAATGTGATTGAAGTAGAGATTATTTCCTCCACATTGTGATGAGTGAGGCATATCAAAGAGAAGCCTCTAAAAGCAGTATTCCTTATAGTATCCACTATATTAGAGTTGTGACAATACCCTGTATTACATCAACATGTTAGTGATTTCCTTGTCTGTCATCGTTCATTTCTGTTTACAGTGCGAGTTAGATTTAGATGGAAATTGACGATTTGATTTCATACTTATAGTCTTAGTCTGATTAATGGCGTGAACCGCACTTTTACTTGATTCTATGATATCCAGGTGAGGAGGATAAAAATGTTGAGTTAAAATTCAGGGCTTTTGGTCTTCATCTGCAGAACTCAGTTGTTTATATTTTGGCAAATGCCTGCACAAGTAGAGACTACACAAGCAATGTCATTGGGGTATGTTTTGTTGGTCAAGACATCACATGTGAGAAGATGGTGATGGATAAGTTTGTACGTTTGGAAGGGGATTACAAAGCTATCATACAGAGTCTTAGCCCATTAATTCCTCCTATATTTGCTTCAGATGATAACGGTTGCTGCTCTGAATGGAATGCCGCAATGGAGAAGCTGACTGGTTGGATGAGACATGAGGTCATAGGTAAAACACTTCCTGGAGAGATCTTTGGCGGGTACTGTCGACTAAAAGGTCAGGAGACTCTCACTAAATTTATGATTCTGTTGTATCAAGGAATAAGTGGACAAGACACCGAGAACTTCCCTTTTGGCTTTTTCGATCGAAAGAGGAGGTTTGTGGAGGTTTCCTTAACGGCAAGCCGGAGAACCGATACAGGTGGAAACATTGTTGGATGCTTCTGCTTCTTGCAAATTATTACTCCTGATGCACAGCTAATCCCTGAAGGACAAGGCCAAGAGGATGCTCAGTGTGCTTTGAAACTGAAGGAGTTGGCTTATGTACGTCGAGAAATGAGAAATGCTTTAAATGGTATCAGGTTTACCCACAAACTTCTGGAAAATACGGCTATTTCCGATAACCAGAAGCAAGTTCTTAATACAAGTGATGCTTGTGAAAGACAGATCATGATGATCATAGAGGATATGGATTTCGGAAGCTTACATGATGGGTAGGTATCTCTGTCATGAAGGCCCCTGAGTTGCTTAATACTGGGTAATTCTTATTGTACTTGTTTTTTGTATTTGCAAGCTGCTAGCATAAGGAACATATCTCATCATTCTCTTTTTGAATTTATGACCATTTTAGACACATTAAAATTTGAGACTGCTGTTCTTTAGATTTGGGTTAATTGTATTTTAGACCAGAGAGAAAATTGCATCAATTGAGGATAAGTCAAGTCAAAATCCTTGTTCTGGTGATGTGTTTCGTTAGATAGTCCAACCTAAAAGATTAAGTCAAAATGTGGGGGAGACGACGTGAATGTAAGGCCTATGGAAACCTGTTGATAAACAACGTGGTATACTTTAACATCCCCTCTCACGAGTGAACCAGACAGAATACGGCACATGGTGGAACCTAGCTCTGATACCATGTTGGAAAGTCCAATCCAAAGCTTAAGCTTAATAAGTGGATGGAGACTGCATGAATATAATGCCTATTGATATCCTGTGGACAAGCGATGGAAGTTATTTTAACATTTTTAAAATTTTATCACAACCAATTGCTCTAAAAGTTTGAGTTCTTAAATGAATGTGTGGTTTACTATTAAATACTCTAGCACTCTCCCTCATTCGTAGTTTGGACTTTGACCTAAGATTAAAGTATGGAAATATATAATATGGGAGACAAATAGGGGTTTAGGAAGATTTGAGCTCAGGATCTCTTGTTTTGATACTATGTAAAGTTTTATGAAACTATCTATTAGATGAAGTGGTGGTTTGATATGAATATGCTTTAACAAGTTTCATACACATATCCGCGTATATTTTCTGTGAGTTCCTTTTATGAGTAGGACAACTAAGGACAATTCATTGTCTTTGAAGGATAATTACTATATCATTCGGTGGCTACTTTGACATATCGTACTCTCATTCAGTGGCTACTTTGACATATCATAGTGTGACATGTCATGGCAGTGCAAGGATGCGAAATGCTCGATTCATGTGAATCTAAGAGACAAACTCTCTTTCTCGCCACTCAAACAAGCATTAAGTAAATCCAACGTTAGGAAGAGGTTTAACCCTCACCAGATCTGTAGTCATTCATCCTTTCTCAGTCAATTTGTTCCGTGGTTTTGGTAAAACGTATTGAAATGCATGCTTGTCACAATATTGCTACTTATGTGCAAGTCAGTACTTCATGATGCTTTAGTGCTGTTTCTTTATTCCCTCTCAGTTTACTCTTTCTAAGCTGAGTGATGCCTATAATTGTATATTATGCTGGTCAATGCAGAAGAGTGGATCTGAACATGGAAGAATTTCTTCTGGGAAGTGTTTTAGATACCATCATTAGTCAAGTGATGATCCCACTGAGAGAAAGGAATTTGCAGCTCTTTCACGAAATTCCAGAGGAAATGAAAAATCTGAGCCTTTTTGGTGACCAAGTTAGGCTTCAACTTGTTCTATCGGACTTCTTGCTAAATGTTGTGCACCATGCCTCTTCACCAGATGGCTGGGTCGAAATAAAGATTTTGCCTGGGTTGAAGCTTATACAGGATGGCAGTGAATTCGTGCGGATACAAATCAGGTACTGAATGACTGTGTCAGACATTCTATATTTATTCTTGAATTGGTCTTCTGGATCTATAACAAGCGGCAGTTAAAAACTTAATTAGTTAATTATGAGAGTAATTTGATAACTGAGCACATAGTACGGCCACTCTTCATTTTTTTTTAGTCATGGATTCATATTTTTCTGTTTCGTCCTTTTGCAAAGAAAATTGTCTTTGTTTTTTTATTCATTTCTAAACTGTGGAAGATATGCTTTTCTGTCTTAATACTTTAAAATCGATCCTACTGCCACCTGTAATGTAGCCAAAGATGAAGACTCTTGATGGTGCTTGTCCATCTTAACTGCGTTTACATATCATAGTACCAAAATTATGGATTGCAACTTCTGATGGACATGCAGACAATAAACTTTTGAGATCTTGTTTGGAATTTGTGATACTATTATTACTATCCTCATGCCATACGTGCAGCAAGAAAAATCAAAATTGAATGAGGATTTTGTTGCATCCCAGAATGGTCAATTTATTGTCTTTCCCAAGTGATGATTATGTGTAAGAGATGCTAGAAAGTTTGCTCTAATTTCTGCTTCTTAGATTATGAATCACAAAACATCTGTTGAAAGCATTGGCCAAATGGAGACCTTTTTTTTTTTTTTAATTTGATACACAATCTGCATCGCATTAATGTCGTAATGACTAGACTAGCCTCTGAGATCAGATTTTTCTTATATCAGAGGTACAAGTGAACATGCATATCATGCATAGGTCTGTCTTTGAAGTTAGGCTCTGTTTGTTTCGCGGAAAAGTAATGATTTGGAAAACATTTTTCTAAAAATGATTGCTTGTATCGCTTGAAATTAATAGTCAATGAATAATGTTGTTATTGCCAACAACAATTTATGTTTAAACATTTTTATGGACGATGAAAACATTTTTCGTTCATTCATCTTAAGCGATACAAGTGATTGGTTTTAGGAAAATGTTTTTTTATAATTCATTTCCGCGAAACAAACGGAGTCATAGCGAAGTTACGTTTTCCTTGCAAGTGATGGCAATAATGCAGATTCAATTTGAATAAACTGTCCCTGATTGAAAGCTTCAAAGTTTTTTTCATAGAATGCAATAGACCCCTAAGCTGAGGAATACTGTACAGAAAGGTGGCAGTATCATAACCCCCCCAGCATGGAAGCCTGGACTTGTGCCAGTCTTTATTATTATGATTTGCTGACTTACAATTTTGGTTTGTCTTATTCCTCGCTATATAGTAGTTTTTCCATGCTAATCTTTTTGTCTCCTTGTTTATGTAGGATGATACATGCTGGGCAAGGTCTGCCTTCTGCTCTGATCGATGATATGTTTGACGGAGAGAATCAGTGGGGTACTAGTACACGGGAGGGCCTCGGTCTAAACCTGTCGCGGAAACTTCTCAACAAAATGAATGGTCAGGTCCACTATATTAGAGAGAGCAAGAGATGTTACTTTGTCATTGACCTCGACCTTAAAACGCAAAGAGAGAGACACAAGATGCTGTAACCAGAAACAGGCATGTTGAGGTGACAGTCTCTCTTATAATCTTATACTCGAGGTCAGTGCATTCTGCTACGCCCAATTTATCACGACACACACAACATTGCCCGAGAAAGCGGTCTTTGGTACAGGCGGCATATTATACGTGGTCTCTTGAATTCAGGTTCACTTTTTTGGCGAGATCTGTGGAGATTATTAGGAACCCCATCACAAGTATCTGGGGATAAGCTGTGCCAGTAAGTAATGATTCCCCTGGTCAGCAAAGAAACTCCATGGAGAAGATAAGCTAGCTCGGTCTTCCTTTTGTAACCCAAATAATGCCCGTGTTTTTTGTGCAATTGCTTCTGTAACATGGATAGGCTGGGCAATGAAAGATGGGATCCATCTTTTGGTGCATCTTGTGCATGCTGCAATAGTATTGCTGTCTTCTGTTACAACTCACAGCATGAATGGATCGGCTACGATAGCATTGCTGTCCTATACTACAAGTAGATGGGGGACGGACTATTCATGGCGATGCTGCTGCTAATGGATTTTCTTCAAACTTCGCCTTATAAAGTGTGCACTGTCCATCTGGTGTGTTTTTTAGATCCACCATACTAGCTCGTTAAATCTATGCGAGTATGTCGGGTTTTGAAGATCTTGAATCTGAAATGTAGGCCAAAGTCTTGTATGTGCAGCTCAAGATCTGGCAGAAGAAGGCTTTACTGGGAGAGAGTAGGCAACGGTTTTGTGCCGAATCTCCAAGCCCGTGCCCTTGGATTACAAAAGAAAAGAAGAAGAAGATTTGTTGCCCGGCATTGCCACGAAAACAATTCCATACTAATATTAATGCTTACTAATGTCCAAGATGAATAATATAGCAAAAACTCAAGTATATTAAAATTGCATCTTTCTTTGAACGCGATATTTAGTTTGTGAATCGTACCAACTCGTGAATGCTTGTTTTTTTGGTTTCTCTAAGTAGAACATATGTTATTGACGTATTTAAATTTTAAATGATTATGCAAATTGCATATCTTTGTATATATGCCCATATTTGTGCAGTTTTAAAATGTTTTACATACTTTATATCAAATAATAGTCAAACCCAGAGTCGTCAAATAAATGTAAATCGAGATTGGTTTTCATGCACATGCTAATAATAAGTGTGTGCTCCGTTAATTTTCATTTTTCGTGCAACATTGCTAGTTAGTTGCGGAAAATTCATAGCTTTTTTTTTGGTTGAAAATAGCTTTAATCGCACGCAATAATTGAAAAAACCTTGCATCATTTTCTTTTCTTACTGATGAGTATTTTTCTAAAAAGAAAACATCATATGAACCTGTTGCTATTTTTTCAAACAAAAAAATCTATAAAAAATTCAAAAATAAAAGGAAAAATGGAAAATTCTAAATAAGGACCTAAAGTGCTCTCATTATCTCAAGTAAGAGCATTCTCAAATAAGGGCACTCTTAAATAAGGGCATAAAGTGCTCTTATTTTTCAAGATAAGGGCCTAAAGTGGTTATGTCAGCTTCAAAGAAGGCCATGGCTTTTCGGATAATCAAGGACATTTTCGTCTTTTACCTCTTTTTTTGAATTTTTTTCCTTTTTCTAATTTTTTCTTTCTTCTTCACCATCGGCAATACCCGAAAAGGGTGG
The DNA here is from genome assembly GCA_024500025.1 of Syzygium aromaticum. NCBI lineage: Eukaryota > Viridiplantae > Streptophyta > Magnoliopsida > Myrtales > Myrtaceae > Syzygium > Syzygium aromaticum. The sequence goes on along the minus strand of CM044888.1, from coordinate 8,960,216 downwards.
CGTGAGGGCCACCCTTGCTGGCCACAGGCAATGGACGATCTCGCTTGGGTGAGGTCGGCTCTTACCAGATTTGGGCGAGGGTTGCCTCACCAGCAGCCAGCAAGGTCGATGAGGGTGGCCTTCACAAGATCGGGTGAAGGCGACCCTCACCCAGCCCTTTCCAGGCATCGCTGGTGGTCGACGACTAGACTAGCGAAGAACAAACCAGAAAAAGAAAAAAATGGAAAAAATGAAAAAGAAAAATTAAAATTAAAACTATCGTCAAAAGAAAATACCCTAAATTGATCAGAATATTTAGCTGGCCTGTGACCTGCGAGGTCGGGCCCTTATTTGAAATGGTCATGCCCACTTCAGGCTATTACTTGAGACTGACGTGGCCATTTCAAGCCTTTATTTTGACACAAAATCCACTTTAATCCCTTATTTAAAAAAATGAGAGCACTTCGCATCTTTATTTGGAATTTTCCCCAGGAGAAATGAGAGAAATTGGAATGATACATAAAAAAAAATTCTTGCACCCAAAAGAGGGAAAATTCCAAAAAGGAGCCCGAAGTGGAATCATTTTCTTAAATAAGGGCTTGAAAACGGATATTATCTCAAATAAGGGTATAAAGTGGCCAAATTATCTCAAATAAGAACTTTTGGCAGGCTGGTCATTATTCCGTTGCCGAAGAAGAGGTATTTTAGTAAAAAAAAATTACAGAAAATTTCAATTAATGACCTCAAGTGGGGCTAAATTCTCAAAAAGGGGCCCAAAGTAAACATTGTGTCAAATAAGGGCCTGAAGTGTTCAATTAATCTCAAAGAAGGATTTGAAATGTTTAAAAAGATTCAAATAAGGACTTAAGTTCCTGGCCGGCCAAAATACCCGTCGGGCCGGCAAGAAAGTTACTGTTCCGTTACCGGAACAGTAACTTTTTATTTTTTTTATTATTTTTCTTTATGTTTTTCCTTTTATGTTTTTTTTCTTTTGCTTTTCCTTTTTTTTTTTCTTCCTCTGCCAGCCATAGCCGGGGCCGGTGGAGGTTGTCAGCCTCAGGCGAGGCCGCCCTCGCTAGCGTCGGGCGAGGGCTGGCCTCGCCGGCATCAAGCGAGGTCGGTGAGGTCAAACTCTCGCCAATTCTGGCGAGGTCTGACCTTGCCGGCGTCGGGCGAAGCCGACCTTGCCTGCCAACCTTGCCTGCAACAGGCGAGGTCGGCCTCGCCTGAGGCCGGCGAGGGTTTAGATCTGGCGAGGCTCGACCTTGCCGGCGTTGGGCGAGGCTGATCTCGCTTGCAATTGGCGAGGTCGGCCTTGCTCGACGCCGGTGAGGCTCGACCTTACCTGCAACTGGCGAGGCTAGCCTCGCCCGACGCTGGCGAGGCCGGCCCTCGCTCGACGCAGGCGAGGGTGGCCTCACCTGAGGCTGGCGACCTCCGCCGGCCTCGGCTATGGTCGGCGGAGAAAGAAAATAAAAAAAAAAGAAAAGGAAAAGAAAAAAAACATAAAAGGAAAAACATAAAGAAAATAATAAAAAAATTAAAAAGTTATTGTTTCGGTGACGGAACAGTAACTTTTTCGCCGGCTCGGGGGGCATTTTGGCCGGCTAGGGACCCAGGTCCTTATTTGAGACTTCTTAAGCACTTCGGATCTTTATTTGAAACTGATTGAGCACTTCAGGCCCTTATTTGACACAATGTTCACTTTGGACTCCTTTTTGAGAATTTGACCCCACTTGGAGTCCTTAATTGGAATTTTCCCAAAAAATTATAAGTATATTTTTTTGATTTTTTTTCACTTTGTTTTCCTTTTTCTTTTCCCTTTTTTCTTCTTCCCTAACAGCAACTGCGCCTAGCTAGCGATGGCCTCAGGTGAGGGTTGTCTTTGCCAGTGTTGGGCAAGGGTCGCCTCACTTGGGCCGGGCCAGCAAGGGCACCCTCGCCGGCCTAGCCTAGCTCAGGCGAGGGCGGTCCTCACCCAATGCCGACGAGGTCAACCCTTGCTTGCCTAGGCGAGGGTGGCCTCCACTTGTGGCCAGCAACCTCCGCTGGTCCCGCCGATGGTCAGCGAAGGGAAGAGAGAAAAAAAAGAAGAAAAAGACAAAGAAAAAATGGAAAAAGGAAAAAGAAAGAAAAAAATTCAAAAAAGTAAAAAAACACAAAAACACTCTTTAGCTGGTGAAGTCAGCTCTCTATTCGAGACAGATATGAACACATCAAGCTGTTATTTAAGAAAATAAGGACATTTTAAAATTTTATTTAAAATAAATTTTACTTTAAATTCTTATTTGAGAAAATAAGAAAATAACTCCGTTTCGAGTCCTGTTTTTAGAATTTTGCCCCCAAAAGACGACCGTTGTTACAGAAAAAAGACGCCGGCAAAAAATCTATCGTCTTCTTCGCTCGACCTCTTCTCTCTCTCTCTCTCTCTCTCTCTCTCTCTAGTCTCGCTGCTTCCAGCCAGCGACGACGATGCAGACGGCGAGCTCGCTTCTTTGCTCTTCGAACGCCTTGTCACCGCCGCCGCCGCAATCCTTCGCTCCCAGTCCGAGTCGCGCCGCCGGTAATCGGCACCGCCTCCACCGCGCGGCCTCGGCCTCGTCCTCGTCTCCCCGTCGCGTTCGGTTGTCGTCGCGGCGCTCGCCAGCCGGGCCACCGCGAGTTGCCTCTCCTCTGCAGAGCACCGGTTCGGCGATTACCTGATTAGCTCCGAGTCCCGTTTCGTGTTTTTTAAATTAATTAATTTATTATTATCGATTTTAGTCGATTGAGCAGCGTGTTTTGTAGAGTTGGTAGTGGAAAGCGATGAAATTGGGTGAGAAGATTCGAGAACTCTGAACCGAGCATTTGGGAATCTATCGTCCAAAATCGAGTCTTTCGCCTTTGTTTGGTCGTGTGCATATAGGACGTGGTCGGTTCGTTCTCGCTGGGGACTTGCTTTTTGTAGGGAATTGATTTCGTTGGATGCCTAAATAGTTTCTTTGTCATGGACATCGGTCGCGTGTGTCGCGTGTGCTTTTTTCGCTAGTTACTGAGTAGTTTTTACTTTGCTTTTGAATGTGATTTGTGTGTTAAGGCTGGAGGAATATATGTATGAGTGAATGTCAGTCCCTCCCCTCTCAAATTGGTAACTCCTTTGTGCGGTCTTTCTCGCTGCTTTGTGTGATTAATGGGCAAGATAAACACGCGCACGTGGTCGAGCTGGCAAGCTGGTTAATTTTGCTTTACAATGATATTCCCTGTGGAGTTAATTTTCTTTTCATCTTAGACAATTGTTTGTCTCAAAAGGTTAAATTAGGAGAAGATACACCCCAAAAAGTATACCAAGCATATCACATGACATCCGCTTATCATCAACTCAAGGGGCAATTGATAATTTGATATAAGTAGGCTTTGAGAAGGAGCCTAATACATTCTCCTATTTTATGGGTATGCTTAATTTTTCCGCATTTCTTGTTGCATTGGTCCATATTCTTGGATAGGTCCATATTGTTCATTCGAAATTGTAGCTATACTTTATTTCCTGCACTAGGTGCATATTGAGCTGGTAGACCATGGAATTCGTTGGTTTAAAATGTCATGTGATAATGTAAAGGCTCTGTAGGTGGCATATTAGTTTTTTGCAAGACCATTATTCTTATCACCATGTAAAACCCTCCATCATGTCAACGTTCTGTTGAATTGAGAAGTTTTAATGGCTGTGCTTCTACGCCCTTCTTCAGTTTGTTGTTTTGATTGCCTCATTCTTGAATTAGTTCTGGCATGCCTTTTAATGTAATTCCTTGTAAGAATTTCTTATCCTGTGCAGCTATCCCGGAAACAGTTGAAACTAGTACAACCGAATCAGGCCTTGTTGAAATTGGGTATATATCAAGTGTTCATGGGCTGCAAGGGGAGATCTGTGTCAAATCCAACACCGACTTCCCTGAACTGCGATTTTCTCGGGTAAAACATATTCTTGCCATCAATTTGTAGCTTTGTGACCTTACATGTGAGAAGGTTATAGATCTCTGTATGCATCAATATTTAATACTAAAACCGATTCCTTTTCTAATAGACTGGGAAAAGATGGTTGAAGCAACAGGTTTTAGGCAAGGAGATGATTCAAGAAGTGGAGTTGGTAGAGGGAAGAGGACAACCTGGGCAGAAAAGTTGGATACTCAAGTTTGAAGGAATTGACAATGTGGAACAGGTGAGCTTGTCCAAAAGGCCTGTTTGTTTACACTTAAGCTAAAGCAAAAAGTACTTTTTGGCTTTCCTGCTAAAATCTAAGATATGCCATGAACTTAAGAAAAAAGGCTAAAGTGTGTGAGCCACAAGATTTAGGTAAAGCAAAATATAAAATTCAATCCGGACGGGTGTATATTTACAATCTGTGTTGTTTCTCTAGTATTTTGCTTGCAACATACTTGGATCTTGGATTGAATTATATGTAACTAAGACTTGGCTTCATTGATCATGATTAAGTTTTTAGGTGGGCAAACAACCTTGTACTGTGGGGCATAAGCTATATCCATGCACTATAATTCTGCAATTTTAGTCCTTGTACTACTTATTAGCATTGACACTTTCGTTCATCTTCCTTGTTAAATATTAAGGGAATCTGACCTGGAAACCATTAGGGTTGTCAAGAAGGATAACTCTAGTAGAGATCTTTTTAGACAGTAGCCCTAGTGATGCAACTATGCGCAGTACTGGGTCTGAGCCTGAAATAACTGAATACATGGTAGGCATTGTTCCATTGCAAAGGCTTTATGTATGCATGACACGTTGGGTTGTTTGGATATTTTTCCCTAATTCTGAATATCTGTTTGCTGGATATGGCATGAACGTCAGGCCACAGTCTCAGATATAATGGTTTCCATTTAAAAAAAAAATCCCGAGAAGGTAAATTGATGCTTGTTTTTCCTTGTAATGTTATAATGTCTCAAGCGCATGTGCTTGATGCACAGTTTCATGAAAGCTAGAAAATATATATAGTGGACTTTATTACTAATTGCCCTGATAGTTGCAGCCTAGACAAGAAAAAGCTAAGCAATATGCCATGATGTTATGGAATCTTTCTGTGTGTTATCTACTCAATATTGATGAGTGAACCCCAACATATCTCCTAATTACGAGCAGGAGAGTAACTCAGTTTTTCATTTTGCTAATTTGGATAGAATATTGTGGTAAGAGTTACTAACTACTTCATTATCTTTCCATTTTGTACTTCTAATCAGGATTTTAAACTCCATCCAGGCCAAGAGACTTGTCGGTGCAGCTTTACTTGTAAGAGAAGAAGATAGACCAGTGCTTGAAGAAGGCGAATTCTATACTCGTGATCTAGTTGGCATGAGAGTTCTCCTCAAGGTTGGGATGCAGTTTTATCTTATGTATATATGTTAAGGGACCATTCACGAGGGTGCTCATTTGGCCCATTTCAGGAATCTGGTGAACCCATTGGAACAGTTGTTAATGTCTACAACAGTGGAGCAAGTGATCTTTTGCATGTCATGCTTGATAGTTCTGATGGCGCTGGAAAGTCAAAGCTAGCAGAATCTGGTGCCTCCAATCACTTTGTCTGGGTGCCATTCGTTGAAGCAATTGTTCCACATGTTGACAAGGATAGAGGAGAAATGATGATCACACCTCCAAAAGGGCTACTCGAGTTAAATTTGCGCACCCACAAGAAGTCCAAGAAAGAGAGGCGCCAACTTGTGAGAGCACTTTCTTTTTGTACTTGTTTGGTTTGTATGTTTCAACTATTGATTAATGGAAATTTCATTAGACATCTGTTTCACCATGTTCATAGCTGTACGTAAATTTGCTTCTGGATGTTTATAATTTTTCTTCTTCTTTCTATTGGGCCTTTGGAATTGGGGTTCTCATTCTCTGTTATGCCCATATTCTGGAGTGCAAATGCTTTCTCTTGTCTGCGTCTTGATTGGATTATCTGTCCAAACAAAAGTTAGTCTTCTCTTGTCAGGTAGGTGACTTGAGTCCATTTTGAGAACCCTGAAAAGAGAGATGGATGGCAAAGCTTGAAAATTAACTTTCAGGTGTCATATAACATTTGAACAGCAAGGCAGACCTAACTAGAAAGATCATATATTTCGGGTCAAGGTCACAAATTCATCTCATTCTTTAATTAGAAGGCAGGAATGTGATGAAAGAAATGAAAGATGTACAGACTGTGTAGTATGTATATAGATAAGACTAAAGTAGCATATTCATAGTACAGCCTATTAAATACGAGAAAACACATTGTTCTCTTGGAACTATGCTCTTTGAACTTCACTTATAGTGAAATTATTTAACAAACCTTTGAGCATATGGCAAATGGAATCATGATATAAATAAACCTAGAAGTTTAGATCAAATTTCTTTGCTTATTCTGTAATGTATGAATTTTTATGTGCTTGTGGCTGCCGTTGCACAGTAAAATTTCTGGCTTTATTTATTGAAACATGGTATCTGTTGTAATCAGTGTAAGTTAGATATGCTTTGATGCATTTCAGGAATGGAAAGAAAGGAAAAAGTTCCGAAAACTCCTTATAGCGGCAAAAAAGAAACTATGTGAACTGGAGCAACAACATGTGTTTCATGGGTTTAGATATGGTGATAAAACCCAAACAAGCTTACTTGCAGATCAGATTGTTGGAGTGAACTCTAAATTGTTTCAACAGGCTTTGCAAAATATAGACCTATCCTCTCAAAGGTAAGCTGCTGTGCATGTTTGATTGAGGCACTTTCTAGAGCATGTGTAGTGCGTGTGTTTTTTTCTGGCCCTAGTAGAGAAAATATGTAGATTAGTCGTTCATCATTCAGTGATAAAACAGACAGGGATAAAAATGTTGTCAGACATGACATCTTTGTGTCTAACATGATTATGGTTGGCTAAAATTGTGGTTGTCGCTTTTGTTCTATTGATCAGATATGACAAAACTTCTTGATCCTGTTTCCTGATTGAATATTTCATTAACATAATTTTTCTATCATGTTCTTGATTTCTATGCAAAGACTGCTTGAAATGTTACTTATCTCAATCACATTGTAAATGCAATGGTATTTTGTGCTTCCACTGGTGAAGCTGACAGTAAGGATTTTTATTTTTGTCCTTGTGTCTCAACTATTTCTATCAAACATATTCTTCTTTGTCTCATGTCATGAATCAGATGGAGTGCTGATGCTACAAGAGCCAACATTTATGATGCTCTGACTACATCAGAAAACTACCTCACTCCTTTGGTAAGGATGGATAAACAGTGTGTAAATTCTGTTTTTGAAGAGAAGGGGCTTCATCTGATTTCGAAGGGCAAAGTTGCCACTGTCTTGGTTGTGACTAATAATGCTAAGGAGGCCTCTGACCTTACTATATTGTCCAAGTCTCTTGTTCAGACATTAGATTGTACTAATCAGAAGCTAGTGAAGGTGAGGTTTTTTGTCCAGTTTCTTTATATAGAGGATGTTTTTTGGTTGAATATTTCCATTGGCTTTTTCAAGTTGATTTTTCATGAGATTAATACCTTTTATTGCTTGCACAACTTCTGATTGGAAGGGATTATGTAACCTTCTCTTACTTCTCCTTTTATACTATCAGCACTTGGTTTGCTAGGAAAAATTGAGGTCAGATAAAACCAGGATAGTCCCACCAAATTTGAAAGGGGGTGCTGCCCCACCAGCTGGTTGAGATGATTGACTGTAATGTAGAGGAATATTTCACTAAATGCTAGCCTTTGTCAAATTGGATTCGAGTGAGGTGAAAATGTCTGGCAGCTGTTACCATAGTTTCAGATACTGGTTCATTTTTGGGCTTTTTCAGTTTGTTAAGTACATTAACACTCCATTGTATCTACTGACTTAAAGTCATTTTTATCAATATCTAGTGGGCTAAGTTATAGAACATTTACTAATGAACACTATTTGTTTGCCCTGAAGCTGTTCAACCAGACCAGACCGGGATCATATCTTTTCTCGCTGTTTTAGTTTTTGAAACTTAATTTCCGTTACTTAATATAGGCCTTCCTCATTTATGCTAGAAGACCAAAGATCTATTTTGTAATTTTATAGATATTGACAGTGTTGTTGAATCCTCTGAAAGCTGCTGGTGTGGTTGATGGCTTCTCAACACTAAACTGATTCCTTATACTTTATATAGATCTCACACCTGCCTTTGAAAAACTTACTATTGCAGTCTCATTTCATTAAAAAGGGCTTATGCGGTTTTCTGGCTAAAATGAAGAAGATATCTCTCAGATCTGATGTTAGTGTTACGTCTCTGCTTATTAACATGAGTGATCAAAGTTATTACATGATCGTATATCTTTTCTCACTTGGTAATAACCTGTGGTCCTTGAGGATTTCAACCTATTTTTTGTCATCCACGAGAGATCTATGCAGAAGACCATGTGAGATTTATGGAATATATGAAAAATAGGTGAATTGGTCTAGAACTCTGCATGAGATTCACTGGTACATGAGTTTGGTAACTGCAAGTCTGGTTATTACTTTGGAGAGTTAAGGGAAGTCAGGATGCTTCCTTATGGCTTATTTTTCATACATCAAACAGTGGGCTAAACTTTTTCTATTTGGACAGGCTGGCTGTACTCAGTATATGTATTTATCAACTAGCTTAACAAACATGTAACACTGCAGGAAGAAGACCGTGCATCTATGCCTCTACTTTTGATCTGCCTGGCTGGTGAAATCCTATCTTTCCAAAAGTTATTCTCAGAGAATGATTATTTTGGATTTGACCCTGAGAAGGTTAGCGCTCAACTCATGTTCTATCGTTAAACAGCTTAAATTTTTGAAATCAACATGGCTTCCTGTTCATTGATAGGAATTTTTAAATCAATTGCAAAACAGTTCAGATGGTGATGTCCTGTGTAGCTAAAGTACTCTACAATGATTTTCTCCTCTAAATGGGTTTTAAAAAGTGACAGTCCCTAGCCAGTTGTGGCATCTAGGTTTTCAGTTCAGCCAGCCTAGCTTTCTGGACCAGTGAATATCTATAAAGTTCACAAGGATCTTGTGATTGTGCATGCGATGTGACTGTTGATGACTTGATGTCTCTGATATGGAGAGCCTACACAATTTCATAATTTTAAAATGATGCAAAAGTTAAGCAATTATATTTAATCATATTGGACAGGTTTGGTTTTTTGAAGAACAGATGCTGCCGGTGGTTGGCTGTCCAGATGAACAGAAGAGGCATAAGATTCTGATGAAATCTCCTTGGGAGATGCTCCAATCACCAATAGGATCTGGAGGAATTTTAAGTTTGATTTCATCAGAAAGTATTGCTGATAATCTTGGAGAAATTGGTGTGGAATATATACAGGTGCGTTACATTTCTAGTTCTCTTTGCATGATACAAATTTGGTGAACAGAGTGCATAGGTAGCATTTAGTAGCGGTGATCTTAACTGCAAATCCCAATGGTGGTCAGCCATTTGCATTAGGTTGCATAGTATGAGCTCCAAAAGAATCATCTTGCACTGGAAGGTTCCTTCATGTCGTGAATTTCATCACATTGGTTAGACTGGAAATATAGATCGACATGAAAACGATGTTCCAAATGGACCACTATGCAACTTTGTTGTTATTCTACTGACTTAGCAAATTGTTTTCTTCTTCCGCATAATTCCATTAGAGGTTGTGTACCTATATTGTCCATGCATGTTTCCCCGAGCATCCACATGTATCCACATCTGCTAGGACATCAACACATGAATCATCATGTACTCTGAGATGCACTTCTTTCTCTCCTTGTACATCACGAGAATTATATATGTGATCCTTAATGTGGTAACGCCGCAGATTTGTAGCACCAATCGACAATTTCTCGATACGAGGACACTGCTTCTTGGGTATGTTCATTCTAGGGAAGCAGACGTGGGCATTCAGGTCGTAGAAGATAAACTGTTCTCCGAGGAAAGCCCCAACATCATATTCTCCATGAATTTCTTGAAGAAGTTGATGACCGAGATGAACAAACTTCAGTTTGACGCTGCGGTGAAGCCAAACGCACATGTCGAGCTGGTCGGCAAAGAGTGGGTGGATGTCACCCCTTCGTCTCCCAACTCACGGGAGATCCGCTGTTCCCTTCTATTAAGTTGTCTGAATATATGTTCCTCGGACAAGGTTTGCTTACTGGAGATCCCCGAGTAACGTAACTTATAACAATGATCAAAATGTATTTTACCTAGTTACCATAGATGAGGTTTTGCATGAATTGCCTAATTATATGACGCATATAAAATCATTTTGACCATTTTGGAAGTTTCTTAGTGTGTTGCGGATATTGGGCTTTCAAAGTTACTGTTCCTTGATAACTCTTAACAATTTCTCATGGAGTATATCGATACCCAGCTACCACCAAGAACCTGTCTATGAATTGATCTTGGAAAGTTAAGGTCTAATCAAAATGGATTATCCAATTACGGAGATAAATTTATATGTCTCTATTCTTGTGGTTAAGTTCTTAAAGTACCCCATACAGAGCGAGCAGAATCGGCCTTATTCTAGGCAAGAGTGCCCAGGGTGCATTTGTTTCACGGAAAATAAGTGATTTGAAAAATATTTTTTAAAAAATGATTGCTTATATCGTTTAGAAAAAATAGTCAACCGAAAATATTTTCATCATCAATAAAAATCTATGTCTAATTATTTTCGTTGACAATGAAATTTTTTTTCATTTATTTATTTTTGTAAGCAATACAAGCAATTAGTTTTTGAAAATTAATTTTCAAATTACTCATTTTCTACGAAACGAACACACAATAGAAACAAAAGATTCAACCTACCTTATAATTTGGGAAATATGATTAGAAAAAAAAAGTTATTCTATTTCCACCCTCGTGTGACTATATCCAGTCTCTTTTTTTTCTCATTAGATAGACAAAATGGTCTTCAATGGTTTCCATATTTACACAATTCCCTTACGTTTAGTAGATATTTGCTTATTGTGAGTTTTCACAACTTAAACACTGCTTTGAAAAGAAAAATTAGCCTCTTCTCCCAGGTTGCTCTTATGCAACGTATCTTTTTTTTTTTTTTTTTTGGTAAGGGCAACGTATCTTTTTTTGTCACTCTTATTTTGAAGACTCCCTTTTATGGTAAATCTATCATTTGATTAGCCTCGGAATGTCATATCAAATCTCCTCACTGAAAACGGGATGGATTTAGTCAAGGAATCAAAATAGCCCAAACAAATGCCAGCTTCGACATAACACCCAATACTCGATAGGTTTATCAATGCTATGTTAATGAAAATTTTGAAGTTGAAGATTTATTATTTTTCTCCTTCGGGTTGATTATTGGGGAAAAAAAATATCCTCAAACAAATTTCCCTCCATCCAAAAAGGGACAATTATCAACGGATAAAACATTTAACTCTTTTCGATTCTTTCGAGTTCGACAAGTGGCCCATGCGAAGATGGAAAAGATGTTTTCTTTACATAAAATGAAAAAAAAGAAAAAAAAAATCACAAAAAATTCTAAACTTTGCCACCTATGATACATTTACCCTGAATTTTTTTTGAGACACTAAAAACCTTAAACTTTACTATTTGTGACACATTTACCCCAATGTACTTTGTCCATAGGCATTTTCGTCATTTTTGCTTTTTCCTTTTTTTTTACTTTTTTTTTCCTTTCCGGCGAGGGGGGCTCTCACCGGCGTCGGGCGAGGGTGGCCCTTGCCGGATCTGGGGGGGGGGGGGGGGGGCGCCCTCGCCTGCGTTGAGTGAGAGCGGCCCTTGCCAGATCCGGCGAGGGTCGCCCGACGTTGGTGAGGGTAGCCCTTGCCTAGGCGAGTGAGGGCTGCCCTCGCCCGACTCAAGCGAGGGCAACCCTTGCCTGACGTCGGCGAGGGTCGCCTTTGTCGGATCTGGTGAGGGCGACCCTCGCCGGCATCGGGCCAGGGTTGCCCTCGCTTGGGTGAGCGAGGGCGACCCTTGCCCAACGCCGGCGAGGGCCCCCCTCACTGGAAAGGAAAAAAAAAGTAAAAAAAAAAAAGAAGAAAAAAAGACGAAAATGTCCATGGACAAAGTACATTGGGGTAAGTGTGTCACAAATAGTAAAGTTTGGGGTTTTTGGTGTCACAAAAAAAAGTTCAGGATAAATGTGTCACATGTTGCAAAGTTCGGGGTTTTTAGTGATTTTTTCCCAATGAAAAACAACCCATAAACGAGGGTTGAAACCAATTACTATATTGACAAACAAAGATTATTTTAGAGTCATGCATCTATATAAATAACAAAATCAAGATTCTGGCCTTTTGACAAACCTTAACTGACGCTAGTCTCTTAATCGAATTATTGCTATTTGTCTATTACCCGCACACTTTGTTGTCGTAGTGCACATTTACGATGCAATTTAATAAGGTAGGTCACTCACACATCAAAATTGCCAAATCCTGTTCTCCCGTACATACTCAAGAAGCGCCTTGGTGGTTGGGTCATGCTTCATCCCCTCTTTGATCCGCTCAGTCCGTGGACACTCGGGTCGACCGATAGTGGCCAGTTCCATCTTTCGACTTAGTGCATTGACCACGGAGTTGGCCTTCTTAGGGCTTCTACTCTAGCATATAGTCGAACTCCGCCTTGAAATCTTGCAAACGAGCTAGCTTTGAACTCATCTTCTTTTGTGTTTGAAAATAGCTCGTGGCCATGTTGTCCGTCTATACAAAGAACTGCGATCCCAATAGATAGTGCCTCCACATACGAAGACAATACACCACCTCGATCATCTCCTTCTCTTAGACCGTGTATTGCCATTCAGTTTCATTAAACTTCCTTGACTTGAAAGCCACCGGGTGTCCATCTTGAATAAGAACACCACCAATAGCATAATCAAAAGCATCAGTCTCTACCTCATAGAGCTTGGTGTAATCGGACAACACGAGCACTGGTTCCTCAATCATTGCTTGCTTCAGCCAATCAAACACCTTTAGGCATTGATCTGTCCACTGCCACAGCTTCTCCTTTTTCAGCATGTCCGTGAGTGGCACGGTGATACTTAAGTAGTTCCGGATAAACCGCTTATGGTAGTTAGCGAGAGCAAGGAATGATCTTAACTCCATTACCCTAGTCAGCGGCTCCCGGTCCACAGCGGCTCAGATCTCAACCAAATCCATATGCACTCGTCCATCCCTGACAATGTGCCTAGGACTGGCACTTCCCTTTGTGTGAAGGCGCACTCCTTGCACTTGAAGTACAGGTCATTCTCCCTCATTGCTTGGAAGACCTGTTTTAGGTGCTCGATATGCTCCTCGAACGTTCGGCTATACACCACAACGTCATCTAGGTAAACCACAACAAATGATCAAGGAATGGGTGGAATACCTTGTTCATCAGGGTGCAGAAGGTGGCTGGAGCATTGGTTAAGCCGAAGGGCATGACCAGGAACTCATATGAGTGGTATCGGCTCACACATGCAGTCTTTGACTCATCTCCCTCAGCTATCCGAACCTGATAGTAGCCTAATCGAAAATCCAGCTTCATAAACCATTGCGCTCCTTTGAGTTGATTGAACAAATTGCCGATGAGTGGAATCGGGTACTTGTTCTTGATTGTTAGCTTATTCAGTGCCCAGTAATTGATACACATAGGGTGTGAACCGTCATGTTTCTTTTGAAACATGACCAGGGTGCCAAACGGGGCCTTCAACGGTTGGATGTATCTAGTATCGAGCAATTCCTTCAGTTGTTTGTGCAATTCCTCCAACTCAAGGGGCACCATGTGGTAGGGTGCCATGGCTGATTGAGCATCGGCACCGGCTCGATCAGATGATCCACTTTCCTTTGAGGCGGTAGCTTCTTAGGCAATTCAAAAGGCATTGCGTCCTTGAACAAGTCGAGGACTTGGGTCATTCTTTTGGGACCACATTCCCATCTCCCTTCTGGTCCTCGGCCTTCAAAGTGGCCAAAAAGGTTGCCTCCTCTTTCTTTACTTCTTCAGAGATTTGTATTGCCAAAAGCATCTTTCGGTCACTACTCGAATCTCACTTGACCAGGACCACACATTGGTAACATGTGTCCAAAATGCAAATGCAGTCGACGAATGGGACAATGAGAGCATATATTTTATCGAGGAAACCCAAAACAATAATGAAATTATAGTCATCGAGTGGAATTAACTCGATCGTCTCCTTGCTCTTCCATTGTTCAATATGAAGCTCCACGTCCCTAGCCACCTTGCTTGTTGGGGCCTTCATGGAGTTCACCATCTTGAGCCACCCGGCTCCGTTCTTGACTCAAAGGTTGAGCTTCTTTGCGGCCTTTTTTAAAATGAAGAGATCGAATGCCCCAATATGTATGATGGCACCTGTTGTGGTTTCTCTGATCGTCTCATCCACGAACATGAGTTACTTGGGCTTGTTCGCATTTTTGGTTGTCGAACTTGGGATCCGCTACGAACCGAGCCGCGTCTCCTTTTGTTCCTCATCATGTTCCTTAACAAGCATCACAAGCTTGTCTCGGGTTGGTCAATCACGAGCCATGTGCGCACCGTCGCACTGGAAACACTTGAAAACACCTACCTTCTTGTGCTCTCCTCCGCCCGACTCTAGCTTCACCTTTGCGAGGACCACTGGTAGTTTGCTTCCACTTGAGCGGTGAAATTTGTTAAGTGTCTCCCCCACCAGTAGCCTTATCCTTCGGTCTAACATCTACCTATCGTTAGAGACTAATGAACAAGAGGAGATAAATAACCTAATTCTCAAAGCCCACTTGAGAGCATGAAAGTCACTCCAAAGATTTTTTTGGTGCACCACTCCTTCCTAATGACAAATTTTTAATTATTTTATTTAGTTTCTCTCTCGTGTCCATCATCTGTCGTGTCATTATATGAACTCAGACATCATGAAACTTCAGGATAAGAATAGAAGGGTGAGGACTTCGTTCCTTGCATATTTCCTGTAACATTGAGGCCTCAGGTTCTTGCTTTTGGAAGCTCTCGCTTCTCTATTGCGACCGAGCCTTCTTCGTGACATGGGCAACCGCTGGTCAGCTTAATTTATTGGTTTCTAGCATGAACATGTGGTGCTTCGGAAGTGATGCATTAATGGGCAAGACTTCTTAAGATAAAGGAACGACTTCTAAGTTTACTGATTTTCTTGTTTAACTGGGGAAATGAACTTTTGCTCTGGCTTCATAGACATTGATTCGTGTACCTATTATCAAAACTTGTACTTGAGAGTCTAGTTTTGTGACATTTCGAATTTCAACCCATTTTTGGGATTTATAAAATGTGTAATTTGTCAGTGTGCTTATAGTGAAATCTCGTCCGGAAACTGATCACTCTCGGTATTGTTTTTAAAATTGAGATTTCGCTAGAACCGCATTTGATTAAATTTGACCGTTTTTTAGAGCACAAACTTTGGTGTTGAATTTTTCGGAGTTTCGGGACAAATTAAATTGGATGGTATCGATATTATTGTGGCCAGCCTCGAGTTTACCAAGAATAGTGGAAAAATGAATTTTTGACCGAGCGCGGATTTAGACTGGTAAACCTCCCTCGTAATGTATTTTAACTATTTTCCTTTGGCCCTTTCCTCCTAAAAATTATTTAGGATTTTTGGGGACCGTTCGATCGATTTCGAGTTTGAGCCATGACCGTTGGATTGCAATCGAGTACGTGACTTTCTCTCTTTCTCCTCTCTGCCGCGCATGTTTTTCCCCCACGCGGCTATCCTCATTTTCTCTCTCTCCTCTCCTCTTTTCCTGCTCACGCTCCCCTGTCCCGTCTGTCCTCTCTCCCTCTTCTCTCTCTCTCTCTCTCTCTCTCTCTCTCTCCGCCACCTACCCGCGCACGTCTTCCCCCCATGCACACGTCCCCTCTCCCCCTACATGCATAGACCTATCCCTCTCTCTCTCTCTCTCTTTCTCTCTCTTCCTTCTTCTCTTCTTTCCCTTCCCCGACGCCATGGCTTATGCTTCTTCTTCTTCTTCTGCCGCTCGACCACTACTCGTCGTTGCCCAGCACCGCGCGCCGCCACCAATGCCAGCCAGCCTGACCACTGCAATGTGCCACCCGTCTGGCCGTTTCCTCGTCCTCCGACTTGATTGTTCTTTTCTTCCCTATCACGTGCAATAGCAAGTTGCCGCTGTGCCCACCACAGTTCGGCATTGCCCAGCCGCTTGTTGGCCCATCCTTCATCGCCCGGCTCCGGCCGCGACGCCGCCGTACCGCCTCCAGCCACTGCACGCCCTCCCTTTCCCCCTGTTTTTCTTCTTCCCCGGTCTCTCCCTTCTTTGGCCGAGCTCGTCCCCGAGCTCATTGTCGCCGCGCGTCGCCGTTCGCCCCTCCCCTTAGCTCACCACCACCGCCCCCAGCTCCTGCTCTTTCTCGCCTCCACCGCCTCTGCTTCCCTTCGGCTCGTCACCGCCGCGTCGCCGTTGCCGAGCCTGTCACTCAACGCTGCCGTCACACGTCATTGCCACCATGTCGCCTAGCCAGCCGGCCAGCCAGCTCGCTGGCCAGCCTGCCCGAGCTCGCCCAGCCCGTCGACCAGCCACTGCTCATCGCCGTAGCTCACCTTCGTTGCCATCCCGACCAGCCCAGCTTACTGGCAAGCTAGCTCGCCGGCCAAGCGTGCCTGGGCTGTGGCCAAGTCGCCTAGTCGTGGCCAAGTTGTTGCCCGCTCAGCCCAGGCCGTTGCCCGTCGCCTAGCCCATGCCCAGTCACTGCCCTTGCCATGGCCGAGTGTCCTAGGTTGTGGCTGAGTGTCTTAGGCCGTGGTCAAGCGCTGTGCCGAGTCACCGGGCCGTGCGCCAAGTCATGGCTGAGCTCCGCGCCCTCACCCCTGCCAAACCAGCACTGTTCACCGGGGCCATTTTAGGCCCGAGCCGATTTTTCTAGGACCAAAATCTTGTAAGTGACTCCCTAAACCTTACCTAGTATAATGTGTATTTTTTGGACTTGTTTAGGATATGATTAGTACCGGTCTAAGGGCTCAACGTAGATTATAGTCAATATTTGTATGTGCGTAATGATTAGATTAAATTTTGTTAATTGTGGGGGCTTAATTAGTGGCTAATTATGGTGGGCTAAATGATTGTATTGTTGTAGCGTGTATGGGGGAAGTTGACGTTTGATTGTGGCCGGCTTAAATGTCGGATTTGTGAGCTCGTGATTTGGAATTTGGATGATTTTGGGTGCATATTAATGGCTAATGTAGGTGGGTCAATAATCGGCTTGTTGTGGTATTCGTAGGTAGACTTGATGTTCATATGTGACCGGCTTGAATGTAGGATTTGTGGGCCAGTGTGATGGGCTGTGATATGAATTGGATTTATACGACTCGTTAATTGGCGAATTGCGTTGTGGTGCATGTGCATGAAAAAAGCCTGGATCGATCGGAGGGCTGCCAACCTGAGGTATGTTTACACGGGTGTGGCGAGAAAGGCATGACTAGACCTGAGGCGTAGTTACGCGGGTCATTGAAAAGGGAAAAATATCTTGAGGCATGGTTACGCGGGACCAAGCCTGGCTTGATCTAAAGCTGAGCCTGAGGCGCAGTAGCGCGGGCTGTGAGATTGAGCTTGAGGCGCAATGGCGCGGGCAGTGAGAATGGACCTGAGGCGTAGTGGCGCGGGTCGTGAGAAAGATGCTTAACCACGCATGCGAATTGAGTGTGATTGAATTGGCTGGTTGAATGTGTGATCGAATTGGTTGGATTGACTGATGGTATGTGTAGATTATTGGTTGGGTTGGTTGGATGCGAGTGTGGATGACGCTCGAATGATTGTGTTATATTCATTATCATAATTTGACTAATGTGTAGTGTGAGCTTGTGACTAGATGACAAGGTAAGTCCATTGAGGTGAACTATATATGTTATCGGTTAGATTGCGTATATAACTTGTCTGGGTACGTATTGGCCTAAGTGGGATTTAGGGTGTTGCTTATTGAGACTCGTTCTCATGGTTATTATATAACCATTTCAGATTCGCGACCGTGAGTGATTAGAGACGCTGCAAGGGTATCTCGGAGATCGAAGATGGGTCAAGTACCCTGTACTTTGAGTTTCCCCCTTTTTGTAGATGAGTTAAGTTTACGAACCACTATCCCTTTTGATGAATGTGGTTTTGTTGTTGTGACCTAACTTGGGGATTATGTTTTTGTGAACGTTGTATGTATCTGCCAAGTGTAAGAGTTACAGTTATTGTTTCGTGCTATTGCCACCCATTGTCGTTATTAATTGCTAGGGTTGCTTCTATTTGTTTTCGCGCGTGCCTAATCTCTAATGTTTGGGTTGGGTCGGCGACGTGCATGGAACATCGCATTCAATGATCAACTATCGAGAGGTGTCGCAAGCTCATTAGGGTTCGGGGCGTGACAAGTTTCATGACTCATTGATATGGAAAGGCTGAATCGGTTTTAGGGGATCACTGGTATAGAACTTGTACTTGGAAAGCTTAGCCCTCACCTCAACAACTTATGTTGCGGCCATGCTCAACCTCTCACCAGCTATCACATATATCTTTACCGTTTCCTTGGGGTAATTATCTTCCGTTCTTTCTCGAATCCGATAATCTGTGTTTGTTTCAGAGGGTTCCCAATCTCATTAGAGGTGCTTTCGTCGATTCAAAATCATCTTCATTTATTGATGTGATAAATCCTGTAAGCTCATCCCAAATGTAAAGAATTTTTAAGACAATAAGAAGAAATATCATCTTGTCTCTCCAACGAGCAAAATTATTGCCATCAAAAGGGTCTAGTTTCACCATGTCTTGATTCATGGCTTTGATTGACTCTAACTCCATTATTGTTGAACAATTCATTAAAATTTGTCTGGGAAAAATCTAGCAATCAGGAAGAATAACACACCCTGCCTATATCCTTCTAGCTCTTTGTCACTATCTCATACAATTGCTGACATATCTAGAGCAAAGGTTATGTGAAATGTCAAGTGTTTGCATGAAAGTTGTATAAAACACCTTGATATTTCTAACCTCAAAATTTCATAAAATGGCATGTTTATTTGATCCGTACGATTCATGATTGAAAAAGACGTTCTCAAACTATGATTTGATCTGAACCAATTTAGCTTGATTTCGCAAGCTATCGATTGGTTAAATTGATCAAATTGGCTTGAATTCATGTGAATTTCTCAAAATTGATGTCAGATTTGAGTTTTATATAAGAAAATGGACCCATTGATGGCTTGAACACACTATTCATGAAGAATCGATTGGAATTATTGATTAGGGCCTATTTTGGGGGTTTTCATTCTTGGCTTGGAATTTTAAAATTGATTTGAAAATTGAATACGAACCTAGCTATAAACTCAAAAGCCACACAAATTCCCATCGAATGTATCTTGCTATTCGGAACAAACAATTCGATCGAGCCTATTTCTGAATACTTTAGTCCATGAAAGAGGCAAAGTTGTTACATGCAACCCTACTCATTTTGTTACTACTAATCTTTATTTCCTACAACCTCCTTTTCTTCTTGGTCCTGCCAAGTAGCTTCTTCAGTGGCAGAGGTTCTGGGGGTGGATGGTTTGTTTTATCCTAGAATTTGCTACTTCTCAAAGGCTGCATCATGAATTGGTATGCAGCAAGATACTTCGGTTTCTTGTAACAGTTATCTATATAATCATTTGGATTAAGTTGCTTGAGCCTCGTTTCGATGCCATAAGGTCAAAATTAGTTCCTTTTTTTCGAATGAACGCATGCGTATGAACAGGGGCAATTGGCCCTTGCTGAAGTCCCTGTGATGCTGTCTCTGGGTAGTACATTGCAAGTTTGGGCAAACACCGACTTTCATCCCTCCATCACCATCTGTAGAATTGATTGACATAATAGTCAACCATTGACCCATAATACGAAAGCTCCCAGTTCAACGAGATTTCTGCAATCGTCTTCAGATTTACAAGTTAAGAACCCTGTAGAATGAGATAGAAATGGATTTGCTCACACTTCTTCGAGCTAAATTTATAAACATCCGAATCCTACATTAGCTCAAGTGTCATGATCTGAAGAGATTTTGTAAGGGATGTAACATACTCTAGGCTCTTGGGTTGAGAAATGAATGGATTTGCTCACACTTCTTCGAGCTAAACTTATAAACATCCGAATCCTACGTTAGCTTAAGTGTCATGATCTGAAGAGATTTTGTAAAGGATGTAACATAAGCTAGGCTCTTGGATTGAGAAATGAATTGATCATTAGGCTCAAAATGTGTATAATTTGGGTGAAGGACGTACGGCGCCACCCGGACCACCGCGACCCAACCGCCGAACATGGCCACGTGCGCCCTTAGCTGCTGCAAGGCCTCCACCTTGTCCGGCTTCCTCATGAACATTCCGGGAAACATGGCTGGTCCGGCCGGTTGATCCAGCTTGTTTCCAAAAGTCGCCTTGTACTCCACAAAGGTCTTAGCCACGGACGTGGCCGTTGAGAGATCCCTTGCATTATGTCGTTTCAATTCTTGTTTCACCCATGACTTGAGGCCATTCATGAATTGGTAATAGGCCTCCGTATTGTTCATGGACAAAATTTGACGCTGCAACTTTGAGAACATCTTGACGTACTCTCGGACTCCTCCCCTTTGCTCTAGGTGACGGAGTTCATCTTGAGCTTTCTCTCCTGCATAGGCGGGATAGTATTGTCATCGAAACTCCTTGACGAGCATTTCTCAAGTTGTGATAGGTTCACCACTCCCATCATCAGACCCACGATGTCACCACAATAGTGCGTTATCAATCAAATACATGGTCATGGTACTTACCTGAAGCACTCCATTGGTGATCCCCATTGCTTGGAAGTACTGTTCTATGTACCAAAGGAAGTTGTCCACATCATTGGTCACCCACAAGCCCTTGAACTTCTTTGGCTTTGCAGCGCCCACTCGCGGATCGATTTACAAGATGACCACCCTGTTCACACGTGCCGCTTCCAATTCGGCACTTCCAATTCGGCAAGCTTTGCCTTGTGCTTAGCCATCTGCGCGCGCATAGCCTCCACCAAGGCCTTCAAGGCATCATCCCGTTGCCGGAGTTCTTCGGACGTGTAGGTCAAGCTGCCCAAAATCTCCCCTCGGAGTTCTTCCATGCCGGATTTGAGCTCTTGCACCTCAGCCTCGAGCTCCCTTGTTCCGGTCTTGCCCCCTTCTATTTTCACGGACAATTCCTTGATCATTCCTTTGACGTCCGCGATGATGATCTCCACCTTCGCCACGTAGTTCTCCAAGTCACCCAGCATGTCTCTCAAACTCGAGCTACTACAACCCTTCTTTGCCTTGACACCTTGTCTCTTGGTGGCCCTCCCACGATCCTCGCCCACGCCCTTCTCAGTCTGGATGGATGATACATCGAAATGTGGATCTATTGCACCTAGGATTGACTTGCTCTGATGTCACTTGTCAAAAGTCGATCGATCTAGCGTTCTCTACCCGTGCAGCCTTACGAATTTCTTCCCAAGTTAGCTTTTTCCACACTTACTCGCTTACAAGAATCTATATAGAGATAAACTCTAGAGAGAGAAGTTCTAGATTTGTATTATTTGTGAGAATGAGATGATATAAATGAGGGGAGGAGACCATTTATATACAAGTACCGGCCTAACCATGGCCATAGATATCTTTTCAATCTAACATTATCTCCTCATCTACCAATTACCCGTATTTATTACATGAAGACTCTAAAATAGTGCACAATTACAATATTGTCCGCCCTTGGGAACATTCTAGAATACACTGGAGAGGGTTGTCCCTTTTTCTCGGATGGTTCATGATCCTTCGCACATGGGAAACCTCAGGACGGTGACACATGCATCTATGTAAATAGCAAAATCAAGATTTCGGCCATTTGACAAACCTTAATCAACACTAGTCTCTTAATCGAATTATCGCTATCTGTTAATGACTCGCACACTTTGCCGTCGTAGTACACAATTTTGATTCATGCAATTACAATGCAATTTTAATCTCTCCCGATTCTTATTCTTCTAGTTTCCAAGTAAATGCTCCCACTCAGGAGTTGGGAATTAATGGATTTGGCAGCATCGTTATCTGTCTATTTACTCTATTTCCCACATTCACTAGACAAGACTACCTACAACAAAATATGTCTTTTTATGAGAAGAACCAAACGAGGGCTTGATCCATTCCTTAAATAGCGACCTTGTCCACCTACTTTCAACTTGAATCAGGAAAAAAATCAATTGCGATTCCGATCTTTTCCAATACTAACGTGATGATGGAGATTTGAGTTTCTCGTTACCTTCACATTCCTTTTTTGTCGTCCTGGTCAAATCCACTGATTGACAAAGACGGAGAAGGTTTTGTCTCTCTCATTTAATGAAATTTTACACCCATCTAAATTGAGGAAGTAACCAAAGAAGTCGCCAAAAAATTCAGCATATGAGCCTATAATCAACATCATCATCCTGTGGTTATGCATCTTTAAAAAAGACTTGGAATCATATCGCTCCAACACTAAAATCCAGCAAAAACATCCTACAAGTGAAAACAAATCACAATGTATGCCAAGAGCCGCAGGCGTCCACCGCAGGGGCGATCTCCTTGTGTCAACTTAAATGTTGGACGCTTTGCGCGCCCAACCCACCTGCTTGCCTTAACCAAAGCTTGAGGAAATGCGGCAGCAAGGTTGAGACAACCCAGGACCAATGCAATCTTGTTTGTGTGATGTCCAAATGCCTCAGCCCACATCCAGGTACAAAGGAAAACCTTCACCTTTGTGTGATGACGGTCACGAATTGACTCTCCACAATGGATTTGTTCGCATAACAAATCGGACAAGTGCCCATATAATTTGTATAAGAGGCTGCTCACAGAAAAAGATTTTTCGACGAATAGCATTTTATGGCATAAAAGTCTAGTATTTTCATCAACCTTGAAATCCACATTTGTCACAGAAGATTTGGTGTGTCTAGACCTACGGTTATGTCCCTTCGAGTCTATCGAAGAAACTCCACTTCTACGCTGGTTCTTGGGTCTCGTCCCGAGAATTGGGCTTTGCACACTAGTCTAGGTATTTGGGTCCAGGTCTTCAAATTAAATAGTTTCTTCTTAATTATCAGTTAAATTTCGAAGTATCAAGTATTGATTTTTCTTTGTTGCCCTTCACTCATTTTTTTTTTCAAAACGGTATGAGCTGATGTGACGAATTTCTTTCCTCGTCGCAAATGCACCTTTTTTTGGTGGATATCGACTCTTTGTAGGTGATATTTGGTTTGGAGATTTAGTTCAATATGTAAAAAGTTGACTATTAAATGACTGAAGGTTGAAGAAATCTCAAATCTGTTATTTTAATGTGTGATCTATAACTTTATTTTCATGATTCATCTTCATATCTGGAACTTTTTTTTTTCTCTTGATTTACAGTTTGACTTCTATTTTATATCCGTGGAAATGAATAAAATATTTCTTTGACAAAAAAAAATAACTGGACGTCACTTCAATCAAATTTAGACGCGCTAGCCATCACCTACCGTTAGAAATATGCTCTATTCCCTTGCGATTTACCTAAAAAAATGTCATTTTTGTTATCTACTTCTAATTTCAATCTTTGGAAATATAAGATGGATTTGTTTCGTACTCTCTCGTGTCGCAGATGCCAAGAAAGCAGGCGCCTGTGCGAACTCGTGTGCGGAAGGTTGCAAGCAGTCTCGCCAATTGAAAGTTTTGAGATGACTCGGAGAATCACATCCATTAGAGGAGCGAAATAAAGGGTTTGTGTAATCTGTGGGACAAAAAACTTAAAAATCAAGCTTCTCATGTACTTTTCTGAGTTTTTATATGAAGCTCTTTGTGCTGAGTTGGGTGATTGATCAATGACATTTTCAATTATTTGCATATGTGCAAATTTTTCTGAAGTATTTCACTCAAGCTATGCTACTTGCAAAACCCTATATTGGCTATTACCCTAACGAGTCAGCACCTCCAAATAGGGGAATGTTTCACATTTTGTACATCTTTCTGTGTTATAAATTTCACCACATTCCACAGAAAAAGAAAGGGTGGACTTGAGTTTGACTTTAGGGTAAGAGGGAAAAGAGGCTGCCAACAAAATGTGATGTTAGATAATGGGAAGAGAGTTTTGCTCGTCTTCTTGTGATCTTGGATTCAAGCCTTATTGGAAGCATTCCAAGAATAAAGCCTTGACACCGGTCCAATGTGGAAATGTACGCCCCTAAAGTTGCCGGGAAGGAGGAATAGTTGAGGCACAAGAGAGCTAAATCGGTCACCACCCGACCGCTATACAAAAAATGGATAAGAGGTTAATTAAAATGGTCATGTTAGCAAGTGCCATAAGGTACCGGCTAAGACTATTAAATTTGTAAAAACCGCAGGTCGATACATTTTGCAAGTTGAAAAGGAACATATTTCTAGAAAGCAACATGCTTTGTAATAGAGATATTCACGTTTTCGAAACACCACTAATCACCATTAACACGCACTCTACGGGCACTCTTTAGCATTTTCTCATTTTGATTTTTAATGGTTTAGTTTAAATTAGACGTTTTTTTTTTGGTCGAAGTTTAACTTAGATGTTGGGTAGCTCAGATTTTACACTTCTGTCCATGCATGTGGAAACTCTTTAATGGACAGTCAGGGACTTTTAGGGTAAACAAGTTTACTTAAACTAGGAACATCTATTTACTCTACATGATAGTTGATCTATTATTTCTTTAATCATTTTCATGACAAATTTCTAGTTGATGACCGTGATGTAATGAGAGAGATGATCGATAAAATGCTCTTTAGTGCTAACATGATAGAAAATTTCTAGTGAATGCACTGGCTTATTTGGCAGTCAATAATGAAGATTAATAATTTTTCTTGGACAGCTAACGCATTCGAGGGCTTCCGTGTAACTGCCATGGCAATCACAAGTGACATGAGGACATCCTGGTTAATTTTGTTCTTGGATTCTTTCACTTTGCAATCTATTCCTTCCACATTGTTCTCAAACATATGCTCGAGTTCTGCTCTAAATAGCAAATGGTATCCCCTAATGTATTCGTGTTCTTAAGACGCTGTTTGTTTTGAAAAATATTTTTTTGAAAATGATCGCTTATATCGCTATACAAAATGACAAACGAAAAATATTTTCATCGTCCACAAAAATGTTAAGACATAAATTATTTTCGAAAATTAAAACTATTTTCATTGGTTAATTATTTCAAGCGATATAAATAATTATTTTTAGGAAAATAATTTCCAAACAATTCATTTTCTACGAAACAGGCGGAAGCTTAGGGCTCGTTTGGTAATTTGACAAATAGTAACTGATTTTGTTCTTTTGTTCCCAGAATCAGTTTGGGAACATAAATCCATTTGTTAAATTTTTTGTGCCTGGGCACAATTTTGCAAAAAATTATGCTAAGAATCAGTTTTAGAACAAAATCAAAAAGTAAAGAAAAGTAGCTTCTTTATTCTGAAACAATTTTTCCGGAACTGATTCTTTTTTGTTTTTTCCTTTTTTTTTTGGTTTGTTGTTGTTCTTCAGCCTCGCCACCCATCGGCCACAGGCCAGGGCCAACGACCAACCACAGGCCAAGGCCGGCGAGGGCATCGCGGCCCTTGCCGGTGGCCAACAAGGGCGGCTCGCGACAGCGACGATGAGGCCTCACTTAGCCAAGGCGAGGCCGACCTCGCTGTTGCCACCCAAGTCCGTTGCCTGGGTGGCGACGACGAGGTTGAGCCTCGCCCAGTCAAGGCGAGGCCGACCTCGTCGTCACGACCGGTGAGAGCGGCGGCGAGGGCTGCAACGCCCTCGCCGGCCCTGGCCTATGGCCGGTCGCCAACGCTGATGGCTAGCCATGGCCAAGAAAGGAAAGGGAAAGAAAAAGAAAAAAAAAGAAAAAAGGAAAAAAAAAAAGAAAGAAATATTAAAAAATTCAAAATATAATTAAAATCATTAATAAAAAGAAATTTTGTATAGTTATCAAACGCATTTATGTTCTTTTTCTATTCTAAGAATAGAAATTTTGGACAGTTACCAAACGCCTTCAAATATTTAGAAATTGCTTTTGGGCATGGAATCAAAAAAAGTCATTTCTGCTGAAAATCTGATTCTGGGAACAGAATGGTTGCTATGCGTAGCCTTAGTCTCTTCTTCGAATTCAGTAAACACATCCTTACTTCAACCAAAATTACCTTCAAATTTTCACGTTCGCTCTTCGAAAACTCTTTATGATTGCACAGTGCTTTTTCTACTCATCAAACCTTCAAGCAAATGACATTGGAAATCCATGAAGCATAGGCTTATTTGAATGCAATGAACACAAGACAAATGGTTATAGCATTAACCGATTCCGATTAGTAGAGTCCATTTGTAGGTCATAAACTCTAGCATATGTCTTCAATAGCTTGATTTATCTGCTAAAAGTTTTTCAAGAAGATAACTCCTCAAGTATTTTTTAAGCACTTCAGCACTCACGTCCCAGTTATAGGTTTTTTTTTTTTTATGTGGTCAAATCCCAGTTATAGTTGATTATATAAATTCTCTAAAAGAGGAAGGTGGAATTGGATTCCTAAACCCATGCTTTTTAAATTTAAAACAATATACACTCATCGGCTCATTATGAGAGAATGCCATGGCCTAAGAAATAAAATCAGAATATATTATGATATAAAATTGGATAACCTTAATACAATTAACAGAAATGTTGCCAAGTAGTTAAAAACAACATTACATAAGTCAGAAACTCAAGGTTATGGAACCTTAGGCATATTGTGATCTTTTCCCATTTTATTTGAATATTTTTCCTAAGCATGTTTATCTCAGCCGCCTCCACATGTGATGTATCATCTGCAACCTTCACTTATTTAGGGTTTAGGGTATAGGGTTTTAGAGTTTTATGATTTGGGTTTAGGGTTTTACGGTTAAGGGGTTAGGGTTTACGCTGAGTATGTATTGATTGTTTAAAAACGTTACGTGAGCTTGTTTCTCTAAGATGGCCTTGTTTCTCTTTTTGTTTCAGAAATAGAAAAAGTAGATTTTTTTTACTTCTTGTTTTTATTCCAAATAATACTGTTGTTTTTCTGTTCCAGAGAACAAAAAAATAGAAAATTAGAGAAATAAAATTTTTACAAAACGCACCCTTAGGTACTCTCGAAAGAAATTATTTCACTCAATCTATTAAATCACTGCATGCGAAGTATTATCAATTAAAAGAAAACAATCAAATTCTTAATATTTGACTGCACGATTATTGGCTTGGTTTCGAGGAACGTGGTCCTTTCGGATCGATTAAGGGCTCCTCCTGTCTCACCATAGGTCTGACCATATCCCTAATCTCAAGTGCAATGCAAAGGCTCGAACTTTCAGCCATCGGCTCCCTTTCCACAGGCAAGGAATATCACTTTCCTCCTGCAATTGAAGAGCCAAGAATGCTCCATCTCAAGAAAGAAATTCCCAAGACAAAGCCAGGAAAGAATCTGCTATTGCTTCTAGGGCTTCCTTGATGGTGAAGCATTCATGTTTACAGCCCCACAAGTCCCTTTAGAACCAACAGCTTTGCAAGAAAAGAACCAAAACCTTAACATGCAGAGTCTATAAACGCATCAGCCGCCGCCACCAGTGCTCGTTCACCTTCAGTCCTCGTTTTTTGCACGTTCGCGTTAGCGTCCGTAGGTTTCCGAGGAACCTATCCAGGAGTCTATTCCACCGTAGGTTCCACGGGTTCTCATACATGCCCCTATCTGCCGTCAATCAAACATGACAGAAGAGAATAAAGAGGATCACACCCCAGCGATGGGTTGACCTTTGATCCACAAGAAAACGTTGAGTTAGATTGATAAATTTGAGAGAAATGGTAGCATACTCAGAGCCAAATTAATATCAAGTCAAATCCTTGGATCCGTAACAATGGTACATGACGACAGACAAATAGCTAGGTTCACAATACAAGACTAACCCTAAAATTTATCACGAAAATGCAATTGAGTCATAAAACTTTTCATAAAAGTATCATTGAGTCCTTAAAACTTTTAAAAAGTGCAATCAAGTCTTAAAATTTATCACGAAAGTGCAATCGAGTCCTAAAACTCTCAAAAAATATAATTAACGGAAGGACTTGATTGGACCGATTTAACAAGTTTTAAAACTTTAATGCATTTATTCCATTCAAATAAGTGTTTGCTTTCATGTCAAAATTCATTAAATGATGCAACACACATATTTCACATGAAATGCATGGTCATGTTATTTTCCAAAATTGAATCAAATTCATATTAAGTTCCAATAACCATCAACATCTATCCACCATAAAATATTTATTGAATTAATTCCACAAAATATAAAATGGATTAATACCATGAAAAACTCAAAACTGGTACACATGTGACAAATTTGCCATAAACTAATTTTTTTACCACCAAAATCTCCAAACTGGTACCATTATATACACCTATGATAAATTTATCTAAAATAATTTTCTGACCACTAAAAACCCCAAACTAGTATACTTATAACAAATTTGCCCTTTGTTAAATTGGATTAATACAATAAAAAATCATATATTGGTAAATTTGTGAGAAACAGAGAGGTAAAATCCTAAACTGGTACACCCGTTAACTGCCACGTGTCATCTAACTCAATAATTTTACAGTAAAATTTAACGAAAACTAACGGAGGATGAATTTATTACAAGTGTTCCAGTTTTGATTTTTTTGTGGTATTAATTCATATAAAATATACCACAATTTCAACTCTTGTGTAAAATGAAACGTAAAATTGGTTATTACACATTGTATCAGATATAATGATACGATAATCTCATACATCAATCTACATGTCCTCTTCTCAAATATTCACATAACTTTGCAATAAAAAAGAGGTCTTCTACTTCTATGGACACAGCTTGTGTGACCAACATCATCATAGCCACTGACCGTATGGATCCCATCGTAGACTCCACGCAATTGACTATGATCATGTCGGTCTGCATTGACCGAGTCTATCCAAGAACTGGCCTTGTCCTTTCCGATAACAGGATATAGGAGGAGAAGCAAACAGAAGAAGAGAGAAGAATATGCTAAACAGCTTTGTGGTCCTAGACTTTGTGACATGAACGGTACTGTCAAGTTTGGCCCGTCAGAGAAACTCATTCTTGAGCAGACTTTGAGGTGCTTCAGCCTAACAATCAGGCTTTTTCAATTCCCTTAAGGAGAGGATTGCGACGAGCTCAAAATCTGCAATGCCTTGCGATCTCTTCTGGTATACAGGGACAACTCGCGTCACCTTAAAAAATTCATGCATCGGTGCATCCTAGGAACGATTTGATGATTGCCACCTTTTAACAGAGGGAAAAACTTTATTACTAGATTGTTGAAACAATTGAGTTTTCCTTGAAGTGAGCATGGAATGCATCAATCTACTCTATGCGGATGGAGAGCAATTGGATGATGCATGAAAATACGTTTGCTGGAGTTGACAGAGTTATTATAGCTGTTAGGTTTTCTGTTCATGTGATCTTTGCTTTTCTTCATTCGGCTGGGCAGAAGACAAATTTCAGATGTATTGAGAGAGGTGTGTATGAGATGGAGGATCAATGCTATTTATGGCGACGAGATTTAGTAGTTGTTTGTAACGTGAAGCATTTTACTATTCTTGTACAGGGAATAATTTTTTAGATTCACAGCACAATAATGGGGTTTGTTCTTGACTCGTGCTTGTAAAAGGAGTTGCTGGCTATTATCTTTTGTGAGATGCAATGTAATGGTTTTTCTTGTCATAATGAAAAGTAACGATGAGTTTTCTACTTGAAAAAATTGAAGCAACGCGTCAATAGCATGACACCACGCAATCTTGGAGTTTTCGGATCTATAGATACTTTTTTCGTTCGAGAGAAATCACTGTGCACGAAGTCTTATCATTATCATTTTAAAAGGAATTCGTTTTTTTTTTTTTGATGGATAGTCCAACCGCTCAAGTTTAACTTTAATGTAAAGGGTAGAGGTTCTTCCATCAGATATCTTTTCCATGGGCAAGGAATATCAGTTTCCTCCTGCAATGGAAGAGCCAAGAATGTTCCATCTCAAGATAAAACCTAGGAAGTATCTGCAATTCTTTCCGCGGCTTCCTTGATTATGAAGCATTCCTCTTTACAACCCCACACATTCCTTTAGAAACAACAGCCTTGCAAGAAAAGAACCAAGACCTTCGCGCACACAATGCATATAAGACATCAGCCACCACCACCAGATCTCATGCGCCTTCAGTGCTCTCATCTTTTGCACATTCGCGTTGGCATCCCTGGGTTTCTGAACATTCTTTTGTCCCTTTTTAATCCTCCCTTTCGCTTTATCATTGAGCCGAAACGATATGCCGACGATGGCCAATCAACAGATGAAACCTGTCGCTTCGCTGCTTTTGCTCCTTAACTTTTGTATGTATGCCATTGTTCTGGGCATTGGTGGGTGGGCCATGAACAGAGCTATTGATCATGGTTTCATCATTGGTAACTAAAATCTCACCTCCATAAACCATTACTCAATTGTTTGCCTTTCTCATACTTCAAATGTTTGCTGCTAATTCTGGGGGAGCGCAAATTGCAGGACCAGGATTTGACCTTCCGGCGCATTTCTCGCCCATTTACTTCCCTATGGGAAATGCCGCGACCGGATTTTTTGTGACATTCGCATTGATAGCAGGAGTTGTCGGGGTTGCGTCAGTCATCGTTGGAGTCAACCATATCCGCTCTTGGAACACCGATAGCTTGCCATCCGCAGCTTCAGCTGCCGCGATTGCCTGGACTCTCACTCTTCTAGCTATGGGGTAATATCTACTTTCTTCAAATATTGCCTTTAATGCTATTAATGAAATTCGATCCTAAAAGAGTTCATCACAGTGAATAACCTCTTGCATGCCCTACGATTCACATAGTTAGCACCCGTTGTTCCAAATTGTGTTTTTTTATCGGTCGGACGTTGTTCCAAATTTCAAATGCCATTTCAAGCCTTATCATGCTAAGAGTTTGGTTTCTTTCTATTTTTGCAGTTTCGCTTGCAAAGAAATAGAGCTCCGCAACCGAAACTCTCGCCTGGTAAGAATATACATTTACCTTCCACCCTCGACATATTCTCTTTCCGATCATCGGACATGTTACGATGACACTTTCTACGATCATGCAGAGAACAATGGAGGCATTCCTGATAATCCTGTCAGCGACTCAACTTATATACATCGCAACAATTCATGCTGCCTCAAGAAGAATATGAATCATTAAACTTCAGTGTTGTGTGAAGGTTTGAGTGCTTTTGTGTCGCAGTTTTTCCTCCTTTCTTCAGGCATCTTGTAAAAAACAGGGCATGGGATTGGCTTTGTGGTTCGATTTATGGTGTTCATATCTGATTTGTGTAAATGAATAAGAGATCAATCTCAATCAACAAGAACTTGTCAACTATGAGAGTGGTCAAACAGGAGGATAAATGAAGTGAAGAGCTCGCATTTTTCGCTACGATAAGGATGTCTCTCATGATGATTTCAACATAGAAAAATTTGGGGATACTAATTATTACCCGAGCAATCTACTCATTTTAGTCGATGATGCCCTGATAGAAGGAACACCGTCAACAGCTCTCAAACCTGACTAAGATAGGGCTGCGTTGTCAAGCTCTACTGTGAAGGAATATTCGCAAAAATGATGGCCTCATGATACATAAACATCAAGGATATCTACTCTTGAATAAAAGATCTACTAGGTTTCTATAGTCTTGATCCACATCAACCCAGTAGCTAGGGAATAAGAAAGAGGGATTCAAATAAGAAATGACTTTCTAAACAGAAAATTATAAGGCGACACAGCAGAAGCATACAAAACATCCCATATCAACAAATAAATCATCAAGTCCGTCATCAGACGAAATCGATTTCCTCAATCGGCTAAGGTAAGGCTAATTATTCCTAGAGAAGTCGCACAGTGCAATTCTTGAAATTCTACCCTCCAATGTTAAAACTTAAAGATACGCATTATAAAGTTCTAATTAACCTTATCGCATACACAAACACATCCTCCTCTTTTATATAATGGTCCTATACCACAGAAAGGAAAAAAGGACAGACACAGCACACATTTTCAAGGGAGAAAAACCAAAATCCAAAATTCATATAAAAAAAAGGAGAGCTGCAAGCGGGGGCCTGCCAAGGCTTAACAAAGTCGACACAATTCCCAGCACAAGACTCAAAACTGTTTTTTTTTTCTTATTTCAGTCAGGTCTATCAGGTAAGGAGAAACCTAGGATTGTCTTCAAGATGAAAGCTCTTGGAACTTCAAACAAAATCATTCCTAGCTTTCCCACAGCTTCATCCCTTGCCTAAAGTTTCGCTAATATTGTAACTCTGCAAAGATTAACATATAAGAGATTATCAGCTTGAGGGATAAAAGATTAACACATACATGCGCACGTGCAAATACAGAGTTGGTTAAAAACAGATATTTCTCCATTTTAAAGCCCTAAAGGCAATCAGAAACAAATGGCCAGAATCTCAGCAATGCTAGAACCGGAAAGGAACTTGAATACTGAAAACATAAAACAAGGGAATTGGAAATTTACCCCTTTCAACAATGAAGGGAATTGCACTCAACTAAACTTTTGTTTTGGTTGAAACCACTCAACTAAACTTAAAAAGGCTGCACTTTACACCCCCACTTCCATTTTGTTGCACTGTAATATTCCCATTATCAACTGTTAGAAGGACAAGCTGTCCCAACAAATTGAAAGTCAGCGAGAGTAAAATGCAACATTTTCAACTTTTGGCCCCTAAATGCACCTTTCCTTATGGCACAGAGGAGGGGAAATAAAGAACTATCTTACCCTAAAGAAAAGATAATAAACATCATCAGAATATCATTGTGTGTGTGACTAATCTCTATTTTTGACTTTGAGGTGTGATCAGTACTTGAATCTAAACCGAGTGCATCCCTCGTCTTAGTAAGCCAAACAAGTTGATTTTTGAGCAGCTTGTATAGGCATAAGGGCCACAATAGGATCACCACAAGGTATTATGACTGGCAACCGAACTACAGACATTAGTCTCCAAAGCAAGTACATTTCTTTGTTTGTTTCTTGTAAGAAATGTCAGTTCAAAGCAGCAAAATGATGTTCAAAGCACTTTAATTCATATGGTTCCTCACTGATCATGTTAAAAATACAAGACAATACATGAGAAGCATAGAGTATGTGAAGAATCCACCAGATATATTCAATTTTCGCATATTGCATATAATCTAAATGAACAGACATTATAACTGTTGCAACATCCCCTATTTCCATAGTTCAAGTATTGGATTCTCAATCACCATAGAGAATTTGCATGTTTTACCGTCTAGTAACAGCTCATGGAAGCACAAGCTTGTACAATTAGAACAAACAACACTTCTTCTAGAGAGGACAGTGAAAAAAACTTCTTATTTGGCTAAATTCATGTCTTTCATCAAAGCCACAGCAATTTAATGCCAGCTCATAGCCCAATTCAATGCCTGAAAAGTTGAGAACTTCATTTACTTCTTCAAAGAAAACATGACCAATCATATCAGTTAAGAAAAAAGAAAAGAAGCTCAATCCCATAAAGATAATGTCCACATATATGTATATATAACAAGTTCAGGTTAGCTCAGACATTCCCCCAGTCAGTCTTAGATTATAGGGTTCTAGAAATGACCATATAAATACAAGAGTCATTTCTCAATGTGCCATTAGAAGTATTGACAATTTGTCTTTCATGTCACATATGGGAAATGTGGTACAAATAATTATTTAACAAGTTAAGTGAATGACAAGACACATTTATCGCATCTTCTAAATAGCTTATCAAACATAAATGTGTTAATGCACGTGTAAAAATGAGCATATGTCCATATAAACCTGTGTGTTAAGGTTAATGTCATGTAAATCTACACAAAAAAGTTACGAGAGTCAACCCACATTACACCCATTTCTTTTACCTGTACGTCAATACAAACACAAAGAAGCCAGTCATAAACATGCTTAAACTAAATACTTTACACAATTCATCTAAACAAGTTGTGCTATCAATTGCCAGTCCTAGCCATAGGCTGTTCACTCTTAGATGTTAATAATGCATCAACATATTACTTTAGCTCTGACATCCATTTCTCCATAAAAAGGACAAAAAAAAAATTCTCTGGTCCAAGCAGTAAAGCATCAATTCCTCTATGCATCCAGAAGTGTGTTATCAATTACCAGTCCTAGCCATAAGCCGTTCACTTATAGATGTTAATAATGCATCAATGTATTACTTTAGCTCTCACACTCGTTTCTACATAAAAATGAAAAGGAACAAAGAATCTGTGGTCCAAGCAGTAAAAGCATCAATTCCTCTATGCATCCAGAATATGATCAGCATGAAAACAAGTCCTTTGGACTAAGTGGATGGCCTGTGTTGACAGAGGATCATGCAATTTCATCCTCACACCAAAATAAATGCATCCTACTTATATGAGAGAGAGTGACACTGAGTCTGTGAATGCAGAAGCTGCGGTGCAGATGGTTTGTGAGTGGGCATGCATGCACGTATGAGTATGTGTGTAGGGTGCGTGCATTTGTGTAGTTCTGCTTTTATTGATTCTCTACCTTTATTCATCTACCGGAGCCCATAAAGACATCAAATAGTCCGCAACAGCTCATCCAGGACGTCTTTTCCGCAATTCTAGGAGCCGGCGCCACCAATGGCTGCAGATAAACAGAAATTACTATTGAGAGTCACAGCCAAACCAGTTTTTTTTTTAAAAATATCAACAACCAAAGCTCCAGATAGACATAGCAGTTCAAGTTAGACAGACAGAGGTAATACCTGGTCCTCAGAGGATTCACAAACCTCAAAATCCTTGGCCTTCTCTGTAGCATTATGAGTCTGACCAACCGAAACTCCTGGAGATGGCAACAATTCACCCTCCTTTTCTTTTGAGACAGAAATTACAGCACCAGATTCAACGACAGAGTTTTCAACTGACACAGGAAACACTTTAGCCCCAACATTGTTTGATGCAGACTCCAACCTGATGCTTGATCCACACACCTCAAAATCCTTGGCCTTCTCAGTTCCATTACGAGTCTGTGCAACCAAAACTCCTGGAGTTGGCAACAATTCACCCTCCTTTTCTTTTGAGACATAAGTTACAGCACCAGATTCATCGACAGAATTTTCAACTGACACAGGAAACACTTTAGACCAAACATTATTTGATGCAGATTCCAACCCATCATACGATTCACAAACCTCAAAATCCTTGGCCTTCTCTCTACCATTATGAGTCTGAGAAACCAAAACTTCTGAAGATGGCCACAGTTCACCTTCCTTTTCTTTTGAGGCAGAAGTTACAGCACCAGATTCAACTCCAGAATTTTCAACTGAAACAGGAAACACTTTAGCCCCAACATTGTTTGATGCAGAGTCCAACCCATTGGATGCAACTTCTTGGACCTCATCTATTGAGGTCAACAAATCCTCTTTTCCCCAAGAATTGAGTCCAATATCAGTTTTATTTTCTATTGGAGCAGCTTCGGTCAAGTCAATAACCTTCTCAGACAGAGAGACCACCGGTTCAGCCATATTTACATCCTCACCCGGGCCACCATCAATCACTTTGGTCAACTCTTGAGGCAAAAATTCACCTGGCTTTTCCAAATCTTCAAATTGGGTCGTTTCCAAATTTTTGCTTCCTTCTTCTGCTCCAAACTTCTCCTCCTCAGTGACCAGAGACTCACCATCAGACCTAATGATGCTGGATTTTTCGTTGCCCTCATCATGCTGTTCCTTCACAGGCTCAACACACTCAATGAGAATGGGGGAATCATCTTCAAACTTCACTTCCTCAACAGTTTCGACTCCACCATTGCCCTCTACTTCAATTTTTTGCACGGCATTGGAATCAACTGGTATATCCACTGGCTTGTTCTCAACATCAGCTGACGCAACAGGCGATGGATCACTCTTTCCCAATTCTTCACTCCCCTCGTCGAATGGGCCGTGTTGGTCATGAGATTGAGATCCAGGGGACTTGGGCTCTCCGCCTTCGCTATCTTTCTCATCATGACTCCTCACTTCATCATTTTCTATCATTGTTAAATAAAAAAATCAGAGAAAGAGACAACCTAAGTACGGTTAATGTCCTCTGATAGATAAGCAGATCACTTCCAACAACGGTTCCAATCAGAATCAAGCCAAACTAGGAGATACGGCTAAATACACAAACACCCCATTTTCAGATCAAACTCAAGAAGAGAAACCTCATATTAAGCAACACAAAGAAAAGGGTTGATTTCTGTAGCAGTGAACAGTGAAGTCGAGTGAAACCCTCCAACACTAATCGACAGACACACCAATCCCTCAATCGAAAAAGGCGAAGTCATAATTGAGGGACAGATGGGTCGCCCACAGAAAAGATGACAGCAAAGTACCGTGAGCGTTGGTGTTGTTGGCGTCGGCAGAGGAAGAATCACTGGTTGTGGCTCCCTTTTCCTTCTTTTTCTTGGCAGCTTTTCTCCTCTTCGACCCCGATGGCATGATTGATTAAAGGTCTCCTCTCCCAACACAGATCTTCGTGGGTTGTCCCCAATCAGGCCCCTCGAAACGAATCTCTCTCTCTCCCCAAGAAAAACTTTTGGTTTCTTTAAGCCACCGCCCAACACTAGGCAGCGCAGCGAGAAGGGTAAGAGAGAGAGAGAGAGAGTGTGTGTGTGAGCGAGGACTGAGAAAGGTAAATAAGAACAAAGGATTCTTTCTCTCTTTTGATTTTTTATTTTTTAGTGCAGAAAACAAGGCTTGTTTAATCTCCTCTGGAGAGCTCTGACCCAAAAAAAAAGAGAATCTTCACAGGAGAGAGAGAGAGAGAGAGAATACTGCATCATTGCCACTGTTCAAATATTGTAACGCACGAATCGTCATGCTGTCCTCTTGCGGAAGGCGTGTGAACGTTTCAAGAAGTCCAAGAATCCGAAATTCCGGAACGTCAAGATGGGGTGGGACACTTTCCTTTTCTGGATTGAGAGACAGAGAGAGGGAGTGGTGGGTCGCTTGCCAACTCAGTGGAGTCCAGAGATCAGTGTGCGTGTGCGTGCGCGTGCGAAATGATCCAAGTACATCTTTCTAGATCTCGTTCCAATGAAATGATTGCGTCTTCAATGCCGACCTGTCCAGATTCGGGTCCCTGCAAGGTCGGAGCATTGAAGGAGGCTGAAACATTGGGGAAAGAAAATCTCTTTCTCCTCGTGCCATTAATGACCCAATTGAAGCGTGAAGGGAAGGACAAAAAGATGAAGGTTGGAAGAGGATGAACGAGGAAACCCGGAGGAAAAAGGAATGGGTAGGTATGGATATAGGCTCTCTTTTTGTTCGCCGGCGGTTGGATAGAATTTGATTAGAAACTTCCAAGGAGTAAAAGGTAACCTTTCTCTCTTCTTTTTTTCGCTCTATCTTAAGTATACTTGAAGAAGAAAAAAGGGTGGGTGACGGGATGTGTTTTGAATGATAATATGATTATTAATAAATAATTATCGCAACCAAAGCATAAAGGACACATCATCAGTCAAGAATAAAGATCCAGATAGATAAAATTCACTACCAAGACATAAATGAACACCACTAGCCACTAATAAAGTATTTTGCGATAAGAGAAATTCACTGCTAAGGCTTCACGGAAACCACGAGCCTAATATATAAGACTTCTTGGTTCACCACTAAAGAATTAGATAAAGAACTGAAATAAGAAAATCTCACGTATATTCAAATGCAGGTCTTGTCTCTATACAAATGAGATAGCACTTTTATTTATAGACAGATTTTGCTATGCAAAAGACCACGACTCTTGCTGTCCTCAAAACCGAAATGACTCTTGGAGTAGTCACGTAATAGAGACTCTTCAAACTGACATCATTATAGAGACTCATAGAATTAGGTCTAAATGCATTTACTAAGACCAAATGCATAGTAGCTAATATTAAACTTTCCAAATTCGTCCACCAATTTTGGAAGCTAAAGAGCCACCTTAGAAGATCAACAAACAGTCATGGAAATCGACCATAATAGCCTCTAGTCATTAGATAGTTGATTAGCAGCTTCGAAATCGATATTAAACTTGTAAATCAACATATTGATAGTCAATCGGCAATCATGAAATCGACAACTTCCCTATAGAATCCACATCTTCAACCTTGAACCCATCGAATCAAATTGTAGCCAAAATTGGCCTTTAGTTGTGGGAGTAGGGATTGCGCTAGATCAATCAACAAGACCAAAGTTGAGCTTGAGAGTTGTTCGAAAGGACCTGATGCTCCCACATCAACCTCCTCAAGTTGATTGAGATTTGACCTCAAATCTGATAAACATTCATCTTCGAAAAAAAGAGAAATGTCTCCCCATTGAAAGTTGCCGAGATACCATAATCTCCAAGGAGATCAACTTTGTATGCATTCTTGCCTATTCTCTTAAGCACTCTAAATGGGCCATCAACTATGGGTATGAGACTATGAGCTTGTTCTTTTGTCGACATAGAAACTTTTCATTCCTCAAGTGTATCCACAAAAGATCACCCGGTTGAAAATGAGCATTCTTCCTATGCTTGTTTGCTTTCTTTTTATAAAACTCATTTGCTTCTTCAATCTTGAGTCGAATTTGCACATGAAGCTTTTTCATCACTTTGACTCTCTTTAGCTTTATAATTGACTTGTAAGTTTGATGGAATGGGAATCAAGTCGATAAGTGTGAGAGGGTTGATTCCATACATAACTTCAAAAGGTAATTGACTAGGGGCGTAACTTAGCGATTAATTATAAGCAAATTCAACATGCAAATAGCTTTAAATCCCAATGCTTTAAGGTCTTACTCACCAAACTTTGAAGAAGAGTAGCAATGGTGCGGTTGCTTACCTCAATTTGGTCATCTGTTTGTGGATGACAAGATGTACCGAATAGTTGTTTAATGCCAAGCATTCTTTGCAGGATCTTCCAAAAGTAACTCAAGAACTTGAAATCTCAATCCGGCACAATAGTTTTAGGATCCCCATGTAGGCGAATCACCTCCTGACAGTGAGAAGCATCATCCGTCTTATGACACTTAACAAGATGTGCCATTTTCGAAAATCAATCTATAACCACCATGATGGCATCTTTCTTCCTTTTAGTTCATGGAAGTGCTACATTAAAATCCATACTTACATCCTCTCAAAGGTTGTGTCCAGATTGAAAGTGGGGTATAAACCCTTGATAGAATTGACTCTTCGTTCTCTGACACGTCAAACATTCTTGAAGGAAAATATTAAATATTCTTACATCTACCAAATATACTTACATCTCCACTCATCTTTACCCAATGAAAATATTCTTGAAGGATTTCGAGAGTTTTGTTTATTTCGAAGTGTCCAACCAATCCTCTACCATGTGTTTCTTGAACTAGTAGCTCTCTCAAGGAACTTTTTGGCACATGGAGTTCATTTCCCTTAAAGAGGAATCCATTCTGGATTGAATAGGCACCATGAACTTTATGTTTGGAGTTGTGGATGATGGGTAGAATCTTGGATCTTCAACATAGAGTTCTTTTATCAAATTGAAGTAAGAAATTCTAGAGTCCATAACAATGATCATCGAGTACCTTCTTGATAGTGTATCTGCTACAACATTAGTCTTACTGAGTTCATATTTTTAGACAAAGGAAAGAGATTGAAGGAACTCCACCAATTTGGTGTGTCCCGTGTTGGCCACTAGTATGATTTCGAGTCTCAAGATCAAAATTTAGAACAAACTATCGGACCTCAGGTAGTGACTTTAGTAATCAAAAGCCCTTATAATTGCATAGAACTCCTTGTCATAGGTAAAATAATTCCTCCTCGACCATGAATCTTTTCATTGAAATATGCTAGAGGCCTTTGGACTTGGGTGATAACAACACTAATGTCATCTCCACTTGCATCACATTCAACCTCAAACATTTCATTAAAGGCTGGAAGGGCTAGGATAAGAGACTCATAAAGTTTTTGTTTTACAATTTCAAAGGCATTGTGGGCAGCCTTAGTCCATTTGAAAATTCCCTTCTTCATTCAATCTGAAATGAGAGCCATGACGGTGTTGAAATTTGTCACAAGCTGTCGATAGAAAAAAGTAAGTTCATGGAAGTTCATTACAGCAGAAATCAATTTTGCAACTGGCCAAGCCTTCATCGCTTCCACTTTAGATTGATCAACAAAGATCTCATCATTAGAAACTACATAACTCAATAATATGATGCTTGTAAAAAAGAACTGGCATTTCTCCATCTTTGCATAGAGCTTATGCTCTCGAGACTTCAAAGACTTGTCATAAAAGAGATACATTCTCCTCTTCATTTTAACTATAAACAATGGTGTCATTAAAATAAACAACATAAAATTGACCAATAAAGGGACGAAGGACCTTGTTCATGAGCCTCATAAAAGCGTTGAGAGTATTTGACAAACCAAATGACATAATGAGCAACTCATAAAAGCATCATTTAGTTTTGAAGGCTATTTTCCACTCATCTCATTTTCTCAATCGGATTTGATGATAACCACTTCTCAAATTGATCTTTGAAAATATTGTCGATCCATGCAACTCATCCAGCATGTCGTTAGGTTTAGGTTTGGGAAACCTAAACTTGATCCTAATGTAGTGAATAGCTTAGCTATCAACACTCATCCTATGTTTCATACTTTCTTCAGCACAAGCAGGGTTGGAACCTGAACAAGAACTCACGCTCTTCCTTAACTATCCTCTTACAATTAACCCATCAACTTATTGTTGTAGTTCTTTGGTTTGCTCGGAATTACATCGATAAGCTGATTTGTTGGATAGAAAAGCATCATGAAGGAATTGATTCGATACTCAATTCCTCTTATGGGAGGTACTCCAGGTGGCAAATCCATCGAAAAAACATCTTCAAACTCATCCATCAAGGGTTGCATATTTTGGCATAGGGATCTCTCTATCTCACCTTTTTCGCTTTTAACAATAAGCAAAGAAAAAACATTTTTTTGTTTGTGAAAGTGTAATACTCGTTTGATAGCATGTAGCCAGTGGACAAAGTCATCTAGATTTAGGTTACCCTCAAACCGGGGCCTCACTTTGACTTCACGATCATTCTCCTTGCGCATTCTTCTTCTCCTCCTAACTCGATAATCTTAATCACTAGAATTAGCTCCAATGACATTGGATTCATCACCAAAAGTTTGATAGGGATCTAGGTGATCACAGCATGGTTGATTAATAGTAGGTCTCTCTTGCTACTCTCATCTCGTTGGATTCTTCGGGAGGTCGAGAACTCGCTCCATTTGTCTCTATTGATCCTCTAAAGCATGGTCACGCATTTTGTTATGTGCTTGTTCGAAGGTCAAGCCTCTCGGAACCAGATTAGTCATTTTGTTTAAGTAAAGTGTGAGATGGATAATAAAATAAATCACTAAAAACGAGTTCAATTTTAAGTTCTAACACCAAGTGAATGTGTGATGGGGATGTGTTTTGAATGACAATATGATGTTTAATTAATATTGATCACCATAAAAGTATAAAGGATTAACCATCAGCCAAGGATAAAGATCGTGATAGATGAAGTTTAGCACCAAAGCTTAGTAGAACGCCACTAGACAAGGATAAAAAGGCTTTCAGGATAAAAGAAGTTCACTACTAAGACCTAAAGGAAATCCATTAGCCAATGATAAAGGATTTCTTGGTTTACTAACCAAAGAAATTTGGATAAAAAACCAAAATAAGAAATTTGCTCACTTGAGGAAAATCTCATGTATATTCAAATGCAAGTTTGGTCTCTATACAGATGAAATTACACATTTATTTATAGAATGATTATGCTAAACAAACAACTCTCGGCCGAAATGACTCTTGGAGTATTTACATAATTAAGACTATTGAGATTTACATCATAATGAAGACTCATAAAATTAAGACTAAATGCTATTAATTAATATCGAATGCATAATAACTAATATAAGACTCTCCAAATTCGTCCACCAACCTTGGAAACCAAAATAGCCACCTTAGAAGATCAATAAATAGCCATGAAATCAACTAGAATAGCCTCTAGTCATTAGCTAGTAGATTAGCAGCTTCGAAATCAACAACGAACTTTGACATATTGATAGTCAATTGGCAACCGTGAAATCAACAACTAGTCCATTGAATCAACAACTTCCATATCGAATTGACATCTTCAACCTTGAACCCATCGAATCACATTGTAACCAAAATTGGCCTTCACTTATAAGAGTAAGGATTGTGCTGGATCAATCGACAAGACTAGAGTTGAACGCAAGAGTTGCTCGATAGGACTTGGTGCTCCCGCATCAAAAGAATTCGTGAAAAGAATTGTATGTACATAGAAATATCTCTTTCTTCCATGTTTTGACCTTAGCTCCACGGGACAATTTGTAATTATTGAAATGAAGAGGAATTGAAACATTTATGTATTAGCGTTTGTGTATTGTAATAGTTTCAATTTCTTAAATTTAAAAGGATTAATACTAATAAAAATCTTAAACAGATATCTCATGACATATTAACCCAAAACTAATTTTCATCTCACAAAAAATTTAAAATCGATATCCCATGATACATTTATCCAAAACTACTTCTCATCTTATAAAAAATCTCAAACTAGTGTGTATGACCAAAATTTACCATTATTGACAATGCATCCGTATCAATCCATATGGATTTTTCACAAAAGTATTGTCATTCTCCACATCATATCCGTCACATTATATTCGTCTTACAGTCTTTATAATGTTTGTTAACATTTGTGTGTATCAACGAAATATTAGAGGAAATGTTAATGAAGGGTAGATTTGGGATAGAAATGCCACTTTAGGTTTTTTTTTTCTTCAGGAGATGGAAGCTAGTTCAGGGTAAATATGTGAAGATGATATTGGTTCGAGATTTTTTTCTATGAGACGAAAATTAATTTGGATAAATGCGCTATGTACTACTAATTTGGAAAATTTTTTTGCGAAATTAAAATTAATTTGAGTTAAATGTGTCATCACGACCGAGACAGATCTGGGTTCAAATTACTGGGTTTGGCCATCACGCTCTTTTGCTTGGGCTTTGTTAAGAACCGAAGCTTCCGCGGCCTCCTCCTCTTCTTCTTCTTCTTCCATCTTCTCCTTCTTCCCCCGCTCGAGACGCAGAGGCGCAGCAGCATCAGCAGCAGCAGCTACGTCTCTGCTCGCGGAAGCGCAATGGACGCGCTGAGGAAACAAGCGAGCAAGCTCCGGGAGCAAGTCGCCAAGCAGCAGCAGGTTCTCCCCCTCGTCCGAGCTTTCGATCGATTTGGCAATCGCAGTCGCATTGCGACTCCCGGAAGAGAGCTCCGGGAACCGCGTGATGAACTGATTCTTTTTGGCCTCTCGTTCGATTCCGCGATGTTTTCCTTGTTTGAATTGAAGTCAAAAACGGTGTGGGCATCAGTCAAAATCGCTAATTTCTGGGCCATAGCTAAACTGGGCATCATGAGTTTTTATCCAGCCGCGTGGTGTGAATGCTTTCCGCGAAATGAACTGATCCTTTTATCCTCTCGTTCGATTCCGCGATGTTTTCCTGGTTTGAATTGAAGTCGAAAACGGTGTGGGCATCAGTCAAAATTGCTAATTTCTGGGTCATAGCTGATTTGGGCATCATGAGTTTAGATCCAGCTGCGTGGTGTGAATGCTTTCCGCGAAATGAAGTGATCCTTTAATCCTCTCGTTCAATCCCGCCATGTTTTCCTGGTTTGAATTGAAGTCGAAAACGGTGTGGGCATCAGTCAAAATTGCTAATTTCTGGGTCATATCTGATTTGGGCATCATGAGTTTAGATCCAGCTGTGCGGTGTGAATGTATTGCGGTGCTGCTTCGGTGAGCGAACTTGTGTGCAATACGCGTCTGCGAGACTTTATCCTTTTTTGTGTGATTTTCTTTTTTCTGTTCTTACCGCGATTCGGGTGTTGATTATGGTTTTTGCTTGTTGTGTGGTTCTAGGCTGTGATAAAGCAGTTCGGTGGGACTGGCTATGAGCACTCCGATGTCGTGGTTATAGATGAGGTCGAAATGCAGAGACATCAACAGCTCGAGAAACTTTACCGGGCTACTCGCGCCTCCAAGGTGAAGATGGTTTTAGCTCCTTTATTTTGTCATTCTATATTTGCTGATTGTGAATGGCTTAATTCGTTA
This sequence comes from Syzygium aromaticum, assembly GCA_024500025.1. NCBI lineage: Eukaryota > Viridiplantae > Streptophyta > Magnoliopsida > Myrtales > Myrtaceae > Syzygium > Syzygium aromaticum. The sequence goes on along the minus strand of CM044888.1, from coordinate 8,916,080 downwards.
TTGCCATGTATAGGGGATGGGTGGGGAGTATGGTCTCTAAGATGGTCGAGTCAATGGTTGCGTCTGACCGTAGTTGATTAGATAGATCTAGTTTCCTTGGAATCTCGGAAATGAATGCTTCAACTCAGTAATGTGGTGGGGCTAATTCCAATGTAAAGCTAGACCCTATCTGCTATTATGTACGGTATGAGACTATTTATTTAATTGTGGTGAAGCGAAATGGCTTGGCTTCATTATGGGAATATATGAAGGTTTCCTCCTGCAGTATTATGAGGAACGGTTGATTGACAGTGTCATTGAGAAAGCCATTTCGAGACTGGTGCTAGCTTTCATTGTCGTTGAAGGCTTAGCAAACTAGGGAAGCAATCAAGATGACCTATGACAAACATGATGCACACTACAAGCTTATGATGACCGACGATATCTAGTTACCTAATAAAATGCTATCTCTTAAAGTAATTTGATTGTGGTACGTGCTCCACTGGTGGCATTACCTCCCGCAACTAATGAAGGTATTGATAGGACCATTCTTGCTTGCCAAATTGTGCCTGGTGAGGCACAAAAATTTTATGGAGACAGGGAACATAATGATGTGCGAACATCTTCCAGTGATTGAGTTTGATGTACTGACCATCTATATATCCATACAGTAGCTAGTAATATCTGGTGGTGTCTCCAGCTATGTGCTTAAGTTACCCATTAAGAGTTGCTATGTTCATATTAATTACAATCAGTTTATCTTTGTTGGTTAAATCTGTATAATAGTATGGCTATGATAGTACTGTTAAGCGGTTTAAATTCACCTACACTTTGCAAGTAACGATTTGATAAGTTCCAAATTTGAGAGAAAATGAAATAGAGAAAATAATTGGTATGACTTGTGAGCATGTGCCCTTATGCTAGGAGGTCATAGGTTCAAATCCATGCCTGGAATGGTAGACTTATTTTTTAACTTCATGGTTCTGTCGTAATGGTTAAGGAACGAACTTCTATGTATGTTTAATTCTCCACAATAATAAGTACAAATAATCTTATGTTGGGCCCCCCCTCCAAGCTTTGGGTCTCATCTTGCCTGATCCACGAGGTTGGTAAGGTATTCATGGGACCGAACACAGGAGGCACAATAAAATAAAAGACAATAAATAGAAAGAAAAATGGTGTTGATGATAAATGCGTTGACTGCATGTGTAATCCACGCATAAATGTGTTGACTTTTATTCAATGAGTACAAAGAACTGGGTGATTCACTTGATTTACTGTCCTTGTTAGCTGATTTACTATGGGACTTCAAAGTGTTCATATCCAATTCTTAATTTTTCTGACAGGACTTTCAGAAAGATATTGTAAAGGCTGCAGAGGGATTCACAGCTCTAGGATATAAGCATATTGAAACAGGTATCTCCTTGATCACTGCTTTTGTCAAAACAGGTTGTGGTTTCGCATCTTTTCTTCAATCAGATGAGTCTTCTGTCTGTATATGCCTACTGTAATGTGATGGGGCCATGACTCTGAACAATTAAACTATCAGGAACCAAATTATCTGAAGACTGTTGCAAATATGGAGCTGAGAATATCCATGACAACATTTTAGCTAAGGCAGCAGCTGTATATGGCGATTCTCTTAAACATGTTGAAAAGGAGCAAGAAGACTATAGTAAGCTATTATATTCACAGGTGAGCTTTCTCAGATTCTTTTGTATGGCAAGTATATCTGTAAATTCAAATTTTTTTGGAACATGGACAAAGCCTGCACCAAAGTCTTTGTATCTCTCTTGTTTATTGCGTGTTATGTGAACTGAGGTTAGGTAATTCAATGACGAACGCGTAGTTTCATATATCTAATTTGTCAAACGGCCTAGTCACACCCTATTATGTCTTCAAAAACTATAACTTGAAACAGCAACCCATGATTTGCATCATTGATGGTGTTGGCTGACATGACCGTGAATGTTTGGAGAAGAAATAGAACTGCAAAAGGTCATCCATGTAGCAAGCATACTGTTGGTTTTTGGAAAGGTAGGCTCTACGTTAGCAAGGAGTGACGTTTTTGGTCTTCATCTTTTGAGGGACTATCAAAATTTTCCACAAAGAATTGAGTGATGCAAGAGGATTTGTGGGGCCACCTCCGCACGGCGGGATAGCAGCCTCGATAATTTCAGTCGTGTGGAATCTATGATGTTGTGGGGATTTAGTTCTCACAACGTCCGAAATGCGATTCATCCAGTGAAGCTTACAAACCCATTACCTTTTTGCTTATGGGCTAATAAATCTTTTGTTAAGATCAAAGGTCAATGATTATTTGGATTACAGCTTTATAAGCTCTGTGAAGACAACATGTTCATGCTGTACTTATCACCTTTCCCCTTTGTTAGATCTTAGAACCCTTGAGAGCTATGATTACTGGTTCTCCCTTGGAAGATGCTCGTCATCTTGCTCAACGTTACAGTCGAATGAGACAGGAAGCAGAGATGCAGGTAATGAAAAGCTAGAATTTCGTAGGTAGTGTTTCAGCACACACTGATTGTTGTGTTGGAGTCTTCACTTCCTCATAACACCATGATTAATTCATGTGAAGCTGTAATTCACAATTCACCTGAAAAGCTTGCAGGCAGCGGAAGTTTCTAGAAGACAAGCTCGAGTTAGAGAAACTCCAATACCTGAAAATGTTGCTAAGCTGCATGCAGCTGAAGCAAAGATGCATGAATTGAAGGCAAATATGGCTGTTCTTGGAAAAGAAGCTGCCACAGCACTGGCAGCTGTCGAATCTCAGCAACAAAAAGTTACTTTCCAAAGGCTGGTCTCAATGGTATATGATCAAACAATCTCTAAAATGATGAACTTGCTGTCAGCTCATATTATTACTGGATTTGTAATGTATCATGATGCTTACCAATTTTAAGGTTGAAGGAGAAAGGACCTACCATTTGAGAGTAGCTGCTATTCTTGGCGAAGTTGAAACTGAGGTTGGTTATATGCTTAGATTTTCCAGGGTTTGGTTGTTTTCCATCAGCACTGTATAATTAGTAGTTTATTGGAAATTTTGTTTCAGATGGTTTCAGAGAAACAGCGGAAGGAATCTGCTCCTCCTTTGTTTTCATCAGAAAGTAGTTCGGAGAAAACAGCATATTTCTTGGCTGAGGTTTGTAATGCATTCTATTGGTTCACAAGTACTATGCTGTAATTGCCGTTTGCTGCTTCAACAGGATTACTGTTTCTACTGAGGATGCACTTACTCCTAAAAAAAGTAGCTGGAGGAAATCATTTTCTTTTAAGTAGACAATATGTAGTTTCAACCAAAAAAAAAAAAAAAAAAGACAATATGTAGTTGAATTTCAGGGCAACCCAAAGTCCGTTTCACAAAACTTACATAGCTAATTAGTCCACCTTTTTAACCATTGTCGATTAGATGGCCAGCATTGTCAATTAGATGATCAACATAACGGAGTAGGGGCTCAGCTGTTGTGGCCATTGCCTCCATTACCATTAACAGCCAGTTGCTGCTACGCTACTGCCGCAGCCACTGCACTTCAAATATATTAAAGGAAAAATCCTTATTATTTTCAAGCCATCTTTCAAAGTAGGTTGGCAAATGAACAAAGACTTGTTTTTTTTTTTTTTTTTTGGTAAGGAGAACAAAGACTTGTTGGTAAGTAGGAAACTTGAAAAATCATAAGTATCAGAATGAAGGATTGGTTGAGGTTATATTCAGTGTCTCCATTATGAAACTCTGCAAAAACAAGTATATCAAGTGAGGAGGGAAACTAAGGACAGCCTCTTATTATTGAGTCTTGAACATTGTTGTGGAGAGAGAGAGAGAGAGAGAGAGAGAGAGAGAGAGAGAGAGAGAGAGAGAGAGAGAGAGAACGGGTATAGATTTTTTTTGCCAATTATCTGTATCCTTTCAAGTGGGAGCGGTAAGACATATCATCTTCCCGAAGGAGTTATTATTTTTCTTCTTTTCTGTTGTCCCTCCTTGTCATCTGCTGGGTTGCTGGTCAAGATAATTCTTGGTCTTGTAATCATGCCTCATCTTTGTTTTAAAGCTCACTAAAACAGACTACGGAACTTTGTTCCGTTGTTTGTGTATTCTGATGCAGGCAATGCATAATTTTGATGCTGAATCAGAGAAGGAATTGAGCCTGGCAGTGGGTGACTATGTTGTCGTGCGAAAGGTATTTGTTTTCCTTATGCATTCATTTGATGGTACTCGTTTTTCCTACTTATTGCCTCATTGAGTGATCATCTAGCAAGTGAATGTTGATGCATCTAGTTAATAAAAGTGATTAAGCCATGTCATTTTGGAAAACAACTTCAATTCTCCTTTAATTTTTAGGTGACGCTCTTTCTGAAGCATCTAGAAGTTTTCCTGTGAATTTCATCTTTCGCAAACCAGTTTAAAATCACTTTTTCTAGGAAAAGCTTTCAATTTATCAAAGATACTTAAAAGATCTAAGATGCCAGTCAATGCAGCAATATCTGGTTGTGAATCTTACATCTACTGAGTATCTAGTTTTCTGTTCTTTCCCCTCTCACTTTGCCATCATTTTGGCTGATTTATAATGATTTTCATTGAGGTAGCTATACATATCATCAAGCCCGTCTCTCTCCCCAATCAAGTTGTGTTCTTCCTTGTCTGTGCTGGTGATTGGAAGTATATTTTTTCCTTGAGTCAATGTTATAGGATCTTCACGAGAAAGGGAGAGGAAATAAGCCCTACATTTTTACTAAATGACTTGAAAAAAGAGCACATGTTATAGGCCTAATTCCAAAAAAAAGCACAAACCATAAGTCGATGGACAATTCTAGCCCAAACTTTTTTTTGTCCCATAAAAAAACACCAATTTTAGGTCGAGGGACAATTTTAGCCCGAACTTTTTTTGTCCCATAAAAAAACACCAACTTTAGGTCGAGTGACAATTCTAGCCCCAATTTTTTTTGTCTCATAAAAAAGCACTAACTTTCACTTAAATCCTAAATGTGGCCTCCATTGACTTAGAACCATTGATTATCCAACTTGACTATTCCACCTTAACAATAAATCCACATGGCTCGCTGACTGGATTTAAAGCACTATTCATTGTTTTATTCTCTGAGCCACAACTTGAAGAATAACGGTAAAACTATTTGTTTCCTTCACTTTACCGGTAAGTCAAAAAGATCTCTAGATTGAATTTCTCTAACTAGACTTCGTTGTTTTTTTCATAATCTAAAGCTATAGATCACCATCCATCGACAAACGCCATGGACAAGATTTATCAAGCTTACCACCATAACCTTTTTCCTCAAATAAGGGTGACTTCAGACAGAAAGTCAACGGGGGGCCAAATTTGGGATCAGGATGAAAGTTTGTGATTTTTTATGAGAAAAAAAAAAGTTGGGACTAGAATTGTTACTTGACCTAAAATTGATGCTTTTTTTATGGGACAAAAAAAAGTTTGGGCCATAATTGTTCATCGACTTAAAGTTGGTGCTTTTTTATGGAACAAAATGAAGTTCGGGCTAGAATTGTTCACTCGACTTAAAGTTGGTGCGTTTTTTTGGAACTAACCCCAGATTATAGGGCATGAGATACACTAACTAAAACCTAGTTTCCTGATTTATGACCGACCACCTACTAACTACTGACTAACGTTCATATATATAAATCCTAACTCCCCCTCAAGCTAGAGCCTGCAGCTAGCATATGACTTGTGCAGCTTTCTTCAAAAGACTGACCAAAGTGCCGTGTAAGCTGTGGACCATACACTAGCCAAGGGATGTGAGCACATGGATTCAAATTTGACATGATGACTATTGTGTAAGCCGGACCTTACATTATTGAATGTATTCCACATCATCGTCGGATCTAACAAATGCTGAGGAAACACACGATCAGAAAGTCAACAAATGCTGATGAAACACATGATCAGAAAGTTAACATTGCATTCTCACACAACCTTGATAAAATCATGTGGAAACCCAGCATAAATTGCGGCGGTCATAGATGGCTGAACATTTGACAACGGCAACTCTGCTTGTCGATGACACTTGCAATTAAGAGTGACGCCGACTATATATTAAAATCCCTACATGCATTGTTGAGTGTTGACCAAATTTGGGGAAGTTTCTGAAGATTGGAGCACCAACGGTACCCTAGAAAGCCCTCTTTTTTCTTTCTTTGAGAATTGAAAAGAACAGAAAATGAAAAAAGAAAACTAAGACTAGTACGAGCAACTAGCGAGGACCATAGCTTGATTTTGACAGAGATGCGAAACCATTGACCAAGACCGAGAAGGATGCATGGCGGAATGAAGGTGGAGAACAGAAACGTTTAACTTGTTGTAGACTTCACCAACACAATGAATGATAACTCCTTCCACTGACGACAATGTAGAGACCAATGGTTCACTAGATAGCATTGCTCTCAGAGACAACCGAAGGAGATCTGAGACAGCGAAAAGCAGAGGATGATGGTGTTGCTCTTGAAGCCATTGGTTTTGGCTGCTCTTGAGGATGAAGACCAATGGACAAAAAACAAAGAACTTGGAATGATGACTGGTGGTGGTCTCAATGTCGTAATAGAAAAGATGATGCATGAATAGGATTCTTTGTTTTTTTAAAGACTGGTGACAAGAAGAAAAATAAAGCTAGGGTTTTGATTTGGATCCCACTAATCCCATGTAAATATTTTAAGAACTTCAAGAGACAGGGAGAAAGAAAATACTAAGACCCTATATCTTTACCAGAATGACTCGATGAAAGAGTACGTAGATTGCGTTACATAGAGCATGAGACATTAACAAAACCTTAACTTCCTTACTTATGACGAGCTAGTATCTCTGACTAATATTCAAAAATATGCTTTAACTTTTTTAACTATAAACAAATTGACACAATTACTCAACTGCAGTATACAAACTTTAGCCTGTCAACTTGAAAAGACTAGTTTGTGTTCCTCATAATTGTGATCAATCTGTGCCGCCTTAAACATGCACCTCTATTTGAAACATGATATTAGTAATGATTTGCTTGTCACTCTCAATATTTGATCTGTATATGGATGAAACACAGTCTGTTTGCTCAACTGTGATATTAATTCGATATATCTAGGTGAATCCATTGGGATGGTCGGAAGGAGAATGCAAGGGTAAAGCAGGGTGGTTTCCATCAGCATTTGTGGAGAAGCGCCAGAGATTACCCACGAATGGTATGGCTGCAGAGGTTTACTGATCCGTACTGATCTCTCTACTTATTGTTCACCTGTCCCTGCCCATGTAATAGCTGCTGTTCATATTATATCTGTCAATAACAAGACCTCAATGCAATCTGTTGTGAAATTTGTTGCAATTCTCATCTCCTAAACAGCACAACTCTTGATCGCGATGGGGATTGATTAAGTATTGTTTGGATGATTTATCTCTTCCTGCCTTTGTTGTTTCAAGCCTTGAGTTTCTCATGGATTGACGAGCTAAGTGAGAGAGCATTGTATGTGTTGCCCCAGTAGGTTTCCAAATATCCAGGACTTAAAACAATTTAATCTTGCAACAATTGCATTCAATTTGCCAAAAGATGAACCGCACAAGTACATATTCATTACTAGAATGAGATTAGAGTTGCCACTAACCTATTCTAGGTTGGTCAGGGGCCGAGATTCCTGTAAAAGATTCTGTTAACATCATTTGGGTTGACACTAGATAAAAAGATGGTAACTTCAACAATTCTTTTGCCCCACCCAATTCCCCTTAAATTTCAAGAATTCCTCAATTCAACAGTCTTCAAAATATGTGGACTCGTGAAATCTCTCGCGTGGGAAAAAAAATCAATTGAACTTGGCTAAGTATGTACGATCCAACAACAAATAGATCTTGAGTTCTCACCCAATTTCATTCGCAATTCACCGGTTAAATCATCCTAAAGAAAGATGTGTCTATATTAGTGGAATATACTCAGTGATGGTGAATGGGCACTGTCAAAGCAATAGTGTTTTCTCCATGAAAGGAGGGCACACGAAGTGGTCGCGAGTAGGCACAGCAACAGGTGATGGCTTGTAGTGGAGGATTACGATGGGTGATGGAAATTGTGGGGCGGCCACGGCACAACGATTCTGTGACAAAGTGTTGGCCCAACGATGACTCAGCTTCAAAAGGCAAACCATGACAACTCAGCTCTCCTATGACCCGGTTATAGAGAACACCCAAAACCAGAACTGGCAAGTGATTGGCGATGAGGTGGAATAGAAACAACCGTATGGTGATGAGGTGGACGTCTAGAAACAGCAATAGACAAGTGAATCTCAAGCCGAGGTGGCTCCAAGCTTGCTCTAAAATCTATGATGTTGGTCTGGGCTGCAAGGACTGATCTGGACAGACGAGGTAGACCTAGACAGCGGCTTGACAAAGATGACGGGCTACGGTGCTGAACCAATTGCACAGGCAACAACCTGCAGTTCTAACAGCAGCTCTAGCGAGAACGGGACGAGGTGGCCCTGAACAGCGGATGGTGACAATGGCACTACCATGACAATGACCGGTGAGGCTACACTGATGGTTCTGGCACAGTGGACAAGGGACTCGATGGACACTGTTTTGGTCTGAATTTCTGGTGGTAACTTTAGACCAACGAACCATGATGTTTGCTTGCAGCGGAATTCGTCATGGGGGTTGTGACTGCAGGTGATAGACCAAGCTTGAACAAGATAAACTTGGGTTGAAGAGGAAGTCTGTTGGTGACGAGAGGCATGCGGGGATGAAGATGAAAGGTGGTAGACTACGGAAGAAGAAGGTGAAGCCGTGAATGAAAGAAAACGAATGGGTGAGGGAGAGAAGGGTTTGGCCCGGTGCGACTTTTCCTGGGGATGACGTGAATGTCCTCCATCAGGAGTTTTATAGATCCTCAAGTTCCTCCGACAGGGCGTTTACATTGATTCGGAAACTTTCAACTATTGATCATGGCTGAGGACAATTGTGAGTCATTTCCGATTCACTTGCCAGCTAGATGGGACCTGGTCACCCTCCAAAGCAAATTTCTCAAGAAGAGACGACACAAGGTCGTTTAGGCAAATTGATCAGAATCAGCGATATTATAGATGAGTTTTTCTCATAATCACCCCGACTAGATGCATATATGACAATGTTTATTTTTCTGAAAATATGTGAAAACAACCTTTGGACATAAATTGAGATGTTAATGTGCTCGCTTCCTGATCTAATCTTCTTAACTGATCCTCTGCCACCATTTCTTGGTCCTGTCTTCACTTTGACGCACTTGCGTGAAGTGCCAGCAACGACGCATACGCGCCATCAGTGATCTTCATCAGAGTGTCGTGCCTTCCCTGCTCAGCAATGGCTCCATTCTTTACAACTGCAATTATATCTGCATTCTTTATCGTCGTAAGGCGGTGAGCCACAACTACAGTTGTCCGATTCACCATAACCCTGTCTAGTGCCTCTTGCACAATCCTCTCCGATTCCGCATCCAATGCACTCGTAGCTTCGTCAAGCAGAAGTATCTTAGGATTCTTCAAAATTGCCCGAGCAATAGCTATCCTCTGTTTCTGTCCCCCAGATAATTGCACTCCTCGCTCCCCGACTGATGTATCATAACCTTGAGGGAGGGTAGATATGAAGTTGTGTGCATTTGATGCCTTTGCGGCAGCAATGATCTCATCCTCAGTGGTGCCACCTTGCTTACCGTAAGCAATGTTGTCACGGATTGTTTCGTTGAAGAGTATAGGCTCTTGGCCTACCAAACCTAGCTGTTGTCTCAGCCAACTTAGCTTGAACTTTTGAAGCAGCACAGAATCTAAAAATACATGGCCAGAATCGGGATCGTAGAATCTCTCTATGAGACTGATCACCGTTGATTTCCCACTGCCGCTTTCTCCTACTAAAGCAACCGTCTGCAAGAAAGAGGTTCATGGTTCAGTTTGTCATGTGTATCTGAACTTTTAATGTTATGCAACTGTGCAAGTAATTCAAATATTAACAATAAATTCCATCTTCAGTCTAACATAAGCATGTTCAATACCGATGAAGTGGATAATTTTCTTCTCCATGGAATTCTACAGTTTCTGATAAACTAGCAGAGAGAGAGAGAGAGGCTTGTTGCTAATACCTTGCCCGCGGGGATGGTCAAGGACAAGTCTTTGAAGATTTGGACATCTGGTCTTGTTGGAAATGTGAAACTGACATGTTCCAACTCTAGGTTTCCAGTTACATTCTCCAGCGTAATTCCTTCATCGTTACTCGAATCTATCTGAGGCTTGCTATCCAAAATGGAAAAGATAGAAGCAGCGGAATCTTTGGCCTTGTTAGTATCTGGGGCCAACGTGCTGCTCTGGGAAACCCCATATGCCGAAATAGTTAAAGCAAAGAACACCTGCGGGTCTCGATTGTTAGTAGTATATCAACTTGAAAAGGATTATTACATAAAAGCGAAAGGCCAAAAGAAGAATTTAATTCCAAAAATTTTGACCTTGAAAACTTCTGCAAAGGTTGCTTTCCCATGTTGCACCAGTATAGCTCCAATGTAGAACAAGAATGCATTTGTGCAGTAGAGCGCAAAGAAGGAAAAGCCATATCCGATCCCACTCACAACCCCAAGCCGGACTCCCTGCTCCTTTGGGCCTTCACATTTCTCTTCGTACAAATCCATCACCTTGCTCTCGGCACAAAAGGACGCCACTGTCCGGATGCTACCAACCGCATCGTTCGCCACTTGACTAGCTTCCTCATACTTCTCCTGAAGGTAGGAATACAGAAAGAGTCATGTGAAATCGTACGTGACGTGTAGATAATTGGGACCATTTAGAAAAGCCAGACAGACCTTGGCATCTGCACTGAACCCCTTTAGGAATCTAGCTTGGATAAATCCTTGAGCGAGTATCAAAGGCGACACTGCAATAACTATGAGAGCCAATATCCAGTTTGCTATGAATGCTATGAGCAATCCTGCTGTGATTGTTGCTGCATTTTGGACAAGGAGAGCTAATGCGTCTCCGACTACACTCCGCATTGTTGATGCATCAGTAGACAATCTTGCACCAACCGCACCACTACAGAGTTTAAAAGAAAAGAAGAAATAGTTAGGACGTTTCAATGGTGCACAACGTCAAAATTTGTCGAGCACATGATCATTAACAAGCTATTATGTCGGAAGGGCAGAAGAATGAAGATAAATCTAGCATACATTGAGTTAGCAGGATTATCAAACCAACTAATTTGTTGGTGTACAACTTTCTGAAAACTCATGTATCGTATCCTTTTAATTAACTTTCCACCAGCAATTCCAAAGAAATAGTTCTGAATCGGCACGAGTACTAGAGTGATGCATCCCAAACCAACATAAACGAGTGCCCAGAACTTGGAATCTTTCTTTAGATGGTCAACAGGTTCATAGAACATTTTAATTGCAGAGGACAACAAGAGTCCAAATATTGGAAACACCATTCCATGTACCGAGGCAGCAAGGGATGCAAGAATCAGTATTGGAAACTCGGGCTTGTTCAAATATGCAAGACGTCTGATGGATACACTCTGACGCTTCTCATTGTCCAGTTCAGGTCTCTCATATTGTTCCTCCTCTTCACCCATCTCAACGAGATTAATTGGACCAGGAACATCGAAGCTACGAGCAAAAGAGCGGCGGCTTCCTAATGAACCTCTGCTTATAGATCTTCTCATGGATGGTCTATTGGATGCATTTCTGCTAATGCTTCTAACCATTGCTTTGTCGACTTCAAAACTCACATCCAGTTTAGTATCTACCAGGCCAAGTTTCTCTTCAGCGGCCTTGTTTCCTTTTTGCAAACGGATAAGCTGCGAGTAGCCCCCTTCGGGGTCTCTGATCAGCTCATCGTGAGTTCCTGAATCGAGCATCTCACCATGAATTAATTGCAAAAGAGAAGAAAAGAGTATGTCAGATGAGGTTGAAGTATTAGTTTACCTTGCTCCACTATTTTGCCACAGTGCACAACTGCAATGATGTCTGCAGTTCTGATAGTTGTCAAGCGATGCGCGACTATAACAGTGGTTCGGTTTGTCATTACATTCTCCAAGGCATCTTGAACGACTCGTTCAGACTCTGCATCAAGGGCACTTGTTGCTTCATCAAGTAGGAGGATTCTCGGGTTCTTTAGAATGGCCCTTGCTATGGCAATTCGCTGCTTTTGTCCACCAGATAATTGTGTTCCATGCTCTCCTACCATTGTGTCAAGCCCCTGTAGACATATTCAACCGTCAAAAATCCCCTCGAAACATCTCATCAGAAGCCAAGAATAGAGTTATGAAAGGTATGAAATCTTTCTGTTCATCTGCTTAATGGCTTTCCTGATTATCATGATTAGTGAAAACTTAGACGAACATCTAATGGGAAACTTCAATCATGAGTGGCATAGTATGACAAGTTTCTCTACCTTTGTATCTTTATGGAGGAACAAGCATATTGTAAACAGATCTTATTTTTGGGCCAAGTCGAAGCTCCATTTAATGGAGTTCTTTTCATTGCCTATGCACGTATACTCGTGCAAAGTTCAAATGAAAAGAACAGGTACCTTTGGCAGCTTGTTGATAAATTTTGCAGCATTGGCAAGTTGAATCGCTTTTCTGATTTCGTCATCGGTTGCATTTTCCTTTCCATAGGCTATGTTCTCTCTTATCGTAGTTAAAAACAAGACCGGTTCCTGACCCACTAATCCAATTTTCTCCCTGATCCATTTAAGCTGAAACTCCTTCAAATTGACGCCATCAATAAGTACTTCACCAGAATCAGGATCATAGAATCTCTCGAGCAAGCTGATGACTGTGGATTTCCCACTGCCACTTTGACCGACTAGAGCTGCTGTTTTGCCACTCGGGACTGTCAAAGAAAATGCAGCAAAGACTTGCACATCTGGCCTCGCGGGGTACCTAAAATGAACATCCCTAAGCTCAATGTCGCCTTTTATATCTTCCAATATCGTTCCCAAGGTGTCATAGGAATCGATAAGTGGTTTTCGTTCAATGGTCTCAAACATCTTGTACGCCGCGGCTTGTCCTGATGCAAATGCATTTACACAAGGAGATGTCTGGCCCAGCGACCTACAGACCAAGAAATGTCCATCCCAGAAAGATGAGAATTTCTTCTGGATATTTGTGAACTGATCAAAAAGGAAACAGTAAGAAAGGAAGCGCTTACAATCCGCCAGTCACAAGGGCCGTTATGATATTGATGATTTTCCCGCCATTGTATCCTTTCTCTGTGATTAATTTCGATCCATAATACACGGCAAGTCCGTAAGTGCAGAACACAATTAACCCAATAACTCCAAGTCCTATGCCTGAGACAAGCCCTTGGTTCACAGTAGATTTATATGCAATTTCTAGCTTGCTGTCATACTTTTCTACCGCTCTCTTTTCGCCCGTGAAGGATGCAACCTTGTGATGAAAAAGAAAGAGGTTAATACTGGGACAAATAGTATATCCTAGCAATACCTAAAGGCATATAAGTTTTCGGGGTTCATAAATCTCTCTACAACTTACAGTCCTAATGGCCCCAACTGTCTGTTCCACGACATTTCCAGCTGCTGCATAGGCAATCTGCCCTTGACTCGTCATTTTAGACATAATCAACGACATAGCCCCTCCGGCAATCACGATGAGAGGAACGCAAGAGAGCAGAACCGAGGAAAGAAGCCAACCTCTTGCAAAAGCGACTACAAAACCTCCTAAGAATGTCACCATGAGTTGTACAAACTTTCCAACCTATGAGTTGCAAATGAAACTTCACAAGTCAATATAGGGCTTATGACAATACTTTAGCGATCATCATGTTTTTCCTGGTACAATTAAAAAAATGGAAAGAAAAAGCAAGTGCGAGCCCTTTCTCTACCTTTTCCCCCATTGCGTCCTGAATGAGAATGGTGTCTCCCGACATCCTCCCGATAACCTCTCCAGTCATTGTTTTGGTGTCGAAGAAGGCAATGTCTTGTCTTAGTATTGTTTTCAGATACAAACCTCGAATCTGCGTCGCTTGCCTCTCTCCAGTGATCATCCAACAGGCTACCTCTGCAACACATACAGCAATTAAACCTTCAATTGCAGATTTCACGTAGACACAAGGTAAGGTACGAAACATCAACGAAGAAAACACGACTGAAGAACCCAAAACCAATTAAGCATTACAGAGAACTTTAGGTGTCATGCTAAATCCTATGTAACTGTTGGTGAATGCATTTCTGCCTAAACCTGAACAATATATAGATCCTGAAAGCACATCAAAGAGAACATAACTTTCTTTTGATTCCCCATTTATGCAATCAAGTGAAAAACCAAGCGAATTTACCAAGTGTAGACATTAGTAATGTAAAAAAAAGCAGCTGTGAAGACAGAATCAACTGCACTTACGGAGAAAAGAAGCGACCATGGAACCAAGAGCCAAGTACAAAAACCAGACGGCCACCTGAAAATCAACTAGGTATTATCTTAGATCATTACTAATATAAATTAACATAAAAACGGAAAAAATATCTAATCTTGTGGCATCCTGGTCAGGATGGTGCATAGAGTTAGAAAATGTGGATAGTGACTTGACCGCGAGTCAAAATCAAAACATTCTCTTCTCGTTTCAGGGGTAATGAAATTGACTAAAAGACGCATATGCCAGCGAAATTTAAACAAACAAGCCACGCCGCCACCATAATTTTTTTTTCCAAGAGTATAAATATGTAATCAATGAACGCATGCTACTATGCTAATCTGCCAAACCTACGACTACAGAACAAGAGCTAAACACTGTATGGATATACCTTTGAGACTTCCTTAGCAATGTTGTCGCGGCTCATGGAGCCAAAAGTTTGGATGATCTGGCCGAATATGATCGTCATAAGAGGCTGCGAGAGCCCGTTGGCTATGGCGGCCGCAGTGCCGACCACCATGTAAACAACATCCAGGCGGTCCGAGAAGACAAACAGCTTGAAGAAGGACACTGTCTGGTCAATTCCTTTGTCCCCGCCTCCTTGCGGTTGCTCCGGCGATGCGCTATCGTCTTTGTTCATGGCTCTGTCCCAATCTCTTCCTCTGGAAAAAAAAAAAACAATTGGCCTTTCCATAAAGATCAAAGAAAGAAGAAGAAAACCAACCAAACAGAAAAGGAAAAAGAAATCGAACGTGTCAATGCAATGAGAATGGAAACTCAGAAACGTGAAACAACCGGAGTTCCAATGAACCAGTCTCGTCCAAATCAATCGCCGTGCTCAAGATGAAGAGAGATCAATGCATACCGGATTCGCAAGCGGAGTGACTGTGGACAGATAGAGTCCTTTGTGCTTTGAGAACTAACGAGAAGGCTAATGCAGACAGCATGGTAAAGCTCAGTGTGTGTGTGTATATATATACACAAAGGAAATTACCCAAAAAGGTAAACTTCTAGAAGGTCTGACCTTTTTCAGAAAAAAAATATATGCATGTTTTGTGAAAGTATGTGATAAATTTATACCTGTGATAAATTTATCACTAAAAATCCTAAATCGGTACAATTGTGATTTGGCGATCAAAAAATTATTTTTTGATCACCAAAAATCTCAGATTGGTACATCTGTGATAAATTTACCACAAACTAATTTTTTGAAAAAAAATCATAAACTGGTATATTTGTGACAAAATTGCCCTCTATTAAATTGAATTAATACCACGAAAAATCAAAAAATGATAAATATGTGACAAATTGAGGAGTAAAACCCTAAATTGATACATCAATGAACTATCACATGTAATCCAACTCAACAATTTAACAAAAAAAATTTAACGGAAACTAACGGAGGGTAAATTTGTCATAGGTGTACTGGTTTGAGATTTTTTGTGGTATTAACCCATTAGAGAAATATGTGGGTGAAATTTTCTCATCAGACTTTAACAGCAATACAAATAACTAGGGGCCAGATTTGGGTATAGATTAAGAGTTGGTGATTTTTCGTAAGACAAAAGAAAAAACTCGGGCCAAATTCAGGTATAGGCTCAAAGTTGTTTTTTGAGGAAATTGGGGTCAAATGATTGCAGTTTCATAGTGATTAGCAATTGAGCATTGTGGCTGGAGGGTAATAAAACAAATGTTTTGATTTTGACTGATTCCGCAAATATGGTAAGATGAATCGTGGTTGTTTCTTAATCAGATTTGAATGTAGTAATGCTTGATTTTTGCAATCTGATTTTGCTTCTAGAAGACGCTCTCTCTTAAGGATATGGTAAGTTCAATTTAGGGTCTTTTGTCTACTCGCAAACCCTCAAAAGGTTGCCGTACAATCGTCTCGCCCCGCTCCTTTTTTTTTTTTTGACACTTTTCCAAGTCCTAATTAATAAGAAAACCCCCAAAAAGAAAAAGAGAAAATAAAGTATGCATTATAAGTCCTGGAACTTGCAAAAGTGCAATTAAGTTTTAAAACTTATCAAATTAATTAAATCAAGTTCTAAAAATAAACACCGTCTAATTTGGTTAACGAAAAACGCTGATGTGCTTTTTTATTATCCTTTTCTATCCTACGTGGCAATGACGTGGCTTTTATTATTATTATTATTATTACTATTAATTTATTTTTTTTTTAAGGAGGAGGGCTTGCCAGGAGGGGCCGGCAAGGGTGGGGGACAACAGGCGAGCAGGGCTGGCAACCCTCGCCAACGGCAAGCAAGGGTTACGACCCCTCCTCAGATTTGGGCGAAGGCCCACATGCCCTCGCCAGCCCCTCCTGGCAATGGCAAGGTAGCGGCGGGGGCGGCGAGGGCTTGCTGCCCTCCCTACTTGTCCTCCTTTTTTTAAGCTTATTTTTAAATTTAATTTAAATAAAATTAGTATTAAAAATCAAATTTGAGTCAAAACGACGTCATTTTAATCTTATGTTTTCATACTTTAGCCACGTCATCGTCACATAGGAGAGAGAAAATATTAAGATAAGCTACTTCAGCATTTTCAGTTAGTAAGTTTGACGGTGTTAACTTTAGGACTCATTTGAATCAATTTGACAAATTTTAGAATATGATTGCACTTTTTGTAAGTTTTAGAACTCAATTATACTTTAGTGAAAAATTTTATGAATTTTAGTGAACATATTCCCAAATTATAACATTGACAAACTAGAGTTTGATCAAAGGGCCATTCCCAAGTTCTCGAGGGTTTTGATCTGGACCTGTGATGGTTTGATCATAAAGGAATAGGTCTCAATCGTTCACTGAAAACATCTAAAGTATTGGTGTAATATGTACGACATGCGCAAAAAGTGTGACGACATGCGTTACATATGTCTAGTTTGACAAACGGCCTAGTTACACCCTGATTTGCATCCTGCTTGATGGTATTGGTTGACATGACGATCTATGTTTGGAGAAGACGTGGAACTGCAGAAGGTCATCCACATAGCAAGCATACTCTTGGTTTTTGGAAAGGTGTGTTTTAAAGTTAGCAAGGAGTGACGTTTTTGGTCCTCATTTTTTGAGGGACTATCAAACTTTTCCAAGAAGATTAAGTGATGCAAGAGGATTTGTGTGGCAATTCCACATGGAGGTATAGCAGCCTTTATAATTTCAGTCGCGTGGGATGTATGATGTCATGGGGATGTAGACCTTACAACATCCGGAATGTGCTTCGTCCCATGAAGATTACAAACCAATTACCTTTTTGCTTATGACCTAATAACTCTTTTATCAAGATCAAAGGTCAATGCTTATTTGGATTACAGCATTATAGGCTCCGCGTAGTCAACATGTTCATGTTGTACTTATCACCTTTCCCCTTTGTCAGATCTTAGAACCCTTGAGAGCTATGATTACTGGTGCTCCCTTGGAAGATGCTCGTCATCTTGCTCAGCGTTGCAGTCGAATGAGACAGGAAGCAGAGATGCAGGAAATAGAAAGCTGGAATTTCATAGGGACAGCACACACTGATTGATGTGCTGGAGTCCTTGCTTCCTCGTACCACAACGAGTAATTCATGTGAAGCTGTAATACACAATTTACCTGAAAAGATCGCAGGCAGCAGGAGTTTCTACAAGACAAGCTCGAGTTAGAGAAACTCCAACACCTGAAAATGTTGCTAAGCTGCATGCAGCTGAAGCAAAGACGCAGGAATTGAAGGCAAATTTGGCTGTTCTTGGAAAAGAAGCTGCCACGGCACTGGCAGATGTTGAACCTCAGCAACCAAAAGTTGCTTTCCAAAGGCTGGTCTCAATGGTATGTGATCAAAAAATCTCTAAAACGATGAACTCACTGTCAGCTCGTACCATTATTGGATTTGTAATGTATCATGATGCTTACCAATATTAAGGTCGAAGGGGAAAGGACGTACTATTGGAGAGTAGCCGCTATTGAACTTTAATAATTTCGTCAACTCATGCCATCAATGGATTTGTAATCGATCACCGTCAAGATACAGTAGCTTGTTACTAATTGAACTATAACAATTTCGTTAGAAATTATAAAATTGGGTTTCTACTATATTCGACTATTATCAATTGGTTTAAGATCCATTCCTATGGTAGTAGTGTTAGCTAAACCTCTCGAGAGTCACTTAATGAATGGATCGACCAAGTTATTATTTGTCTAACGATATATTACTGAAATAATTTCATCAGTAATGAATTGTCTAACATACTCATGTCGCAAGCCAATGTCTAGATTTTTTAGTATGCACTATACTATGTGCTTTAGACATTGTTGCTTCGCTATCGCAATGTAAAGATATGGCTATCATTGGTTGTTGCTACAACTCTTTATCCAATAGCAAATTCCGCAGCCGTTCATCGTCTTTACTAGCCACAATAGTGGTATAAATTTAGATTCCATAATTGAATGAGCTATACATGCTTCCTTCTTTGATGCCCAAGTGATTGCACCATTTGCAAGTTTAAAAACCATCAAGGTGTCGACATGTTTGCTTCTTTGAGTAACCAAGGATTCTACTTATGGCCTTTCAATACATGACAATTTACACATTATAAAGGCTATATTCAGTCTAGTGCAATGCATATCATATATCGGTCTTCCAATTGCACTAACATGTTCTAATTGTGCTAAAGGTTCTCCAATATTTTCCATCAATTTAATTGATACATAATATGGTACATTTGACTCTTTAATTCCAAAATGGTGATATTTTTTAATAATCTTCTCCACATAGTGGCATTGACTTAAATCATAACCCCCACTATGTTTGATCACCTTGATACTTAAAATTGTATTCACTTCTCCCAAATCTTTCTTTTGAAATTGAAAAGATAGATACTATTTATTTTCATCTGTGCAGTGCATATTTGTACCAACAATCAGCATATCATCTACATGTAAGTAGATTATAGCTTCAACTCTTTGGTAATCGTTGGATAAATGCATTTATTGGCATTGTTATATTTAAATAAATATGATAATACCACCTAATCAAATTTTCTCATACCATTGTTTCGGTGCTTTCTTTGTCTCTGCTCATGTTGCCATTCTCAACAAATGCACCATATTTACAACTTCCTTCACATAATTAGCCTCACGATCTCGAGAATTTTTCTCAATTCAAATGTGTTTTATTAAACTATCGACAATTAGGTTCTCAATCATGTGTAGAAGTTTCTTTTGGTAATCATTCCAAGTTAAAGGCAATTTGAAATAATTGCAGTAACTTAAAGAGGTTTAGAAACTTCAATCATAAGGTCTTTGAGTTTGACAATATATATTTGAAGTTCCTCCACTTGCTTAGAGATAGATTTTCCATTAATCATGACAAATTCAACATATTTCAGAACAGTAAATCTATCCCTACCTTATTTGTCACTATTGCATTTGGTCTCCAAGGCATTTCAAATGTTTTTAGGATTTGTATAAGATTGAAATTTTCATGTAGACGATCTGATAGGGCATTGAGAATCCTTCATCGACACCTCATTTCATCATCCTTTTCTTATTAAGATTATCACGTGATATCATACCACTTTTATCCATAAATTTCAAAGTACTATAGCGAACGTGAGATAATCTATTGTGCCACAAGAAAGATAACTCAAGCATATAAACAAAAACAAAAGTTTCATTAACACTTATTTTCAAAATTGTGAGTACTAAATGAGGCCATTGTCTCCATCTTCACGAAAATAGTAATACCTTAAGATTATTGGGGAAATTTGATTGCGATGAAGATATCACAGTAGTTATGGATCTTCGATATTTTGATGTGCGATGACGATGACCGTTCTTAAGGTATTATTTGGCACCGCTATTGTTGTAGCTAGGTTTTAAATAAATATACCCCCAAGATATATACCAAAGACGAGAGAGACAAGTTCCACAATTACTCAACTTCTTTTTTGAAATTTCACTTCAAATGTGCTATCAAAGTTGTATGTATGAAAAGAGAAGAGAGTTACGACGAAGAAGATGTTGAGTTGTGATCCTTGAACTGTTATGATGAATAGTATATGATTTATCATATTTATAGATAACCAATCAACACATCTTTTGAGAATAAATACATTATCCCAATCATCATCACTCTTAATGTTAAACTATCATCACTTTTCATGTCAACAATCATATCTTTTCATAATTAAGAGTCACATTTTTATATGACAACTTTGCTCGTCATTTGTCATTGACGCTCACAATTGAAAAGGAGTTTCACAATGAATAACATCCCGGTAGGCTTTGATAAGTCTTAATTTAAATATATGGAGATGAGGCACTGTGGATTGGAGTATTAAGGGCACCCTACAAAGCCCTTTTTTTTTTCTTTTTTCTTCTTTAGGAATTGAAAAGGACAGAATACAAAAAAAACGAAAACTAGCAGAACCATTGACCAAGATCGAGAAGGACGAACGGTGAAATGACGGTAGACAATAGAGAGGCTCGACTTGCGTTAGACTTCACTAGTACAGGTGACAAGATTGATAAGGCCGCAGTGAACATCGACAACTCCCAATGACGACAGCATCGAGACCAATGACTCTCGAGATAACACTGCTCTTAGAGACACCTGAAGCAGGTCGGAGACTGTGACTGGCGGAGGATGATGATGCTGCCCTTGAATACAACTGGTTTTGGCCGATCTCGATGACGAAGACCGGTGGTCTCGGTGTCAGTGTAGAAATGATATGACATAGGGTTTTTTTCTCAAGACCAATGACAATAAGCAAGATAAAGCTAGGATTTTGATTTGGGTCCCTCTCTCTTTGGTGGTTCTGACATCATGCAAGTATTTTAGGATCTCCAACAAAGGAGATGGAAAAAATACTAAAACCTTACATCTTTACTATGAATCGATAAAAATTACATAGATGGCTGTATTTATAAAGTATGAGAGATACTACAAAACTTTAGTTTTTTTTTTTTGTTTATTATCATGTGCTAATACTTACTAGTATCCATAAGTGTGCTTCAACGCTTCGTAGTATAAACAAGATAAGACAAGAGTATACAAATCCTAGCATGTCAACCCAAAAAAGACTGGACAACTTTTGGGGCCACGGAATCTGGGTAATAAAGGTGATAATGAGCATTAGGTTGTATTCCTTTCAGTTAAGATTGATGAGTGCCGCCCTAAACATGCGCCTCTATTTGGGACATGATACTAGTAATGATGTATTTGTCACTCAAGCGATTTAATTGTACAGGCATGAAACATATTCTATCCGCTCATTCATGATATTAGTCAGTATTCCCTCCATAAGTCCATCGGATGGTCGGAAGGAGAATGCAAAGGTAAAGCAGGGTGGTTTCCATCGGCATTTGTGGAAAAGCGGCAGAGGTTACCAATGAATGGTATGGCTGCAGAGGTTGTTTTTCATGATATATCTGTCAACGGAAACACCTCAATGAAATCTGCTGTCAAATTCGTTGCAATTCTTCTCTTGAATATGCTTGCATTTCCTTAACAGCATGACTCTTAATCACAAAGGGCACTCTGACTACTGACTAGTATGTTTGGATGATTTATCTTTTCCTGCCTTTGTTGTTTCAGGCCTTGTATTAACGAGTCAGGCGTGAGAGAATTAGTATCCTAGCATTCTATGTGTTGCTCCTACAGGTTTCACGATATCCGGGACCAACGCAATTTAGTCGTGCAACAGCTGCATCCAATTTGCCAAAAGATGAACTGTACAAATAGGTGTTCTCATCTTTTTGAAGTGTGGCCTCCGGAAGATTCTTATATGAGCATTGTATACAACAAGAAAAGAATTGCAAGATTTGTCTAATTTAACTATCCTTGGTTGTGAATAGATAGCCTTTGTACTGCATGCGAAAGCTCTGCCACCATTTCTTGATCCCGTCATCACTTTGAAGCACTCGCATGAAGTGCCACCAACGATGCATAAGCGCCGTCATTTATCTTCATCAGAGTGTCATGCCTACCCTGCTCGGCAATGACTCCATTCTTTACAACCGCAATTATATCTGCATTCCTTATCGTCGTAAGGCGGTGAGCCACAACTACAGTTGTCCGATTCACCATTACCCTGTCTAGTGCCTCTTGCACAATCCTCTCCGATTCTGCATCCAACGCACTCGTAGCTTCATCAAGCAGAAGTATCTTAGGATTCTTCAAAATGGCCCTAGCAATAGCTATCCTCTGTTTCTGTCCACCAGATAATTGCACTCCTCGCTCACCCACTGATGTATCATAACCTTGAGGCAGGGAAGATATAAAGTTGTGTGCATTTGATGCCTTTGCAGCGGCAATGATCTCATCCTCAGTGACGCCGCCTTGCTTACCATAAGCAATGTTGTCGCGGATTGTTTCGTTGAAGAGGATAGGCTCTTGGCCTACCAAACCTAACTGTCGCCTCAGCCAACTAAGCTTGAACTTTTGGAGCAACACATGATCTAAAAATACACGGCCGGAATCAGGATCATAGAATCTCTCTATAAGACTGATCACTGTTGATTTCCCGCTGCCACTTTCTCCAACTAAAGCAACGGTCTGCAAGGAAAAGTTTCATGGTTCAGTTTTCTTCGATAACCTTCAATTGAACTAAATATTTTGTGTCAACCATTTTCATAAACGAAATCAATAACCCGTTAAACGTCAAACCAAATACAGTCTTTTATGTAGTCATCTGGACTGTTACGGTGTATCTGAACTTTTTACATGTGCAAAACTGCTTAAGAGTTTGAAATATTAACTGTAAATTTGATATTTAGTTTTAACATAAGCATAATATTCAATGCCTATGAAATGGATAATCTTCTTGGTTAGTGAAATCTACAATTTCTGATAAACTAGATGAGAGCACAGAGAGAGAGAGAGAGAGAGAGAGAGAGAGAGAGAGACAGAGAGAGAGACAGAGAGAGAGAGAGAGAGAGGGTTATCGCCGTTACCTTGCCGGCGGGGATGGTCAGGGACAAGTCTTTGAAGATTTGGACATCTGGTCTTGTTGGATACTTGAAACTGACATGTTCCAACTCTATGTTTCCAGTTACATTCTCCAGCGTCATTCCTTCATCGTTGCTCGAGTCTATCTGAGGCTTGCTATCCAAAATGGAAAAGATCGAAGCAGCCGAATCTTTGGCCTTGTTAGTATCTGGGGCTAACGCACTGCTCTGGGAAACCCCAACTGCTGAAATTGTTAAAGCAAAGAACACCTGCAGATCTCAATAGTCAGTAGTATATCATGTTGAGAAAGGATTGTTACTTAAAAAAGAAAGGCCCCAAAAGAAGAATTTAGCTCCCAAATTTTTTACCTTGAAAACTTCTGAAAAGGTTGCTTTCCCGTGTTGCACCAGTATAGCTCCAATGTAGAACAAGAACGCATTTACGCAGTAGAGGGCAAAGAAGGAGAAGCCAAATCCGATCCCGCTCACAACCCCAAGCCGGACGCCCTGCTCCTTTGGGCCTTGACATTTCTCTTCGTACAAGTCCATCACCTTGTTCTCGGCGCAAAAGGACGCCACCGTCCGGATGCTACCGACCGCATCATTCGCCACTTGACTAGCTTCCTCGTACTTCTCCTGTAACGTGGGAATACAGAAAGTGTCATGTGAATTCATATGCGAAGTGTAAACAGTAGGGAACAGTTAGAACCGGCAGACAGACCTTGGCATCTGCACTGAAACCCGTAGTGAATTTCGCTTGGATAAATCCTTGAGCAAGTAACAAAGGTGACACTGCAAGAACTATGAGAGCCAACATCCAGTTCGCTATGAATGCTATGAGCAATCCCGCTGTAACTGTTGCCACATTTTGGACAATCAAAGCTAATGCATCGCCAACTAGACTCCGCACCGTTGATGCATCAGTGGACAATCTCGCACCAACTGCACCGCTGCAGAGTTAAAAAGAAAAGAAGAGGTTGTAAGGACATTTTGATGGTGCAGAACCCTTGAATTAATCGAGTACATTAGCATTAATCATGTTAATACGTTGAAAGGGTAGAAGTATGAATTATAAATTAGCATACCTTGAGTTAGCAGGATCATCGAACCAACTAATTTGTTGGTGTACAACCTTCTGAAAACTCATATATCGTATCCTTCTAATTAACTTGCCACCAGCAATTCCGAAGAAATAGTTCTGAATCGGCACGATTACTAGAGTAATGCATCCCATACCAACATAAACGAGCGCCCAGAAATTGGAGTCTTTCTTTAGTTGGTCAGGAGGTTCATAGAACATTTTGATAGCAGTAGACAGCAAGAGTCCAAATATCGGAAATACCACTCCGTGTACCAAGGCTGCAAGGGATGCGACAACCAGAATCGGCAACTCGGGCCTGTTCAAATATGCAAGACGTCTGATGGATACACTCTGACGCTTCTCACTGTCCAGTTCAGTTCTCTCATATTGTTCCTCCTCTCCACCCATCTCGACAAGATTAATTGGACCAGGAATACCATAGCTGAGAGCAAAAGAGGGGCGGCCTCCTGATGAACCTCTGCTTATAGATCTCCTCACGGATGGTCTACCGGATGAGTTTTTGCTAATGGTTCTATCCAGTGCCTTGTCGACTTCAAAACTCACATCCAATTTAGTATCAACCTGGCCTAGTTTCTCTTCAGCGGCTTTGTTTCCTTCTTGCAAACGGACAAGCTGCGAGTAGCCCCCCTCGGGGTCTTGGATCAGCTCCTCATGAGTTCCTAAATGTGGGATTCGAGCGTCTCAACTTGAATTAGTTGTAAAAAGAGATGATAAGAACATGTCAGATGAGGTTGAAGTATTAGTTTACCTTGCTCCACTATCTTGCCACGGTGCACAACTGCAATGATGTTTGCAGTTCTGATAGTTGTCAAGCGATGTGCGACTATAACAGTAGTTCTGTTCGTCATGACATTCTCCAAGGCATCTTGAACGACTCGTTCAGACTCTGCATCAAGTGCACTTGTTGCTTCATCGAGGAGGAGGATTCTTGGGTTCTTCAGAATGGCCCTTGCTATGGCGATTCGCTGCTTTTGTCCGCCAGATAATTGTGTCCCATGCTCTCCTACCATTGTGTCAAGGCCCTACAGTCACATTCAACCGTCAAGATTATTCCCTCGAAACATCTCATTAGAAGTCAACATACAAGATATGAAAGTAATTAAAGCTTTCTGTTCATATGCTTGATGGCTTTCTTGATTATCGATAACTTAGATGAAACATCAGATGAGAAATTCCAATCATGAGTGGTCTACTATGATAAATCTCTCTTTACTTTTGCATCTGTGTGGATGAATAAGCATATTGTAAGCACAACTTCTTTTCTGTATCAAGTCAAGCTCCTTTTTGTAGAGTTCTATTCATACCCTATGAATGTATACTCGTGCGAAGTTCAAATCAAAAGAACAGGGGTACCTTCGGCAGCTTGTCGATAAATTTTGCAGCATTGGCAAGTTGAATCGCTTTTCTGATTTCCTCATCAGTTGCGTTCTCCTTTCCATAGGCTATGTTCTCTCTTATAGTTGTTAAAAACAAGACAGGTTCTTGACCCACTAATCCAATTTTCTCCCTGATCCATTTAAGCTGAAGCTCCTTCAAATTGACACCATCGATGAGTACTTCACCAGAATCAGGATCGTAGAATCTCTCGAGCAAGCTGATGACTGTGGATTTCCCACTGCCACTTTGACCGACTAGAGCTGCAGTTTTGCCGCTCGGGACTGTCAAAGAAAATCCAGCAAAGATTTGCATATCTGGCCTCGCGGGATACCTAAAATGAACATCCCTAAGCTCAATGTCGCCTTTTATATCTTCCAATATCCTTCCAGAGGTGTCATAGGAGTCAATGAGTGGTTTTCGATCAATGGTCTCAAACATCTTGTATGCTGCAGCTTGTCCCGATGCAAATGCATTTAGGCAAGGAGATGTCTGGCCCAGGGACCTACAGACCAAGAAATGTCCGTTCGGAAAGATGAGAATTTCTTCTGTAGTTGCAAACTGATAAAAAGGGAAGTAGAACAAAAAGAAAGCACAGCGCTCACATTCCGCCAACCATAATGGCCATAATGACATTGATGATTTGCCCGCCATTGTATCCTTTCTCTATGATCAATTTGGATCCGTACCATACGGCAAGTCCATAAGTGCAGAACACAATTAACAGGACAACTCCAAGCCCCATGCCCGAGACAAACCCTTGGTTTACGGTAGATTTATATGCAACTTCCAGCTTGTTGTCATATTTTTCTATCGCTCTCTTTTCACCTGTGAAGGATGCAACCTAGTGATGAAAAAGAAGGAAGATTAAAACTGGGATAAAAAAAAATTTACAAGTTTTTCAGGTTTATAAATCTCTCTACTACTTACCGTTCTAATGGCCCCGACTGTCTGCTCCACAACATTTCCAGCTGCTGCATAGGCGATCTGCCCTTGACTTGACATTTTAGTCATGATCAACGCCATAGCCCCTCCAGCAATCACGATAAGAGGAATGCAAGAGAGGAGAACCAAGGATAGAAGCCATCCTCTTGTAAAAGCAACAACGAAACCTCCTAAGAATGTCGCCAGTAGTTGAATAACCTTGCCAACCTACAAGTGGCGAATGAAACTTCGCGAGTCAATTGTGGGCATATGATAATACTTTCCCAATCATCATGTTTTTCCTGGTACACTTATGAAAAAAGAGAGAGTGCCAGCCCTTCTCTACCTTTTCTCCCATTGCGTCCTGAATGAGAATAGTGTCTCCAGACATCCTCCCGATGACCTCTCCGGTCGTTGTTTCAGTGTCAAAGAAGGCAATGTCTTGTCTTAGTATGGTTTTCAAGTACAAACCTCGAATCCGGGTCGCTTGCCTCTCTCCTGTGACCATCCAGCAAGCTACCTCTGCAACACATACAGCAATTAAGCCTTTAATTGTAGATCTTACGGAGAAGCTAGATAAGATACAAACATCAAAGAAGAAAGAATATGACCAAAGAACCCAAAACTAATTAAGCATTGAACAGAACTTTCGGCGTCGTGCTATTCTAAGTTACTGTCGGCAAATATAATTCTGCCTAGACCTGAACAACATGGATAGATCCTGAAACCACATCAAACAGAACATAACTTTCTTTTGACTCCCCATTTATGCAATCAAGAGAAAAATCAAGGGACTTCACCAATTATAGACATACTCAAGCATGGTATTGTTAAAGAAAGAATCCGATGGCACTTACGGAGAAAAGAAGCGACTCCGGTACCGAGAGCCAAGTACAAAAACAAGACAGCCACCTGAAAGTCAAAAAGGTATAATTACTCATCATTAGTAACATATATAGGAAAGAATGACTTTTCTGGTGTCTCTATTGCGGCATCCTGCTCAGGATGGTGCTCAGAGTTAGAAAATGTGGATAGTGACCTGACCGCAACTGAAAATCAAAACCTTTCCTTCTCGGCCGTGAGATTAATTCAGTGGTGGAATTAACGTTTTGAATAAAATTGACTGAAGGACGCAGGCGTGAGTGAAATCTAAGCACAAAAGCCGCGCCTTCACAAGATAAAAATTAAACAATTTTTTTTTTCAAAGAAAATACGTATATGCAGGCAGAAAGAGGGCGGGTCCGCTTTCAGCGCTGACCAATTTAGGTACTAATTTTACCTAATAAATAAATGCGTGCTATTATGCTAATCAGCCAAACATATATGAGAAAGTTAAGTCAAACCAGAACAGAACTTGTAAAGCATAAGCTTCACTGAATGAGATTTATTCCTTCATTAACATCTTCTCTTTCCTTTTTTTTGAAAGACCCCAACAAAGTGGAAAGAGTCACATGGTTCTCCTCACGTTCATATATGTAACAACTAGAGCATTTAACAGGGAAAATGAGTTCTTACTAGGTTCACCTTGAAACCCAGAAAAGTATCGATCCTGATTTCGAGTGGTTTCTTGATAATTATCGTACTTTTTACCCATCCAAGCTTCAGACAAGCAATGCCCGTTTTCCGGGTAGGAAAAAATCCGACACATTCGAAAAGAACAAGAGCTAACCACAATGTAGATGTACCTTTGAGACTTCCTTAACAACATGGTCACGGTCGGAGGAGCCGAAAGAGTTGATGAGCTTCCCAAATATGAGCGTCATGAGAGGCTGCGCAAGCCCGTTGGCGATGGCAGTGATGGTGCCGACCACCATGAAAATGAGGTCGAGCCGGTCCGCAAAGACAAACAGCTTGAAGAAGGACACCTTCTGGTCCGTCCCTTTTTTCCCACCGTCGCCCTGTGGCTGCTCCGACGCATTTTTATCTTCGCTCATGGTTCAGCCGCAATCTCTCCTCTGCGAAAAAAAAACCGAATGGCCCTCTAATAAAGATCAACAAAGAAGACCAAAGAAAAAACGGAACGTGGCCATGCAACGAGAAGGGAAGCTCGGAAACACGAAAAGAACCGGAGCTACGCGGAACAGGCAAAAAAACTGAGGGCAGGTAATAGAAAATAAAAAGAAAAGGGTTCTTATCGTCCCTTCCTCTTGCCTATGGAGACAAGAACGTGAACAAAGAAACGCTGGACTCACCAGGCGGCCGACGTGCCAGAATGCGGTGTCGGAATGGTGAGAGAGAGAGAGAGAGAGAGACGCACCGAGTTCACGAGCCGACGGTGGAGAGAGAGAGAGAGAGAGCGGGAGAGAGAGAGGGGGGGTGTTCTTGGTTTCTTGGTTTCTGATTCTGAGAACCAGAAAGAGGGTTGGTGCAGAGGGTTGGTGCAGATAGAAATGGTGAAGCTCCATGTATATATATATATATAGATAAGCAGTGGTTTTCTTGATGCGCGGAGGTTGTTCGTTTTGGTGTCTATTCTTAGCGGCCGGCGACGTCGGTGGTCACGTGGCGGCCGGAGAGTTTCCTTCCAGAGACAAACCCGACAGGAACGAAAGAACCGCATGTGCGCAGGGGCCAAGGTTTGTGCACACATTCGGCTTCTAGAAGGTTTGACCTTTGCCAGGTAAACAATTGGGTTACGGTGCTGACCTCTCTCTTTTTCTTTTTTTTCTTTCTTTCTTTTCCTAACTAGATGGGAAAGCCCTAAAATGGTGCAAGATCTCTCCTTTCTTCCGGGGCGTATTTGCGCACGTGTCGTGCGAGGGATTGCTGGGAATCGAGGGCGCAAGACAGAATGGAAACATATGTTTAGGACCGATTGGATAATTATAGTTAAAGGCGAACGGTGATTATGTTTTTTTACTCGGATTTTGTGTGGATTCGCACTTGATTCTAGAAGCCTGGTTTTGCTTCTAGAAGACTTGCCTCGTGGGTGATGATAGTGTATCCACTGGCATGATTACATTTTCCTAATTAATATGAAAAAACTCTATTTCGTTTTTTCTTTTATTTTTGGGGAATGATTGTTTGGAGGCTATGCTTATAAGTCTTATGAATCGAGTAAGTTTAAGCTCTCGACTTATGCAAGCGCACCTAATTCAGAGTGGTTTGGCAACAACTGATAGGATTTGACCGGTGAACCTTTGACTCTTGAGTTGGAAATTCCTTGACGCTCCCTGTTGAAAATATGTCTCGAATTTGAATCCGATAAACAAAATCCAATCCGAGATTAATTATTATTTGTGGAGGTCTCAATATTCCAATGTTTGGATTTCCTATGTGCATGCAGTATATGGCAATTTTTCGTTTCTTAGTTGCGGGCGATTTTATTTCCAATTTGGAGTCGAGAGGATGTTGGACTTTGATTACCAAGGAAAGCAAATCGTGGACTTGTGTAAGAGAAAGGAAATAAAATCCAGGTCTCAATATTTCAAAGTTTGGATTTCCTATGTGCATGCAATGCATGGCAATTTTTCGTTTCTTAGTTGCGGGCGATTTTATTTCCAATTTGGAGTCCAGAGGATGTTGGACTTTGATTACGAAGGAAAGCACATCGTGGATTTGTGTAAGAGAAAGGAAATAAAATCCAGGTCTCAATATTCCAAAGTTTGGATTTCCTATGTGCATGCAGTACATGGCAATTTTTCGTTTCTTAGTTGCGGGCGATTTTATTTCCTTCGATTACGAAGGGAAGCAAATCGTGGACCTGTGTCAGAGAAAGGAAATAAAATCCTACTTGAAGACTGCCAAAGAAAAGGCAAAATAGGAAAGTGCAAACTTGGACTTGTTGACTGAATTTTGTGGAATATCTCTTCCACGTTGAAGTCGGCCACTTCAATTTTTCTTTGGGATATATAAGGGCTGTTCTTTTGCCGCAAGATTGGCACGCAATTGTTTGATGAATACGTGAAGTTATTCTTGAAGCGCCGCTGGTGTGCGAGTGCTTGGCAGTGGGCAATCTTCGTGGGTTTGTTTGTGGAATTTCACCGAGGGTTCAAGTGTTCATAGCAATTAAATTCTTGTGGTAAGAATTTGTATATAATTTCTTCGTGAGATTGAGAGATTATTTCGTGATGAATTATGAGACTAAACACTGTGTGAGTTATTAAGTGTAATTAGGGCTTGGAAAACACGTAGAGTGTTTGAGTGACTCGAGTGTGATTATAATTTCCATTACATCGCTTGATCTATAGTGAAATTTCGTGCTGCTCTCCTCGTGGACGTAGATCTCTATGATTAAATCACGTAAATATGGTGTCCGATTTATTTTTTTATTTTGTCAATTTTATTGTTCGAACGCTTGGCTTCCGCGACACTCCCGACCAATTTGACTCCCAACCAATTTTGAAGAGCTTGAGTTGCAAGCTCGGACATGGGATTTTTTTAAGGAAGATTAAAGAGAACATAGAACCACGTGGGTTTCAAAGGAAGTAATTGCTCATGTTTTATATCTAGCCATTCATTTATTCCAAATAACTGAATACACGCCGTTGGAGTTCACCACATGAATGCAAATGAAGGGTCCTCGTTTAGCGGAACATAAATAATTTGAAAAATATTTCCTTAAAAGAAATCACTTATATGCCTTACAAAAATGAACCAACGAAAAAGAATTTATCATCCATGAAAATGTTTAGACATAAATTTTTGTTGATAATAAAATATTTGTCGTTGATTCAAGCTATACAAGCGATTATTTTTAGGAAATTATTTTTCAAGTCATTCATTTTTTGCAAAATAAACGCACCCGAAAATATTAACTCAGCTCTCTCAATTTCTTGTGTGGTGCTAAGTTCAATTTAAGGTCTTAAATTGACCTGCAAAACCTCAAATATTGCTAAATACGAGGATTAATGCAAGGTCCACAATACTCAGTAATGATGATGTTAAATTATCATCTCGTCCATCTCCTTCCTTACATTTTTCGTGCCTTGATTGATAAGAAAACCCATAAAAAGGGGAAAAAAGAAGGAGAGAGACACAGAATCTTTTTATATAGCATGACATTGATCGGGCTGCTGTTTGATCAAGGGGCAATTCCTAAATCCTCGAGGGGACATCCGACCCGAAAGGATAGGTTTCGATCACTCATCGATAACCTTCGAAATACGCAAGTAACGCGCGCGACATGCTTGTGTAGGACGTGCAATAAAATGCATTACGGCAGTAGTCACATAGTTTCGATAACTCAAATGATTTTATCGAGATGCATTTAATTGTCACACTTTTGTCATTCAATTTCAAAAGGTAAAGATACCAAGAATTATCAACCAAGTAATCCGAGGAATTGGCGATGGAGGAAAAGACCACCATTTTGCGAAAATGCTTTGTTAGTTTAAACCCTTGGGAGCATGGAAACTCTTCTTCACAGAACAACTAAGAGCATGCAGGCCAAATTAAGAGCTGCGCATAATCTTTTACTTTTACAGGCCATGGATGTTTTTTTTTTTTTTTTTTGGTAAAGAAGCCATGGATGTTTGTCCAGCCAGATAGCTACATTTCCAGGTACCCGGCGAATATACGAGTCACAACCTACAAAGCTCGAAATGTTCCTGCCAAACTTTATAAGATGCTGTCATGCTACACCACATAATACCCTTTGGACTAAGCAAACATCTGTTAAGGTCGTTCTTCGGTCCAAATGAACCTCCGTTCTGGAATCGTACACGAGATTTTCACCTCATCCCCCCTTTCCTCCTTTCATGCAAAATAATAATAATAATATAAATAATTCTTGACACCAAAAAAGATCGTGGCGTTCTCGTTAATGACTGAGTGGGGCTAGTGTTTCTAGAAGAAACTTCTTAGCCAATCTTCGTGCGGAAAGATCTTTGTCGACATCGAATGATTCGAATGGTGCGGATCGGTACCTCGAGACACCATAACATCTTATCGGTCAAGCGCCAAAAAAAAACATAATAATAAGAAGCAAAGCTGGGGAGCAAACGAAAGGCTCATCTTATCTTCTCCCCTGAAGGCGAGTTGTCGTCGTCGTCGTCTCCCATCGATAGCACTTAGCAGCAGCGTGGCCCGCGAAACCACGTCCTTCCGCACGTTGAGAATTCGGTGGCAAGACGCCCTGTCGTTTCCTCCCCTCGCGAAGGACCCACCCCACTCGAGAAATCGCGTGCGGAAACCCCGCGACGTCACGGTGTGCGTCACACTCCCTCCCTCCCTCCCTCTGCGGCGATTAGTGCGACGAGTGAATCGGGAAGGACCGTGTGGGGCTCGCCGATCAGGAGAAAAGCTGGAAGGGACAGCGAAGGATGATGATGTCGAACTCGAACGTCATCGATGACCTCTTTGCGTTAAGGTTTCTTCGATCTGAAGGATGGATGGATGTTTGGTAGGTTTGTTGCACCCTCTTAATGATGCTTTTTAACCTGCTACAGAAGCACACCCCCGTGAACGTGTTTGAATTGAATTGAATTGAAATGTGTGTCTAAATTATGGTTTTATCAGTCATGTCGTGCGTTGTTTTATGTCGTGCTGCATCTGATTGATAGATGATCAGGGAATTCCCGGACCAAAAGTCTGTGTCTAAATTTAATTCATGAACCATATGAAAATATTCAATATAGTCATTTCATTAATTCAAGTTCAAGGACTACATTGAATATTTTCATATAATTCAGGGATGGAATTGAACATGTACCAAAAGTTTAGAGATGACAATGAACAAATTAAGAGTTTATGGACTACATTACACATTGGATTAAAGTTCAAGGACCAAACTGCACATTGGGCTAAAGTTCAGGAACTGTTTGTGTCATTTTCGCAAGTAAAAGAGTAGTTTGAATTAGGTAGGGATAATGACACAAATAGTCCCTGAACTTTGGCTCAATGTGCAATTTGGTCCATGAACTTTTAATTTGTTCAATGTAGTCCCTAAATTTTAGTCTAATGTTCAACGTGGTCCTTAAACTTTTAATTTGTTCAATGTGATCTCGAACTTTTGATACATATTCAATTTAGTCCCTGAACTATATGAAAATGTACAATATAGTCCCTGAACTTGAATTAATGGAAGTACTGCATTGAACATTTTTATAAAGTTCATGGACTATATTGAACACGTAGTAAAAGTTTATGGACCACATTAAACAAATTGAAAATTCACGAGCCGCATTGAACGTTAGGTGAAAGTTCAGAGACCGCATTGAACAAATTAAAAGTTTAGGGACCAAATTGCATATTAAATTAAAGTTCAAGAACTATCTGTGTCATTTTCTCAATTAGGTATCGTGGATTGTGCTTGGGGCAAGGTAGTTCGGGAACGAAAAAGTCACAATCCCTGCGAATAAGTGGGAATGTCATGACGCAAGTTAATATGAGAAGACAAAAAACTCAAGATGCGCGGTGCCGCATTGAAAGCGACGGACGGTATTCGAAATGTAGATCTTAAGTCCCGTGACCAATCCAAATGCCCACCAATCCATCCTCCGCCACAACTTTACCACCGATCGAATACGTACACTTGGCTGGCTTCGCTCAAAAGTCGTGTTGAGGTGCGAACGTGAAGGATGTTGTGGTGCGAACAAGCAGTCTTTGATGACCCCAAAATTCTCATCCGTGACGCTTTTGCGTGGGGTTCCCCCCCGACCTAGGTCGATGTCGGCTGGTCGGCATTCTCTTAATTCTACCTTTGGCTAGCAGAAGGACGCCAGCAATGAAGGTGGCACGGGGGAAAATGTTTGCAGGTACGGATTAGTTTGAGGAGGCATTTTGGATTCGGATTCGGGAAAGCGACATGTTAGGATGAGCCGAGGATCGTCTCGACATGCCCTTCTCGACCGCCTCACCTCGTGCCCCCCCATCTTTCCCTCCACCTTGCGCCCCCCAACCACGATCTCTTTCTCTCTCCGTCTTTCTACATATGTTGTGCCGCCGAGGCCTCCATGAGGATAAATGAAAACTAGGAAAGACGAGAAGACGAAGCCTAGCACGTCGGTCCGAAAAACGGCTAGCGGTAGCATTTCGACAAATAAAACAACATTGGCAATTAATATATGCGTGGATTATTATTGCGTCCACTACTAATGTATCATAAAAATTCAAGTGCTTTTCTGTTGGACATTTGATACGTGAATGAATGCAATTGCACGACTATTTTTAAGTAGACATATTTTATATACTATGAGGGTTGGTCATCGGTAGCTATGTAAGCACTTTATTCACCTATTCATTATTTATTTATTCGTTCTTTGATCAATAAAGGAATCGAGATATCAAATAATAAGTGTCAGCCATGCATCGAAGGCCTTAAATCTAGAGCTTAGGATTATATGGATCGAACCACATAAGAAAAACTATAGTCTAAAACCACCCGCCGCCCTTGCCCGCCGCACCCATCGGCTCAAACCCTGCCATGAACGCTGACTATGGTGCGTGGCACCCCCGTGCCTCGGCCTCTCCGGCCCAACTCTCTTCTTCCCCAAGTCAAGCCTTCACCGACTGCACGCCTCGAGGTCAATAAACCATCGGCTCGAGCCCACGGTGCGCCGTAGCTCAACCCAGTCGAGCAGCCATGGCCACGAGCCCAAGGGCCGAAGCTAAAGCGGTTGTGGCGGCAAGCATGAGAGAGTTGGCGGCCATCGTTACCAGGTCGATGTCTGACGGCTATGGCTAAGAACTCGACGCTTGATGCTACAACCGTGAATATGCATTCTTCAAAAATATAAGTATATATCAAGATAAAAAACTCAAATATATATATATATATATATATATATATATATATTTTATAATTTTCCCTCATCATCAAACTTATTATATTATCCAAAATAAACAACAAAATAAGTATAAAATCCAAAAAAGAAAAAAGAAAAATAGTCAAACCCCTCCCCTCTCTCTCTCTCTCTCTCTCTCTCTCTCTCTCTCTCTCTCTCTCTCTATTCGTAACGGAAAGTTTGACCAGTACAAAAGTCGTTACTTGCCACTTCAACCGTTGGGCAAAAGAGCGCGAGAAACCGGAGTTAAAAATTGTTCTTCTGCAGAGGAAAGCGAGAAACGGCGCGAGGGGAGTGGAAGGATGCCGATCGGAGAGGCCGCGACGTCTCTGCCAGTGCACGAGGACCACCCTCCTCCGAAGAGCGGCGCCAACCCCAGTCCTCGGCGGTCCTCAAGTAGCGGCCGCTCGGGACGAGCCGGGCGGGAGATGGCACGCAGAGGGAGGAACCTGTCACCGAAGCGAGGAGCGCTGCCACCGGGTGAGGGGGCGGCTGCGGCAAGCCGGCCTCATCCGCTCGCGCATTCGTGGACGTTCTGGTTCGATAGCCCTGGCGCGAAGTCGAGTCAAGCTGCCTGGGGAAGCTCGATACGCCCGGTCTACACTTTCTCCACCATTGAAGAGTTCTGGAGGTAGAGCAGACTGCCTGTCTTTGCTTTTTCGCTTTCGCCGGTCTCGTTTCGGGCTTATCTTGCTCATTGTTCTGTTTCAATCCGGTGGAATTTCAACTTTCGATATGATTTGGAGTAGCCTTTTGTCTTTCTTGGTTCGATTTTTCCGTGTTTTTCTTGGTTCTTTCTGTTCCGATCTCGTTCCGGTTTGTGTTTATGATTTCGGAAGTAGCTTTTCGTCTTTCTAATCTGTGATCATACGTCGTAGGATGAACAGGAGGGTGTGAAATTTGGGTATATTTCTCTTGGGTTGAATTGAATCTTGAGAAGTAACCATAAAATTGAGAAATCCAATGGGTGGTGCCTTTTTGCTTTGCTAGCAACTGATGGTGTGCCATTTAACTTGGCTCTGTCAATTGCCGAAAAGGGTGCGGCCGAGTTAAAGACTTAAGAGCGTCGTCCTGCACGGCGGAACTTGAACATCAAGTGTTTGTTCGGGGAATGGAACTTTTCGAGTTTAGTATTTGGTGTCGAGAAACTGACAATAGAGGACTGGATGATCTTGGATTCTGCATTTGCCATTTGGTGTTTCTACTCTGTTCTCTTGCAACATTGTGATCAATCAGCAATTGATATCGACACTTTTCCCCTCAATTTTATGTGAACGTAATGTAATATGTGGTTGACTTTTTTAAGCCATGTTTTCTTCTTAAGTCAGTTAATGCTAAATTGTCAGGTACTGCATGAACTTCATCAATAATAGCTGATTCCCTCTTTGAATTGCATGCTCTGGTCTTGACAGTGTTGATATTGTCAGAGTCTAATAGAGGTTGTGATAATCAGATGGAAAACTGCAATTTGGCTGAGTCCATAATGGTGTTTCTTATTAGACCAACAGTATAGAGACTGCTGAACTGTATACGATGGAAAGTTATTTTGATTGCTGTGGCACTCAGGCATACGACTTCTAGTGGATTCCTTAGGAAATGAAAGTTATTGTCAGATTCATATCCTGCTTAGTGAGGTCAGATCTCTTCTGGGTATTATCTGTTGTTGTTGTTGCTATTTGTAGCATTGTACTCTGGCATCTGCTAAACCGGATGGAATCACTTGGTAACTTCTATATACAGAATGGGGTTCTTTCTATGAAGAATCGCTCACACGTTGGTCAATTCAATAAAATCTGCTCTTTTAGGCATGCATTGATACGAAAGAAGATTTTAATGGAAGACACTCAATCCACCATATTTTCCCTATTTGAAATTCCATAGAAAACAGCATTACAGCGACACACGAGAAGCTGATAATTTCACTGAGTGATTAGCAAATGAATAGTTAAGAACAGCAGTGAGGGCGAAAGAAGTAGAAAAGAAGAAAGGGTGTTCAGTGCAATACCCTCGATATACTGATCAGAGAGCTGGGAGGATAGTTCCATTGTACATTGTGTTGCTTCTCAAGATGCCATGCCGATGCCATCTTGGGTGTATAAATGAAGGAAAGAACAAATTTTTTTTTCCTTGTGATCTTGTTCTTTAGATTTTTTTTTTCTGTCATTACTTTTCTTCTTTTCCATAGCTGCTTCCTCATGAAGCTCTTCGAGAGATTGTCGCAATCCTAATATTCCTTTTGTCAAGAAAAAGTGTTCAATAGCATCGAATGTGCACCTTTATTTATCAAATGAGAAGCTTCAGTAGTGTCTTCCATCACTATGCTATCTCCGATTTTAGAAGAGCGATCTATCTCTTCCTCCATAAAATTGTAAAAGATTTTGAGCCTCCTGCTTTTTGCAGTTAACTCATCCTTTGCCCTCCCTCCTTTTCTTTATTCTAGCTGAAGCCATTCACTTATTCCAGGTGCTGTTAATGGCAATTTCCGCTTTAGTTGTGTAAGAAAGGTACCATATTATCTATATAAGTACCTGTATTGCCATGCTACTCGGAGGTCTTGCTATCATCCGTCCAGTGCAGTGCCAATTGCCAGCATGAAGGATATATCTAAAGGGGAATGCAGTGATGGATGTATGACCTGCAATCCTGATGCTTTGAATTCCTCAGTAGCCTAGCATGATGTTAGCATTCGGATTCTATGCCGAGTAATAGCTTGATGCCATGATGATGGAGTGAATTTCTTAATGTTCTATGAGAATTAAGGCTTGCTGTCCAGTTTTCCGAGATCTTTTGAATTCGTGATGTTTGGCATTTCAGCGTTTACAACAACCTGCATCAGCCAAGTAAGTTGGTGGTGGGAGCTGACCTCCACTGTTTCAAGAATAAAGTGGAGCCAAAGTGGGAGGACCCCGTCTGTGCAAACGGGGGGAAGTGGACTGTAACTTTCTCCAGAGGGAAGTCAGATATGTCCTGGCTGTACACGGTATGCCTTCTGCCCCCAAATGACTGAAGCTGTTTGAATTTTCTCTAGGGTGGGCTCGGCTTGACGCATGCTTATGTTCCTGTGTAATAGTTGCTAGCAATGGTTGGTGAACAGTTTGACCATGGAGAAGAGATTTGTGGAGCAGTCGTCAGTGTCAGAGCTAAGCAAGATAAGATAGCATTATGGACTAGAAATGCTTCAGATGAGGCTGCCCAGGTAATTTCTTCTTCGAGCCAGCTTTTGTTCCAGTCATTTAGTGGCAAGCAGCAAACTGGCGTGCGAATATCTTCGCCCCCTCCGCTCGGACATTACTTGCATTTGCCTGGCCTTTTGCAGATGAGCATTGGGAAGCAGTGGAAGGAGTTCCTCGACTGCAGCCAGAACGCGGGGTTCATCTTTCACGTGAGTTTCGACCAATTGGAGCAACTCGTGTCCTTTTTGCCTTTTAGGAAGTCTTTAGTCCCGTCATATCGTGCAATCTGTGCGACTGAATATCTTGGATACTATCACAGGAGGATGCCAAGAAGCTTGACAGAGCCGCCAAGAATCGCTACACGGTATGAACAAAATGTCTGTATTGGATGCAGCTACAGGAAGTAAATGCCTTCGCTCAATCGTCGCCTTACCAATCATTTGTACAGTGCTAGTGATATGGGTTAGGTTGTTCCCAAGTTTATAACAATCTAGGCTGACTAACAAGGACATCTCTTGAAGGGACAATCCTGTTAATACGCTGGGGTATTACTGCAAAATTTCTCAGAAAATTTTCGATCCGCGAAAAGGTCAACACATCTCAATTCGAACACAAAGTAGAACAAACCCCCACTAGCAATTGAATCAGTAAGCGCTTTGACTCAAAATCCATCTCATCCACTTTTCAACTCGTTCCATGTTCTCATCAGACTGCGTGATCTTAGCCTTCTAGGGGCCAAATCTTCTTGCTTGGTCATAGTTCTAGGACCGAATCACCAGCAGCTCTTACATGCTCTGCAGGTAGATTACTACCTCTTTTCTATGGTCAAACAAAAAAAATAGAGGACAGTCAGATGCTGATACTTATAAATGAAAATTATGAGTCACTTCATTGAAGGGCCAATACATCATTCGCGTTACCGTACGCCAAAGTCTCAATTTATACACCGTACGACACGCTTTTCTCGAATCAGCCACGACAGAAGACATCCAACAAACAAGCTGTCCCTAACATGTAGCATTTTGCTAAATAAATAATCACCAAACCACTGCTACCTCTGTATTTCCACCAGAAAAGGAAGTGATTTACAGCAACATTTTAGCTCTATTGTTGCTCAAAAGAGGTTATAGCAATTGAGAAAAAACACAAGATCAGCTGCAACCCCATTGGAACTATGAATGTCGGCTACGAAAGAATCTCACCCTCCTCCCCAATCAAAATTTTGTCATCATCGTCGTCTTCCAAAAACTCGTCCTTTATAAACAAGCCTAAGCGCTCCAGCGGATTCCTATAGTGAGCCCCATCAAACACTCCTGATACCACTTCAGATCCATCATCAACGTCAGCAAGACGAGGTGATGAACTGGAACACCCACTCAACATCTCCAGTTCCTTCAGAATCTTGAGATTTTCCTCAAAGTCGACAGTCTTTTCCATCTGGACGCAGTTCACACCCGTCAGCGTCGAACACAAACACTTTTTGAGTTTTGACCACACATGAAGATACAAGTCAAAGAGTAAAACCTTTTGAAGTGCAATTCGAGCAGCTTCCCTGTCTTTCTCCCTTTGCTTTCTGGCTTCAGCCTCTGCTCTCATTCGCTCAGCAGCTTCTGCTGCTCTGATCTGAGCTTCAATCCTTGCTTTTTCTGCATTGAAAGATCACAAAATTGTTAATCATCACAGTACAAGTTGTTGGAACAGCAATTAAATTCCAATTAACTGTTCTAATTCCAATATCCGCAATGAACAAAAATAACTACGACATTAAATGCCAAAACCAAAAGTAACATATTTCGGGATTACATTATCTGAAGTCCATGGAAAATAGACTGACAAAGGTTTGCATGTTCTCTCTACAAAAATAAAGTTCAATCGTGGCAGCAGAATAGTCTTGTGGAAAGAATGTCTGTCAAGGAAAGAAGAGTTTTCTCAAGACCAGGGATATCATGGGAAATTAAGTTGTCCAGCTACCGACCGAGTTAGCTTAATCAACAAGAGGTCTCACGTCATTATTTGACAGCCAAAAATTGATGACTCATTCGATCATTTGATCAATCAGGATTTCGCATCAGTATTATTACACCAACAATTACTTCGCCAACAAAATTTACCAATCATTGTATAAGAATGAAGTGATTGATGGAAGTGCCTAATGCTGCATTCATGAAGTGTAGGCAGTCCCAACAATAGTTCTCATCGCTTCTTCTTCGTAAACTTCCCATTGTTCGTAATTTTTTACTTCCGTTGACACCCATGCTGTGTCCCAATGCTATATCTTTTTTAACATCTTTTCATCTACTGACTGGCACATTAATCATAATAAATTGTTGGTAGTAATGAACTAAATTAGTACAGTATTATTGCTGTGAAAGCAATCCCATTGAAACACGTCACTAAATTTTTGTTAACTTTACATTACATTTCACCATTTATGATCACCGGCAAAACTAATGCCGACTACATTGTCTCCAGCCAACCAATGGCAGCAGAACATTCATTTTCTGTTTTTGCCCAAAGTGACACCGCAGTTATTGGGAAACAAATCTACAAGAGCCTTATCATGATTCTCCAACAAAACTTGTTTGCACAGCCAGAGGATCAGCATCCTTAAATCAAGGAGATACATGCAACTGAGTTAGAAGAATCCTATGATTCTCTAAACCTCCCCTGCAGGATGCTGATATGGAGGAGAGAGAAGACACACCTTATTGGATACAAGGTGAAGAGGAATAATTTGCTAAAATCTTGCTTTTCTTTCTGGTTAACAGGTCGATTTGTAGTAGTGATTGTACATAGCACATTAACAATCAAAAGAAGGTCACAAGAAACAAAATCTAAACCAGAATAGGGATATGCTGACAGTAAACACCAAAGAGAACCATTTGATTGACCTCATTCCTACAAAACTAAGCTCTCCAACAACAGTGTCCACAGCTGAGGTGAATTTTCATGGAAAACGGGGAGACCTCAGCAAACGATGTGATCTGCCACTACAGAAGATGATGAGGAAATCAGCTCATCGTTTGCACTTCGCTATTGACTTCTTGAACAAGAGACTGTCTATGAAAAGTGCTTCCTTTGGTAAAGTGGGTTTGCAGAGGAACCTAAATCTTTGGGTAATTGCAGCAAGCCAGCAGAAACCTAAACAACTTCAACTTTTCATTTTGAAGTTGGATAGATATTAAAGAGCTTAGAGATCGAAATTTCTTTTGAAGGATAGATGGTTTCAAACTTTGAACTTCGAGTCTTCATTAGTAAACTACTTTTGTTTTCCTAGAACAATTATCTCGCCAGCGATTAATCACATATTCCTTATTTCCCCACAAAGAAGATTCCTTACCTCTTAAAGAAAGACTTGTATGATCATTAAGCTGAAACTATCCTCCATCTAGCGAAAGAAAAATACACTAACAAGAATTCGTCCATTTGACCTTGGCAAAGAAAAATCCATGATTTCTAGTAGGACTAATAGAAAGCACCCCAGTAAAGTAGCTCCCTATCATTGGATAACTCTACCAACGGTCATGGAACCCATGATGACAACAGCCATAAAGCCTAATCTCAATTCAAGTGCATTAGAAGGTATGTGAAGCCTTCAAGGTGCAAACCAGAGCAGTAGTAGAGAGAGATATTGCCAATGATTTAGCCAAAAGTTAAGAGTGGATATTTCATATTGATTAGAAAAATCTCTTCTTGAAGGAATTTCAGCATTGGACCAGACCTCCCTGGCTCAGTCACCAACTGCCAGACCCCACACAGGTTACTGATACTCAAGATCTAGCCAGCATTAATTCATCAATCCCATCATAATCGAAGGAGCAAGGCGAGAGATGCAATTACAAATTTAATAAGTATGCAGTCAGCTCCCTTAGGTCAAAACTTGATCAATACAAGGCTCCTACAATGCTTGCCAAATTGACTTCCATGGTAATGGCCACACAGACAGACTTAACTGAATCCTTTTAAGGATCTATATATCCAGTTTTGAGTCTGAAGTTACCACACTCAATCTGAAAGGGGTAACATCAACCCAACTTCTATAAGCTCTTCAGCTGAAATTACTAAACCAACAACTACAGACACGAATGATGCAAACAATAACCCAAACTCTGCTGCTCGATAGAGAAAAGTGTTCACAAAACACAATAAAAAAACACAATGCTGCTCAAGAACTCAAATCGAACAAGCCAATTGCTTTTCTACTTTGTGGCCTTACCATATATATCAAAATTAACTTGCTTGAACACAACTGAAATCATGAGAGAGAGAGAGAGAGAGAAAAGTTTAAAGAGTAAATCTAGTTCCCCGCTCATGTGAGAGTATTTGCAAAAGATTTGCACATATGTCTTAGGGAAGAAACATAACAATAGGTTAACTTTTTTATCACCTTCGCGCTGCCTTCTCTCTAATCTTTCCTTCTCCTGTTGCATCTTCACAGGATCCGCCTTATCGCACTGTAATTACAAAAGGCATGTATGAAACAACTGTAGTGTCTTCCTATAACATACACTTCCTATAACATCATCTACTACCAACAAACAAAACACATACCTGATCTAGTAGTGTCTTCTGTTGCGCCTTTAAGATGGTGTCAGCAAAGCGACTCTTTAACATTGCAGCACGCAGGGCCTTTTTAGGTGACAGCGGTATGTCAAGGAGAGAAGCACTCCACCCTGATACAATGTCATTATGGATCATTCTCCTGCTTTCTTGAATGGTCAAAATATATCTCAACTGAACGATTCACGACATACTAACCTTCCCCACATGTGGCATCCGTAGATGGAATTGCAAGGTGAGAACTAGGACAGACATTTCCATCGTCCACAGTACTTACAGCCCCTTTTGAGTATTTCCAGAAGCAAATTGAATGAACGTTGTAACATCAAACAACTTCAAACATCACAAATCCAAAAGATGCACTTACCATCAGAATCTGGATCAGATTTACTGGCCTGCACTATAGATGAGCTCCTGGCCTAAAATTGCAAGTTCAGGTAGCAACTTTCAGCACTAAATCAAATGGCATACGAACGGAACTGTTCAA
Organism: Syzygium aromaticum; assembly: GCA_024500025.1. Classification (NCBI taxonomy): domain Eukaryota; kingdom Viridiplantae; phylum Streptophyta; class Magnoliopsida; order Myrtales; family Myrtaceae; genus Syzygium; species Syzygium aromaticum. The sequence goes on along the minus strand of CM044888.1, from coordinate 8,872,443 downwards.
CTTATAAAAAAGAAATACTCTAAAATCTAGATATACCGATCTTGGAGCATCAATAGTAAGTTCATGATCTCGGCCCTTCTCTGAAGGTAAATCCAAAAGGCCAACAAACATATAATCAGTACTCCGTAGATACCAAAATAAAAGTTCCTATAATAGAGACAGCAAAAGAAGATTATTTACCCATTGAAGATGCACAAGCTGGTCCAGCAACGCTGCATCGGCACGTTGTATTGCCACATGCATTACACTTGGAGCGGCAAGCATGTCCACTAGCACCATCAGTGCCTATATGACACACTGGCAATTAGCTCTAGAAGAGAGCTACAAAAGCAGAAATTATACTCTGCCACTTCGTTACCTTTGTCGTTATTTCCTAATGACTTGGTTGTGCAACTCTGTGCAACTTTAGAAACCTTAATCTGCTCAAGAACCAGTTAACCACACATTAATATATTTATGGTAGAATAGATGCAAACCACAGTCGACAAATCTAAACAAACAAATACAATCTGCCGGTACCGACTAATGTTTCCCAATTGACTCAAATTTAGGAAAATAATATCTCACCTTTAATAAAGTAGCATCACAGTTCTTCTTTACCATATCTCCCGTTTGCATCCTATTTTGAGGCACACTGGTGCACTGAGGAGGTGTCTTGGGACCGTTTTGTCCCGCAGCACTGCTTTCTCTACTTTGTCTACTCAATGCGGATCCCTTCACTATTCTCGTTTCTCCATTGCTCCACTTTGCCTCAAGAGCTTTCCATCCCGTCTCAAAGATCTTATTCAACATATCTGCCATTATATGTACCTGATTGCCGGGTGGATTGTAGCACATGGCATTAGAAAAGGTCAACCTAATATCAGCCGCAAATTCCACTGTTCCATGATACATATTTTTCTCGAGCTTAGATTTTATTGTCCCTAAATCCATTGGCTCTGATATGATTGAGAAATAATCCGGTATGTTTAGCTTCACTGGATCGACCGGTTGCTTGAAAGGCCAACCACATTGATGATTCATTAATCTCTTTAAAATGGCAGAACATTGTTGCGTAACAGCCCGATCCATCCTTTGTCTCTTCTTTGCGACTTCAAACTCTACTTGAGGTCCACGCTTATTAGCACCAGAGACGGAACTTCCAAACTTCGCATCAGCCTCGCTTCTAGAAGGCAAATCGCCATTCTTCTCCCCCTTACCATTCACAGCGCCAGAAGTCCAATCATCAATAAGCAGATTCTGCTGCCCATATCCACATGATCTAGATTGGGGTTCTGCCTCGACCCTTCTTCCGGAAAACTTAATCTTCACCTTCTTGACAACTACACTTTCCGTCGCAATCATCGTGAGGCACTAGAAAACCCCTTTAGAACGAATGATTGGCTCTTCTTCTTCGGGACTATGACAATCAGCCTTCTTCTCAACAAGAAATCATGCTGTTCGACGTACCGGGACTGGGACTGGGAGAATCGGAAAGCCAAACAAGGAAAGAGGAAAAGCAGAACAATAAATGCCCGCGAAACAATTTCGAAACCCTAATCTAACACAAAAACCAAAAATAGCAATCACCGAGTCAAAGCACGCTAAACCGAAGAACAAGAGGCCAACCACCCAAAATCGGCAGACACCCAAGAGCTCAACCACCAAAAAGAAGAGCCCGAACCCACAAGTAAGAGCATCCAAGTCGAGTTCACTCGCACCCACCACAAGAACTTCTCCCTAATTCCTTCACCAGTAGGACGAGAACACGGCCGAGAGACCCAGAAAAAAGAAAAAAAAAAAACACAACACCCACCAATCAAAATCCGACCGCCGCGCTCGCTACGAACGACAACAACTCCTGCGGTTCCCAAATTCCAAAACCCACCCCCCCCCCCCCCCCCCCCCCCCCCAAAAATTTCTCGCCGCCCTCCCTCCGTTAACCAAAAACCGGAACCGAGAGCCACTCAACAGAAAAGGGCGGAAGCAAGAAGAAGCAAAGACCCAAAAAAGCGCGAGATCTAGAGGAGGAGGGGGCCTTCGCGCGACGGGGCGAAACTTACCGAATCGGCAACGAATCCGCGGACCGCCGGGGGGAGCGGACAGGATCCGGTCACAGCATCGGGGGCTCCACCCACCCCCGCACCACCCAAGAGAGAGGGGGGCGGCCGGCCGGCGAGCCTCCTCCGCCCGGTAGCCTCGTCGCGAGGGGGGGGCCGAGGGGTTTAGGGCAGCGACGGGTTTCAGTGGGAGAAGGGGGAGAGGGAGGGAGGAGAGAGAGAGAGCCAAGACAAAACCGAGGTTTTGCCCCTCTTTTAGGGTTACTTGTCGCCCGCTCTCTCTCTCTCTCTCTCTACATGCCCGTGACGATTTTTTCGCCGCCGGCGGTGACGTCATATATTTTGCTCTCCTTCTTTTCCTTACATTCTTTTGAGGAGAAAATTCCAAATAAAGGAACGAATTGCCTTCATTTTCTCAAATAAAGAGAAAAAGTAGACTTTGCATCAAATAAAGATATGAAGTAATATGTCAATCTCAAGTAAGGATCTGAACTAGCCATGAAAGTTTCAAATAAAGGACCGGCATAAAGTGGACTTTTATTTTTATTTTAATTTAATTTCGATTTAATTTAATTTTTTTCTTTTTTTTCTTTTCTTTCTCTTTTTCCTTTTTTTTTTGGTTTCCCCTATTGGCCTGCCGATGACTGCCCTGTCGACCACCAATGCAGCCCGACGAGAACAGGCGAGGGTCGCCTCGCCAGCTGCCGGCAAGGCGACCTTCGCCTAGCCCTCACCAGGCTTTGTCGGTGGCCGGCCACCAGGGAAGAAGGGAAACTCAGAAAAAAGGAAAAAAAAGAAAAAAAGAAATTCAAAAAAATTTTAAAAAGTTAGAAAACGAAAATGCCCTCACCACAAAAAAAAATTATGCCCTTCTTTAAAAGAGATATAGCCATTTCAGGTCATTATTTGAGACTAACATGCAACTTCAGATCCTTATTTAACACGAAATCTACTTCATGTTCTTATGTGAAAAAACGATGGCACTTCAAATTTTTATTTGGATTTTTCCTTTTTTTAATATATATATTTCATTTTCGTCCTTTTCCGCTCCTTTTTTTTCATTATTTTTGTTCTCCCCGTTCTTTATCATCGGGAGCTCCGCGGAGTGGTTCGGCGTGTGAAGTTACGCAAACGCCTCTCCGCCCGCCTGATCCCCTCCAGGGGCAGATGCGTAAAATTCGGTGAAGCGCGGGGCCCCTGGTCGGGCGGTGCGGAGTTTCGCTGCGGCACGCAAACGTATGAGCTAACACGAGCTGAGGAATAAGAAGACTTGCGTCAGTATTTGTTTTATATTTCGTTGACTACTTTCGAGAGAATTTGAAAAACGAACAAATATATATATATTCGGTAAGATAAAATTAAAAATAGAAATTTCAAAATATTGATCGTGCGAGAAATCACGATGCATGGACAATCGTAAAACTTTCCCTAGTGTTTATCTGCTCCGAAAGGAAAGCACACTTCTGAAAAGGTCCGTAAGATAAAATATCTGGCAAGAAATTAGGAATTATAACGAAAACGGTATCTTTAACTGTTTGATGAACAGTGTGGTATGCCAGAGCATCGACGCGCTGATTATCCTTGCAGGTGAATGCGCACGAGCTTGGCCTCTCGAAACGACTTCGATAGCGACATCCAGTCGTTATTGATGCCGCATAAGGATGGTTGTCGGAAGGAAATGTTCCGATAAAGTAATGACGGAAGTGGTATCCAAATTCAATCTCCGAGTTTCTCGATCCATCTATTTTTGCCCAATTTCCAATGCATCTTCGAGCTCCTTGTATTTCCGCCTCGACGCTAGATCCTATTCGCAATTTTCGGCGAAAAGCCCACAATTTCTTATGCAATTCTTTACTTTCCTAGATGGGTCACTTAAGAAGTCCCCCCTAAAGGCATCCGTGACCAAGATCTTGTCCATTTTTTGGCCTTTTTTTATTTAAGCTTCCATGCAAATAATGGTTTGAAATGCCAAAGTAAGATAAATAGAATAATCCTCTCTTTTTTCCCCAAAAAAAACAATTTTTCTAACTCATCATTTTTGAAAAAGATATTGTGCTATTTTTTTTGCCGGACAAAGAAAGCATATAAAAATATATTGTACCTAGAGATCATACCTATGCATTTTTCTAAAATATGATTTACCATTGAAATTGGAAAATTGGGGATTCTATATATATATATGTAGAGTGCATATCGTGCAGTCGCTACGGTCACCAACTCTCACACTTTATTTTATTTTTTATTGTCTTTCCCCTTTTTTAAAACTCTTTTGCTCCGCCAACTCTGACTTTTGATTCTCGTTTTCCAATCCATCTCCTTTTTGTTTTTGTTTTTAGGGAAAATGACATGCATAAACTTTGGCCTACCATACATTGTGATTCCTGAACTTTTAATTTATTCAATATGATCCTCAAACTTTAACCCGATATGCAATCTAGTTCCTAAACTTTTAATTTGTTCAATATAACTCCTAAACTTTTGATATATGTTTAATGTAATCCATAGACTATATGAAAATATTCAATATTATTCATGATCTTAAATTAATTGAAAAACTACATTGAAATTTCTATAAAATTTAAAGAGTTTATTGAACATGTACCAAAAGCCCATTAATTACATTAAATAAATTAAAAGTTTATGAACCACATCAAACATTATATTAAAGTTCATGGATTGTATTGAACAAATTAAAAGTTTATGGATCACATTATATATTGGGTTAAAGTTCATTGACCATTTGTGTCATTATCCCTTGTTTTTACCCCTTTTTTCTCTCTATTTCTACCTTTTTCACTATTCTACGTAATTATTTAGTCCATTCGCTAATGCTTAATTTATGTAGTTTTAGATTCTTTTTTCTGTTTCTTTTCTTGATAATTTTTTTTGGTCGAACCTTCCTTATTAATTTTTTTATTCCAAAATGTTACTTTTTTCCAATACATGTTGAGAATTTTTTATGTGAATCCTATACATGACTTGCACTTCATGTACCATACATCTTATACGATTAATCGAACCATGTCCATGTTTTGTTTGAATTTCTACTTTTACGAGTATTTCCTATTCCTACTCTAACCCATTCTTTTCTCTTTTCTTTTATTTCCTTTTCTTCTTTAATTGACTATTAGTAAATATCCTATGTAGTATTTCCGCGAATACGTATATGTCTATTTTAATTAATATCCAGTATAGCGTATCCACGATTAGGATCTCCATGATTACGTGTGAATACCCAGTGTAACGCATCCACTAAGCGGAAAACATGACTCGAACCCAGTGCCGAATTTTCACGTTTTAAACTTATCTTAATTATGTTCAAATTGAAATTACGTAGAGCTTATTGTGATGTGGATTTGAATTGTTTCACTGAAAGTCAATCTTAATGAAATATAAAAATTAATAATACTTTAGCTATTGGACATCATTAACAAAGATATCATCTTCAATTTTTCATGTTTAATTCGAGTTTAATCGGCGTAAGCTTGATTAGATGAAACGATTGTATCCGACCAACTGAAGATCTTCTTTCAACAACAAAATAATAAAGGAGGATTTTAGGAAGGGCAAGTGTTGCTCCCTTAAACCCTACTTTTAATGTTTTTGTCCTATTTTATATTTACCAACTCATCTAACTCTTTTTTTTTTCTTTTTACTTAGTTTTTCACTTAAAATTGGCAAAGTTAATTTTACAGTTTTTTATCACTGTCTTGAATAGCAATGAATTTAATTTCTCTGCAACTTAAGCATAAGATTTTCTTACAGCCACATTTAATGTAATTTGAATTTCTACAATTCATATAGCTTTTTAATAGATTCATATTGTGTAATTGTTGTAGCACCATACTAAAAGGAGATAATTACCAAAAAAGAGTCATAATTTATTGTACGGATGCCAATTCAATTTTAAACATTTCAATTTGACCAATTTAGTTCAAAATCTCTTGATGATTTGCCAACCTAGATCTTTTATCTAATTTTAGTCTGAAATCGCTGACGTGGCCAATTTTTGCACTTTTTAAAAAGATTATGAGTTTTTTTCTATGTTTCATTTTTTCTTTTTATAAAAGGAAAATTACAAAAAATTGCAAACATTGTCCATGCTAGCGTCCACCGTGCCATGTAATACTGCTGGGGTCCACTCTAGCGATTTCCAGCCAAAATTAGCCAAAAGAATTATATCAACAAATCGTTAAAAGATTTAAGATTAATTTGGTTAAGTTGAAAATTTTAAAATTTAATTGGCACCCGTACAATAAATTAGGACTTTTTTTTTATATAATTAACCCTACTAAAAGTTGATATTTTTTTACCAAAAAAATAGTCTATATTTAAAAAGAGTTTGCAGAAGGATTAAAAAAAGCCAAATTAGAAAACTGGAAAAACAAAGAAACTAAGAGAGAGAGAGAGAGAGAGACAGAGAGACAGAGAGACAGAGAGAGAATGCACTCATTCTCTGTTTCATTCATTGATTGAAGATTCTATGCAGCTTGCAGCTGCAATATGGGACGGGCCTTTCTGCTTAGCATACACGAGGAATTGGCTCTGCGTTAGTCCGTCTTCCATCTATGTGTTATTCCATCAGCTTCTCCCGAAAATCCGGTCTTTAAGGCGCTGGTTCTATGCTTGGATCGGACCAAAAACGTCTCGAAATGCTTCCCGAAATACTGTCGAGCATCGACAGGACGTCGAACACCACGAGATAGATCGATGCAGAATTCGAGAATTTGGACAACTTCAGCCAAAGATGGGTCCCCTCGCTGCGGGGTGTGATCTTCTTAGGCGCATGAGTTCGTCAGGTGCTCTCTCAACTGCTCTGTGGATGCACTCTTGTAGTAGAAGTACAACGCCAGCTGACCTATTCCCAGGATCGTCCCGATTCCGTTTGGAAACTGTACATAAACACCAGAAATGTCAGGTCCTTTTCCCCGATCGCAGCGGCTGAATAGGCAGGATATCGCGAAAACAGCAGGAAGTGAACTGGTATGATGGAGATGGGAACTCACGTAAATGAATGGATCGGCTTTGAACAATCCGTAAGCGAGGAAAGAGAGGCTCGTCAGGAAGGTCGAGAAAGAGAGATAGAGAGGCATGTACTCGACGCTCCTCGTCCTGATCACCGACTTCTGCAAAAGAAAAGCCGATCGCGGGGAATTAGGAACTGTGCCGTTTGATGTCGGTCCGCGTGACTATTTAGATGGACTTACGATGATGAAGAGGGGAGACACGAACATGGAAATAACGGAAGCGACGCTTAGGTACCCGACGAAAATCTGCCGTGAGCGCAAATTGCAGAACTGCAAGCTTACGAACACCACGGCTAGGAAGAGCACGAGTACTGATATGCTTAGTCCCAACATCTTCAGCTGCAGCAGTCACCAAGAAATCGTTAAGAGTCGCGCAGAAGCAGCAGAACATATATCGACCGAGCAACGACTAGGCGAAAAGCTTTTCGATAGATCAGCATGTGACGGATGCAACAGACTCGATCAATCATAAACCCAACAACATTTAAACAGGTTTTCCGAGGTGTGATTGGTCAGATCTATTAGACTTAATTTGGGGGATTAATCTCTCGTGGGCGAGCAATTTACCTTCTTGGCTTTACCGGCATACGCGATGAAGATGATTAAGTAGGACGCCTGGAAAACAACCCCAATCCCATTGACGGTCACGATCATTATAATGCCAGGCGACACGAGTGGCGAGCCGTACCACAGACATATCAAGCAATTCAAGAGCGTGTACAGGTAAGGCGATCCCGAGAACTGCTCGGTGGACTGGTTACGTACAATCCTTCGAAATGTCGGTCTGCAGGTCATCACAACCAATGTTTGCAGTGAATCAAAATTATCGGAATCATATCCTTAACTGGAGTGCTTATGTTAACAGCTTACATTGGGGACATGAACAGTACGAGGGCGAAGACGTTTCCTGCGATTCACGCCGAGAGAAATTAGAGACAACGAATTCACAATTCATATTAGCCTCAATCGAAATGGCATCTCGGAGGGGGAATTGTTTCCAGTACAAATGATTCAGTTGCAGATACATGGAGTGCCCACAAATTAGCAGAAAGCAATTTGCTTTCCAATTCAAGCTACTTAAAACAAGTAGGAACCCGAGATTTCTCTAGTGGTCATCATGGAAGCAGAATGAACCAACAGATCTAATCTAAGATGACCTGCCAGAACTCTCGGAGATCACATTTGCATCAATCGATTCACGAAGAGGAACAATCCAAGCCGAAACCTCTTTGCAATTCAATTTTACACAATGCGATTTCCCCAGATCATTTCGGTTCTATCAGCCTTGATCAACTCCCTACTAGCAGTAGCAAAATAGGTTTTTTATAGAGTAACAGATGAAGTGAACCTCATGCATATGTACCTGCAACTCCTGCTGCATCACTGCATATGGAATTTGCAGAGAGACCCGAATTGGACAGCATCTACGCAAGTCTCCACCTCTCTCTCTCTCTCTCTCTCGTACGTTTGTACATAAATTGCACAAGGAAAAGCATTTATATACAGAGTTCTCATGTTTCCTCGGGCAGCAAGAGTCACAAGAACGTTTCTTGGATATTTGTGGGCACTCCTTATTATGGCTGTAGATGAGCAATCGCTCAGTGCGGACGTGGGACAATCGTCCCATGAGATGTGCACCACAAATTAAAAGCTACTACCAGAAAAAAGCATCTTTAACATGAATCCTGTAGCCAGCAATTCCTTTTTTCTCGCGTGTGGCTCCTCTGCTTGATTGGTGGTAGCTTACCATATTGCAATTAAGGGACCGGTCCGCGAAATTTGACTTACCAAATGACACGTCGGACTATAAGCGGTGCTTTAAATAAGTGGATCAGCTTAGCAATCGGGAGCATTCAGTATAGTTGTGGCTGAACTAAAACTGCAATGCACTGTAATTGTGACGCGAGGCGTTGGAGCTTATATGTTTGGTAATATACGTTCTAAAGCCGCGATACCTCAAAGCTAGGTGAGGTAGCTTCTTAAGAATTATAATAAACCGTCGTCGCTTTGGCAAAACATTTAATGAAAGCCGCAATACCCGTGTTCGTGGCAGGACTTGCTTTGGGTTGATTGTACCGAATGACATCTTTGTGAGCTATCTTGCTAAATTCGGCATTTCTTCTATGGAAATCTTTTTGTCATTGGGGGAAATTTGGTGAGGACCCATTGAGGGGATAACTTCAAATTGAGCCAATTTGGATAGGCACAAGCTCCAGTGGCAAGTCACCCACCGGAAAACTAATGTTGGGGGTAGGACCCTTTTGCCAAAAGCATTGGAATTTCCACATCGATTGGTCATTTATTTCACGTGCTTCTCCAAAAAGGGCTTCTCATTTCTCCTCAGCCACTTGAGTGATTGTCCCCATGGACCATGGACAATAATGTTTATTGAAGCACGATGCGACAACGTCGTAAGTTTGAAGATGAAGAAGAGGAAGAAGACCGACGACGGGCATTGTCATCCTAAGGACCACACTAGCAAGCCTTTTTTTTTTTTTTTTTTGTTTTTTTGAATAATTATTCGTTAAACAGAAATATAGGATAGGTATGATAATTGCCAACCAACTGAATGGAGGTTGAACTTTACATTCTACGTTTTTGATAACTATATCTATGGATGATAAGTAGTGCAATTATAATAATTACATTCGTTCCATTCCGAATTCTCAAAGTATAATTCTTCTTTTCTTCTTAAACACGGATATATTGGCCTCTTGTGAGATTCGAACTTGAATTTTCACTTTCGTTGTGCGGATATTGTTTCCCGATCATTTTACCCATTACCCTTTTGAGTTACTTTTATCGATTTTGGTGTTGCATTTTGATGACAATGAATTGCGAATTTTTTATGCAGTTTCAAGTACCGTTGGAGCTAGCCTTTTGTTGGCATTGAGGGGGTGTTTGGTTCAACATTTGGATCAGTATTTGCCAAATGTTAGCATTTAGAATGCTGAACCCAAATTTTTTTATCTCCAAACTACCTTAACTTATTTTGGTTTATTTTGGTTTTGCCCCTCATGTGTACTGTTAATCTTCTTCTTCGTGAGGTGGTCGGCGAGGGAAGCCGGCGAGACGGTCGATGCCGAATCGGGCCGACAGCCGTAGCTCGAGGCTGGTAGCCATTGCTCGAGGCCGATGGCCGTCACCCGAGGCCGGGCGACTCTCAGCAAGGGTTGCGGGTCACGCGACCTTAGGCGGTCGTTGCCTAGATCGCGCGATCTCAAGTAACCGCTGCTTGGGGGCGACGGCTGCCGATGCCAGATTTGGCCCGCTGGCGATCGCCCGACCTCGGGCAACAGCTGCAGGAGCCATATTTGGCTTGTTGACAGCTGGCTGGCGTCGGCTTCGGCGAAGAGTAAGTTATGTTTTTTTATTCTCAAAGCCCTTTTGCAAAAAAAATTTACCAAATACTACTTAATCCAAAGTAGCTTTATAAAGAATTTTTTACCCATTTGTATTTCCTCAAGGGGTTTTAACCTAAAGGTATTTACATTCCCCAAGTGGCATTTTCAAAGTTAAACCAAACACACCTTGAGTGTTCAGGCCTTTAGCCTATTTTTCCCTAATTTTAGTAAATAAAATTGTAAATTGGGACTCTTTTGTGATCTCAATGAAATGAATTCTCGATTATTTACTGACGGAGGACAAAATACATGTTGTGATGGGAAAACAGCAAACCTGGTAAAAGAAAAAAATTCACATCCTACGGCTTTTTTGTATTTGTTTACATCAAATGTCGCAATCCTTTACAAAATATCACGAAATAGAAATTCATAATCAACCACATTTCGCTTTTGATTCCAATGAAATCACTCAAACCTTTTTGTAATATATTTTAAAATATACAGAAATACGTTTTACAACACTTTACCCCCTTGAATTTACTGGAAAAAAAAAGGCTTTTAACTCTCGCAAAACGTTACAAAGTACGTTGTAAATACTAATTTTCTTTTTCGGGATTTTAAATCGTTTATACAGAAATCGATTAGTTAATAATAAATATAAAAAAAATGGGTATTTATTTAATCTCACCACATCAATATATTAGAAAAAAAATAATCAAGCACAAAAACACAAAAAAGAAAAAAAAGGACCAAAGAAATTAGAAAAAAAAAATCCCTTTCTACCAACACGATTTCGCACCCCCGCCAAAAGCTCAAAAATTTCCCGCCTTCCTTCCTTCCTTCCTTCGCCGTCGCGGCAACGCTGCACCCGTCATAGATTGGGGCGTTAGAGCCCTCTCTCTTTCTCTCTCTCTCTCTCTCTCAAAAGACTGATAGGGGAGGAAGAGATAAACCTTCGGGAGAGAACGAGAGATATGGGGATACAGGGTCTCTTGCCGCTGTTGAAGTCGATCATGGCGCCAATCCACGTGAAGGAGCTGGAGGGCTGCTCCGTCGCCGTCGACACCTATTCCTGGCTCCACAAGGGCGCTCTCTCTTGCAGCAGGGAGCTCTGTAACGGGGCGCTCACCACCAGGTCAGTCTCGCATTCCCCCTGAATTTATCACGTTTCTTGGTCGTGATCGGAAATGGGGTGATGGGTCGTCTTTTCCCCGGTTTGCTGTGCACTGCACATCACGAACGGAAGAAACCCTTTCTTTCTCAATCTGTTTGGCTATGTGGGTTCTTGTGAAATTCGAGGGGAGAGGAAGTGAAGGAAATTTGATGATTCCCTTTTGGTCCGAGTGATTAGTTCGATTGGTCTTAGCTATCTATACAGAAAGCGGTATAAGTTGGCTCAATTTGAAGGTGACTTGTCTCATCTGCTTTTTCTGCCTCGTGAGTTTGATGGCCAGAAGTGCTGTAGTTGGTAATCGGGTGTCGTAAGAAAGTGAAGCTCTTGAATCTGAAATTGAAAGATCACCAATCGGCGACTTTTCCCATTTCAACTTTATGCTTGAGCAAGAATGTTCAGTGCGTCATGAAATTAGCTGTGAGAGATATGCAGCCGAAAATTTTTTTATTTAGTATTGCTCGCAATAAACACATCAAGTGCCATGGTTTAGTTAGTTCTAGATGTCCTACTTTATTCACGCTTCAGTGGTGTTTGATTCTTAGGCACATCGAGTACTGCATGCACAGAGTGAATTTGCTCCGGCATTATGGAGTAAAACCAGTTCTTGTTTTCGATGGAGGTCTCCTACCGATGAAGATTGAACAGGAGAACAAGCGTGCAAGGTATGTTTTTTTTAGCTCTTCAGCAGAATCATTTACATTTAAATTCAAATCCAAAATTTTCAATTGTTCTTTTGAATATTTAGTGTGTTCACTTGTCTACTTATGTTATTGGTTTAGAGCAAATCTTAAACAATAAATAGTTGTGCATCTTTCCTATGAACAAAATAGGAGCCTCTCCTCCCTCAAATGTTAGAGCCTATCTAAATAGAATTAAACTTCTGCTTGTCTAGGCATCCCCTCTTCACTTTTTTATGTGACCCAAGTTCCTAACTATCCAAATTGGAAGGGCTCGGTCAATGACTTCTGTAATTTTAGGGACGGTCCAGATGTTTCCAAGTTTTGTAATCATGTGTAAAGTCACTAAAGAACTATAACTACTTTGCTTGCGTAGGTCAAGGAAGGAAAATCTTGCTCGTGCTATTGAGCATGAGTCAAATGGAAATCGTGTTGCTGCTTATGAGTGCTATCAAAAAGCAGTAGACATCACCCCTTCCATGGCACATGAGCTAATCCAGGTATGAAGAATACAATGTGTGGTTAAAGTAAAGTTCATTGCTGAGGAATTTATCACATCTTGATTGGCATGGTTGCTTGCGGAAGGTCTTAAAGCAGGAGAGCATTTCGTATGTTGTTGCCCCTTACGAGGCGGATGCTCAGATGACTTTCTTGGCAGTCAGTAAACAGGTCGGTGCTGTGATCACAGAGGATTCAGATCTTATACCATTTGGCTGTCCCAGAGTAAGTTATCCAGTAGTTGCTTCTTGCTATATCTTAGGCATTACAACACGCAACCACTAAGCAAATTATAGCATTTTCAACCGACTTTATTGAGTGTTTTCTGTGGTTGTATATATTTAATTTTTCAGATAATCTTCAAAATGGATAAGTTTGGGCAAGGTGTTGAGTTCCAGTACTCCAAGCTACATCAGAACAGGGAGCTCAGTTTTGTTGGATTTACTAAGCAGATGGTTCTTGAGATGTGCATATTGAGCGGGTGTGACTACTTGCAATCACTCCCTGGCATGGGTCTGAAAACAGCGCATGCACACATCAAAAAATTCAAATCTTATGATAAAGTGAGCATTCATTTTGTTTTATGTTTTTCTATCACTTTCTTTGTAACTCTCCAACATTCATTGGATACAGGTGATTAAGCACTTGAAATATACCGGTGTTTCAATTCCTCCAAGTTATGAAGAATTATTCCAAAAGGCCATTTTGACTTTCCAGCATCAAAGGGTCTATGATCCGATTAGTGAAGCCATTGTATATCTATATGATATATCGAATGTTGCTGATGATGAATTGGAGTTTCTAGGACCATATCCTTTTTGTGGAACTAATCTGGATGTTTAGTTTATTATATTAGCTTGTTATGGATAATATGCAATTCAAACAAAACCTTAACTGGAAATACATCAATACCGCAAGATGTGGCCAAAGGTATCGCAGAAGGGGATCTCGATCCATTTACCAAAGTTCCATTTCAGGTATAATATTTATTCATTATGTTTGTTTTGCACTTCTCTTCTCCTCTTCAGATTTCTTCTGAAGTGCCTAAAACTACTGGATTCCTGTACATTTAAGGCATATAATGCCATAAATACCATTCCCCTATATTCAGAAAGCCAGTTGATTGAGGAAACAGTTCAATTTAGAAAGAAGTTCATTGAGTAGATACAACATTTAAAGTGATCTTCTGAAAGTTGACTGAGGTTGAAGCTTGACTGGGATATATTTGATAAGTTAGATAATTCAAGGAGACATCTTCCTAATGAAACGTAGAACAATAGGAGGATTTACATGAAGATTTTCTGAACATCTTTTCAGCCTTCGTGACTTGAAAGTAATCCTTTGTTTACTTCACATTCTTTTTTCTTTTCTTGAATGCTTAAGGCTGTAGAACTAAAAGCATTGGGGCTGGAAAATTTTGTTTTACTGAGGTAAAAGTCCTTTTCTTGACACTATTTACCACGATCTTTTGGCTGCAAGACTGTTATTTTCTAGACACATCACATCTGAAGTTCTTAGGAATTCAAAGGTTCTCATGTAATGTGAATAATTCAATGTATGAAGTCTTATTAATTTGAAGGATAGTGACGATGAGGACCTTTGGTTCTGGAACAAAATTTCATAGTGAGAATTTGTTAGAATGGTTTCGTAACACAAGGTATTAAGGTTTGGTAGTCCTCTGCAATTACATGCACTGTCTTAATTCCATACACAACAGTATAAAGTTGACTATGGTGAAATACAAAAAGTACACGTTAAAGAAATTAAGTAGGGGAACCTGTTATTACTATGTTGTCAATAAAGTTTGGATTGGCTGGTAGAATTATCTCATAACTAGATTAAGATAACCACGAAAAATAATTGATGGACATCCCCCTGCATATTTCAATGCGTTGACTGATACATTTAAGCTTAGTTTTGATTTTTGATCCCATAAGTAAGAGGTCAATGGTGCGTACTCGATAATGCTTGAATTACTTCACATTATTCCAAGTTTGACAGGGCAGGGATGTTAGCGCCATGGTGATTGAGAAAGCACAATATTTGAAACTTTTCAAGCCCAAAGGTGAAAAGAAGAAGCTAGACTTACCTGCACAGAAGAATGTCCTGACAAAATATTTTTGTATCCTCTTAAAACCCCAATTTTTGTGATTACCTTTTCTTTCTTACATGCATTTATTTTCTATAAGTATAATTTGATGCTTTGCCTTATTACAAATGCTTTGTGCAGTTAGATAGTGCCTGACAATATTTTCTCTGAACTGAAGTCGCAGAAAAATTAAAATGACTGTTGGAAGCGAGTGAGCTAGCAAGTTTAATGACAAGCCAATTATGTGCCCTATCACTTAGTCTGATTGCCACTTTTACTTGCCTTTCATTTACTTGACATGGATTGCCAATCTCCTAGTCCATGAGGAAAAGAAATATGTTCCCTCTTTTCTCCAACCAATCAATCCTGTTGTGCCAACAAATATAGGAAGCTATCGGAGATCAGGAGACTTTCTCAGCTGCTAAGAACTTAAGACCAGTCATAAACTAATCTTCCCACAATTGGGGCCTCTTACAAACTTGCGTGGCCCTAAACTATTCACAATATTATTGTTGAGATAATGCTAGGATCAACCCCCCTGCACGTGCAATTAAAGGATAAGATACATGGCCCACTGATCGCAGTGGCTTCTGAGTTTATATATTGCTTGATGTTCTGGGCTCTAACATGACTGAATGAGATGCAAGTAGCTTAGAGATTGCATATCTTTGACAGAAACTGTTGAAACTTCTTTTAGTAATTGTATGCATGGCCTGCATCATGTGTGACAAATGTCTCATAAAGAGGTACTTCGAATTAGAAGCGGGAATCTCTATTGATCGAATCTATGTTAGGTTTGCAATTATAACTGAATCACAGCATCAGGAAAATGAGTCAGGCTTAAAGATATCTTTCTTTTGTTGTTCCACGCTTTGAAAATTGACATGGACCCCTTTAGATGGTTTTGCGCAAGATGTCATCCTCATTTGGCTATGGTACAAAAGTATTCCTTAATTTATTAAGGCGTCGCATCTCTTGAAACAAAGAGGGATTTCAAGGCTCCTAGAGCTACCTCTAACCAGTCAAGTCCAGTGGATAACCTTTCTCAGAGTTTCAGTGAACACAATTCTGAGGAGGCTCTGGCTGATACGAGCTATTGTCAACTGTCTGAGCTCCATGAAGTAAGCAGATGATTTGTCCTTGGAACTACACTTGTTTTGCCTGAATGATACACCACAAATATTGTGAATAGTTGTGAATGCATACTTAGTCTAAAGCAAACATGTTTGAAGATAGTTGATTTACTCAAACTTTGTTCAATTAGGAAGAAGATGGTTTCCCACGAGAAGTTCCAGAGGCAACAGGATTAATGGAAAGTGGTAAGCCCAAAGCCGATCGTGGCCATACAATTCTGATATGTGCAGGTATGTTGTCAGGAGTTGGCTTCCATTGTCTACATTGTCAGTAATTAAAAAATTGCAGGTACATTGGACAAGGTTGGAAGACCAGGGCTCTCATTACTACAACAATCCAGGCTTCCGATTCATAAACCTTGTGTATCATTGAAGGAGCATCAACCCAAAAGCCCTATAGAAAGAGTTGATGAAAAAACATGGAAAGAGCACAAAAACCCTATTGTAAGGAGTTCCTACTTTGAGCATCAGTTTGTAAATGAAACTAATAGAGACAAGGAACGAGAAGATACCGTGGTTGGAAGTGATCCCACAAGTGTCGGAGGGACTGTTTGTGTGAAAGGAATGATAATAAAAAAGAAGACCAACCCTGATGACGCGGCTGAAAATGTAGGTGTAAACAGCATCGAGGATAAAACAAGAAAAGACGACAGAGAGGTCATCGTAAGGAGCTCTTATTTCAAGCATCATGCTGCGAAGGAAACTAATAGAGATGACGGGAACGAAAATATTCTGGTTAAGAGTGATCATCCAATCAGTCTAGGTGAGACTGACTTTATGAAGCGAGTGATCATGAAGGGGAAAACCTCCCTTGATGATATATCGCAAAAAGTAGGTGTAAATGGAATGGAGGAAAAAGCAAGAAGAGAGAACAGAAAGGTTATTATAAGGAGCTCCTATTTCAAGCATCAGTCTGCAAATGATACTGATAAAGATGACGAAAAAGAAAATATCCCAGTTGAAAGTGATCATCCCATCAATCCAGGTGAGACTGACATTTTGAAAGGAAAGATCATCAAGAGGAAGACCTCCCTTGATGGCACAGTGGAAAAAGTAGGTGCAGTCTGATTTCTACAAAACTTCTAGCAACGCAGCAAGATAGCTTTCTTAACTCCTGTGTCCTGTTTTTCCTTGTCTCAGGAGAGCTCCCAGCAAAAGCGTATACATGTGGATGATTCTGTCGTCAATGATGGTACGTTGTCAACTGAAAATGCGTTATTAATATGAGAACTTGTTTAGCAATTTTCTTGGTTCTTAATCTTAACATACTTTCATGTTTGGCATAAATCTAGATTGATGTTGGTAGATATTGTACAAGATACTGATTTCACAGAATTAAGGATGAAATTGGGAATGCCATTTATTATCTAATGGATGAAGATGCATGCGTTAACATGACAAAGCCAAACTGCATTTTCTTTGTAAGCCTAAGCTGAGCTTCTAATTGGTTTGCAACATTCAAGCCTTTGGGTGCGCATGAAATAAAGTCGATATCACCGGGAAGCTTGCAAAATCTTTGGGTTGTGCCACGTATCAAAAGGAACCATAATATTGACTCCACAAGTTACAGTGCATTTTAGCTCTGAAAAAAGGTCTCCTGTTTTAGCAGTGAGCTACAGTCCATTCTTAGGCTCATACTCTGGTGAATTGAATTCTAAATCCATGACTCATCTGCATGTACTTCGATTTTGAAAGTGAAGGCACTTCATCAGAGGGTTATCATTATTTGGTAGTCCACCTTTTTTTTGAAAGTAGATGCTTACCATTATTTGGTAGTCCACCTTTCTTTTGGTTCTTTGGTGGCCTCTTTGGCATTTTGGAGACTACTTGTTTTAAAAGTTCCCTCAGGATGATGTTAGAAATTTGATGTATCTCTTGGCTTCAGGTTATCATGCCTCTGGATCAGACAAGTCATTCACTGGTTCTGAAGAAAAATTTGGAGCTGACATCCCGCATTTGGGCTGCTATTCTGACATAGCAGAAAAATCATTAGAGAGATTCGTCTCGGTAATATCGTCGTTTAGATTCACTGGTTCTGGTTCTCGTGCCAGTGGTCTCCGTGCCCCTCTGAAGGATGTGCACAACACATGTACAAATAGGTGAGAGGATGACAGCATAGAGATTCTCTACTTTTCCGAGCTCTTAGTTGGTTATCCCTCATTGATTTCATTCATTAGTAGGTCCACTACTGCCCCAGATTTCAGTCAGTTTACATATGTGGCGAAGAACAGGAAGCCCATGATTCCAACCCGTAGGAGCTGATTGTGGGCAGTATATTCCGATGTAGATAGTTGCATCTGCCGAACTCCTAGTCAATACAATAGTTGCAGCTGTTCTGTTGCCCAGGCATGGCCAATCAAAGTGAACATCTGCTTGTGTTTTATAATAATGCGTGAACTATGCTTGTTCTAAACCTTTACCATCCTCCTGTCATGAGCAGGGTTGATCCAGTAACGTGTTTTGCACGAGTCAAAATCATCAACGACGTTGCTATTCTTGCATCATGTCCATCATCTTCAATGCTGTAAATCAAGATGTTACTCCCTCATTTCGAGGCGGTGGAGGGACGGCCTCGAGGTTGATATTTTGTTTTTTCCCGATATGTTGGTTGATTTGTGGGAGGAGATCCATTTCATCAGGTCGAACTAGCATTCTAAAATTGCTAGACACCTTTTGTTCTTATTTTGATTTCCGGATCACTTTGATTGGGATCATTTTTCGGATTTCATTCCAGAAAAGGCTCGAATATCTTGAGCCACAAAGTTCTGATGGACTGGGTTACGTGATCAGTTTTGCTTGCCTGATTGCAAGTGGCAATGTGGGATTCACAATCACATAGGATTGTCTACAATTTTTGCAGGGAATTTATTGTGGAACATGTCAATTAGCCACACGGCAAGAATTGGCTATTCATTCTCTTTTCCATTTTATCTAAATGCCTTGAGTTATTTTTTTTTTTGCCAACAACACTTCATAGTCATTTAGTAAGGAAAAAAATGTAATTGAGTTTTAAAATTCTCAAAGAGCGCAATTAATTAAAGGATTTGATTGGATCAATTTGATAAGTTTTAAGATTTGATTGCAGTTTCTAAAAGTTTTAGGATTCGATTGCATTTTCATGATAAATTTTAAGATTTCCAATTCACTTTTGCCAAAAGAAAATAAACAAATATAAACTAGAAAATTCTAACTAATTGGTAACTATTGCCTTGGATATAATCGACAAGATTCTACTACGTATAAAGAAATAACATCAACATCCTATATTCACAATCTAATTCAAAAACCAACTATTTTCCTAATAAATCAACAACAAATCTCGACATCTTAATGGCTTTGACGTCGTACACCGTTACTAGGAAAAAACTTGACCTCGAGTTTTAAAATGTTGGATTGTTCCATCACACAAACATCTGTCAATATACATAGGCTTTGGATCAACATCTTCAAAGGCAGCAACTTTCTATTGCTTTAGAAAATATTCCATCGAAACTCAACAAGTGAATACACAACTCAATCATCATGTTCTTTTAGGGAAAAATTTCAAATAAGGGTCTCAAGTGGACTTGTCTCAAATGAGGGCATAAAGTGCTATCGTTTATGCCCTCGTTTTATCAAATAAGGACATGAAGTGGATATTATTTCAAATAAGGATATGAAGTGGCTTCTTAGCCTTAAATAAGAGCCTCACCTTGCTGGCTAAAGGGTATTTTCATCATTTATCTTTTTTTTTTAATTTTTTTTCTCTTTTTCCTTTTTCTATTTTATGCTTTTCCTTTTCCTTTTTCTTTTCCCTCTTTCCTTTGCTAATTGTTGGCGGAGATCGTCGGCAAGGGCAACCCTTGTAGCCCAAGTGAGGGCAACACTCGTTCGATGTCGGCGAGGGTCGCCCAGGCCAGCCTAGGCATGGGCGGTGCTCGCCCGCCCAGACAAGGGTGACCCTTCCTTGATGTCAGTGAGGGCAACCCTTACCCTCGCTTGAGTTGGCGAGGTTGGCCATTGCCCAATGCCGCCAAGGGAGGCCCTTGTTTGAGGTCGACGAAGGTCACTGACAATGACCACAGGAGGAAAGAGAGAAAAAGAAAAAAGAAGAAAAAAAGAAAGGAAAAGAAAAGAAAAAAAAGGAAAAGAAAAAAATATATTTAAATTTTTTTGATTAAAATGCCTCTTCTCTTACGTTGGAATAATCACCAGCCGATCAAAAGTCCTTATTTGAGACGGTTTGGCCACTTTAGGTCTTTATTTGAGACTAATAAGCCATTTTAGGCTTTTATTTGAAATAATATCCATTTCACGTCCTTATTTGAGAAAATGAGGGTACTTTAAACCCTTATTTGATTGTTAGGTTATTGACTGTGACAATGAAATGAATAATCCCTACACAAAATATGGTCTCCTTATGCATATTCTCCCAAAGCCATAAGTGGAGACCTTTTCGTCTTTGTTCCTAGGAACTCTCCCGCCAGTTCAAGGCACCATCCTTTAACCTATACACCACCCATTTCACCCTTCCAATCTCGAGAACCTCCATGTACACGAAAAATCTAGGAATGAGCATTGGGTCCAATTCGATCCCGGCACCTGCTTGGTCAGTTTGATCCCAAGCCGATTTTGGAGAGAACTGAACAAGGACTGATTTGATTCCCATACTATGGCCTGAACAGCCTGTTCTAAAAATCGGTTTTAAACCTGTTAACACTTTTGCAACTATCAAGATTTGAACCATGATTTCGGTTCGATCAAATAACCACAAAACCAAGGATGTTCTCGTAATGAAATGATGCAGCTTTTATTTTTTATTTACAAAAGTTTGGATTTTTAGCCAAAAAAATAGGAATAAGTTGGTTTCCGGGGTGCCCAAGAACCGGCATGGAACCCAGTCCTTCCCCGATTTTTGGACTTGATGGCCACTGGTTCAGGAACTGACACACCTAGAAAAATCAAATCACTTCAGATCCATGAAGTCCGCAATATTTAGCTTCCATAGAAGTTCGGAATGGCCACTTTCAAATTGAACTCCTCCCGTCTCCGATGGCCATGGTCATCGCCACCACTCTTAGAATATTTAAATACTAAAATGTGCCATCATTTAAGAGTTTAAGCTTTTTAAAAATTGACTGTGGTTTCTGTTGGTACCTAAATTTTGCTCAATCATTTAGGGTTTATCGCATAAAAAAAATTAGGAATTGATTTTTAACCCCTAAACAAAAATATTTTCATTAAATAAATTGACATATAGATGTTAGGCGTATTTGAATTAATAGAATTTAGTGAAAACATATTTTCCTCTTGTTTCATTTCATTTTTATTTTGTGTTAAAAAATCATTATAAATTTTTTTTTTAAAAAAAGAGAAAGATGAAAAGAAAAAAAAAGAAGAAAAAAAAAAGAAAGTAAAAAGGGAGCTCTTCCCAATCGACAGAGGCTCCTGCCTCTTTGACATACGTAAAAGAAGAAAAGGGCGAAGAGGACGAAAAAGAGGGGTATGCACAAACAAAGAAAAAGAAGCCAGAGGAGAATGAAGGAAGGGGGAAGGAAAAGATAAAAAGGAAAAGACAAGAGGGATAGCTCTTCCATGGACCGAGGGGCGTGGGCCTTTCTTGCTATCTCTTTGGTCTCCGTCGACGTTCACACGGAAAAAGGAAAACCTACGATCTGTACATGCAGAGGGGAAGTTAAGAGAGAGTTTGACCAGAGAGCAAGAGAGGAGGCTTTTGGGGGGGCTGGTTTGAAGAAGAGCGAGAGGAGAGAGAGGGGAGGAGGAGAAAAAAGAGGCACAGAGCGAGAGAACAGAGAGGGGGAGAGAAATCGGAGAGAAAACAGAGAGAGACCTAGAGAGTCACCGAGAGGGAGAGAGAGCCGGCAGGAGTGAGAAGCGGAGTCGAGAACGAACGACGCATCCTACGGCGACCATCACGTCCGAACCTTGGACAACGACCTCTCTCGGCCAACGTCCCCGACACGCCACCCCCCCCGGGCGTCCGTGTTTCCGGTGAGCCCTTTTCTTGGTACTGAACCCCCATACCCGAGGATCTCGTCTCGGAGGTGTCGAGGCAGTCAGCCATGACACGATTCGTGTCGAGCGCACCCTTTAACCGTCGTCTCCAAGCCAGGTGTGCGAAGTTTGGGTGAGCTGGCGTGGTTATTTTGGCTGGTCTGGTGATGGTTTCCGTTGGGCCTATATCTCGATTCGAGTTTTAAAAATGTTCGATGTCTCGTCCTCCTCGACTTTTGCTCACCACGTGTTTGACAATGTGCCCAACTCAGCCCGTGTACGGGCTTTGCTGATTTCCATTTGTTCTTATGTGCGTATAAGTAAGTTCGACATCATTATAAACTCTTTGTTGCTTGTTGAGCATTACTTTCATCGTCGAACCAAGTCTGAGCATGTGATTTTCTTTGAGCATTCTTGTGCATGAGGAAATGATAAATGTCCATGCTTGAAACGTCAATCTTTTGAGACATACGCGTTGGCTTGCTTCTTTGAACTCTACTATATCCGGTCCTCTTATCTTGTGATTTTGAATGTCAAATGTTCTGTAGTTGAGAGTAGGCGATGGACAAATATCTGGCAGATGGTAGAGGTCCGATGAATGGGCGCGTATCGACCGATTGTGAAACATAATGTTCATGGCTGGAATGTTGATGTTCTGGAGTCGGTAAGCAAATATCTGGGTGTTATGGGCATGCTCGAAGAAGGAGACGTGGGTTGGAAATTTGTGAAGGAGGGGCGGAGAGCAGTACTGTAGTAGTGGACTTTGGGCTCATTTAGACTTAGTGAGCCTTGGGCTTAGAGTATTATTTTGGTGAGTTTGGGCTTAGTTTTTTTCATAGAGTAGTGAGTGTTGGGTTTAAATTGGCTTATTTGGGTTTGTTGTTGGTTTGAGTAGGCTTGAGAAATGGCCCACTTTTGTCTATGGCACGATCAAGGTTCGCAGTCCATATTCGGACTAGGCCCCAAGGCCTGACCCGATTCCCTATTTTCAAATTGAAAGTTAATATTTTTATTTAAAAAAATTAAAAAAAATTTGAAAAATAAAAAAAAAAATTATTTGGACTTTAAAATTTGTTTTTCTTGCCCTATTGTGTGGTTAGTGTCATGTTTGATTATACATTGTTTGGCTCACACACTTTGAATTGCGCGTTTGATTTAACCTCGCATATAGTTGATTGGGCATGTTAGGTTATTGTGTTGATGGTTGCTTTCCTTAACTTGATTAGGGATGGAATTTTGAGACTCTTGGTCAGTGAGAACACGTTAGGCGGTAATTGAACAAGATTAGGTACCAAAAGGGCCCTAGTTTATCAATTAGTGTAACTAAATTCCCGTACCCATTGAATCTCTGGTTTGTAAAAGTAAAGCATTTCTCCTGTGCTTCACTTGGGTGTCTAATCGACCCACTAAAAATTGATTAGTGGTGACTCCTAAATGAAATTGATTTGTATATTAATAACTTAAATTTAAGTTGCAAATTGATATGTGCTTGGGAGAGCTCGAGCTAGGTTTAACTTAGTAATCCATTAGCCAAATCACATAGGCGACGAGGCCGGTTCGGGGAGGTCGCAACTGTCCCACAAAATCTCACAGGTGTTAGGTGGTCTTAGGTGTTTCTCACCTTAAAAACTAGCTCAAACGGTGAAACTTTCTCTCACCACATTGGGCCTCGAGTCAAAGCTGCGATAATCCATCTCTCCCATGTGACTTTTGGGTCCAGAGTTGTTGGCAACCTACGCTCTGATATCATGTGAGATTTTGTGAGATCATCGCCAACTGTTCTATTAGAGCTGGAGATCTTGAATTTAAATCTTTCCAGACTTCATTTGCCTTTCCAATTAAATATTTCCATACTTAGTACTAGTAAAAAAGACCGAACTAACGTGGGGGGAGATGTTAGAATATTTAAATAATCTATACATTTATCTACCAGTTTAAGTTTTTAGAACAGTTGGCAATGGTATCGCTCAAATCTCATAACCACTATTCCTTCGATCATCATCAAAATCGTAATGACAATCCCATCAAGACGATCCCACTGCTTGTCATGTTTGTCATAACCAAAATCTTCTCCCTTTGCGATTCCACCGACCACAATTCCCACAATGACGACCTCTTCCTCGTTGTGCACCATAGACATTCTGATTGAGGGCTTCATCACAATACTCATCTCTGTCTCAGCCAAAGCCGCGACTTTTCCTAAGGGTCACTGATGTAGCTTTTACTTTTGTAAGTGATACAATCAATTATTGTTAGGAAAATATTTTCCAAGTTATCAATTTATGCAAAATAAATACACCCAAAAAGATCATGTACTTGGTTTAAGGTGATTTATGGTTACGATGAGATTGGCTAACTGGGGAGTATATTCCCTTCCCATAGTGAATGAAGGAATCTCTTGGCCAGATGGCCTAACGTCACCTCGTAGGTTTATTACTTATATGGACATCAGTGTCTTGTGGTGGGTCTAAATTCTTAGGCCTTTTCGACCGACGAGAATTTGACGTGACCAGTCCGAAATTGGATGATATTGATGCGCTTGATCTCTTGAGCTCATCCGAGGAATAATTTTATTTGGGGGAGGATTGATAGTCAAGCACAGAGACTTGAACAAGATGCGACTCTCGCAAGACTTTTAAGATGACGAAGGAGCATACATGTATTGTTTCACATTGGAGAGAGTGTAGATAGTCCAAACACAAGCGGACCTAACGTGCAAGACGTATTTTCTGTAGAATGAATTCTTATCAAAACCCCAATATTAAGCATGCTCGAATAACATGAGTTTAGACGTGTCACTAATTTATCAACTAGGTTAAAATGATCACACAATCACCTTTCATGTGAAGAAATAACCCCGTGGGTCACATGATGTCACAGTTCGGGCCAATTGGCCTTAATCATTGTGTGGCGCCTAACCAGGCTTCCTTTCTAAGGATTGTTCCCATGGGCCTCATTATGATTGACCGTTCCATCTCTCACATCAACTTGGGTATCTTATCGTCCCCAGCGAAGCATGTGTCTTGATTTAACATGACAACTGGTTTTGCCCTGTCGTAGCCATTATTTAGAGAGTGATATTATCTCTTGACCAGTTTGTGTATCATTGGCCAACCTTGCCTTTAGACATCTTTCATATAATATTTCTTTCATTGGTAGATTCCTAGCACAAACTCTCTTATACCACTCCCACGATCCAATTGAATTGTTCATATTGCATCTCTCATGCTTATCATAATATTATGAAGTTCAGTTCCATGCGTTCATGGAATTAGGAAATGTTAGTCCATGACATTCGTCCCCACTTGATTGCGTTGTGGCTATTCTTTTGCTTCCTTGCATTCCCTAATCGTCACCGTCTCTCCCCCAGATCCTATATGAATGGCCAATGCTTGCCCACGTGATATTCCTTTTTTTAAGTAGATTCCTAACATAAATTTTCTAACACCACTCTAACAATTTGGTTGCATCTTTCATTTCGTAGCTCTCGATGTCATCGAGTTATGTTCCGTACATTCGTGAGATTGGAAAATGTCGGACCGAGGCAGACTATGTTGCGTTAGTGCTCCATGTCAAACGTGTTAGCTCACCTTTTTTATTTTTAATTTATAAATTTGGTTTTGCTTTTTCTTTGTCGGGTCAATTTTATTAAAGATCAAGATTTACCACACGGACAGATTGATGTGTTTATAAAAAAAGGGCATTGGATTGATTAGATTCCTCAACTGGGTCCCCTCATAAGCATGTTAGCTTGCCTGTTTTTAACCAATTGGTCTTGCTTTTTCTATGTCGGGTCAACTTAAAGAAGCTTTCTAACATACAAGACAACGGCGATTTATGTGGCCGTAAATAAAGGGCATTGGATTGATTGGATTCCGTATTAGGTCCCATCATATCAAACTTTCTTTTTCGAATAGAGACATTAATCGTTTGTCTATTTATAAATTACCATGTGTGTTATTTTACTCATTCATTTTCATTCACCGTCGTTCATTTTCACCTACCCCCTTTATGAAAATAAGCTAACATGACAGTTCATTTCATAATTTGATATCTATTCCTCTTCTTCCATTCTACCAAACATGATCAATTAAAGGAATGATGACTTTATTCTCAGTAGATAAATGCTAGATTTACTGTGTCTGAACAATTGATTTAAAAATAATGTGTCATACTGCTATTGCTTGTTGTTTAAGGCCCACTTATCTAAAGAGTGACTTACAAGGCCGAAATTGTACTCTATAGGTTATCATAACGACGTACTTTTGTTTCATTTGTAACTACTATCCATCGACATTATTCAAACACATTTAACAGGGAAAGGTATGCTGACATAACTTATGATGGAGGATGGACAGAGGTCTCAGGTTTTTGGCCCGATATGATGGTTGTGTTGGAATTCATTAAAAGAGAGTACATTTTGTGTTTAAGGAAATATATGGCTTTCGATTGTAGCTTTTGAAATTTTACAAAATATACATTTGAGTCTTTGAATTATTTTTTTTTCTCTTAATCGTATCCTTGATTCATAAATTTGTATGCTTAAATTAGTCATTCAGTTAAATATATTAATGAAATCGCAAATCATGTTGAAACAAAATTTATTGGACGAATGTTCACATCAGCGCCACATTAATAAAATTTGCCGACTAATTTATGATGTGGAATAAAGAGTAAAGAAATAAAAACCAATAAAAAAAACCCAAAATCAAAGAGAGTGTGTTCACAAGCAAGAACGGTTGTGGCAAGGCCATGGCGATGGCACTACCCAACCACAACGAGGGTTGATGGACGCTTGTCTGTTCTAGGCTGACAGCTGCTCTTTCTCTGACAACACACACACAGACACAAAGATAGAGAGATTGAAACCTTGGTTGTCGCCTACACAGCTAGATATACCATCAACATGTTGATAGCAAGGGCCAAGACTGCCACCAATCTACCAAGGGTCACGACCCTTCAGATCATGTGAGGATTGGGTACTAGATATAGGATTTGTTGAAATAGTTTGTTATTTTGAAAATATGTGATTGTTCAATTTGAAAAGAAATGGTTGTTGACTTGAAGAGAAGTGATGGTTGATCATAAAAAGTGGTTACGGTTGATCATGAAAAGTGTTGATGGTGTAGATAAGGTACATATTCTCAAGAGATGTATTGATTATTTGTCTGTAAATATGACCATGTCATACATTGTTCATCACAATTGTTTATAACAATAACAACTCTTTATTCTTCACAACATTCTCTAGTCTTTTCTTTTCACACACAAGTTTCACAACACATTTAAGGTGAAAATCCAAGAAAGAAATTGAGTAATTGTTGAACTCATTTCTCTGCGGCTTTGGTGTATATCTTGGAGTTACATTTGCTTTAAACTCGACAGCAACAATAGTGGGGGCAAATAATACGTTAAGGATAGTGATCCTCATCACGCATCGAAGTATCAAAGATTTATAACCATTGTTCTATCTTCATCAGCAATCAAATCTTCCAACCAATCTCAAGGCATTATTTTCATGGATATGGAGACAACAGCTGCATTAAGTGCTCACAATGTTGACATATAAGTATTATTGAAACTTTTGTTTCCGTTTATATGTTTGAGTCATCTTTTTTGTGGCATAATAGATTATCTCATGTTAGCTATAGTACTTTGAAATTTATGAATAAAAGTGGTATGACATGTGATAATCTTGATAAGAAAAGGATGGTGAAAGGAGGTGTTGAGGAAGAATTCTCAATGATTTGTCATATCGTCTATGTGAAATTTTTCTATCTTACACAAATACTAGAGACACTTGGAATCCCTTGGAGACCAAATACAATACTGACATATATGGTATCGATAGATTTACTGCTTTAAAATATTTGAGTTTATCATGATTAATGAAAAATCCGTCTCTAAAAAAGTGGAGGAATTTTAAATATATGTTGCCAAACTCAAAGACCTTATGCTTGAAGTTTCTAAACCTCTTTAAGTTGTTGCAATTATTTCAAAATTGCTTTCAACCTAGAATAATTATTGAAATAAACTTCTCCACACTATTGAGGACTTTTTTGTGGATAATTTGATACAACATATTTGAATTGAGGAAGGTTTTTGGGATCGTGAGAATAATTATGTGAAAGAAATTATAAATAAGGTGCATTTTGTTGAGAATGGCAACATGAGAGGAGACAAAGAAAGAACCAAAACAATGGCATGAGAAAATTTGATTTGGTGGTATTATTATATGGATTTAAGCATTACGATGCCGATAAGTGCATTTATTTAAAGTTTACCAAAGAGTATGGAGTTATAATATGCTTATATGTTGATGATATGCTTATTGTTGGTACAAATATACATGGCATAAACTAAAATGTATCTATCTTCTTAGTTTAAAATGGAAGATTTGGGAGAAGTGGATACAATTTTAGGTATCAAAGTGATCAAATATAGTGAGGTTATGCTTCAAGTCAAGAGCACTATGTGGAGAAAATTAATAAAAAATATTAGCATTTAGTATTTATAGAGTCAAACGTACTATATGATGTATCAATTAAATTGATGGAAATTACTAGACAATCTTTAGCACAATTAAAATATGCTAGTGCAATTGGAAGTCTGATGTAAGCTAGGCATTCATTAGATTGGATATAGCTTTTATTGTGAATTGTCCAAATTTACTAGTGAACTTGGTATTGTGCATTGGAAGGCAATAAGTAGAATTCTTGGTTACTTAAAGAAAACAATATATAATCGTCCATTTAATGGAAGACAACTAGCATTATTAG
Organism: Syzygium aromaticum; assembly: GCA_024500025.1. NCBI lineage: Eukaryota > Viridiplantae > Streptophyta > Magnoliopsida > Myrtales > Myrtaceae > Syzygium > Syzygium aromaticum. The sequence continues at coordinate 8,843,689 of CM044888.1, read as the reverse complement.
AAGGATATTTAGAAGCTAGTTGAATAATTAGCACAATAAATAACAATTTGACATTTCAATGGGCTTTTAAGCTTGCAAATGGTGTAGTCTCTTGGGCATCAAAGAAGCAAATATGTATAACTCATTTAACAAGGGAATATAAATTTATAGCATTATCGAGGGCTAATGAAGAGGCTGAATTGCTATGGAATTTGCTATTGGATAAAAAGTTGTAGCTACAACCAATGGCAACCATATCTTTGCATTGGGATGGTGGGGCAACGATGTATGAGACACATGGATAATATGTAATGAAAATTCTAGACATTGGCTTGCGACATGACTATGTTCAATAATTAATCATTGATGGAGTTACTCTAGTAATTTATATTGGGATAGATAATTACTTGGCCGATCTATTCACTATGAGACTCTAGAGAGGTTTAATCAACAATGCTGCTAACGGAATGGATTTTAGACCAATCAATAATAGTCAAGCACAGTGGAAACCCAACTTTATAATTTCTAATGAAATTGTCAAAGTTCAACGGGTAACAACAAGCTATTGTATCTTTGATAGTGATCGAGTATTGGGCATAAGGATAGTACTCATGAAAAGTTAGGAGGATGAGTGTAAGAAAATACTCTTAATAAAGTTCAAGGTTTTAGCAAGGGAAGGCTATGGTAATAAATTAGAAACTTCACCTATATGAACATAAGAAGAGGTGCCGCTGATAAAAAAAATCGGATGAACTTTTGTAAATGTTCATGAATGCAGAAGGAAACACAAGGTTAGAAAAGTGTTAAAGTATAGGAAATGTCTAATCGAATGTGTGTAAATTTATTTGTGCGATAATTAGATCAACAAATGGAATTATGGTTGAAAGTTTGATCTATAACTGACTTTGTAAATGGAACTGTTTATACTAATTGAAGGTTCAAATCTTAACGGATACCTTCATGTATGTATGAATTTATTTAGATTAGTATAGATAATAAACTAAGTGGGGGATTGTTGAAATAGTTTATTATCATGAAAACATGTGATTGTTGGATATGAAAATAAATGATTGTTGACATGAAGAGAAGTGATGGTTTATCAGGAAAGGTGGTTATGATTGATCATGAAAAGTGGTGATGGTGGGGATAAGGTACCTATTAAGTGTTGATTGGTTGTTTATAAATAGGACTAAATCATACATTATTCATCACAAATGTTTATAAAAATAAGGGTTAATACCACGAAAAATCCCAAACTGGTATACCTGTGATAAATTTAGCACAAATTATTATTTTAACCATAAAAAGTCTCAAACTGGTACACTTGCGACAATTTTATCCAAAACTATTTTTTTGATCACTAAGCAACACACACTATTGCCATTTCACTTAAACATATTTTACATGTCCTTTTCTACGGGTCGTTCTGCGTACAAATCATATCACACGTACAAACTGTATCACAAGTGAAGGCTGAGGTTAATCTTAGTTCCTCTATGTCATCTTCCATCTTACGGACCTGAAAAGGAAAAACAACGGGAGATGAGTTGGGGAGACTCAATGAGTAAATTCACTAATACTTGTGCAAGATGATGCCTCGCCGTTATACTAATGCATATAAATATTTTCCCCACCTTATGTCGATGGCAAATCAATAGCAAAGGCTTTGTCCTTGCCCTTGCTATGTTTATATGGAAGTTCGCCTTTATTTAGTCACATAAAAATGTACAAGAAAATTTATACGTGAAGCATCCTCTAGAATCCTTCGGCTTATCAATAAACACACATACCAATATACGTATAAGATTCATTTATCATCATCCTGATTCAACTAGGGTATCCTGGCTCAACCAGAGCATCTCGGCTCAACCGATTCATCTCGGGGCCAGCTCACCCGAGGCATCTAGGCTTCCAAAGCATCCTAACTCAACTAGGGCATCTCGACACTAATTTATCGAGGCATCCGGGTTCAACCTAGGCATCCTAGCTCAACTAGGGCAACCCGGCGCTAGTTTACTGAGGCATCGCCGCCAATGCTATGTAATGACGATCTTGTTCTTTTATTTAGTGACCACACATCATGGCTCATACAAGTTGGTTTATTATCTTGATTTCATTAGTCCATGCAATCAAGCCCAAAGGCGTGCCGTGCTTGTGTAATAATGATCTCTAGAACATTTGCCTAACATGCAGGTCACTGTCGAGGGCACGTGGTTCAGTCTGCCATGCCGAGCGCCGGCTTGGAGCTGAACTTGGCCTGGATCTACACACTTTAATGTAAACCCGTACCAAGCCGAACTCGTCCCGTGACGCCATAACATGAGTACGAGACCATACGACACCCCGTTTTGTGACTCGTACGTGTCTTGACTTATGATTATGAAGCAAAACAAGAAGCATTCATGCAAACATCGAGCATCATAGACACGGCCACTACTCGAGCCAAACTCGTAACACCACGTCCTATCCTTTTATAAATCAATAAGCATGGATGAGAACATCAAGCATGGTAACAAGTGATGTGTGCAGCATTGAGACAAATAACAACATGCAAGTCTTAACAAAGGCTCAGGTGAGAACTCTAGCCAACAACGCATCATATGTTCCTATTCTAAGATTAGGAAATCCACTTACATGCCGTGTTCCAACCACGTTACACACCGCCCTATCCGAGTGTTGGGGAATTCACTCACCTATAATCACTTATAATCACAAAAAAACGTCTACGGCGGTCGGCGGCAACAAATGACGAGAGAGAGAGAAGTGTTTGGCATGAGGGTGAGAGATGAGAGAGAGGCAAGGAAGTAGTGCGACAAGGAGGGAAACTAAGCTTATTTATAGGCAAGCCAACTTGTTCCCTAAACTTAATCATGAAGAAAAGACAAATGATATAATGAAATAGCCTCTACAGTCAAGTGCCATCATGACTATGATATAGAAAATCTTGGTTATTAATGAAGAAGAGCCAATACACCATAATGAAATGGCCTTCAAAGTCTTAGCCATTAATTTGGCTTCTTGAACAAGATATAATTCTAGCCATATAATCTAAGCTTGGGCTCTTAGTTTCAATCTAGAGTTCATGATGACCTATAAGAGCAATGAAGATCCTAAAACTTGGTCCTCAAGTTGCAACTTCATAATTAAGCTTCTTGTGCAAGCCTTTAATTTGATGCCATTCATTTCCAACTTGGCCTCTAAGTTTCTACCTTAGGGTCATTATGCCATACTCATTCAAGGCCTAAATAAATTAGGATGATCTCCCTTTCTCTATCTCTTTGACCGTGAGCCATCTTGCTAGGCATGAATGATTGTCTTGGTCCTCAAAACTCAATTATAGAAGCCTTCCAAAAGAACACATGTCACCTTCTGCTGCCACATGTAAAGCCTCATTGCCCCCTCCACATGACCTCCAATAAAAGTGTAACATATCTCATTTGAAAGATCAAAATGTGCACATTAAATCACCAGAAGACGTCAAGTCGAGATTCCAAAGTTTTCATATAGAAAATGATGAATCTTTGAAATTTGACAAAATCGTCAGTTTTTGCACTAATTTTGAAATTGGGCCTAAAAACATAGTAAATAAACTCCGAAATTGCCCAAATTTGAATATGTCATACAAAAGACCTTAATAAACATTTTCCATTAAGAACATAAGATCTAAATCTTTCTGTAAACACAGATGTTTGTAGCTCAAAGACAAACTAAAATTGGTTCGCTAGAACATAATCTTGGCTTTTAAAAGTAAGCTATGTCCAAAATCCAAATCATTTCCAAAAATTCCCAAATTTATGTATGTTATATATAAAGAAGTTCTCAACAACTTTTGTGAGAGAAGTTTGTTTAAATTCAACCCAGAAAAGTTTGTCTAAAATCTAGAAAGTGTAAACATCGCAGAAATACCAATTATGGATAATTTTATACGGTTTGTAAATTAGGCTATCATACTACTCATATTAAGTCAAAAAATTATGAAATTAAAGTATGTAAAACTTCAAGATGTTTGGAGAAACTTTTAAGAGAAAATGTTTAGAAATTCGGATCACAAAAGTCTCTACAAAAATAACAAAACAAAAGGGGTACAGAGGATCCGAATCCAGATTTTCTTGAGCCAGAGTAAAATTGACTTTGATTGCAAAACCATCAAATATAAACCATAGCCATTTCTCAGGGATTGAAATTGAGGATGTTACAATTTCCCCTTGTCTTCTCTTGTTTGTTTTATGATTAGTGTAGAAGCGTAAACAAATGAAACCATTCGAGCAAAAAATAAATTGCAGAAATTACAGTTGAATAAAAGTGATATATGTAGTTCACCAACGTGCCTGCCCCATGGAGAGAGATCGATGAGATGGTTCCATTATAATCAATATGAAAAATACTATAATCGCTCCAATGTTCCCACTTAAATCCCACTTAAATCTTTCCCAAGCCAACAAGAATCAATCAACAAGATATGAGTTTTCCGGCCATAGGTGAGGGCGTCACGGCCCTCACCTAGGCTTAGTGACCAGAGGAGGAAGAAAAAAAAAAAACAGAAAAAAAGAAAAAAAAAGAGATAAAAGGGGAAATAATTAAGAAAACTTAATAAAATTGCAAAAAATTCTATGTTAGTGTCGGTTGTGCCTTGTAAGATAGCCGGTGATGATCGGATCACCATATTTTGGCCGAAAGGACTACATTGAAAAATCATCAAAAGATTTAGGATTAAATTGGCCAAATTAATATTGAATTGGCCATTGTACAATAGTTTAAGACTTTTTGGATAATTTTTTCAATGAAATTCCAAGAACAATCAATCAACAATAGCCAAAGGCTCTAATACAATTTATTATGACTAGCGAAAGAAAGAAATTGTAGATTTCAAACTAGAACAATGTCGATTTTCATAGTTTGACGGCGTGCCTAATCCGTAGGGAAAGATTGACGAGATGGTTTCATTATAATTGAGACGAACAAGATTACAATCGTTCGAACACTCAGACTCAAATGCTTCCCAATTATAGATACATCCAAACCCACTCAAATCAACCAACAAGAAAGAAGTTTTCTCTTTGTCTCAATTCTATTGAATGACTACTCTCAAAAGTTCTCTAGGGCTTTTACAAGTTGTGCGCAAAATAAACATCTACATTGGGTTATAGTAAGTGTAGAATCAAGGCCACGTCGATCAAGATGGGTAGATTCAACAGTGTGTTTATTTTCTTTTCTTTCCTTTTCAAAAGCCATTTTGCGGTGAAGACCAAAGTCAAGGTAGACGAGAGAGGTAGATTCGATACCCGTTATCTGGTCTAGAAATTGTAGACGACATCTCTTTTCCTTACACTTAAATCTCTTTTTGCAAACTCCATGATAGTCCTGTCTGATCTAATGATAAGTTAGGAAAATGAGGCATCAGGCGCAACTGTCACTTCGACGCACGATGCCGCTTGGCATGCCAGCATGGCACTTAACAGCATATTTATAGAATGGCATTGTCAATATGAACAAAAAAGTATATAGTCCAAGAATTCAGGAAAAAAGGCATTAAAAGTGCTATAACTTTCATAAGATGCTCAAATTTTTTTGGTTGAATTAAGATGCTCACTTTAGTGCCAAAACATTTTTCTTGAATCACTTTGGTGCCGCATTAGTGAAAAAATGGTTACTTAAGTAGTCCGACGACAAAATAAGACAAAAAATATTACATGACTTTATTAATTAAATGTTAAATATTATGCGACTCTTTTTTTTTTTTTTTTTATAAAAAAAAGAAAGAATAGCAAGAAAGATGAGAAGAAAGAGGTAAGAACTTTGCACAACATGAAAAATTTGCCTAAATCTCGCTTCATCACCTTCATTGCTCGACCTAAAAATTTTGCATCCTGTTGAAACGAACTTGAGCCGCTTCTTCGACTCTTACTCGTCATTGCAAGATTCAGCTCTTAATTTTGGCCCAAATTACATGATCCAAATTAGGGCTTGAAGAAGAGCGGAAATGGCTTGATTTGTCCGAATTAGGGGCAAACATGTTGAGCAACGTTGTTTAGGGCTATTAATAGTGACTGGAGCGTCAATGAGCCACTCCAATCGGAAAAAATGATCAAATATTACCATGTCGGATTTTCGGCATTTCAAATTGGAGATGTCACTTAAGTGATCTTTGTTTATTTATTTATTTTTTTTACAAAAGTGGTACTGAAATGATCCGACAAAAAGTTTTGACAATGAAATGAGTACCATACGAAAGTTATATACTTTTAATGTCCTTTTCTCAAGTATCCAATTGGACAAAAAAGAAACTCAAGAAGGTTGCAGTTTTGCAGAAGTTTAGAGAGTAATGTTCTTTTATCACTTTCTTTTACTTCGATAGCTCCATTTGCTGGTGCAATCGCATAAATGAAATATTTTTCAAGGTATTCATTTCGGAAATAAATCATTGTGGGTCATGTTTTGCTCCATCACTAGACCTTTGATTGATGAGTTATAAATATGGGAGTCTCTTACATTATGTTTTAGTTAAGTTTAAACATCAATGATGTCCATGTTTATAAAACCTATAAGTCAGTTTGTAAAGATTGACTGATAGGTTTTTATAGACTGACTGATAGGTTATATAAACACGGACCAAAAACAAAAAACCTATCAGTCAAAGGTGTGGTTTGTTGACAAGAAGAATAATGGACATCACAATCAATCCCATATTCAAAATATGGCCCATTCTTTTTTGGTATTTCCAGAATTATCACAATCAATCCCAATTTTCGTGTAGGTGCTTTAAAAATAAACAAAATTAGGGCATACTTAATCCTAGTTTTCAGAGTTTTAAATTCCCATTCTCTTACTAACTATCAAATCAAGGATTGATAGAAAAAAATTGTGTACCGCAGTGTTCTATAATTACTCTAAAATTAATTAATGCTTGTGATTGATTAGCTAAAGTAATTTACTTCAGCAGTTCCTAATTCTGGGCGCTCGGCCAGACCCGCATCAGTTAAAAGCGACCTTAGAGCATAATCGTATGTGGCTTCATCAACGCGTCCGTGTCGTTAGCAGAAGGCAAGAAAATAGAAAAGAAAGAAGAACTTATTGGCGAAAAAAGAAAAAAACGGAGATGGCAGGGCTTGCTCAATGGATCAAGCAGAAGCTGGAGAAGCACTGCATGGGTCAGACAGATGCTTCCCAAGATATAGGGACCCGATTGTTAAAAATTGAGGCACTGCTGCTCATCGCTCCTGCAATCTTAGTCTTTCTTGGGATCTCCGGGTCGTTCAGGCGACGCTGCGGAAACGGCGCATTCGCAATGGGCACATTGGCAGCCTATACCCTTACGCCCGCTGTCACTGCGTACACGCTTGGCCTTTTCCAAAGCGCTCCTTTCTGCAGTCTGCTTTTCCCTATCTGGGCGACTTATCTGGTGGCGGTTCTTGGAAACATGGATTCCTACACTGCGCACAGCATGGAGGACATTGAACGGTGGAAGTCATTTAGAGTCGACTCCGCTGTTAATTGTATCATGACAAGTTGGATGATCGCTACATATGCAATCCTATGGAACCCAATAGTTTGCATTCTTTTCGTGATTCTATTCCTGAATGTCGACGAAAGAGCACGAGCTTTGATGTTGGCAAGCAATTCTGTGATGCAGAAGAAATGCAGGCTTATAGCAGACTACATGAGCACCGAGCACCAATGGAGCAATTCAAGTGATGAAGATCCTGCTACAATGCGTGGGTGCAGGTACTTGGTGAGAGTGGCAGGAGAGGCAAAGGTGCACTCATCGTGCTCACAAGCGAAATGGAGAAGAAAGGCAGCTCCGTGGCTTGATGGGGACGCGCCACATTATCGACAATTGTTGGAGGTGACGGATGAAGTTATCACTGTTGAGAAGGTTTGGAATTGCAAAGGTAGGCTATTAACTGCAAGCGGAGGAGACAAGAATGGCCGACTCAAGGATCTTTGCCTGTCTTTTTCGCTCTTCCAGTTCATCTGCCTGAGATTCACTGGCTATTCATTGCCCCGAGAAGCTCACAACAAGTTATGGCGCTTGATTCAACATATGCTTTCCGAAGAGAATGGTTATGAGCGAGTTTTCCGAGTTGTCGAAGTAGAACTTGCATTTCTTTTCGATTTATTCTACACCAACTATCCAGTGAATCTCCATCGGCGTCCTTCAGTGTATAAATTGCTTCTATTCCCCATTGTGGTTGCTATTCCTCTGATTTTACTCTACGCTGCGATTTTGAGCGAGGATGTGTTTGTTATTGTCGCAATCGCCTTGCTATTGATGTCAATCCTCGTTGTCAAGCTTACACAGTTTGGCATCATGATCTTCTCGGAATGGGCGAAGGTGACATACATATGCAAGTATGTGCGCAGCGAGTGGTGGCGAAGGAACAAATGTGCTGGGAAGTTGATCGAAATTATATGCCGAGTTTGGTTAGTGAAGCCTTGGGGAAGACAACTGCGTCAATACTCGCTCCTCAAATCATATAGCTATTCTCCACGGAAGTGTATATATAATAGATTCACTGCTGCGTATCTTGACCAGAAAAGGGACGGTCAGAAACAAATTGCTCCCACCAATTTTTCTACGGAAGTGAAAAAGGCGATCGCTCAGTCTTTAGAGAAGTATATGGAGAAGGGGCAAGCGTCTTTGAGGCTCAACGACTTGTCTGATGTGCTCTCATGGGCATGTAATCTTGAGACGACTACTCATGTCATAATGGTCTGGCACATAGCAACCACTTTCTGTGAACATGAAGTGCCTCGCGCTCAACTTTCAGAAGAACACAGAGATGACTTTGACGTAGCGACTAAGCTATCACAATATCTTGCTTATTTGGTTGCTTTCGCCCCAAGGTTGCTCCCTGGCCACCCTTGCAGGACTGAATACATATTTGGTCGTGCTGTCAGTGAAGCTAGGGAATTAGTTGGAGGTTCCTTGGCTTCAATGGAAGAGAGGATTCAAAAGCTAAAGAAGGTCATTGACAACGAACAATACCAGGAAACCAGCGTGGGCCGAGGAGCAAAGCTAGGAATGCAGCTTGTGAATGAAGTAAAGGGTGAGGGGCGAATTTGGAAGGTCTTGGCTGACTTCTGGGCGGATATGATGTTGTATGTGGCTCCTTCGAATGATACGGCAGCTCACGGTAAGTACCTCACCACCGGGGGCGAGTTTGTGACTCACATTTGGGTTTTGGTCTCTCATGCGGGCATCACCAGAGATCCACGGGATGGTGAGGAACATGACGATCCAGAGAGGAACTGAACTTGGCCTTATGCCTAATTAACTATTTAAAATGTCTATATGATTGTGCGTGTTTGTAGCAGTCCCTTTATCTTGCATCTATCCCTTGTCAGACTCTAGAAAACTTTCTAGTGTATGATGCATGATCTCTTCTTTTATGTTGTGTAATGTGTTGCTTTATCCAGAAAATATTAGCGTGTTGTGCATTTATAAGATTGTATTGTGTCGAACATGGACGATATGCAATGTTTTTTTTTTTCTTCTTCATCTGTTCGCACTTTTGCATGTTATAGAGTATATGTAGTGTAATGCGTTGCTTTATCCAGAAAATATTAGCGAGGACTTGAATTGGTTGTGCATTTCTAAGATTGTATTATGTCGAACATGGACGATATGTAATGTTTTCTCTTTTTCTTCTGTTCATACTTTTGCATGTTAGAGTATATGCATTGAAGGAGCATACAATGTTAGGAGCACCTAGCAAAAATCCAATACCTTTACCTTAGGATATCGCCAAGGGAGAGCTTAAATCCGAGTCAGTTAACATGTCCAATTAAATCCACCTTCATCAAAAAGTTTAAGTCAATAAATTATACACCAATTAAGATATATTAACTATTCAATATTACACAAATTATTTGATGTGAGACTTTTTAAATACAACTTACATGTCAATTTCAACAATCTTCCTCTCAAATATAATCTTAGTGTTACGTTTGCTTCCTCTTAATTAGATACCTTTCTGCATCAACATGTCTCAACTTGAATCTCATCGTTGTTATTTTGTGAGGAGGAAAACAACAACAACAATAACTGCTGCCTTCATCTCTGGTGTCTCTCTTTCCAGACTGAACCACGAAGGTTGCTATCGAGACTGCGTTGCTACACCATAGCACCTACCTGTCAATGTCGTTTATTTTGCAAACTACGATTCGAGTCGGTATTTTTCACCTCGTTGGCAAGACCACTGTAGATTTCTTCTTCCGTTACCTTTCCACGTTTGCATCCACACCACTAACCCGTACCCTCTGCTTGTCTGCATCAATTGGTAATACCTTTTATAAGTGGAATTATTATAAACTCCTGTTCACATGATTAAGACGGTTGTTCATTCAGGGGGGTTAGATCCTAATCTAACCGGGGAAAGAGTTGACGCTCATAACAATTCATAGATAAATTATTATTTAGTTTTCATGCTATAATTAGTGTCATTTAATCCTCATCAAATCGGGTTAATTTGTTCGGCTTGTTCGCAGCAAATGAGAGCCAGCTTGGAACACGATGTTCCTGCCTATCTAAGGCGAAGAGTCGGGCCGAGTGTTATTCGTAGGGGTGAGAAAAAAATGGTTCGAACCTTCAAACCATACTGAATTAAGCTATTTTTGGCGGTTCGGTCCGGGTCATGAGTACTTCTTTGGAGAAAAAAGGGTTCACAAATAGAACCATTTTTTTGCGTTTTTTGTTTCAACTTTTCTTAAACCAAATTGAACAGTGAATTGGTATTATACAGCCTATAAATTTTTTTTTTTATGAAGGAGCCTACTTTGAAGCAGGTTTGATTTTTATTTTGTATGAATTTATGAATTGCTATGAGTATGAGTGTAAACTCTGATATTTTCATATAATAATGAGTGCTCCTTTTTAAGCTACTATAGTGAGTTTAAGCTCGTGAAATTAGAAAAAGTGAAGCCAAAAAAAAAAAAAATGAAAAAGGAAAGAATCGTTTGGATCAATTCGTAAAAATGGTTTGGTTTGGATTGATTCCCAATTATGATATCTTTGGTCTGGTTTTACTTTTTTTCAAACAGTATTTATATGGTCTGATTTGATTTGATGCCAAAGTTGCACCAATCACACCCATGCTCACCCTAATTGTACGTACTCCTTCGTACATGAAAATTCCATGCGGAGATGAGACAGGTGGCATACTTAGAGATTTATTAGGATTATAAATTTGCTAAAGTGATCATCAAAAGCAGCTCACTGGGTAATCTTGCACGAGATTGAGTCACGTTAGGCTCTCAATTGATATTGTTGGATTCGTTTATAGCAAGCAACTAACTACTCATTTCGATAGTCAATAATGAATATTTATTATTCAGCATATTCAAAAGTATGCTAATGATTTGATGACAGATAATTTTATCCATTTACTAATACTTTTTGAGGCCACTTAGTTATTTATGTTTGGCTTAAGCAAATGGAGTTTCGGATTGAATAAGTATTTTGACACCTTTTTGATAATGTTAAAAAAAATTGAGGGAGGACTAAAATGACATTTAGGATCAATAACTGAAGAGATAACATGAACCTATGATTTGACATCCAAGGTGAATGATTAAAGAGGAAACATGATAACATTATTACAGCTATCGAAAGTTGTATGTTTCAAGTTGGACCCCAATAAGTAAGTGGGACGAACAATGATTGAGATTCATTCAACTCAGGTGAATTGAATCTTCATGTACAAGAATTTGTCCCCAGCTCCCACGTCCTAATCAACATAAAAAAAATACCATTAACATGAAAATCAGTTTTGGGTCCGGTTAAGGATCGTTGATGTCATTGAGTTATGTTCCATACCATCGTGAGATTAGGAAATGTCGGACCGAGGCCCACAGGATAGCATTAGTGCTCCGTGTAAAACGTGTTAGCTCACTTTTTCTTTTTAAATTTGGTCTTCCTAATTCACCGTTTTAGAAATTTATTAGCAGCCGTATCTTAGTAAGGCTTGATGCTTTGATGATTAATCTCTGTCCACGTCCAAAGTACGAGTCATTACTGATGCAATTTAATTAAAATATGTGCGAACTACGAGCGCAATATACTAGTTGTTGATATCCTAGAATACCTAGTATGAAAAATTTCTAACCGTTTAATTATAGGAATGGCACAGTAAGAATAATAAAAAAAAATCTGAACAAAAAAATAAGGAAAGGAATAATGACTTTATTCTCATTAGAAAAATGCTAGATTTACCATAACTGAAAAATTAATTTATTAAATAATGTGTCACACTGTTTGTTTGTTGTTTGAGGCCCATTTGTTTAAAGGGTCACTTATAATCCTACTCATTCTTTAGTAAATTAATTTTAGAGATAAGTGTAATGGGAGTTCTAAAACTTGTCACAAAAGTGCAATTGAATTTTAAAACTTTCAAAAAATGTAGTTAATGGAAGAATCTTATTGAACCATTGACAAATTTTATGACTCAATTGCACTTTTGTGATAAGTTTTAGGATTCACTTGCATTTTTGTGATAAGTTTTAGGACTTTCAATACACTTGACTCTTAATTTTATAAAATAGTTTTAATAAATCTAGCACTCTTTCCATTAAAACTCAGTCATTGTTCGGAATACCAAACAAGGCTTAAATTGTTCTCCGTGAGTTGTCATAGGCCCACTTCTTAAGCTTTCAACGATGGCTCTCAAAAACTCTCTAGGGTTCTAGGGTTCTGATAAATTATGTACAAAGTAGACGTCAAAATGAGGTGTTAATAAGTGCCCGCTGAGTTGCCTGGTTTGTCCAAGCGCTAGGCGAGCCAGCTTCTTCCATTAACCGATAGTCAATCTCCGTCTCCAAGGCTCGCAAACACCGAGGGCATCGCTATAATCATAAACTTCTGCCTATATCAATTTCAACGGGAAACTTCGAGCAATAATTAATAGTTTGTTTATTTGCATTTTCTTTTTCCTTCTCAAAAGCCATTATGCTGTGAAGACCCAAGTCAAGGTAGACAGGGGAGGTGGATTCGACACTCGGGGTTTGGTTTAGACAACCGAGGGGAAGATGCCCTCATAGAAAAATTTCTAATTAGAATCTTTTTTCGTTTCGCTTAAAGTGCATTGGCGGACAGAAGCTCTCTGTTTTGCAAACTCTCTCCTGTTGTTTTTCATTCCGGAAGAAAAGGAATACAGAGAAAATCTACAGAAAGATCCCTTCATTATACCGGAAAGTTCCTTTCCCCTTATTTCCTTGAGTCTTTTAAGGACTTGCTCAGGTTCAAATCTAGTGATAAGTTAAGCTAGGAAAATGAGGCATTGTGGCATTTAACGGCAATTATTTTTCTAACAGCAGGATCAATTTGAATGAAAAAGTAAGTGGACAAAAAAGAAATTCCAAAGGTTGATTACTTTTGCAAAAGTTTGAGTACTGGTGCAAAAGTATCTAGTCCAGAGATCCAAACGGACAAAAAAGAAATTCCAAAAAGTATCTAGTCCAGAGATCCAAACGGACAAAAAAGAAATGCCAAAAGTTGATTACTTTTGCAAAAGTTTGAGTACTGGTGCAAAAGTATCTAGTCCAGAGATCCATACGGACAAAAAAGAAATTCCAAAAGTTGACTGCTTTTGCAATAGTTTGAGGAGTACTGATGCCTTCATCACCTTTTTTTTTATGTTTTTGCTTCGATAGCTCCATTTGCCGGTGCAACCTAATAAACGTAAAAATTTTCAAGGTATTCACTTGGAAATGTTTATGAGTTATACATATGGAAATGTCTTATATTATGTTTTACTTAAATTTTGCATGCGGGTGATGTTAATGTTAATATAACCTACGAATCAAATGTTTGGTTTGAGGACAAGGAAAATACAGCCCATTCGTTTTTGGTATTTCGAGAATTATCACAACAATCCATCCCAATTGTCGTGCCGGTGCTTTAAAATTAAGCAAAAATTAGGAATATTTGCTAATATAAAAATAACTTCAAACAAGGGATTTCAACCTCTCTTACTAACCATCAAATCAAGAATTGACAAGACTATTTTTAGAAAAAAATTATTTATATTGGTAATGTATTGTATGATTTTATAATTAATTAATGATTCTGATTGCTTTACTAAAATAATTTACTTCAGGAGTTCCTAATTCTCGACACTCGGCCAAAGCTGCATCAGTAAAAAGGGACCTTCGAGCATCGCCTGTGTTGTTACGGCGCACATTCATCCGCTCTTCACAATATAAGAAGTATAGGAGATCCTTCTTCATCGTTGGCATCAGTGCACCATTTTCTCCGCTCTGTTGAGAGAGGGTTGATGATCATGTACGAATCCGTGTTCTATGGTGGCTCCATGTTCTCGGACGAGCAGTGGAAGCGCTGCAAACAGGCGGACACGTTTGAAAGTCGATGGACCCGACTACTAAGAATTCAGGCACTGCTGGCCATCACTGCTTCAATGTTAGTCTTTCTTGGGGTCTTCGGGTTGTTCAGGCGACGCTGCGGCAACCGCGCATTAGCAATGGTTGCATTCGGGGCCTATATTCTTTCACCCGCCATCATCGCGTACACACTTGGCCTTATCCAAAGCCCTCCTTTCTGCAGTATGCATTTCCCCGTGTGGGCGGCTTATCTGGTGGTGGTTCTCGGAAGCACGGATTCCTACACTGCGCACAGCATTGAGGACATTGAACAGTGGAAGTCATTTAATGTCGACTCCGCTGCTAAATGCTGTTGGAAATATGCGATAATTAATAGGTGAGTGAATGAGAAACTTATGTTCAAAGAATACTATTGAATTGGAAGTGGGAAGTGGAAAAATAATAGCCCTACATTGAAAAAGAAAGAAAGTTATGGAGTGCTTTATATACAGTTACACTTATTTGAAGTGGTAACTATCATAGCACAAACACTATGCCTTGCGCGCAGGCGTAGAGTGGTGCAAATCTGACGCCCGACAAGCTGAAACTTGAGTGCGAGCGCACGTTCCGTTTACACGATTGTAGGACCAAAAAGTGAGCCTTGCAACGAGCCTAATTTTGCTTGCCTTAACGTATGATTAATAGCGCGTTAAATTGTGTTGTTACGGAGTTAATTTTATAACGTTTATAACAACAAGCTATTAAGGAATTAATTTTATAACGGCAGATTTAATCGGCCGTTATTATTCCCGAAATTCTCTCCCCTCTGTTTTATTTTTATCGAAATCATTCTTGCTCTGTTTTATATTCTCTGCATTTGCATTGTTTTTGATAGTGTTCATGAAACCTCGGACACGTGCTGCAGGGAACGAATCTGTTTTAAGGAAACTGTGTCGAACACAGGCTTCGGTATTCATTTGTATCGATTCCAACTTTGTTATTGTAATTTCGTTTCTTTACAATTCTATATTGTTTGTAATATTTATACTAATGCTGATTTGAATTTCGCAACAATCTTAAAACATATTCGTGATTTTATAAATTCAAACGACTATTGAAAACGAAGTTGTGGATGTGGTTGCTGGAAACGATGGTGTCAATGTGGCTGCTGATGACATCATTAAAAACTCTGCCTATGCCTCAGCTGTCTAACTGCCTGGCTCATCCTCTGTCCATCTTGCGGTTTTTGTTCACCATGGTGAAAAACCTGAAAAGTTCGACGGATCGAACTTTAAAAGGTGGCAGCAAAAGATACTGTTTTATTTAACAACTTTGAACCTTGCAAGATTCTCGATTGAGGAAGCTCCTAAGTTATTCGAAGGAGAAACGGATAAGCAAGCCTTCAACGCTGTTGAAGCTTGGAAGCACTCTGACTTCTTGTATAGGAACTATGTCATGAATGGTTTACATGACTCATTGTACAATGTCTATTGTGCAAAAAGAACGGCAAAGGAGTTATGGGAAGCCTTGGACTGGAAATATAAAATAGAGGATGTCGGAGTAAAGAAATTTGTTGCCGGTTGATTCCTTGATTATAAAATGGTGGATTCTGAGACTGTGATAAGTCAAGTACAAGAAATTCAAGTGATCTTGCATGAAATCCAAGCTGAAGGAATGAACTTGAGTGAAACCTTCCAAGTGGCTGCTATTATTGAAAAGCTGCCTCCTAGGTGGAAGAATTTCAAGAACTATCTTAAGCACAAGCGAAAGGAAATGAACCTGAAAGAGCTGATTGTTAGACTTCGAATTGAAGAAGACAATAGAAGATCTGAACACAAAGGGTTCAATCCTACTACAGCTAAGGCAAATGTTGTGGAGCTTAGGGAAGGCCACAAGAATAAGAAGATTGCCAAGCCAAAGTTGGGACCAAAAGGAGGAGCTTCCAAGAACAAGTTTCAAGGAAAATGCTTCAACTGTGGCAAGATGGGGCATAGATATGTGGATTGCAGACTTCTGAAGAAAAAAAATTATGAGACAAATATGGTGAATGGCATCGCTTAAGACGTGTCAAACATAAACCTTTCTGCAATAATTTCTGAAGAAAACTTAATTGGGTCCAATCCGAAGGAATGGTGGATTGACACTAGTGCCACTAGGCACAAATCTTGAACCAATTAATGGGGAAAAGGTTTTTATGGGAAACTCTGCCTCTTCTGCTGTCGAAGGCCAAGGGAAGGTGTTGCTGAAGATGACCTCTGGAAAAGAGCTAACTTTAAACAATGTCCTATATGTGTTAGAAATTCGAAAGAACCTAGTTTTTGGGTCTCCATTGAACAAACATGGATTTTGTATGGTGTTTGAGTCAGATAAAGTTATTTTATCTAAATCCGGAATGTATGTGGGGAAGGGATATGTAACTGATGAGCTTTTTAAGCTCAATATAATGATAATTATCAATAAAGGTAATAAGTCTTCCGTTTATTTGCTTGAGTCTTCTAATTTATGGCATGGTAGACTAGGACATGTTAATTATGATACATTGCGTAGATTAATTAACTTGGAACATATACCTTCATTCCAAATTGATTCAAAACATAAATGTGAAATTTGTATTGAAGCAAAATTAACGAGATCATCATTTCAAACAATTGAAAAAAATACCGAACCCCTTGAATTAATTCATAGTGATGTCTGTGATTTGAAATTCATTCAAACGAGAGGTGGTAATAAATATTTTATTACTTTTATCGATGATAACACCAAATATTGCTATATGTATTTGCTTAAAAGCAAAGATGAAGCCTTAGAGAAATTTGTTCTCTATAAGAATGAAGTTGAAAGTCAACTCAATAAGAAAATCAAAAGATTGAGAAGTGATAGAGGTGGCGAGTATGAAAAACCAATTGGTGAATTTTGTGCACAACACGAAATTATACATGAAGTAACTGCGCCTTACTCTCCTCAATCAAATGGTGTTGCTGAACGTAAAAATCGCACATTGAAAGAAATGATGAACGCGATATTACTAAATTCAGATTTGCCTCAAAATATGTGGGGAGAAGCTATTTTGTCAAGCAATTACCTTTTAAATAAGGTATCTCGAAAGAAATAGGATAAAACCTCTTATGAGTTATGGAATGGTAGGAGACCATCCTACAAACACTTACGAGTGTGAGGTTGTCTTGCAAAAGTAGTGGTTCCAACACCAAAGAAGACAAAGATAGGTCCTAAAACGGTGGATTGTATCTTTATAGGCTATGCACATAACAGTAATGTGTATCGATTTCTTGTACATGAATCTAAAATTCTAGATATACACAAGAATACGATCATGGAATCTAGGAATGAATCATTCTTTGAAAATGTATTTCCTTATAAATCCAATGATGGATCAAGTTCATCTAAACGAAAAAATGAAACTATGAATGAAGAAAGTGACGATTCGGCTCATGAAATTCATGATTCAGATCATGAACTAGAACCGAGACGTAGCAAAAGAGCAAGAGTGGAAAATTCCTTTGGAAATGATTTTCTAACTTATTTGTTAGAAAAGGAACCATTAAATTATACAGAAGCTATGAATTTTTCTAAGGGACCTCTATGGTAAGAAGCAATAAAAAGTGAAGTTGATTCTATTTTGTCGAATCATACTTAGGAGCTAGTGAATCTTCCTCCTGGTTGTAAGCCTTTAAAGTCTAAATGGATTTTTTAAAAAGAAAATGAAAGCATATGGCTCCATTGATAAGTATAAAGCCAGACTTGTTATCACAGGATACAAATAACGAGAAGGCTTAGATTACTTTGATACTTATTCTCCCGTGACGAGAATAACCTCCATTAGGATGATAATTGCAATTGCAGCATTGTGAAATCTAAAAGTATATCAAATGAATGTAAAAACAGTTTTCCTAAATGGTGATTTGGATGAAGAAATCTACATGGAACAACCTAAGAGTTTTATAGTTCTAGGACAAGAAAAGAAAGTCTGTAAATTGGTGAAATTATTATATGGCCTAAAACAAGCACCAAAGCAGTGGCATGAAAAGTTTGATAATGCAATGATTACCAATGGTTTTAAGATCAATGAATGTGATAAATATGTCTACATTAAAGAGACAACAAATGGCTATGTCATTTTGTGCATTTACGTAGATGACATACTAATTATTGGTAGTGATGATAAAATGATCAAATCTACCAAGTACATGTTAAATTCAAGATTTGACATGAAAGATACGGGACCTACTGATATGATTTTAGGAATTAAAATCACAAAAACGTCAGAAGGTTTTATTTTAAACCAGTCACACTATGTGGACAAGATTCTTGAAAAATTCAACATGAATGATTCTGGTATTACTAGAACACCATAAGACAATAGTCTTCATTTGTCCAAGAATAGAGGAGAGGGTATTTATCAAGTAGAGTACTCTAGAGTTGTTGGAAGTCTAATGTACTTAATGAGTTGTACTAAACCAAACATTGCCTGTACGGTTAGTAAATTGAGTAGATATATGAGCAATCCGAGTGCTGACCATTGAAAAGCAATAGTGAGAGTATTTAGGTACTTACGATATACTCGGAATTATGACTTGCATTATACCAGATACCTAGCTGTTCTGGAAGGATATAGTGATACGAACTGGACATCTGATATAAAAGACTCAAAATCTACTAGTAGATATGTATTCACACTAGCAGGAGCAGTTGTATTTTGGAAATCTTGTAAACAAACTGTTATAGCCATATCCACAATGGAATATGAATTTATAGCTTTAGATAAATGTGGTGAAGAGGTTGAATGGCTACGCCATTTCTTAGAGGATATTCCAAAATGGCAAAAACTTGTGCCACCAATAAGTATATATTGTGATAGTCAATCTGCGATTGGAAGAGTACAGAATAATATGTATAATGGTAAGTCTAGACATATACGTTGTAGACATAATACCATTAGACAACTATTCTCAACAGGAATTATCTCTATTGACTATGTAAAGTCAAGGGATAATATTGCAGATCCGCTAACCAAAGGGTTAAACAAAGAGCTAGTTGAGAAATGACAAGAGGAATGGGACTGAAGCCCATGAAAGAATAAGTTGGTATAAAGGAAACCTAATCTAGTTGACTGGAGATCCCAAGATTTAGTTTCAAATGGACAACCTAATTATAAAAACTTAGTGATGTCACTGTGGGGGTTATCCCTAAAACCATTCCTATATAAAATATCAGTGATACTGTAAAAGAAAAGGATAGCAATTTTGTTTTAATAATTCTTAAGTGGAGTAAACAAATTACTCATAAATTAAGTAATCACCTATGTGAGAGAGAAGTGGGGTTGCTTTAAAGGAGAATTATTTAAGCGCTAAATTCTTTAGAAACTATTGTAGAACCAAGTCAATGTTTATGGCCAAAACGAACATAACTATGAGAACTGAACAAACGTTTAGATGATTCATGTGTGAAGTATATGATTCATTTACATAAGAAAGTTAGACAGTTCAAGGACATCATGTCTACTGGATAACTAGTAAAGTAAATATACTTTCAGAAGGGAAGGTTCAAAGGGTAACATCTACCTATCTTACGCAGGTTTCAATTGTTGAACATTATCACAGAGTTAAAACTAAAACAATTTTCATTCATGTGGGAGATTATTGGAAATATGGGATAAATTGATGGGTGAATGAATGAGAAATTGATACTCAAAGAACATCCTTGAGTTGGAAGTGGGAAGTGGAAAAACATTAGTCCCACATTGGAAAAGAAAAAAGGCTATGTAGTGCTTTATATACAGTTACACTTATTTGAAGTGGTAACTATCATAGCATAAATACTATGCCTTGCGCGCAGGCGCAGGGGGAGGTGCAAATCCGACGCCCGACGAGCTAAAACTTGGGCATGAGCGCACGTCCCGTGTACATGATTGCAGGACCAAAAAGTGGGTCTCGCAACAAGCCAAACTCAAACTATTACAAATTTGTAACGTATGATTAATAGCAAGTTAAATTGTGTTGTTACAGAATTGATTTAATTGGCTGTTATTCCTGTCACGCCCTGGACCCCGTCGGGCTTGCAACATCTCATCATAGGTCGTATTGAACGCGACGTCCCAGAAAGCGTCGTCGACCCAAACCCAAATCAGAGGATAAAACGCATGCGGAAGCAATTATCACCCGAACGTAATAACACCATGACCAAGGATATCAATCACAACATAACAGTATTTTAAGTTAACAACAGGAAGGACTTACAACATTCATTACAGGCAAGTACGTACACCAAAAGTGGGTCAGGGAGCTATTAACAACAAAAAGGGACATATGGCTCGACGGTCAGATAAAAGACTAAGAGGGACTCCTATCTTCAAAAAGTGTTAGTCCCACCAAAATAGGGTTACGGCTAGCTTGACTCTACGGCACCCAATCCGGATCAGACCCTGAAGAGTTTGTCTCCGAGTCCGAGTCGATTTCGATCAAGTTCTCCTCCTCATCTCCCTGCTTGACCGCCAAGGGTTCTTCTTCGCTCTCGGGCTCGGATGCCAGCTCAGGTTTAGGCTCGGGGACAGGCTCGGGAACAGGCTCGGAGACCGATGACGATGCTGGACCAGGGTTCATGGGAGGACTATCGGGATCTGACACCTCGCCATCGGGAGCGAACTTGTCCCAGGGTTCCCAATTGACCGCATTTTTATTATCGAACCGCAACCCTTCAAAACCTCGGATTGGCCTAAAGTTTACCAACCCGACCCTATGGGACCAAGCCAAATAGTCATGGTATTCCAACTCTTCTCGCCCTACATCTACCCAAACATAAGTACGATGCCTAATATAAGTATCACCAGGATTCAGACCCGGGTACTCGTTATCCTCGTGCACCATATGCACGGGGACTCCAAAATGCCTAGGTGGTGTCATGCTCGAGGGGGAGGATCTGAAAATGGTTATATAATAACCGTGAGAACGAGTCTCAATAAGCAATACTCTAAACCCTACATAGGCCAATGCGTACCTAGACAAGTCGTACATGCAATCTAACTCCCAACATAATGAAATCATCTAGAGTACTCACCTTGCCAACAACTGCGTACCGGCTCTGCACGTTAGTCAAAAATAATATAATAATAATAGCAATAATTTAATACCAACTTACAGTCATACATGCGTCAGCCACGATAGTATTCAATCAAAACACCCAGTCAGATCATCCAATCCCTCAATCAAATTCAATGAATCAATCACAATCAGGTCGCATGCGTGGTCGAACAACTTTTCACGACCTCCCAGGTCCTTTCACACGACCCGCGTCATTGCGCCTCAGGCCCCATCTCACAGCCTGCGCCATTGCGCCTCAGGCTCAGCCCTCAGATCAAGCCGGGCTCGGTCCCGCGTAACCATGCCTCAAGACATATTTCCATTCCAATGATCCGCGTAACCTACGCCTTAGGTCTAGTCATGCCTTATTCGCCACACCCGCGTAACCTACGCCTCAGGTTGGCAGCCCTCCGATCGATCCGGGCTTTTTCGCATGCACAAGCACCATAACACAATTTGTCAATCTCACAAGTCATACCAATCGAAACCCAGGGCATATTCACCACGTCACAATTCACCAATCAACAATTCATATAATTCAATTCACACCATAGCCTAGCACGCGGGCCCACAATTCCGTCACATTCGATCACACCTCCGACATCTAAGCCAATCACGTGCGATTTCTCATTTTCATTCACACGCGCCACCACGAATACGGTCAATCAGTACGCCACATTTATCCACACAATTACCAAAATTTTAATCTACCAAGCGCCATATAATTCATACAACAATCGCATACTAACCGTTTAATGATTTTCTAAGATTATGCACTAAATTACGTCTAAATACATCCCTAGACCAGTCTAATAGTATCCATTATACTAAATAGGGGTTAGAATATCACTTGCTAGGTTTTGGTCAGGTAAAAATCGACTCGGGCCTAAAATGGCCCGGTTGAACAGTGTCGGATAGGCGCGGGAACGGGCGCGGGGCTCAGCCACGGGGCTCGGCCACGGGCACAACCCTCGGCCACGGGCACACGCACGGGCGAGGGGCGCGGGCACGGGCGCGGGGCTCGGCCACGGGCACACGCACGGGCACGGGCGCGGGCGCGGGCGCGGGCGTGGGCACGGGCGCGGGCGCGGGCGCGGGCGCGGGCGCGGGGCTCGGCCACGGGCCGAGGGACTCGGCCACGGCCCGGGGCACGGCCGATCGGCCGACGAGCTGAGCTTGCTGGGGGTGGGCGAGCGGCGGTAGCGGCGAGCTGGTCCAGCGACGGCGAGCAGCAACGCTCGGGCGCGGCGTTGGCGGCGGCGCTGTGGCTGGGCGGCTCTCCGGCGACGGCACTGTGGCTGGGGAGGGCGTTGGACGGCCGGGAGTTGCGGGGGAGGGGAGAAACGCGGCGCCGGGCGGGACCGTCGGTCGATGCGGCGGCGCGACAGCGAGCCGAGGAAGGCGACGGCGTCGGCGGATGGTGGGGCGACGTCGGGCGGCGGTCGGAGGCAGACGTGCGAGGCGGAGCTGGACGGGGGAGGGGCTTCGGCCCGGCGATCCGCGGCTGCGGCTTGGGCCCGCGGCGGCGTGGGGACGTCGGGCGACGGTGATGGAGGCGGCGGCGAGCTCCCGGGGGCTCAGGCAGCGGAGCTCGCACCCGCGGCGACCATGGCGGCGTCGGGCGGAGCAGAGGGAGCAGCCGGGAGGAAGAGGGAGGAGAGGAGAAGAGAGAGGCGGCTATGGCGGGGGTGGCGGTGTCCGGTCGGTGTGCAGCGACTGCGGGCGGCAGCTGGCGGCGAGCGGAGCGGCGTCGGGCGGAGCAGGGGCGGCGTGGCTCGTCGTGGGTGATGGACGAAGAGACGCGGAGAAGAGGAGGAGCGAAGGAGAAGAAAAAGAAAGAAAAGAGAGAAAGAGAATAAGGGAAAAGAGAAAAGGGAAGAGAGAAGAGAGAGAGAGAGAGAGAAGAGGGGGGTGTCAGGGAAAAGAACGTGTGCCCGCTTACATGGGCGACGCGTTGCACGCGGGGGAAAGGAGAGAAGAGAGAAAAAAAAAGGGAGAGAAGGGAGAGGGAAGAGAAGAGAGAGAGGGGCGGCGTACGGGGAGAGAGAGAGTGAACGCGCGCGGCAGGGGGGGGGTTTCGGCGCGGAGAGAGAGAGAGAGAGAGAGAGAGAGAGATAGGGGGTAAAATTTTAAAATTTCAATCTAATATTAAACAAAAAATAAAAGCCCAAAATTAAAACCGACTACATCCTGACGGTCTAAATTAATTCTAGAATATAATAAGGGACAAATGCCAAATTAATTCGATCAACTATCACGAGAGAGGTCTACCAGTCTAAATTCGTACCCAGTCAAAATTCCTTTTTTTTTCTTCCCACTACCCCTGACAATCTTGACGTTGGCTACGACAATATCGACACCGTCCGATTTATTGCGTCCCGAAATTCGAGAAATTCGACACCGAAGTTTGGGCTCTAAATAACGGCTAAATTCGATCAAGCGCGATTCTAGCGAAATCTCAAAATTTAAAATAATAACCGGGAGTGATCAGTTCCCGGACGAGATTTTACTACAAGTACACTGACGAATTACATGTTTATTAAATCCCAAAATTGGATCAAAATTCGGGATGTCACAATTCCCGATGTATGTTGATTTTGTAACGACAGATTTAATCGGCTGTTATTATTCTCGAAATTCTTTCCCCTCTGTTATATTTTTATCGAAGTCATTCTTCCTCTGTTTTATACTCTTTGCATTTGCAATGTTTTCGATAGTGTTCATTTTCACAGATTGTTCAAGTTCGCTGGAAGTTTTGAAGTGCTGATTACTTCTTAGCTTTCGACCGTTGCATCCTAGGAGATAAACGTTCACGAAATCTCGGACACGTGCTATAGGGAACGAATCTGTTTTAAGGAAACCGTATCGAACACAGGTCTCGGTATTCATTTGTATCGATTCCAACTTTGTTATTGCAATTTTGTTTCTTTATAATTCTGTATTGTTTGTAATATTTATATTAATGCCAATTTGAATTTCGCAACAAATGCTTCATGACAAGCTGGATGATCGCTTCATACGTGACCCAGTCAATGTCAACATTGTGCGCAGTGTTTCTTTTCGTCATTCCATTCGTGAAAATCGATGAAAGAGCACGAGCTTTGATGTTGGCAAGCAATTCTGTGATGGAGAAGAAATACAAGTTAATAGCAGACTACATGAGCACCGAGCACGGAGGCAACGGAGGAAATCCCGCGACAATGGACGGGTACAAGTACTTGGTGAGATTGGCAGAAGAGGTGAAGGTGCATTCGTTGTCAACGGAAACATGCAGGGGAAAGGCATCACCATGGCTTGATGGGAAAGCGCCGCACTATCGACGAGTTAGAGAGGATGGATGGAGTTGCCATCGTGGAGAAGGTTTGGAGTTGCAAAGAGGGGCTTTTAAGTGAAAGTGGTGACCCGGAAAACCGACTCAAGGATCCTTGCTTGTTCTTTTCGCTCTTCAAGTTCATCCGCCTGAGATTCGCTATCTACTCATTGCCCCCTGAAACTCACAAGAAGTTATGGTGCTTGATTGAACATGTTGTAAACAAATGCGGAAAAAACAAATACAGAACACAGGATTTACGTGGTTCGATCACAAGGTGATCTACGTCCACGGGCAAGACAAATCAAGATTCTACTATAATCAAAGAGAGTACAATTTTCAGAAGTCGAAACAACGACTTGACAAAACCTCACGGCTCACCAAACTCTCAGAAAACAAAATTCTCTCTCTTTTATGAGAAAACCTAGCCGCGATATAAATAGGGCTTCCCAAAAATTTTTCTCGGGGGCGTAGCCCCCGAATCCCCCGAGACATACCTTCGTCTATTCAGGTTTGGGCAGACTGTCATAGAGATTTGTTTACTTGCTACGGGTTGGGCCTATCGGCCCAACCTTCCGCATCGCGAACTAAATCTCCTTTTTTGGATCCCATAAAAAATATGTCGGGTCGGGTCATAAACCGGACCGAATAAAATTCAAGACATATTTAACAAATCTCCACATTGGCTTGAATTTTCCAAAATAAAACAATCAAGAAGCCGAACACATTCTCTCAGCATCCCTAAGCCTACGTGAGCTAACTCGGTGTAGGAAACAAGGGCTGCAACGAAAGAATATATCCACTTCAAAAACAAATGTAGAACTTGCATTTACCTCTCCACCAAAGCCCCAAAAAGAGCAAACTCAACCAAGCATGCCAATCAAGTTCAAGCAATGCTTAAACTTGTTGGTTGGGACTGGCTTGGTTAACATATCAGTAGGATTGTCAGTTGTACCAATTTTCTTTACTGTTATATTTCTCTCAACAACTGCCTCTTGAATAAAGTGATACTTGACATCGATGTACTTAGTCCTCTCATGATATGCTTGATTTCTAATCAAATATACAGTACTCTGATTGTCACAAAAGACAATCGAATTGTCTTCCTGTTGGAGCCCAAGCTCCTGAACAAGATTCCTTAACCAAATACTTTCTTTCACTGCTTCTGCTGCTGTCATAAACTCTGCCTCTGTAGTAGATAAAGCAACTGTCGACTGTAAGGTTGACCTCCAACTAATAGCCGAACTAGATAGTGTGAAAAGATAGCCAGTCAAAGATCTCCTCTTGTCGAGATCACCTGCAAAATCGGAATCAACAAATCCCACAACAGAAGTACCGTTGGAACTGTTTCTATCAAATACTAGGCCTAACTCTGCAGAGCCTTTAAGATACCTAAGTATCCATTTCACTGCCTGCCAATGGACCTTTCCAGGATGTGCCATATATCTACTAACCATACTAACTGCTTGTGTAATGTCTGGACGAGTGCATACCATAGCATACATAATTCTACCGACTGCACTAGAGTATGGGACATGAGACATCGCAGCCTCCTCGACCTCTGATTGAGGTGAATGTAGAGCTGAGAGTCTAAAATGGAATGCCAACGGTGTACTCACTGGCTTAGCGTTTTGCATGCCAAACCTCTCAAGTACCTTCTCAATAAAACTCCTCTGCGAGAAATATAATTTCCCTCCTTTTCTGTCCCTCTAAATCTCCATTCCTAAGATCTTCTTGGCATGACCCAGATCTTTCATCTCGAATTCCTCACTAAGCCGTTTCTTCAAGATTAACACATCTGACATGTTCTTTGCAGCAATGAGCATGTCATCCACGTATAAGAGAAGATAGACAAAGGATCCATATGAACCTTTCTTGAAGTAGACACAACTATCATAGTTGCTCCTATGATAATCGCTCCCTATCATAAAGCTGTCGAATCTCTTATACCACTGTCTTGGTGACTGCTTCAGACCATATAAGGATTTCTTCAACCTACAAACATGATCTTTCTTACCTTCTACATAATAGCTTTCGGGCTGGGCCATATAAATAGTTTCCTCAAGCTCGCCATGCAGAAAAGCAGTCTTCACATCAAGTTGCTCAAGCTCTAAGTCAAATTGAGCAACTATAGCCAGTAACACACGGATGGAAGTGTGTTTTACTACATGGGAGAAAACTTCATCATAATCAATTCCCTCCTTCTGATTGTAGCCTTTAGCTATGAGCCAAGCCTTGTATCTAACATTTTCAACACCTGGAATTCCTTCATTTTTCTTGAAGACCCATTTACACCCAATGGCTCTTTTTCCCTTGGGTAACTGCACCAAGTTCTAAGTCTGGTTCTTGTGAAGTGATTCAAGTTCCTCAACCATAGCAATAACCCATTTCTCTGATTCTGTGCAAGTAACAGCTTTTGTATAGGTAGAAGGTTCCTGAATACCCATATCTTCTGCTGTTGTAAGAGTGTAAGCCACCATATCAGAGAATCCATATTTTTAAGGAGGCCGAGTTTGCCTTCTTTCTCTACCAATAGCAATAGAGTATGGCTACTCCACCTCATCTATAGCTTCCTCATCTGAACTTGAATCATCAGGAGCTATTTGTTGGTTTAAATCATTTTGAGAGGTCTTTTCTAGAAGCTCCACCTGAACCTCCACCTCATTCGTAGCACTCTCATGCTTTCCTGCAGACTCATCAACAACTTTCTTTGATCAAGCATATGCATTTAATTAAATGTAACATCCCTACTAACAATGAACTTAGGTGAGTTAGGTTCCTGGCACCATAAATGATAACCTTTCACCCCATCAGCATACCCAACGAAAATACATTTCTTTGCTCTAAGTTCTAACTTACCATTCTTAACATGATAATAAGCAGGGCATCCAAAAACCTTTAGATTAGAATAATCACAAGGCTTACCTGACCACATCTCAAAAGGAGTCTTGCATTCTATTTGTTGACACCTAAATTTCGACTCACCATTTAGTTGTAATTTGCATAAAAATTATGGATTAATTTTTAACCCCTAAACAAAATATTTAAATTGCATAACATATAGTTTAGGTTCATTTTAATTTAATCGCATTTTGCATCGGACCGGTGATGGCGAATGAGTTTAAATTTCATCGAATGGGACTCGGTTCGCTCGGAAAGGCAAGGGCCGGAAATCACGAGTCAAATAGGTTTGGTCGTTTTAATTTGAGCTTAATTTAGCCAATTATGTTCAATTAAATTAAAACCCAAGTTAATTCAGCCCGCTTAGGAATTAAATAAAATCAGAAATTAGATCAAGGCCTAAGCCCATTAAGACTAGAGAGCACATCTAATTGACCTAAGTTAGTATTATATAAACATGTTTAGGTCAGAATTTTAAGGGGGGGCTCTCAGAATTTTCAGATCTGATTTTTGGAGAGACATGAGAGAATTTTCGGAAAATAGAAATTCGGAGAAGTCGGAGGCCACAGAATTGACGTTCACGCGGCCACAAGAAAGAAGAAAAGTCAAAGAAAGGGGGACATAAAGAGAATTGCCTAGCCACTGTGCAGACTCACGCTCACCAACATCTCTTCATCCAAGTCCTTCACAGAATACTAAAAAAGATCAAGGAAGGAAAACGTGGAGGGAGAGGGAAAGGGCAGCACGCCACTTTGAAACCTCCCCTTGGCAGCCACGATCGAAAAAAATCGGTCAACAGAGAGTCTACAGAATAGAGAAAAAACGATAAAGGAAGGCAAAGGAAAGAAGCAAAGAGCACGTTCAGCAAAGTGAGCCCCTTCGCGGCCGCCGTTCGTGTCCATAGGAGCCTGCTTATCACGCCTTGAAACCAGCCCCGCTACAGCCTCCCAACGTGCTTCTGCCCCTCAGTCACTAGTTGCGGTGTTTCTTGGTGGTTCCGACGAGTCTCCGCAACATTCCCGGCGTCCAGCAAGCCGATTCCAACGACGAAGCCTTGAAGATCCCATTGCCGCTCGTGCACGCTACCGCCGCACCGTCGCACGTGCACGCCACCACCGCGGCTAGACGTGAGAAGTCGCCGCTATACTCGTCGTCGTCGCCGATTGTCCCGATCCCGATCCGCAAGCTTGATCCCGATCGATTCGAATTTGAAGATTATCTGCAAATTAGGTAATTAGACATTATCCGATAATTTTTAGAATATTTAATTTCCTAATTTGCATGTTTTGAATATTTCATGAATATCATGTGGATAATTAGATATCTTAGGATAATATTCGATATATCCGCGATATTTTTAAATATTCAAAATTAGGAATCGTTCCTAATTTAGCAACGTATCTGGATGACTATCCGACCTTATCCCTAAGGTACGATATGCGGCGATACGGAAAATCATTATCCTATCCATAATCACTTGGATACGATAATGAATTTTATCTGCTTTCCAAATTTAAATGATCAACTTTCCGTCAATATCTATAACCCTATAGATGTGACCGATAGTTCGATTTTTGTGCCTAATCCGAATTTGAAGCAAATCTGGCGGATCGCGTGGACGGTTTGAATGTGATTGCTATCTTTGTTTGTTTAATTGCTTTCCTTTTAAAAGAAAAAATTATCAGTTGGATTTAAATTAGAGTTTTGCATGTTTAGGGAATCCTAAATATATCTAGAAGATAGAGTAATTATTTAATTTAAATTAGGACTTGAGATAATCTATTTCCTAGTTTAAATTAAGTAATATTCTAATCTTAATAGATTATTTAGGTCATTTTTTTAATTTCGAATTTTCATAAAAAACCCAAAAAGAGTCATCTTAGGATAGATTAAATTAGAATAGATTGCATTCATGATTTGGGTTATTTTTAATTTCGAATTTTAACAAAAAAATTTCAAAAATCAATCACGTTAGGATATGTTAAATCATCATAGATTGCACGTTATTTTAGGCATATTTTTATTCCGAATTTCATTAGAGAAAAATACCAAAAATAAATCATTTGCCTGTCATTAGAATTAGATCACGTCGTCGCATGACATATAGTTTGCATGCTAGGTTGCATTAATTGCATGTCATTTTTGCACGTCATTGCATATAGATTAGATTTCATTTAAATAAGTAAAAATCAAAAGAGAAATTGAATGAATTGCTTGTTAATTAGAAATCATATTAGGATGTTAATGTGATTTTCTAGCTAATAATGCAGATGCTTGCGTTGCTTCCAGGTAAGTAATTCTTCCAAACTTGCAATTTATTTAATGCTTTCCTGGGTGTTAAATTGATGGTTTGCGCACCCGCATGAACACATCACATGTTAGTAATTAAGTTAAAATAGATCCAAACTGCCTGCCAAAATATTTTTGAAAAGAAAAAGTACCGAAAGGGCGTTAGACTAGATCTAGCGTAACCAAGTCCCCGAGCTTAGAATTTCTGGTTCGTAGGAATAAAACATATCTCCCTATGTTTTATTTAGATTTCTAATCGACCTATCATAAAATGATTAGTGGCGACTTCAAGCATGAAGACATTTGCATGTTAAGAACTTAAACCCTAAGTTGCGAATTGGTAGGGCTTGGGAGGGCCCAAGTTAAGCTTAGTCTTAATAATCCATTAGCTCGAAAAATGAAAATTTTTAAGGTCGCGACACTATTGCTGTTGAAAGAGAGCGATTAACCAGAAAACAAGCCGTGTTAACAGCTTCAGCCCAAAAATCTTTTTCCATGCCAGCATTAGAGAGCATGCATCTTGCTCTCTCCAATAGAGTTCTGTTCATACGTTCTGCCACTCCATTTTGCTGTGGAGTGTGCCTAACTGTACGGTGTCGAACAATACCTACATTTGCATAGAATTCATTAAAATCACCACCACAGAACTGAAGACCATTATCGGTCCAAAGATGTTTGATCTTCTTCCCCGTCTGATTCTCAACAAGGGCTTTCCACTTCTTGAAGGTTTCAAACACATCACTTTTTATTTTCAAAAAATAAACCCAAACTTTCCTGGAATAATCATCAATGAACGTCACAAAGTAAAGAGCACCACCCTTAGATGGAACTTGTGCTGGTCCCCATAAATCGGAATGGATATAGTCGAGTGTGCTCTTTGTCGAATGCGTCCCCGTACTAAATTTGACTCTGCATTGTTTGCCAAGAACACAATGCTCACTGAAATCTAGCGAGGTCGTCTGCTCCCCACAAAGTAAACCACGTTTACTCAAAACTGTCATGCCACGTTCGCTCATGTGGCCCAAACGCATATGCCACAATTTTGTTCTATCATTGTCAGAAACGGAATTGCATGTGCCAATTGAAGGACCTATAACTGTGCTACCCTGCAGATGATACAAGTGATTCACTTTGCTTCCTTTCATCACAACTAGATTGCCTTTTGAAATTTTGAGAACTCCATCTCCACCTGAGTACACACACCCAACGGAATCCAAACTGCTCAAAGAGATAAGGTTTCTCTTTAAGTCTGGTATATGTCTTACTTCAGTTAAAGTTCTCCCTGCTTTGTCGTGGCACTTAATCCGAACAGTACCAATACCCACAACTTTGCATACAACATCATTCCCCATCAAGACTGATCCACCATTCAATGGCTCGTATGTGGTGAACCATTCCCTATTTGGGCACATGTGATATGATGCTCCCGAATCCATTATCCAAACATTATTGGACAAATTAACAGTAGAGCATGCCGTAAGAACACTGTCTGGTGCATTAGACTCAGTTTTGTTTGCAACATTCGCTGAATTTTGTCTTTGACCATGCTGCTTATCCTTTTTCTTGAGTGAAGGACAATCTGACTTGTAATGTCCCTTTTTGTGACAATAGTAGCACTCGATGTTCATTTTATCTCCAGGTAGCTTAGATTTTGAACGACCAACATATTTTCCACGGGAAGCTTTATCCCTGCTCTTGGTCCTGCCCCTTACAAATAAACCATCTGCTTTGTTTTCACTGGTATTCCCATTCAATTTTGTTCTCAGTTCTGCAGAATTCAATGATGCTTTAACATCCTCCAAAGTTATGGATTCACGTCCATAAAGCATCGAGTTCACAAAATTTTCGTATGAGGCAGGTAGTGAACATAACACGATCGAAGCTTGATCTTCATCCTCGAGTTTAATATCTAGATTTTTCATATCCAAAACAATTTTATTAAACTCATCCAAGTGTTTCTGAACAGATGTACCTTCACGTATCTTTAGGGTATAAAGACACTGCTTCAAATAAAGTCTTGATGTTAGAGATTTCTTCATGTAGAGACTTTCCAATTTCTTCCAGAGACCGGCCGCTGTTTCCTCATCGGCGACTTCTCGCAAAACCTTGTCATCTAGAGACAACTGGATCGCGCTATGCGCCTTCTCGTCCATCTCTTCGATCTCAGTCGAGGTTATATCGTCTGGATATTTTTCGTCCAGCGCCTTAACCGTACCCTCTCGCCTCAGTAAAGCCTTCATCTTTATTCTCCATAATCCGAAGTTGTTCTGTCCGTCAAAAGATGAGATCTGAAACTTCAAAGATGCCATCTCAAAGAACCCTAGAATCGAACTAGGCTTTGATACCACTTGTTGTAAACAAATGCAAAAAACAAATACAGAACATAGGATTTATGTGGTTCGATCATGAGGTGATCTACGTCCATGGGCGAGGCAAATCAAGATTCCACTATAATCAAAGAGAGTACAATTTTCAGAAGTCGAAACAACGATTTGACAAAACCTCACGGCTCACCAAACCCTCAGAAAACAAAATTCTCTCTATTTAATGAGAAAACCTAGCCGCGGTATAAATAAGGCTTTCCAAAAATTTTTCTTGGGGGCATAGCCCCCGAATCCCCCGAGACATACCTTCGCTTATTCCGGCTTGAGCAGGCTGTCATAGAGATTTGTTCACTTGCTATGGGTTGGGCCTATCGGCCCAACCTTCCGCGTTGCGAACTAAATCTTTTTTTTCGGATCGCACAAAAAACATGTCGGGTCGGGTCATAAACTAGACCGAATAAAATTCAAAACATATTTAACAACTCTCATTGATATTAGATAACATAGATATACAATCTCTAATTCACAACGCAATTTGCAAGTCAATGACAGCTGACACGGTAATTTATTTGTATGGAACAACCTGATTTTTCTTGACACCGACGCTAAAACTGCAAAACAGAAGTTTTAAATAAATCCTAAGCCTAGGGTGTCTTGAACATGTCCAAGCGACATTCAGTCCTGAGTCCTCTGTTCCAGAACTCGTGGTAATATTCTTCATAAGTGAAGCTCCTGTAAGCTGCAGGATGTTCGTGGTCAATCAAGCCCGGAGCAGGTGCAATTAGGGATTCTGGGGATGGGCAGTAAAACGTTGGGACGGAGATTCTCTCCGTGTTACAGTTCACCACTGCTCTATGAAGTACGCTCTTGTACTTGTCATTACTAATGACCTGATTCAAGCAACAAACATGTCCAGTTCTTGGACTTGTTAGGAAAACAACTGATGAACTTGTGCAAAAAAGATGGATCAATCTTCATCAGCCAGAATAATTATGCCAAATTTTTTTTTTTTGGTAAGAATAATTATGCCAAATTTTGATTCTTGTACTAAGCTAAAAGATTCGCTACTTCCACTTTCTATGAATTGTTGTACCAAATTCTTCTACTATTTAACTTAGAGTCTCATACTTGGAAATGGTTTAAAAGAACGTTCCAAAAGTACCTGCATGTGATCTCCTATGTTGATAATGAAGGTGTTGGGGATGGGATTGACAGCAACCCATTTTCCATCCCTAAGGACTTGTAAACCAGGCACGTCGTCCTGGAGAAGGATGGTGATTAAATTCGGGTCGGTGTGGCCCGGCAACCCGTAAGTGAGCTCAGGCTGTGGGCATGGCGGATAGTAGTTCATAGCCATGTGCTGACCATGCCTGCCCAAGTTCTTGCTTATGTATTCCCTTTCAAGCCCCAAGCTTTCTGATATGGCTTCCAACAGTTTGAGCACCAGTTCTCTTACTCTTGTGCAATACTCACCCACCTCCTTCCTGCCCATCAAAAAGATTGAACCAGCAATGGACTTAAAGCGTGCACGCGGATTATGTCAGCCGAGACACGGTTAAAAAATCGACAACTTTAGGTTGGCTGTTTCATACTTCCACAACGTGGTAGGCATGATAAATCAGTACAAAGTACCACTTTCTTTTTCCGGACTCTGATTGACCGACTCAATCAGCATTGACTGTTGGTGAAAAAGTGTTCTCTTCCCCTTACTTTCTTGGGTCCCGCATATTTTCTATTGAGAGATTCTTAATGTTGCTATCTTTTTGCTTGGCAAATATTAGACTTGATAGAAACTACAGGGAGCAAGCTTTTAACTTTCCAAACTTCACTGGAAAAACGTGTGAAATCCTCATGATCAACATGAATCTTCAACGGTTGAATATGACAAAGATAATGCGTGTCTACATTTTTTATATTTAGAAGAATCCCCACCTAATATGGTAATTAACTTGGGCCTATGAAATATCCGGAAGCCTTATGGATCAAATAAGTTCGAGCCATAACTTGAATGTATGATCCTAATAAAAATTGTTTGCGTGTGATGATAGGTATAATCAAACCGATTGTGCATCTTATAAAGACACGCAAAGGTCATTTTCTAACCGCTAAGCCATCCCAATCGAAAAGATTTACTAATAAAAGACATTACTTAATGTTGAACATTGCAGTCAATATAAATAATAAGCTTTGTTTATTACCTGAATGATGGAGGATTGGCAGGCCAGTCATGCATGCATTCTTCAAGAGGGTAGCAATGGAGTCTCAAGAAGTCCCTCCAGTTAGACACCTTCTCGGTCTTGAGATTAAAGCTAGTTGAAAGCCTGGTCGATTTCGACGGGTCATTGGAGTAATTCTTCAGCCTCTCGCTCTCCGGCAACCGGAAAAATTCCCTGGCCATATTCAGGATGGCCTGCACCATCTCTTCCGGTATCCCGTGGTTCTTGATCTGCCAAAGAAAATGTCGAGCAGAATCACATGAGACAGAGCAAAAACTCAGCACGGGATGATCAAAATCAAGTTCTAAGCGACACCCATTTGCCTATTTAGCATTTTTAAGCTAACCCACAGCGTAATATGCTAATGCTGTACCTGAAAGAAGCCATCTTGTTGACATGCTTGACCAATCTGTCTGATAATGTCATCATGGTTGGGACCATAGAGGCCTTGGAGATCAACGAGAGGGATGGAGGAGGCATCCGAGGCCTCGACCTCAGCAAGGTTTGGGCGGTCCGCCTCGGGCCGGATGTAACTGTCGGGCACGCGGTCGATGCCGGACGCGAGGTTGGTGAACAAGAGCTTAGGGGTAGCTGTAGCCATATCGCTCAGCACTGCAAATGATATATTTCTTGCTGGACACAGAACTTGCGGGTCTTTGTATTTATAAACAGAGCGATCGAATCGGGCAGCGCCGTGTACTCACTGCCAAACGTTTTTCTACACAAAACGAGCAAGGAAGGCAAGAAATCTTTTTAATTCTTGCGGCGAACGAGTCCTTGTTATTTTGTGCAACGTGGTTTGTAAAAGGAACATTATAAATACGTCTCTTGCCACGTGGTCAGCATTTGGCTTCCGGCTGATCTTTTCAATCGCCCTGTTCGGTGCCGTCCTGATATTCAATGTAAAAATGTGGACGTTGCAGCAATCTATGACTCGTGCTCATCTCGATTGAGCTTGCCTGCCGCACATAAAAATTTTGTGCAGTGTTTCATCACGTTTCATATCAACGTGCTATGCAGTACGTAAGAAATGCGCAGCTTCAATTCGGACCGGCACTGATTCTGTGTGTAGGCCACCCATTATCATTTGAAAATGATCCTTCTAAATTTCTCGTGGGTACGATTTCATCGAGTTCCGACCTCGTCTCCCTCTAGAAATATCGCAATTACATAAGCGCATCCATCACCAATCCCTCCTAGTCTCGAGGCAGTTGTGCGTCCGTTGGAGAAGGAAGGCAAGAGAACAAACGAATCTAATCGTCGACCTAAAACGATGGGATGACGTCATCGTGCTTACGCAGGGCCACCGACGTCAGCATTGGAATTGCTCTACAGCTAAATAGCGTGTTAATTAACTATGCTAACCAAGACTTTGATTGACACTGTCTTGTTTCGCAAACGGTGGGTCCACGTGGGGGATGACGAGATCGCGACGGTGACGAGAGATCTTCCTGCGAAAGAGGAAGGAGTGAACGAGGACAATTAGCTGACCAAAATAAAAAAAAAAAAAAAAAAACGAGGACAATTTGTCTATACCTTTTGATGCTTTTCTCCTTTTTGCGACAATAGAAATTGACCCGATGCCGACGAATGAGCGCATAGATTTAAACATCTCTGAAGTCGGCAGGGGATCCACCGTCCGTAGATTACACCGAGAAAGTAATGTTTATGAGGAGCCGTAATGTTTTGGTTCATCTGGAGTATGAGTGCTCGTGATAGATTAGGCGGTTTTGGCATGGATGCATTAATAAAAGGGCAAAGGCCACCGGAAACCTTAAATTATGTTCATTGTGACATATTTACTATAAAATTTTTTCCATGATACCAAAATATCTCAAGTTTATACCTATGTGACACATTTATCTTCCGTCGAAATTTCGTTGATAAGAATCCTCAAAAATCTGCCCTCATGAATGCTAGAAAGCAAATAGTATTGGCATGGTTGAAAAATGATATTATTTTGATCGAAAAATCATCTAACAGATCTTGACATAGGGTAAATGTGTCACGTAAGTATTAATTTAGAATTTTTTACGTCACGAGAAAATTTTTTAAAGTAAATATGTCATAAGGGCTATAGTTTAGGGTTTTTTTATGTAACAAAAAAAGTTCAGGATAAATGTGTCATGGTGAGTATAGTTTGGAGTTTTTTATGAATTTTTTTCTTAATATAATCAATTGCTAAATTGGTTTGATTTTAACTAATTTTGTTGTGTAAATTTTCAGTTATATAAAAACGAATCATAATGTATAATTGCCTCGCATAGAGCAAGAACTACTGTTGACACCAAAAAATATCGGAAGTCTTTGCGTGTTGATTCGAGCTAAAGAGGCCGAGCAAACTACAGTAGGGGTGACATTTGCCAAGTGTTGAAGGTCCTTAGTCAGTAGGTACAGCAAATTGACAAGATAGCTAGTTTTAGCCAACGGGAAATATGAAGGTAAAACTGAGTCCTAAAACATGAGCGTCGATAAGTGAGGCCTGACCTAACCACCGAAGGGCCACGACTAACACGACTTAGGATGAGCCGGGAAACGGGTAGTTATTTTAAGTAATGGAGGCTATAATTTTGGATGCAACCGTGAAGAGGGGAAATCAACGTAACCCTCAGATTATGGGATCATGGATCTCGGAGGCCACCAACGACAGGGGCGAGAAACGTGCATTATTGCAACCGTCGAGCGGTGAACTAAGGGGCTTAGGAAAAAAGAAATGGAAAAATATACCATATGAGAAGATCTGACCGTCAGATACTCCTCTTACTTAGAGGATGAAGTTAATCAATCTCTTGATGTTACCGATTGCATATTGGAGTTCGACAAGTCTCCTCTGAAGGAAGATAATAAAATCATGGAAGTTCCTGACCCCCAAGTTAAAGTTGATATCGGCAACAGAACTCAATGACAACCAACTTATGTGAGTGCATTTTAAACAAGAAGTTTAAAGATGAGTTGGTCGTTCTGCTCAAAAGATACGAAAATTGTTTTGCATGGGACTGTCATCAGATGCGAGATGTAGATAGGAATATAGTTGAACACAAGCTGTTAATTAAAAAGGGTATAGCTAATACAAACAGCCTCTGAGGAGATTTGCCTAGGAGGTAGTTTTGAAGATCAAAGAAGAAATCGAGCGGCTAGTGAAGGCAAGTTTAATAAGGATAGCTAGATATGTTGAATGGTTGTCCAATATAGTGTCTCTTAAGAAGAAGAAATGAAAAGTTGAGAGTATGCATCGATTTTAGAGACCTCAACATGGTAACAGCGAAAGATGAATACCCCATGCCGATTGCCTACGTGCTTGTTGACTCGGCTTTAGGAAATGAAATGCTACCGCTGATGAATGATCAATCAAGATATAATCAAATCATCAAAAGTCAAGAAAGATGTACCCAAGACAGTATTTAGATGTCCGAGAGCTATTGGCACGTTCGAACAAATGGTCACGCAATCAATCTTCCAATGATCCATTTGGCTTCACAGCTTCTAAAGACTTCTAAGGAAATTAGCATGACCGCTGATTCCTTATCTTCACTAATTAATCATATTAGTTTCCAGAGGCCTCCAAGGACATCCGCATTTCCGTTGATTCCTCGTCTTCACTGACTTGACCGAATCAGTTTTAAAAGATATTCAAGGACATTAGCATCTCCATTGATTCCTCATCTTCACTGATTTGACCGAATTGGTTTTAAAAGACCTCAAAGGACATCGACATCAATGCTGATTCCTTGCCTTCACTAAACTCACCAAGATCATTGGTCTTGTCACAGTCTTCCACCTCATTTAATATAGAACTGCTCCACCCAACAATATGTTGTCTTGATAAGAATTCACTCTTCAATTTTCTGGTCTTTCCAAGCATATTGATGATTGAGACTCTACCAAGCTGTTTACCTCATGGTCCTTCCAAGCTCTATTGAGCATCCTTGTTCTAGACTTGTTCACCGGTGCAGTTCTTCCAAGTTTCAACAAACATTACCATTCTAAGCTTATTCTCCATCACCAAGGTCCATCTAATTGTTCATCTTATCTTGGTCCTTCCAAGCCATGGCGAACATCCTCATTCTTCCCGATTTATTCATTCTCGTTCAAGGTCTTTCCAACTTGTTCACCTTTATAGAAATCCTCCTAGCTTATAGATATATTGACATTCAATACCTTGTTGACCTCGGTAGTGATCCTTCCATATCGGCAAAACATTCATGATTGTGATAGAGCACTCAACATATCATAATCACACCTGATATTAGGATAACCATTACATTATAACTTTTGTATATATCACCTGGTACTAAATCAATGCATACATTAGTCGCTTTTGATTATCTTTGTTATCGTCAAAACAAATAGGGAATCCTTCCAACAAGCTCTGTTGTGATCAAGCTAGTGTGATAGACACTGGAACAGAAATAGACTAAAAGATGACTTACCATAGGAGGAGATGGGAAACCTCTTACATAGGATGGTAGCCTTATCTTGATCAAATGTCCTTTTTGTCTTGTATTAAGGTATATTGAATATATGAGTAAAAAAATAGATAACATAAGGGGAGGATTTGCCTTCCCTTTTTTTTTTTTTTTGTTGTTGAGGGCAAGCTGCTTTTTCATCATGAAATTGATTAGTCAGGTAAGGCTTTAAAAAGATTAGATAGTTTCTATCTTTCAATGAAACTCAATAAATAAGTAGGAGGATAGGTAGAACATGACCTCTTGAAGTCTACCCGGGTCTTCATTCATCCTTTCGGCCCGACTAGAACATGTGCATCCAGGAGGTGGTGTGGGTAAAAAAATACTTGAAATAGTAGGGCTCCTCGACAATGTTGGAGGGGCGGTGCAGTTCCTCTTTCTTCTTAATGGAGAGAGAGAGAGAGAGAGAGAGAGAGAGAGAGAGAGAGAGAGAGAGAGAGAGAGAGAGAGAGAGAGAGAGAGAGAGAGAGAGAGAGAGTCCATTTGTGGTTGAAATAGCTATTATATGATACGTTATGTGGAGGCTATATAACAACTATTATAGCCGATCAAAAAAAATATATAGGGAAAATTTCAAAAATGAGCTCGAAGTAAAGTTATTTTCTCAAATAATGACATGAAGTGTATATTGTTTCAAAAAAAGGCTTGAAGTGGCCAAAAATTTATAAATATATTTTTTTGATTTTTTTAATTTTTTTTTCTTTTCCTTTTCTATTCTTTTCTCTTTTTTCTTCTACTCTCCCCCGCCATCACTACGCCTAGCCAGTGTAGCCAGTGACCTTCGCCGGCCTCAGGCGAGGGCGACCCTTGCTTGCCTAGGCGAGGGTGACCTCCACCAGCCCTGGCGATAGCTGGCGAAGGAAAGAGAGGAAAAAAAAAGAAAAGGAAAAGAAAAGGAAAAGGAAAAATAAAAAAAACAGAAAAAGGAAAAAAGAAAGGAAAAAAAAGAAAAAAATTTCAAAAAAGTAAAAGATGAAAATACCCTTTGATTAGTGAGATCAGATCCTTATTTGATACTAATATAACTACTTCAAGCTTTTATTTGAGACAAGATCTACTTTACGTTCTTATTTGAGAAAATGACTTTACTTCATGCCCATTTTTGAAATTTTCCCAAATATATATAATAACTATTACAGCTTTAGTTGTTTGTGGTATGCTCAAGTGCTCGTACTATTACTCTTAAAGGCAGTGACATGCACTGACCTATTACCTATAATGTCACAGCAAAATATGCAACCAAACATGTCGATATTATATGATTTTATTTTTCAGTCATAGCACAATTACGTTTTGCTGTTTTTTTCCCTACAAATGCGTAAGATCAACTGCCATAAGATATCTCTAGGAGCCAAAGGTACCTTATCACAGTCAATTTCCTTGTAATAATGACACAGCCTAACTTACGTACCCGAGGAACAGAGGTGAACAAACTGACAGTGCGCAATTTCGGTGCTCATTTTTTGTTTTTCCAGAAGCATCTATTCTAATAAATCGTCCTACCATCAAGGTTCAACCTACTTGAGCTAGAGAGGCGACCAACCAATGTCCTTGGGCTATTTTCTTCTAGAGGACCACCTTTCCAGTTTTCAAAGAGAGGTACCGGACAGAGTTGAAAATGTCCTTGGGCCATAGAGATTTGTTCACTTGTTACGGGTTGGGCCTATCGGCTCAACCCTCCGCGTCGCGAACTAAATCTCCTTTTTCGAGTCGCACAAAAAATATGTCAGGTCGGATCATAAACCGGACCGAATAAAATTCAAGACATATTTAACAGAACATATGCTTCGTTAAGAAAATGGTCATGACTCATGAGCGAGTTTTCAGAGTCATCAAAGTAGAACTTGCATTTCTTTCGATTTATTCTACACCAAGTACCCAGCGAATCTCGACCCGGGTTGTTGATTCTGCAGATTGCTTCTACTCCCCATTGTGGTTGCTGTTGCTCTGATTTCAATCTCCTTTGAAATTGAGCTAATTGATCCCAGGTCAGGGGCTTTAGACGAAGGAACTACGGAACCAGGGGTTCCTGTTATTTATGCAATAATCCATAGGAAGGAACTGGCTGTTTTTGTAACCCGTCTTGCTTATGGTGTCAATCCTCGTCATCGAGTTTGCGCATTTTGGCATCATGATTTTCTCGGAATGGGCGGAGGTGACGTACATATGCAAGTATGTGCAGAACGAATGGTGGAAAAAGAATAGATGTGCTGGGAAGTTGATCGAGATAATGTGCCGAGTTTGGTTACTGAAGCCTTGGGGAAGACAACTCCGTCAATACTCGCTCCTCGAAGCGTATAGCTATTCTCCATGGAAGTGGATACATAATAGACTCACTGCTGCCTATCTCGACCCGAAAAGGGATGGTCAGAAACAAATTGCTCCCGTCAATTTGTCTAAGCAAGTAACAAAGGCGATCGGTCGGTCTCTAGGGAAGTATTGTACCAGCAATTTGGAGAAGGGGCAAGCGTCTTTGAGGCTCAATGGCGTGTTTGGTGAGCTCTAATGGGCATGTAATCTTGGGACAGCCACTCATGTTATAATGGTCTGGCACATGGCAACCACCATATGTGAGCATGAAAAGCCTTAGCTCTCACAGGTACAGAGAGACAACTTTGGCATAGCGACTAAGCTATTGAAATATCTTGCTTATTTGGTCACTTTCGCCCCAAGATTGCTCCCCGGTACGGGTGTCAAACGGGTGAGTCAGGTCGAAAATGGTTCGACCCATATTGACCTCTGTAACTCATTTTAACTCATATTCATGTAGTGTAAATCTAATGACCCATATCCGACCCGACTCATACCCATACCCAGACCCGACTCGACCTGTATTCTAAAAGACTTTAAAATCCAATTTAGAAAAAAAAAACTTGTTTCTTATAATATTTATATTGCTAAAATGCTTCAATGCAATATAAAATAAGTGACCAATTTTTATAATTTTAAAAAATATTTTTTATATCTTTATTTTATTTTTTATTTTTTAAAAATGAAAATTTTAAAATTTTATTTTTCCTTATTCTTCGGCCGGTTGTAGGCGAGCTCATCTAGCAAGCTCCAGCTCGTCTAGTGAGCTCTAGCTCGTCCAGATCGGCAAGCTTCAAGCTGGCCAATGAGGCTCGTCGGAATCTGGCCAGCTTAGGCAAGCTCGAAGCTTGCCTATGGCCGGTCATTGGAGAAGAAGGAAACAGAAAAAAAAAAAAAAAAAGGAAAAAAATGAAAAGAAAATAAAAATTACAAATAATTAAAAACATTTTGATTTTTTTAAAAAATAAAAAAATATTTTTTTAAATGACACTTATAAGGTTACAAGTTTACAAGTTGGGCTTACAAGGTTACAACTTTACAAGTTGGGCTTTTATTTTTTTTAAAATGACACTTACAAGGTTACAAGTAAATAACTTAAATGGGGTTTTGACATACCCATATTCAACCCGTATTTGACCCATATAAACTTGGGCTTTAATATTGCAAACTCATTTTGACCCATAATCAACCTGGGCTCACTAAAAATGAGTTAATAAATGTGTTTCTGACGCATATTACCACCTCTGGTCACCCTTGCAGGACCGAATAAATATTTGGTTGAGCTGTCGGCGAAGCCAGGGAATTTTTGGAGGGATTCTCGGTTCCAATGCGCGAGAGGATTCAAAAGCTAAAGACGGTCGCTGACGACGAACAACGCAAGGAAACCATCGTGGGTGGAGGTGCGCGGCTAGGAAGGCAGCTTGTGAATGCATTGGCCAATGAGGAGCGGATTTGGAAGCTTTTTGCCGACTTCTGGGTGGAAATGACGTTTTATGTCGCTCCTTCGAATAATACGGCGGCTCATGCTAAGTACCTCACAAAGGGGGGCGAGTTTGTGACTCGCGTTTGGGTTTTAGTCACTCACGCGGGCATCACGAGAGGTCCACCCAGTGGCGAGCAACATGGTGATCCATAGCGGCGCTGAACTTGGCCTTATATTAAGATGTTATGCCTAATCAACTATTTAAAATGTCTAGATGGATGTGTATCTATGTAGCAGTCTCTTTATCTTGCATCCATCCCTGGTCAGGCTCTAGAAAACTTTCCTGTGCATGATGCACGGTCTCCTGAGATTGTTTTATGTTGAACATGAATGGTATGCAATGAACTTCTTTTTCTATTAACACTTTGTATGTCGAGATTATATGCATTGAAGGAGTCCGCAATTCCCAGAATCACCAGCAAAGTAGACAACCATATGTCACGTAGCAGAATGGCGCGCTTTGAATGGGACCAAGGGTGTAGGTGACGGCAGGGGCTGAAATGGTGTAACCTGCTGACGCTTTTAGTCCGAAAGCTCCGTTTCTGCAACATCGCCTCATTGTGCCAAAGACGCTAAGAAAGAGGCATAGACAAGGCGATGGAGGTCAATAGAGCCTATCTGTGGATTCATATCGAGACCTTTGACCGCATTCCGATTAGAACTGCATGAATCATGCATCCTCTTTGCCTGAATCTCACGCTCTCTGCTATGTTTAAACTTGTCCAAAGCAAGGACTGTGGAGGAAAGTCTTATCGGATATAGATTCGGACTGGTCATTTCAGTATTCTTTTGATATTCTCTGTGGTCCTGTTCCTTTTTTCCATGACAATCTAGCAACAAGTGTTTTCATTGTTCACAAAGCAATATGTTTAGTA
Organism: Syzygium aromaticum; assembly: GCA_024500025.1. Classification (NCBI taxonomy): domain Eukaryota; kingdom Viridiplantae; phylum Streptophyta; class Magnoliopsida; order Myrtales; family Myrtaceae; genus Syzygium; species Syzygium aromaticum. The sequence goes on along the minus strand of CM044888.1, from coordinate 8,800,129 downwards.
GAAGATTGTAGCTGCTTTACTCCATGTGCATTTCGAAGCGACTTCTACTTTCGTAAAAGGCAAAGCGTAGTGCCATGAGGAAAATTACAAGAAGCTAAATCTAAGACACGTGGATCCTCTGGTGGCAAAGTCCTCCGTACCTGTAATGCCATACCATATTATTGCTTCAAGTTCGGTTCGATTTTACCTTTCTTCCAACTGCGCTGTGCTCATCCCTGCAACACGATGTCCTGCTATGGGCTTGCTACCCATATAGGCAACGGCTTCTCTGGTTCGCTTATGGCATCTTGTGAAATAATGCGGAAACTAAGAGATCTTGCAAAACAATTCCAAAGCCAGAAGGAGAAATGGGCCAGATAAATCAACAAGTAATGATAAAGGAATAATATATTTATGTGGTTCGGTCTAAATGTTAGTACCTATTTCACGGAAAGAGTCAATCGCAAAAAATTTACCATCAATCGTCGACTTGCAAAATTACAATCAATCACTTAATCTCTTGTGTGTTTCACAAGTTTCAAGACACAAATTCTCACGAAACATCGTGTTTCTCTCGCCAAGTTTTGCTAGAAAATCTTAGGAGACACTCTAAACAACTTGTGTTCATGCCCGGTACAAAATAGGGGAGAAAAACCTACTCAAAAACAAAAAAGCCGCTTTAAAACGTGTCCCCATCGGGTACCAGACAACCTGTTCGTACACCCGCCTCGGCAAGATACCCTGACACATTCTATCCGGGTGCTCTGACAATGTCCAGAAATCTTTTACGCTTTCTAGGCTGCAGACCGGCAATCCGGCCTAAGTCTGGCCATGTTGCTGGACCGACCAACCCATAATCCAGGGTATTCTCGGGACAATCATCTCTATAATATATTACACAATCAAGGGCTTCGATCCAAACTACAACGTGATGGATTTAGCGCCACAAATCTTAACAATTTTTGACTTTGGCTCAATGTTCGTAGGGAAGTTATGGTAATCATCATCCATGTTAACTCTCCCAATGCTTTTGTTGTGGAAGCAAGTAATCAAACTATAAAATACTAAATAAAAAAATAAATATGATACTAGATTTATGTGATTCGATAGGGTGATTTACGTCAATGAAGAGAGCAGTACAAATTTCACTAAATATTAAGTGATATAATGAAGATTACAACCATACTCAAATCATTTAAACACTCTCTATTCATAACCCTCAATTATACCAAAAAACTCACACATTATTTAGCCATACAATTACTTACAAAATAATTTCTCAATTTTATAAATGAATTAACAAATCTTACCACAAGATTTTGACTTGAACACTATTTCTTCTTGGATGTGATTCGCCAATAAACCAATCAAATGTTACACCATCAACATCTGCTCGCAATTTGAAACCTCAACTTCAACGGCAAAACAAGACATGAAAATCCACTCTGCACTCGTATCAACAACCTCGCTGCAAGACTACCTCTACACACACCATCGCCTTTGGAAAAAGCCCAAGACTGGAATATTTGAGAAGTCCACGCCAAGTGAAATTAGGAAACAAAATCCAAATTAGGACTTTTTATTTATGTACAATTTTCCTTAGCCGATGCGCACTTTTCAAGGGAATATTCCATGTCCATAAGTTACCGAAATTGATATCACTTGTTCATTGTGCATCTAAAAATCAACTTCGTGCGGTATTATAATTCATCTCGGATAAGGCTTTGCTCATAAGTTCAAACTCAAGACATATTTTAACAGTTCCAATGGATGCTCATCCTCCATAGGAGCTAGTTGAGCTCTAACAAAGTTTGAGCTTTGCCAAAGGAATGAGATTCGTCATTGTCGCGTCCTCCCCGAACCGACCCCGCCGCTTAAGGGGTTCGGCTAATGGATTACTAAGTTAAACCTAGCTCGAGCTCTCCCAAGCTCATACCAATTCGCGACTTAAATTTAAATTATTAACATACAAATCAATTTCATTTTGGAGTCGCCACTAATCAGTTTTTGGTGGGTCGATTAGACACCCAAGTAAAGCACGGGAGAAATGCTTTACTTCTACGAACCAGAGATTCAATGGGTACGGGGACTTGATTACACTAATTGACCAACTAGTGCCCTTTCGGTACCTGATCTTGCTCAATTCATCACTTAACATGTTCACACTAATCGGGAGTCTCAAAATCTAAGCTAAGGGAAACAACAATCAACACGCGATTCTAATGTACCTAATCAACCACAAGTGAGGATAGATTAAACATGCAATTCAAGACGCGAGAAGTCAAACATGACACTAATCACAAAAAAAAGGCAAGAAAAAGGCAGATTCCAAAGCCCAAACAATATTTTTGATTTTCCGGATTTTTGGAATTTTTCTGATTTTTTAATGTTTTTTTTTTTAGACTTTTAATATTTTTTTTGGATTTTTAAACATTTTCGAATTTTTTGGAATTTTTAATATTTTTACTAATAAAAAAAAAAAAAAAAAAATTCCGGATCGAGTCCCCTGACCCGTCCGCCCGACTGCCTGACCCAGATTTTTGACCTGCCCAAGATCCCCTTTTCTATTTTCTTTTCTGAATTTTTTTTTTATTCCTTTGTTTTTTTTTTCCTTTTCTTCTTTTTGGGCCTTCTTTCTCTTTTTTTCTACTTTTTCTTTTTGTTTTTTTTTTTTCTGCATTCCTTTTTGCCCATGCACGTGAACTCTTCCAGAATGTCCCCTCCTTTGCTGGGACTTCTTCCGAGAACTTCCCCCCCGCACACGAACTTCCTTCGTGACTACGCCAGGGGACGCTCACCGCCGGCCGTAGGCTCGGGCCGCCAGCGCCGACGACCGGCGCCGGCCTTACGCCGTCATCGCCGGCCGACACTCCGGCGACAACACCGGTGGCTAAAAACAAGCATATTTCCGCACTTTCCGACAATCCAACATTCGACCCCAACAATAGACGCTAAGTCTGAACACACAAGCGTACACGCACAAAGTAAAGCGTAAAAAAAAAACTAACATGGTGGGGCTCCAAATCAAGGCGTCGCCGGGAACGAGCAGCATCTCCAACTCATGTGCTCGTCCATGGCCGACGTCGGGGAAACGATTTTCATGCCGCAAAATCACACGAAGTCGCAAAGGCAGTTACCCAACATTAATCTAAAGACAAACAAAATGCAAATCGAGGGTTCTACGGACTGATTTCATGTTTTCTCAGTTTCGGACCACACTTTGACATTTTATCGAATGGGTGGTATACGAGTTCAAGCGAAGATTTTAGGCCGAGATTCAAGGTGTTCCTTGGCTCAAACGTGATGGGTGAAGCTTTAGACAATCAAAGTGGTCACGGTTTGCAATAGAATGCTACACAATCATACACACAGATCTGGCATTTCAAGTTTGAGGGGCTTCATTGAGGCATTTTAACAAACAAGTGCTAGGCGCTTAGAAAAGAGAGCTACAGAGCCGACTTTAACAAGATTGATGGCCATTTTTCGACATACAACGCTCAAGTCGGGCTCGTGCAGTGGCAAATGAGTGTTAGCCTCCGTCGACAGGGCCAGACGATCACCAAATGGACTCGGTGCGCCCGCCACCCGAGAGGTAGGGGAGAAACGGGGGAAGTGCGAGGGTCTCACCTGCTCGCAGCTAGTCGGTGGCAACGCGGCGGTCAGAGGCTCATTGGCAGCACCTCCGGGTCTCTTTCTACTTCTCCCCCAAAACTCTTTCCAAAACTCTCTTCCCTTTTGCCGTCTGTTCTCTCCTCTGCCTTTCAAAAACTCCACCGCCTCTTCTTTCTCCTTCTTTTCTCGAGCTCCCAATTTCCCTCTCTCTCTCTCTCTCGGGTCTTTCCCTCCGTTTTTTTTTTTGTGATTCTTGCCTCTCTGTCCTCTCCCTTTCGGTGTCCCTCTCTCTCGAACCCTCTCTCCCTTTGATCTTTCTCGCCCTCTCCGATTTCTCCACTTCTCCCCCTTTTTAACCCCAAGCCAGGAGCGCGTTTGCTTCCCCCAACGTCACGCAGCGGTGCGCACATCTGCTCCGTGTCATCCCCCCTGCAACGCGACGCTCCCCTCCATTTCCAGCTCAGGGGCGCCATGGATTAATGTGTTTTCCTTCTGTTCGTCGAGCGCCAGCGGTCAGCCTTGCTCTTGGGACCAAGCCAGACCCATTCTCGGCTAAGATAGGCACCGGACTCCCTCGATGCGCCCGCCTCCTGATGCTTTGTCGTCTTCAAACGTCGATTTCCTCTTCCATGTTTCTGCCGCGCTCTGGCCTCTGCGAACGTCGAAGGTGCTGGGAAGGGCTAAAGGCGTGCTGATGTGGGGAGGAGAGAAAGTCAGTCAACGCTGGCCTTTTCTTCCTCCCCTTTTCTCCTTTTTTTTTTTTTTTACATTAAAAAAATAAAAAGAAATAAAACAAAGCGCAAATATGTTTCACTAAATGCAAATGGGCCTAATGTTTACATGCCATGTAATTTAATAAAAATATTTTTGTTTAGGGGTTAAAAATCAATCCCTAATTTTTTATACAATAAACCCTAAATGATTTAACAAAATTTAGGTGTCAACAGTCGTCATGTCTATTGTGTTCCCCATTGTCCCAATTTTCCTCATGACAAGCTCACCCTTTGTCATGACATCAAGAATGAAATGGTACTTGATGTCTACATGCTTAGTTTGCTCTTGTAAATAGGTTTTGTTGACATCTAAATTTCCGCTTATAGACTATTCATCTATTTCATAAGAAAATTAGGGATTGAATTTGTCGATAATGACAAAGCTCGGACCCTAACTAAAAACATCAATATTGCATGGACTCACATTTGCATCTCTCACTATTGTGTGCCCTCTCATCATTTACCTTAAACATTCATCCAAATTAATGGGGGAAAATTTCTAAAAAGTCCTAAGCTTATTGTATAGCCACCAAAATCAATCCTAAACCTTTTAATTGAGCCAATTTAGTCCTAAACCTTTTGACGATTTGCCAATTTAGTTCTAAACTTTTCAATTATGTCAATTTAGTTTTAAACCTTTTGATGATTCGTCAATTTAGTCTTGAACCTTTTAATGATTTGCTAATGTAGTTCTTCCGGTTAATTATTCAAATAATACGTTTAGAATCGAAGTGACAAACTTTCAAAAGGTTTATGACTAAATTGACATAATTGAAAAGTTTAGAACTGAATTAACCACTGTACAATTATCTCAAATTAATGGCCAACCCATAATCACCCATTGTAATTCACATTTTCACCTGATTGACCACTTTAATATGCATCCATATTGATTAAATAGGGAAAAATTGGACAAGCAAATGAGGCCATTTTTTGGATATATGAAATAGGGGAAGAATGACACCTTCAACTTGAACCAAGTTGGTCAAGATTGGATGGGATGTGGCCGGACATACACTCACAAAATCAAGGGGCAATAGACTTCCTTTGAATCACCAAGCATGGTACTAACCTTCGAACAAACGGCCTTCTCACCAGAATGGACAATAACCACGAAGCATGGTACAAACTAATGGGCAAAGAATTTTCCTATTTGACTGGCCAGGCTCAAGGGTAAACCACCATCCCTTATTTACCCTCTCGTTAGATTTAGAATAGTGATACACCTTATTCATCAAGAACTCCCTTATAGCTCCCTTGTCTGTCATCCAACCTTCTCAGGTATGGGTCTTTTTCCTTGAAAAACTGCTGCATAAAACCTACTGCATTCTTACCCTTCCAAATAAACCAACATGTGCAGGCAATCCATCTAAGCAAGCATTTCTTCTCCACGGAGCTTAATAGCCTACTTTCAACTTGTTGCTAGAGCCTTCTGTCAAAAGACTTCACTAGTGTCCTCTCAATCTTGATCCAGCTGTCCAACATAACTCTACTCCCACTCACACCATAAAATAAGGCGTTCAGCTGGTTCGATAAGACCACAGAGCACCCATTCAGAAGACTGCTCGATTCTCCTCTCATGTAAATTCTGTTCTCTAGCGAAGGCCCCTAGTGCAGAGTCTCCACCTAAAATGCTTAACTTTTGGGATACAGTCAATGCTCAAAATAATCTTCTTGACCTTGCTGTCCAACCCAATAGAGCATCAAGCTTGGATTCATCTACCTTCAAGGCTTTGGAAAGCAGGGCCACTTGGTAAGCTGTTTAAAAGGCGAGCAAACTTTTTTTTGGGTTCATGTAGTTACTTTATATTTATAATTTTTAGGCTATATTAATGAACCCTGTAACTTTGGAAGGTCTAACTATGCATGTGATGATGTTGGGGTGTGGTTCATACTCCCCATCAATAGAAAGGCACAGGGTTCTGCTCCATGATGAGTGGGGGGTCCGGTGCTTGCCCTGACGAAGCCACAAGGCTTTTATTTTTTAGGCTCGTATTTAATGGGTAGTTTGGGCTTGGGCCTATAAATAAATATTGTAGTTTGGGCTTGGGCCTATAAATAAATATTGTTGTTCATGTATATTCTCTTTCTCTTATAATTGAGAGATGTAATAGAAACGTGTAATGTGCTAATTATAGTGAAATCATTTATTAGACGTATTCCTAGTTTAAGGGTGAATCATGATAAAAATTTTGTGTTATGATTTCTTTTTTTGCTTTTACTCTTTATTTTCTTATGATTGTTCACCGAATCCTAATAGATGATTGTGTTGCATGAGAAGCGGACAATAAAAACAGAGAAGCGTGTAATCCAATGTTCTCGACATGTTGCATGGAAGGAAGAGTGCGCCTTCCGTTAATGAGACATCCTCCTGAGTTGTTGAAGGACCTTTTAAATTGTCGAGGTGGAAAAATCCCTTTGACCTTTTAAATCATCAGTGGTCGCATTCACATCAACAAAGGAGTTGGTCCTTATGCGTTTCGATTAAATGGTCAAAATTACCATTTAATAGGCTCAATTTTGCTGTATAATGGGGAAAAATCACGTTTTGCGCAAGTATATGTCTATGATATAGAAATGAAATCTCAAATAGAGCTGGAACTCTTAAAGTTGATTAAGGGAATACTAATTTGGTTCATACTTTGATCATGAGCTTCTGACCATGTTCGATGAGCATAATGTGCTGGTGGACTCATTTCGAAATGATAGCAATAAGTTCCAAGATGGTGATGAACCTATAATCTGCGTTTGATTGGAAGTAGATCCGCCATGGCAGAGAATACAATCTCCTATGGGGTTTGGCGCAAATCCTCTCAAAATATAATCTCCAAATAATTGATACAGTTTTTAAAAGTACATTTTTCAAGTCAGTGTCAACTTAAATTTTAAAAAAATCAGGTTATTAAATTGTAAATTATAGCACAAATGATAGTTTCATTCAGTACTTTTCCACTGAACTTATTATTCATCGTTCAAAGAACGGTTTTATGTCCATTTTAATGTAGGCTGATCACATATTAAAGATTAAATTAAATATAAGGATTTCTTTTGTGCGTTGTAGTTTGTTCTCCTACAAACGCAATCTTTTATATTACAATTCTTAAAAAAATGCGCTAATGGATGAAGCGATATGATATTCTATTACTTATTATGTACAAATCCCAATAAAAATATAAACGAGAGAGCATTTGAACATAGATTCCCAATAAATGTTATATTTCACATTACATTTTGCAAGCATATATTTTTTTTTTTTGGTAAGGATTGCAAGCATAATTTTCATCGCACTTTTCATAAAAAAAATATATTAAAATCCTACAAATAATGTTTCAATTTTACATGCGTTTACTTTTCTTTTTGTTAATTCATAGTGAAAACATTATTACGTGTATTTTTGTTTGCACCATAAAATATCCAATTTTTAGTTATTATCAACATGTAATAGCTTGAACATCAACAACACAAAGAATCAACAATGTGAAGGAATTGAAAAAAATGGAGTCAACAATCTCGGATGCAATCATCAAAGAAGTAATTATCAATGTAGTTGAATAAAGTAACTGTCAACATAGTAGAGTCGAAGAAACCATCAATATAGTGGGGTTCAAATAACCGTTGTAACCATTTGTAACCTCTGTTTATAACCTTCCTTGGTAACTTCTCTTCGTAACCTCCCTTTGTAACTTCTCGTAACCATTAGAAAGTTATTTCCTTTTTAGTAACTGTTTGTAACCTCTATTGATAACTATTGATTGTATGCTTTAAATAGCCACATCGTACTCTTCGGAGAATCCATTGACAAAATCAATCAAAATGTCATCTTTCAATTATCTTTACTTTTCTGTATTGCACTTTATTTTTCCTTAACTATAGCTTTCTTATTCGCGTCGTTGATTAAATTTCGGCATGTATATCTATCCTAAGTGTTACGTCGTTGATTAAATTCCAACGTTACATCTTTGCATGTATATCTATCTTAACATGCAAATCATTTTCATTTAGGAGTTGTCACTAATATATTTTTGGTAGATAAATTAGAAACCCGAGTAACGAATTGGGAGATTTACTTACTCCTACGAACAAGAGATTATAAGTTCGGGGACTTGGTTATGCTAGAACATGATGAAACGTGGGTTGCACCAAGGAAGAAGAAGACTCCTTTTGTCTTTTCTCTCTTGTATTTTTGACTCTATGATCTCACTTTTGGCCGTGTATCTCCAATTTTTGTGTCCTGGCCTCGTATGGAATTGTGTGGCCTCCCCAATTGTAAACCCTGACACATCTATTTATAAAAGTTTATCTTACAAAAGCTAGATATATTATTTCCTAATTTTGATACTCAACTTAGGCAATTTTCTGATTATTTCCTCTATATGAATATTCATAGAATAATATGAATTATCTTTCAAGTATATTATTTAATAATTCGATAATTCAATTATTCCAACTTGCTCTATAATGCAAATTTCGACCATATATGTATTCATTGGGCTTGGATAAATATTTAATCTTTTGGGTAGAGTCCAATCAATTAAGCTCAAAACCATTAACTTAAGTCAATTCGCCGCCAGTCCAATACAAATGCAACTATATAAGCCTAAATACTAATTCAAATGCTCCTAATCTATATGTAATTTAACTAATTTTTTTTGTCTATGGATTGGAATTGGCTCCTAATTTTTTATGTAACGAACGATTAACTGGGTCGCCAAAATTTAAGTGTCAACAGGGGTGATACCTTTCGATGGAAGTAATTTGCCTAATATTGCGGATTTTGTTGGTATACTTGTCGGTGTAAATAATTTGCCTAATATTGTGGCTTTCGTTGGTACAACCAGACTTGTGGGGTGATACCTGTCGGTGGAAGTAATTTGCCTTATACTGTGGCTTCCAATGGTACAACCCAGACCCATGGGGGTGATACCCATCGATGGAAGTAATTTGCCTAACACTATGGCTTTCAGGTATGTTCCTCTAATTCTTAATCAATTGAACGATGGGAATAATTTAGGCCAAGTGATCCCACCACCAATGAGGATTTTACAAAAGCCTGAAAATCCCATCTACCTTGAACGTTGGGGGCTAGAAGCTCAAGTCTATCAATTTATATACCCTAAGCCTAGGGGACACATGATGACTCTTGGATATTTAACTTAAAAGAATCTAATGATTGACAGATCATTCGATTCTTTTAAAGGGGATATTTGTTTGCACCAAAAAATGTCCAATTTTTAGTTATTATCAACATGTAATAACTTGAAGAATTAACAACTCGAAGAATTGACAATGTGAAGGAATTGACAAAAGTAGAGTCAACAATCTTGGATGCAATCGTTTAAGAAGTAACTGTTAACGTCATGGAATAAAATAACTGTCAACATAATGAAGTTCAAGTAGTCGTTGATGTAACCGTTCGTAACCTCTATTTGTAACCTTCCTTTGTCATTTCTCTTTGTAACCTCTCTTTGTAACATTTCGTAACCATTAGGAAGTTGTTTCTTTTTTAGTAACCATTTGTAACCTCTGTTGATAATTGTCTATTGTAGGCTTTAAGGCTCCATTCGTTTGGCGAAAAATATTGTGTTTTTAGAAAATATTTTCTTGGAAGTCATTTTTTTGAAAAATGTTTTTCCGAAACATAATTTTTTAGTGTTCGGCAACCAATATGAAAAAGTTTCGAAAAATATTTTTTGTCAGCGGTGGCGGCGGCGACCGGCGGAGGCAGTCGGTCGCGGCGGCGAACGAGCGGTGGGCGGCGACTGATGAGCGGCGGCTAGCGACTGGCGACGGTTGGCAATCGGCGATTACAGCTGGCGGCGGCGGCGGCGGCGGTAGGCGGCGGCCGGCGAGTGGCGGCGGCGGTAGCCGGCGACCGGCAGCGGCGGGGGGCGGCAACCGCCGAGCGGCGGCCGGCGGCCGGCGACCGGAGGGGTGAAGGAGGAGTTTGGCGAAAAATGATTTTCGCTTTTCAGAAGCAAAAATCATTTTCCTCAAAACAATAAAGGATTTGGAGGTGGGGAAGGAAAATGTTTTCCCACGGAAAACATTTTCCACCCCCGAAGAACGGAAAACACAGAAAATGTTTTCCAGAAAAATATTTTTCCTGAAACGAATAGAGCCTAAATAGCCACATCGTACTCTTTGGAGAATCCCCGACAAAATCAATCAAAACGTTGTCTTTGAATTATCTTTCATTGAGAAATTATTTTGAGCTATACAAAGCGATTATTTTGTAGAAATTATTTTTTATATATTTATTTTTCAGGAAACAAACTCAGCTGTAAATTGAAAGATGTTTATTTAATCCAATAAGTCAACACTTTAGGTCGAGTTATTTCCAACCTATGGTGTATGACTTGGAAGTCCATTAAGATAACGTCAAGATTTAGCTGATTTATTAGCCAAATGATTGATATTGTGAATACAGGATTTTAGTTTTGTTTATACATCTGTAGTAGAATCTTATTTGACTATATTCAAATAAGGCAAAGTGTATCTAGTAGTTACCTATACACGTGTTTTGCTTGTTTTACTTATGTTTATCTATCATCTCAGTTGCGCCACAATTTGCACGAAAGTTTTCCTACACTGAGAAAGGCTAATATAGAGAAATTATATTGGTCCCGAACGTTCATATGAGCGAAAATCGTCACAAGAAGTGTTTTGGATGGGCACGGGCTTCTTATTAAACAAACAAACCACATAATTGAGGGCAAGATGGGAACCAAATAATAAACGGTGAGGATGAGGAGTGGGCCCTCTCGAACAGTAGGGAATCAACGGCTAGCGACATGTTCTTTGGATTGGGGTCACACTTGACGCCCCGCCTAATTCCCTGAAATTCCCCTACTTTAGATTCAATCACAATCCTATTTTAAACCTTTTTTTATTTGAAAAAAAATCATAAACTTTCACTTTAATCTTAAATCTTCCCACCATCCAAAAATTGCCATTGGTTTCTTCAAAATTCTAAACATTGAGAGGCCGCTATTGTTCCATATAAAGATGAGAGTGTTGGGGAAAATGCAGGTTCTTATAATGAACTTTTATTTGGTTATGAAGTTAATAATTTTGAAGAAATTAATGGCGGTTTTTGGACGCAGGGGCAGCTGGGGCAGCTTTGGAACTATAGTGAAAATTGGTGATATTTTTGGGCGGTGCTATTTCCACCCCTTATATGGCTAGATCAACCCTATTTTCACAAGAAAAAAAACAGGATAAAATTGCCATCAATCATGCAATTGCAATTTAAAGTGGTGGCCCAAACTTATTTACTTTCCTTCTTTTTTTAGTTTTTCTATTTTTATGTAGGATCTAGTTGAGATAATTAAGATTTCACATGTTTTGTTTCCTTTCTTGTGGGTATCCCATATATATTAAAGATACTATGTTTTCAATTTATTGTAAGATTTTACTTAAGTAGAAATTAGTTTTGTCAAAAAGAGAAATTTTCAAGAAACCTAATTCTTTTTAAAGTTGTCTAACAAATTTGTGGATTAATTGACAAGATATAGAATTTTTTTAACATAGACACTTCTTTAACGCAATCACTTGTTTATAAACTTTCACATTTATTGTCTGTACTGCGTTCAAACTTTTTCTTATCAGCTATCTTTTATGCACATATACATATAATAAGATGATCGATGAAAAAAAAACTCTGCAAATAATTGCTAAAATAAAATCATTGTTATATTCTCGAATGTGAAACTTTAAAAGATGAACTGAAATTAAATCACAACATTCCTAAAATAAGAATTTCTTTTAAATGACAGTGAAATCTTATCATTTTGGATTGACAAAAATTAATATCATCCATGAAGAATTTTTGAAAAAATATATCAAGATAAGAAACGGTTTGATGGTGATCTACACAACAAAAGTAAAAGCTTATGAATATAATATTGTTTTACAAAATTGTCTTTGTTTATCTCTAGATTCTACTTGACAATTTACCCATGAATTTGCTCGAAAACGTAAAAAAGAATTAGATTTCATGGAAATTGTTTTTTTTAACACAAAACTTATTATTTTTTTTACAGAAGTAAAATCTAAAAAGAAAAAGAAAACACAATGCCTTTAACATATACAAGAGAGCCACATTAAACAAACACAAAATATAACTATATTCTTAAATAAAAATAAAAAAAAAGAATAAAAAAGAAGGAAAGTAAATTTAATTTGGGGCTACCACTTTATATTGCAATTGAATGATTGAGGGCAATTTTATCTTGTTAGTAAAAAATGGGGTGGATTTAATTATAAAATGGGTCGAAATAGTGCCCTTTTAAAAAAAAATTGGATAAAATTGGAATTAAATCTAAAGTTGGAGATTTTTAGTGAACTAAACCCTTGGCGTCATGCATACGGTGCCAGATGTACATGATGGCCAGTAGCGTGGCCAAATAATGTACGTTATTTTGTGACGTGCCAGATGACGTCAGACCCCATTAGGTGGCAATCCCTGTCCAGCATTTTGCTGGTCCTGTCGCTCGATTGTCTTGTTCCGTCCTTGGATCCAACGAAAGAAAAAAATAGCAAATATTAATTTCATTCAAGATATTTCATGAATCCTAATGTTAGTTCATTAGGCATGATTGGCCCGAATAAACTCACGTCTTAATCATGTGAAAAGGAGTTTATAATAATTCCACTTTCGAAAGGTATTAAATTAAAAAATTCCTACATATATGTATTTATATATATTATGAATTCCAGTGGAGGAGCACCACGAATGAATGCAGACGAGCCGAGGATGCGGGTCTGTGGCGTAAATGCAAACGTGGGATGGTAATGGAAGAAGAAATCCACAATGGTCATGTCAACAAGGTAAAAATTACTGACTCGAATCGGATTTTGCTCTCATGATCTTGTCACATTGGCATGCGCCATCAACAATCCTAGAAAGAGCAAAGCGGTTTCCAGATGTTTTTTTTGTGAAATGAACGACCCTAACGGGACCCAAACTGATTTTGAAGTTGTATGGCATCGATTTTTTTTATATTTTGATTGGGACGTGAGAGCTAGGGACAAATTCTTGCACATGAAGATTCGGTATAGTTTAATACAATCAATAAATAAGTGGCCCCAAAAAGTATTAAATAGATGGATAAAGTATTAATGCATATCTTGATGAAAATTAATTAAATTGTTTGTTTGTCAAATATGAGTCAAACATGAGATAATGTCATTTTTAGTCTATTTGGTCGTTCAAGTGTTTTATACTCCGACAGCACCTGGCGCCGAGGTATGTTCTACTCAGTTATCATTTAGACACGTTCGTTCAGAAAAAAAGATTGGATGATTGCTGTTTCCTTCTATGGCGAAGAATGGGACTCAAGGGTTCGTTGATAATGGAGTCCTCGGAATAATTACCCTTGGTTCCTTCATGCATAAGCTTTCGCTGATAAGTTGGTTGCACACTACTTCTGGGGTGTCCCTGATGCTTTTTATGTCCGACAGTTTATCGGCCCAATGGGTTTCCGTCTTGAGAGAGATGACTCTCCTCTGTATGCCCTGACAGACAGTTAAAAAGAAGTTCGTTTTGCTTCTAGTGTATGCTGCAAAGCATCTTTTTGAACAAGGAGGGACTATTGAGTTTTGCATGTCGTTTAATCGGCGACGCGGTGAAAGTAGATCGTAACTTTACAATTAAGTCGGGAGCTGTAGAAATTCATAGTGAAATAAAATGTCGAACAATAAAAAAAGGACACGAGAAATTTAGGTAGTTCGATCCGAATATCGAAACTTACTTCCATGGTTAGTTGATTTATCAATTCCAAGAAATGAAACAAAATTAGGAAATACAAAATATGATTGTTGAGGACGAAAACCCTAGCGCAGTTAGAACAAAAATTCCATTCTCTTGCTCTCGAATGAACTAATGGTGTTTAATGTATAAAACTTTTCCTCGTAGCAATTCTCAACCCATCTCATCTCTTGTTGAATGCTTTACCAACTGAATTGGACTTGACAAATTTTCAAAAGAATTAGCATTAGTCATGCAAAAGACGACGGGGTCCACTTTTAAGGTTAGTGTCACTATAACAATAATAGTGTATTATCTGGATAAACTTATGATGTTAATGTAGAAAAAGTTCTCCTAGCGACTTTCAACCTATCTTATCTTGATCAACTACTTTCATTTTTTAATGACTTATCAACCAAATTGAGATCCGCAAGTTTCCACAACAATTAGCATATGTCATGCCAATATATATGCCTTCCAACAACCAATCACTTGCTTCAAACTCATTATAATAATATACTTCTTCTGTGATTGATTGAATCACGAAGTACAGCCTACGTACACACACACAAAATGAAAAACCAGTATGACTTTCTCCTCCCTGCTTCTTCATTCTCACATGTCACTCTCTCCTCGTTGTTTCCTTATCTGCGAAAGCAAATTATAAAACAGATGAACACACGCTCTCTCCCAAAATAGAAGTTAACCAATGAAAATCTGACACTGTTAAACCATAAATATAAATATAACACTTGTAAAATCTTATTATATTTGGGGCTGAAGAATTTTTGGTATGCATTGGACACGTGGTGGGTCATTATTAGGTGGAAGCACATGGCCTCGTGATTTTCACGATGCTCCGGTCGTTGATCTACGCTCGATGCGGGGCCTCGGTCCATCTCCCCCAAGAAAACCTAAAAATGCCACGCAAAGAGTCAAACATATGAATAAAAATGCCAAAAAAATGATAGCTTATATTTGAAAATTATTGTGTAATCATGGTTGATTTATTATTAATTCTCTGTGTATTTGACATGCACTCAAACAGTAGATTTGTGCGAAAATGTGTGTGAGAGAGAGACTGTTGACAGGTAATTTGCCCCTTCTTAATTTTGTTGAATTCGCTTTAATCTTCGATTAGAGATAAGTATAATTCGTGTTTCTAAAGTATGTTTATTTCACTGAAAACCTCTTGTCCTTGTAGAGTGTTTTTAGGAAATTCAATTTTAGAGAAAATGAATAATTTTCCAGGGTTCATTTGTGATGAAAATAAGTTGAAAAGAAATTGATTATGTAGTGTTTGATAATAAGCGAATCTACCAAAGGCAGCCTGTAACATTATAAATTATATGTAAGGACCAACAAACTAGAGTGTAAACATATTCTTTGTTTATTCTGTAATCCATCAAAATAACAAGAATTACAAAAAAGAAATTAGAACATAAATTTAGAAAATATATTTGTAAAACATCATATAGGATTATGTTTTTGGGAAAATGTAGAAGAACACGAGCATTGATGAAGTATTCAGGAGATGATAGACAAAATTTATAGAAAAAATAGACAATATTTATTGAAAAAAGGACGAAAAAATCAAGGACAATTATATCCATCTTGTCAGAAAGAGAAATTATTTTCCCTCAATTTAAATTTGTTATTTTCAGTTTATGGAAAAAAAAATTTACCGATCAAGTATTTTTCCGTTACTCAAATGTCCGAAAGTCTAAAAACAATTTCTAGAAATCATTTTTCATCAACTAACTATAAAGAAATTCTCAACATGTTAAATGTATCCTCTGTCGCTTGATCATTACAATATGGAACATGTAATGCCTAGTTTTGTTCTTATTCAATATGGAACATATAATTGTGATGACTAGTTTTGTTCTTATTCGACATGAAAGTGACAGCCATAACCATCCAAATCTGGGCATGAACAGTTGACAACGTAGTAAAGCACTAGGCAATCTTAACCCGAAGCGTTCAAGAATCTTGACATCTCTAATAGGGGTAGCATAGAGGACCGCCTGAACTGAAATCGCCAGGACTGAATCGGTCGATTCTAGGCAATTTCAGAGGGCGTCGATCCGATTCCTGATTTCATATAATTAGAACTGGCGATTTCCATTCTGGACCAATTATATGTATTTTTTAATTTCTTAAAGAACAACATTATTACCCTGAACCAGGAAAAAAAAACTTCATTTATTTCTCCTCCTCGAAGCCTCACATTTTCAGCTGATGAATCTTCTGCAAAAGCCACATTTTCTTTCACAGATTTTATCTCGATCGTGGTCTCAGGAAGCATTCATTTCGCAAGCCAGTGAACTCTGCAGACGGAGAGCCATCTTCCTCGACGCTCGCTTGCTTCGGCACGCTAATCCACCGAGTCATCAAGCTATCTGAGGGCCCGAAAAGCACTCCTCTCGCGGTTCGGCAACCTATTGTTGCTGACTTCGACAATAGCGATGATGACACATATTCGTCATCGTCGGAAGAAGAGGACGGCCAGTCAAACGAGGACGAGCTTCCCTCCCCATTAGACATTGACTCAAAAGAGATTTCACAACGAGCATACACACACATATTGGACCGCCTGGGAACCGGTCTCAGGGCTAAACGGTTTGGTTTTCGATTCCAAAAATTAGAAACCGGTCCTATTGGTCTCATTCCCAATTCTTGGGTGATATTAGACCGGACTAGAAACCAATCACCCTTAGTCTCTTAGTTACTTTCCATGCTATGCTTATCAACAATCTCACGAAAACGAATGCTTCTATTGACTATAATTATTTAAATTGATGATTATGTACCGGTTGAAAGAGCTACCTTTTTATGATTGTGAAATGATGTGCGACATTATCTCATTATTTTTTCCCTAAAAAGAGCCCAATTTACATCTTCCATTAGATAAGATTAAAAGACTTAATCATACCGGTTCATTTCTATATTATTTATAACTTCGAGTACCGTCAACTTTGCTTAGATGAATGGAACAATCTTTTAAAAGGAAAATGACACAAATGATGTTTAAACTTTAACTCAATGTGCGATGTGATCCATGAACTTTTTATTTATTCAATGCGCTCTCTAAACTTTAGTCCAATGTATAGTATGGTCTATGAACTTTTGATACATATTCAATCTAGTCCCTATAAGAATGTTCAATGGTGTTTATGAAATTGAATTAATAGAATGATAATATTGAATATTTTCATGTAATTCAAGGACTAATTTAAACATGAACTAAAAGTATAGGGACCACATTGAACAAATTAAAAATTGAGTGATGACATTGCATATTGGGTTAATGTTCATCGATAACATCGAACAAATTAAAAATTCACGAAGCGCATTGCATATCGGATCAAAATTCATGGACTATTTGTGTCATCGTCCCTTTTTTAAACCACAAACAGGTAGCAACCCAGAGACATCCATTATTTCTTTTATTGGTAGTATACCCTCCATATTAAATTACTGTGATTATTCAACCAATATTTTACATACCTTAATAGTCATATATATACTTCATAATGATATAATACAAGGATTTTTTTTGGAATTACTAAGACAACATGCAAGGCACATTACAATGTTTAATATACGAAATGACATGACAAACTTTATAAATTGGATATTGAACATAATTTATTGATTTAAATGATCACTCAAAGTCTACCATATCACTTAACATACAAATTTTGTAATATTCCACTATTATTTACGTACATATATTAATGACTTCTAATTAATACTAAAAATCCCGCATGACCTGCAATACCCTTTTTTTCCTCTCCCTCTCTCTCTCTCTCTCTCTCTCTCTCTCTCTCTCTCTCTCTCTCTCTCTCTCTCTCTAAAGACGTGAAATGCCTTCAACTATACAGTTTGTACAATTATATGACATACAATAAAGAAAATCCTTCCCCTTTTTTTGACATTTTTTGTGTGCTAGGTATCCAAAAGCGACCTTCTCATGACTCCAAAAATCCAGTCATTCTGAGAATTGAATTCCGCACTTCATTCAAATATTTCCCCTTAAGCGTCCTCCCATGGCTAAAGCACACCGAGGACGCCATCCTTACAGCTGCATGCCGTCCGACGATCAAGTGCGGCGGCACGAAGTCCCCTTCGTCGTCCCCCTCCTTGAATGCGTAGTCAGATTCAGGGGCCCGGATGAAAGTTTCTGGGATATCGACCGGTGGCGAATTCATCATTCTCTTCTTCTTGGCATTCTTCTTTTTTGATTTGCCACGCGCCCACGAGTTGCCATGAATCGGCGTCACCACTGTATTGCAAAAACCGCAGTAATTGTGCTCGTCCTCATCGCTGCTGCGATCTGTCGTTGCTTGATCTTGATCGGTGAAAACTATTTCGGATTCTTGAAATTCGAATTCCATGAAGATTGAGGAGGGAGAGATGGGAAGTGTGATGGTACAGAGGTGGGGCTTTTGAGAGGATGTATTATTAATGGTGAAGGGTGAGAATGGGAGCGATTTATAGGTGGTGGTGGTGAAGGAATTTGGAGAATCTAAACCGTAGTGAGCACACTTTGTGATTGTTTATGTTGTTTTGTCAAAGCGGTATTGTTGGAAGAAGAGCGGGATTGAGTGTGGTCCCATGTATCTTCCCTTTCTCTACAAGTTCTTGAGTGCGGGGTTTTCTTTTCTTTGCCTTCCCTTTCTCTCTCTAAGTCGGCTGCCTAAATAAAGCAGCTCCCCCTTTCTTGCTGCTCACGGCTGTTTTGGTTTTATAGCTTGTTTAGTTATTCAATTCACCTGTCAAAAATTAGATTTCTATATGCTACATAGTTCGTGTACTTTCTTTCATACATAACCTATCTTCATCATCATTAATTGGATAGTTACATTTGAAAATTTGATCAACTATCCAAATCAACGATGATATATACAGAAAAGAGTATACGACCATATATTTAAAATTTTTCCGGCACAAATTTGGATATGGCTTTAATTGCGGTTTCTTGTACTTCATGGTAATTAATTGTGGAATATGAAATGCATTGCGTGGTATAAATGCTAACAAATTCATAAGTTTTCTTTATCATGTATTTTTGCACTGGACAAAGAGGATGTTATCACATTTAGAATGTATCCTATCTGGGATTTGTTTCATGGATATACAAGCTCTAATAGTAATTAGATACAGCACGAAAATACGGTGCAAAATATACATTCACAACCGTCTCTGAACTTATGGTGCAGGAGTGTTCGTTTTTTATTTTTCATAAGCAAAAAGTACCATTTTGGTTTTGTCCCAAAAAAATAGTATTATTTACATTTAAAATGTTAGAGAAAAAATTACCGTGAAAACTTACTTATTAACATTTGTATAGTGTAAAAGTTTCAGGTCTTCCAGGTTCAAAAAAGTCAAATTGAGTGAGCTGCAAGATTTTAAAAAATACAAAAGGTAAAAAATAAAAGTCATTCAAAGCACACATTACCGAATTTAAAATTGAGATCTCCATGATTTTCCGTCTAATGCTAACTTAGAAAATTTTCCTTATTAGATTATATTCGGTAAAATTATCAAAAAAGTCCTAAACCCATTGTACGGTGGCCAATTCAGTTACAAACCTTTCAATTTTGTTAATTCGGTCCTAAACCTATTAACAATTTGTCAATTTAGTCCGTCCGACAAATTTACCGTGAAAAATGCTTACATGGATGTCCAGTTTGTGCCAGCCATCCTACGTGGCTAGATTGGTGGGAGGTCGGCGCTGACGTGTTCGCCGGAGACAAAAAATGACTGCGTTTTTTGCAATTGAAAAAAGAAAAAGTTTAGAGTTGTTTGTTGTGCTTGGAACCCTTGTCTCTTGCCCCAAATCTAACGGTTACCCCGATTGTCACTCCAATATGAAGAACGCTAACTAGAATCAATTCAATCTCAAGTCGAATTGAACAATCTTGCTTAATCTGCATTGTTCTTTTGTCAAATCAGCTCCCCAAATCCCACATTCGCTTGTCAAAATTGTAGACCCGATTCACCCACAACATCCGATTCAACCTCGAGATTTTGCAACGAACATTACAAGGTATGTGGTCCCAATTTTCTTGTGTTGTCGGCACTCTGCAAACAATCTTTTCGTGCTCCCAAATGTGAGGCAAAGATTTATGAATTCTTTTATATGCTGGAACTGATGGTATGGTATTACTACTTGTTGTGGGTTCTGTATCGGGATCTGCTAGTTAGAACGTGTTCATCACTGAACTTTAGCCTGATGAAGGTTGTTCTTTTGGTATCAAAACCCATGGGAAGTAGCGTCAATGTATTGAGGTGGGTTGTTCTTTTAGGAATTTTATTTGAGTAGTGTCACTTGATATTTAGCCTCCTAAAACTTGGAGTAAGGTTATAGATTGATTAACTGTGACTTCTGTCTAGGCACATTGACTGGAATTAGACTTTGCTTTGAAATGTCACAAGAGACAAAAAATTGAATGAAGTACATGGGCATTTTGTTAGAGCTTTTGAAACCTACACCAAATAATTCCTTCAACGACTTCACTATACAAATTTCCCCACGGTGCTGTATAAGTTTACCTGCACAAAAACTTTACTTCAGTGTCCTTTTCTTTGAGTCAGCATTTGACTTGTTCTAGTTTAAGTTAACTTTGCCTATAGCTAAGTAAAGCGTGTAATATCTGTTCATCATATACTTTGGGGAGAAATATTCTATTACCCTTGTCATGCTTCGATTAGATGTTTGATTCTTGCAGTTCTTATTAACATGGCTTTGCAAGACTCTTCAAACAACTATTGGAGTATTTAGTGTTGAAGGCTATGCGGACAGGTTGGATATACTTCAACTAATGGTTGCAAATGCAGGAATTAGTGACTATGCTGCTATTTAAGTCTAGCCTCTCCACTAATTGCAAATGTAGGAAACAATTCATGCTTTCCTGACACAAGACAGTAGGTCTAAGGAAATCTTGTCACAACCATGCCCTATAGTTATCTAGCCAAGCTTGAGGAATTTGGATACTGTAGTTCAAATGGTAAGGCCCTCAGTGGTGAACCTAAGAATGACATTCATAGATTGGAAAGTATATGGTTTGATCATTGTGTACCAGGCTTTGTTAGTAAGCTCTTCACTTAAATCAAAAGAAAAGAGACAGATAGACATGGCACAATTGAGAGTTAAAGCTACACCGATGATCATTAGGAGGTTCTTTCAGTTAGGCAGTACAATCAATATAGCCAATTCAGCTGTCAAATGTTATTGTAACCCTCTCCTCATTCTGTTCTGAGAGTTTTCTTGATGATTTTCTAGAAAATGATAGATCCATGGCTCCTTAAGCATTTCCGATTAGATACTTTGGTTCCTCTCATTCATAGTCAAGGATGTCCTTTTGGTTGTCCAAGTGCAATTTGCTTAGGTACCATTTGTTCTCCTCCACGAAATTTTCTCTGTTCATTGCATGAATTTGTTCATATTGGAAGTGTTCCTACTAGAAGTATTCATCTGATTAGCATCTATTCATATTTCCATCATGTTTGCTAACTATTTTGACTATTGGAAGTGTCCCTTTGGATTCTATTAATCTTATACTATCCTCACTTTTTCCCTTGTAGATGGCAGAATCACATAGGAAACTCCATTGGTAATTTTGAAAGCATAAATAGTAGTTGCACTACAACTAATAGCGAGGTGTCATTACAAGAAGAAATTAGTCAATTTATGAAGAGATCAGGCTACTCATCACAATCGATGATGTCGGTCCCTCCAATCAACAACGATACATTTGTGTTTTGTTATTGTGGCCTCAAATCTCCTCTGCGAACAACAAGGATGAAGGACAATCAAGGAAGAAGATACTACCGTTGCCCAAAATACAACCACAACAATAGAGGAGAAAGTTGTAGTTTTTTTATTTGGGTCAATCGGGAAATTAGTCAATTGGCGAGGAGTGTGTTAAAAAGTTTTCACTAGAGCAATGCCAAGCAAGAACCAATATTAACCCATAATTAGGATGATGGTTGTTCGATGGATGCCGAAGTCAAGGCTCTCAAGGCACAACTGAAACATGCGAAACAATAAAATTCTAGATTTAAGATAATGTTGGTTGTGTTGTTGGTGTTTATTGTAATTTTAGCTTGTACATTGTTTTAAAATTTGAAGGTGAAGGCTGTCATGAGTTTGGCATAGAATGTGTTATTTTGAACATGTTTTGTATTCGTCGACATGTTTTGTACATGTGACATTCCGAAATTTCACCCATTTGGGATTTATGAAATGACTAATTTTATTAATGTACTTTTAGTTGATTCTCACCCGGAACTGATCATTCCTGAGATACTAACTATTAGGAAAAGGCTAACTAGGGATTTAAATTTGTACGACTAGAGAGATTCGATCGTGAATCGACTTTCGATCATAAAATCGTCGATGTGACATTTTGAGCTAATGTGAGCCGATCTTAGGATAGTGAAGGGCCGATTCGTCACTGTCATACTAGTGGATCACGAGTGATTCCATTTGACCACGAAATGAATTGACGAATGATTGGGAACCTATACCGAACGATCGTGCCCATCTGAACTAGCGATCGATCCTCGCGATTCTATTGACAACCGAGGTCGTCACGATCTGAACAAACTTACACGTGACTTGATTTAGTATCAGTCACGGGTCGATTCTGCGAATTTTCCTAAAAGCCACCCGTTAGTCTGAGAATCACTCAAGTTACGTTACGTTACGTAAAATTCAATTATTAATTAGAGATCGAATTGGGTATCAGAAAATTAGGAAGTCATGACAGGACATTGGGACGACGTTGCGGTTGGAACGTGCAGCTTTGGATGTTCCTGAATCCTTCAGAAAAATTCGATTTTGACAAGAAAATGGAAAGTGACCATTTTACCCCTAAGACTTTACAAAGGGCTAGTTTAAATGGGCAAGGGCATTTTGGTCATTTTGCCCTAAAGTTTAGAAAAGACAATTTTGCCCTTGGACTTTTTGAGAAATCCCTAAATTGCTCTTAGATATTTGGAAAGCATTCGATCTAGGTCGTCGATTTTAAGATAAGACCGAATCTCAATCGTCGGATGAAAAGATTAGAGAATGGCATTTTGGTCATTTGGCAAAATGGGTCAAAATTTGGGCATAAAATCTTGACCCACAAACTCTCTCCTCATTCTCTCTCTTCTCTCTCTCCCCCATTTGGCTTTCTCTCTTTCTCTCCCTCCCGATCGCCCTTTCCACCGCCGAACGCTGCCGCGCCGCCGTCCGAATTGCTGCCGTGCCGTTCGCCGAGCCTCACGCTGCCCAGTCGCCGTTCCCTCTCTCTCTCGGCTCACCCTCACCCTCTCTCCCCTCCCACGGCCGTGAGCCAAGCCGCCACCGCCGTGAGCCGATCGCCGCTCACCGGGAGCCAATCGTCGCTGTCGCTGCAAGATCGCCGTTGATTGCCGCCCATTTCACTCTAGACGCGTTAGTCTAAAGTCGGGTAAGTCCCGATCTAAATCTCGCCTAGTTTATCGAGTATTATCGGACCCATTTAGACGCAGTTTGGTGAAAATTAAGAGCTGATCGGAATAATGGGCCTTAGGATTGAATTTGGGAAATTTTGGCAAAATTTTAGAGGCCGATTGTATGCTGTGATGTTCAATTCTATGTGTTGCGATATGCTGTTTGGCATGTGGTCTGTGCCGTTAGATTCGGCTCGAGATTTCGTGAAAATGTCGTGAATGATCGAATTTGATTCGTCATTGTTTGAGCGTGGAAAAAAATGGCAATTTGTATGTTAATTGTGTGTTTGTGATGTCGCGGTATGATAATAATAAATTGGGTGCAATTGTGTGCATGTAGTTAATGCTCAAATTGTGTGCAAGTATAAGAGTGGGATCGGGCTGAGGCATTATAAGCTCGGGTCGCGATCAAGTAGGCCTGTCGCATTAAGCGTTGACTGAGGAATGAGAAAGTGAAAAGTGAGATCAGTCCAAGGCACGATCAGCTCGGGTAAAATCGGGATGGGGCCGAGACATTCTAAGCTTGGGTCTCGATCATGTAGGCCTTTTGCATTTGGCGAAGGTTGAGGAAAGAAAGTGAAAGTGAGATCGGACTGAGACGTGTGATGCTCGGGGTGCGATCGAATGGGCTAGAGGCCTGTTTACACCAGCCGGGAAAGTGATTGAGAATGAGACGTGTGGTATGGCAAGTGAAAGTGGGATCAGACTGAGGTGTGTGATGCTCGCGGCGTGATCGAGTGGGCCCGAGGCATGTTTACGTGGGCCGGGAACCTGATTGAGTAAGTGTTGGTACGATGAGGAAAATAAATGGAAATGATGTATTTGTGCATGATCGAGTGTGAATTGTGTGGTTTGGCATGTTGTTCGAGCGATATACTTGTTTGAGCGTGAGAATGGTTGGCATGCGTGTATGGTTTGAATGTTGTGATTATGGGTTAATGTGCAGGTTGCTTATATCGAGAGTCTAGGTATGTGTGATGATTTGGTTGGTGTTTGCGTGGATTGTTTGATGGTGTGTCTGAATGTATCCAGAATTACGTGACAACCTAGGTAGGGTTTAGGTTGCAACTTATTGAGAAGTGTCTTATGGCTGTTTCAACCAAACCATTTCAAAGCCATCACCCGAGCCATGAATTTGCCGCCGCCGCCGCCAAAGCGTTTTGAGATAGTCATGCACACCGATCACAATGTAGTAGAGTATCCAATAGATGAAAACTACACCTGGATCAAGCACACCTCGGTAGTACGAGTAGACATAGGGCTACCCCTCTGGCAGGTTCACACATATACCGCGTGGATATTTAGAGACGGGATGGATAAGTTTAATCCTGTCTGCGGTTTTGATGTTCCGTTTGATGGTGTGGGTGATTAGGATCCGGCAGCTATACCCCCTCCTGATGGGGAGCTGACTAGTGCTGAATTAGTATAGCCCAGTCCGGATATCATCCTGTACCGGCTGCACCTGGTTCTTCAGTGGCCGAACCAAACCCACCACCAAAAGAATTCCAGACTGGATTTGATTTGATGGATATAGACCTAGCCGGGATACCTGAGGTAGGACCCGAGGAGGAGTATGGTGAGAATTTCGATGTGGAACCAGCTGAGGACAAGCCAGTGGACGAGCCGGAGGATGAGCTCGTAAAGGAGCTAGAGAAGGACAGAGAGGATTTAGAGGAGGAGCAGGCTGAGGATCAGCTCGAGTCAGGTGACGAGGACTATCCGATTGAGATTTGGCCGGATTTAGAGTTAACAGATAAGCAAGAGGAGGAAGGGGATGCGGATGAGGACAAGGAGGACAGTGAGTCCGAGTGGATGCCCTCTAAAGGGCGTAAGGACTAGTTCTGAGAGCGAGGTGTTAGTTCGAGAATGCCCCATTTTTGGATAGTGTTGACTTAGGATGTTGATCTTTTTGTATTTTGAAGATTAATAGTTACTGATTTGGTGTGCCTGTAAATTATAGTGGATATTGTAAATGCTCTGGAAGTGTAATGTATATATGTTTGGCGGTTCGGCGATTGAATTATTATGGTAGTCTCCAATTTTATTGTTTGGGATTTTATAATGGTTTCCGCTGCGACTTAGACTCTGATGGGTTTGTTGGGTCGGCGACGTTTCTTGGGTCATCGCACAAATTCGACTGAGTATCGGGATGCCGCGTGCTCAATGAGATTCGGGGCGCGACATCCCAGTTTGAATTGGTATCAGAGTAAGGACAGCTCGACTTAAGTTGATCAGAGCTTGGAGTGATAAGGAGTGGAGATCAAGGATAGCGATAATTGGTTAGAGAAACCTTAGTGAGCCATTGGTGTACCTAGTGCTACACGTATTCCAGATCATTTGTTATGATTGTTGAATGGTTGAATGTGATAATCGTTGGAGTACAGGTACGTCTAAACTCGAGGTAAGTGCATGAACCCAATTGGTTGTGGTTTGGTGTTGTGTGATTGATTGCCTGCTAAGTGAATTACTATGTTAATTCACTGCCTAGGTCTAGACTGTTATAGTTGGCCTAGGTCTCTAATTCCTGTATGGAATTATAGCAGGTAGGAGAGTGGTAGAAAGCTGGAACAATGAGTAGTAAAGAAAGAGGTGTATGATGAGGCCTAAGAAGGGGTGCAGGAAGAGGAACAAGAGGTCGAGGTCATGCTCGAGCTACAGTTATAAAGGACCTCGGAATGGTTGTTGGAGTGGTAGAAAACCCTAAAGTTGATGCTGGAGCTACAGTAAACCCCAGAGTTGATGTTAGGGTTGCAGCGGATCCTCAAGTGGATGAGATTTTAAGGGCTCTCGAGGAAGTTAGAATTTTGATGGACAGGCAGACTCAAGAGCGAGATGCCATTATTGCCCAGGCAGTTGAGGCTGCAACAACCGCTGCTATAAATAGTAATAATAGAGATCAAGGACAGGGGCAAGTGAATGCAAATCGACTAATGCATCAACTAGTCGAGCAGTTTTTAAAGTTAAAGCCCCCTAAGTTTGATGGTGGAGGTGATCTTGAGGCTGCGTCACTATGGGTAGAGGAGTTGGAGAAAGCTTTTGAAGTACTATGGTGTACTGATGAGGAAAGTGACGTTAGCAGCATATCAATTGTAGGGGAACGCAAATGATTGGTAGAAAGCCACTAGAGGATGAGTATTCCCGGCCTGTAATGCACAGAATTGGGCGATGTTTGTAGAGACCTTTAATAGTAAGTATTTCTCGGAGAGTGCCCAGGAACAGAAGTTGGCGAAGTTCATGAGACTTTGTCAGGGGCAGAGAATAGTGGATCAGTACGAGGCTGAATTCACTCGATTGGCTAAGTTTGCCCTGCGAATGGTGGCGAATCCACTAGATAGGGCTTGGAGGTTCAGAGATGATTTGAGACCCGATCTTCGCAGTCAGATGATTTCTCTGAACATGAGGGATTATAATGAGATCTACGAACGAGCTCAAGCTATTGAGCGGGATATAGTAGATAGGGCTACCGCTTCTGGGTCGAGGTTTGCCCAGGGTAGGGATAATCGTAACTTAGGGAAGAGGCCAATGATGGATAACCGACATTTTGCCCCTCTTGCTAGAAGGAATATAGGGAAACCGACCCGTTTTCAAAATAGTCCATGTCGGGTATATGGAGGAAGACATCGGACTGGACTATGTCTAAGTAGGAACATTGTATGTTATAGATGTGGTGGAGAGGGCCACCAAGCGAAGAACTGTCCTAATAATAGACAGGCTAGACCGCCAGCGTTACCGCCGCTGCCTAAAGTTGGAAACCAGGTTAGGCCACCTGTACCCCCAAACCAGAACAGACCACCGGCACAAGGACGAGTATATGCAATGGCTAGAAGGGAAGCTAAGAATGCGCCAGACGTGGTCACAGGTACGGTCTCTCTCTGTCATCATGCTGCATATACTTTATTCGATCTGGGGGCGTCGCATTCATTTGTGTCTGATCAGTTTGTCAAATTTATTGGTATGGAGCCGTAATTGCTTGATGTGATGTTATGTGTGACCACCCACTTAAATGATAAGATTTTAGTTTCGTTGGGGTGCTCAAATTGTAAGATTATCATTAGTGATAGGGAATAGATGATTGATTTAGCGGTTCTAGCGATGTATGACTTTGATGTGATAGTGGGTATGGACTGGCTAATTAAGTAGAGGGCAGTGATGGATTGTGATAGTAGGGTGATCCAATTTAATCCTGTTGGACATCCAAAATTTAAATTTGTGGGAAATTGAGGAGGAACCTCGAATCCTTGGATTTAGTCACTGGAAATGACAAGGTTGTCGGACGAAGGATGTGAAGGATTTCTAGCGGTTATAGTTGATTCGACTGTTGAGAAGCCGAGGCTAGAGGATATAACTGTGGTGTGCAATTATCTTGATACCTTTCCTCAAAAATTGCCGAGATTGTCACCAAAAGGGAAGTGGAGTTTGTGATCGAATTGGCCCCTAGGACTGAGCCAATTTCGAAAGCGCCTTATAGGATGTCATTGTCAGAGTTGAAGGAATTAAAAGTGCAAATGCAGGAGTTACTGGACAGAGGACTTATTCATCCAAGTACGTCTTCATGGAGAGCGTCAGTATTATTTGTGAGAAAGAATGATGGATCGTTAAGGCTGTGCATTGATTATTGACAATTGAATCAGGTGACGATTAAGAATAAGTATCCTTTGTCAAGGATTGATGATCTGTTTGATCAATTGCAAGGGGTTTCAGTATTTTCTAAGATCGATTTAAGGACTAGGTATCACTAGTTGAGAATTAGAAATGAGGATATACCGAAAACGGTAATTTGGACGAGATATGGACATTATGAGTTTACAGTAATGCCGTTTGGGTTGACAAATGCCCTTGCTGCATTTATGGATTTAATGAACAGGGTGTTCAAGGAATTTTTAGACCAATTTGTGATAGTCTTCATAGACGACATATTGGTATACTCGAAGAGTTCAGAGGAATATGAATTCCATTTGAGTAAAGTTTTGTAGACTTTGAGAGAGAACGCAGTGTATGCTAAGTTTAGCAAATGCGAGTTTTGGCTCAATCGAGTTGCGTTTACTGGACACGTGATCTCTGAGGAAGGAATCTCAGTAGATCCAGCGAAGATTGAGACTGTAATGAAGTGGTCGAGACCAACGACGGTAACCGAGGTTCGAAGCTTTTTGGGTCTGGCCGGATATTATAAATGCTTTGTGGAAGGATTTTCATCAATAGTAACACCGTTGACACATTTGTTGAAAAAGGAAACGAGGTTTGAATGGACAGATAAATATGAAAGGAGTTTTCAGGAGTTGAAACATAGATTGACGATAACATTGGTGTTGACTATTCCGTCAGGACTCGGAGAATATGAGATATATAGTGATGTGTCGTTGAAAGAATTATGATGTGTACCCATGCAACATGTTCAAGTTGTGGCCTATGCATCAAGACAGTTAAGACTGCATGAGTTGAATTATTCGACGCATGATTTGGAATTAGCCGCAGTAGTGTTCGCTCTGAAGATTTGGCGACACTATTTATGCGGGGAGAAATTTCAGATTTATACTGACCATCAGAGCCTCGAGTAATTATTCTCTCAGAAGGAATTAAATATGAGGCAGCATCGTTAAATGGAGTTGTTGAAGGATTACGACTGTGATATTTTATATCACACCGGAAAGGCAAACCGGGTAGCGGATGCATTGAGTAGGAAGTCAAACATCGCGCACTTGATGGTTAAGGAATGGACTTTGTTGGAAAAAGTGTGAGACTCAGAGTTTAGATTTGAAATAAGTCAAGTCTTGAGCCTATTAGCCACGTTGAGGATTGAACAGGAAATTTAATCTAAGATTAAGGCTTTATAGTCTATGGATCGAGAGATACAGAAAATTATGGAGATGGATACTACTAAGAGGAAACCGAACTTTCAAGTATCCGAGGATGGGATCTTGAAGTTCCGAGGGCGATTATGCGTACCTGACGATGCGGAGCTTAAGAAAGAAATTTTGTCGGAGGCACATCGTATTAGTTATAGTATCCATCCGAGGAGCACAAAAATGTATCAAAATCTAAGGCTGTACTACTGGTGGAATGGCATGAAGATAGACATAGCCAGACATGTGGCTAAATGTCTGACGTGCCAGCAAGTGAAAGCGCAACACTGTAAGCCCGGAGGATTGTTGCGACCTTTGGAAATCCTAGAATGGAAATGTGAATATATCACAATGGATTTTGTGATGGGATTGATAAGTAGCCAAAGAGGCCATGACTCCATCTGAGTGATTGTCGACAGATTGACCAAATCGGTACATTTCTTGGCTGTGTGAAATGATTTTGCACTGGAGCGATATGCTGATTTATATGTGCAACAAATCGTTAGATTGCACTGGGTGCCAGTAACTATTATATTGGACCGTGATCCCAGATTTGCCGCCAATTTTTGGAAAAGTCTGCAGACGGCATTGGGATCGAAGTTGTAGTTTAGTACTGCTTATCATCCGCAAACGGATGGCTAGTCTGAGAGGACAATTCAGACTTTAGAGGACATGTTTCGGGCATGCGTGCTGGATTTTCAAGGCAAGTGGGAAGAACAACTGCCCTTAGTAGAATTCGCGTATAATAATAGTTTTTAGCAAAGCGTTGGAATGGCGCCATTTGAAACGCTGTATGGCAGGGCATGTAGGATGCCTGTGTGTTGGGACGAAGTGGGAGAAAGGACTATAATTGGGCCAGAGTTAGTCCAACAGTTGGTTGAGGCAGTTAAGATTATACGCGAAAGGCTAAAAACTGCGCAAAGCCATCAAAAAAGTTATGCAGACAAAAGGCAAAAACCTTTGGAATTCCAAGTGGGGGATCACATGTTCCTTAAGGTATCGCCTATGAGAGGATTATCTCGGTCCGACAAGAAAGGTAAGTTAAGTCCGAGGTACGTGGGACCATTTGAGGTATTGGAAAGGATTGGGGATTTAGTCTATCGACTTGCGTTACCAGCAAATATGTCGCAAGTGCATAATATGTTCCACGTATCGATGTTAAGGAAGTACGAACCGGACCCAACACATGTGCTGAATTATGAAAAGATAGAAGTTGACGACAGGGTGTCGTACGTTGAAAGACCAATCAGGATTGAGGATAAGAAAGAACGAGTTTTGAGAAACAAGATGATCCCGATGGAAAAGATGGTATGGGAACATCACGAAATGAAGGCGCAACTTGGGAAAGTGAGGAACTGATGCAACGTCAATACCCCCAATTATTTGAGTGATAGGATGAGTTGTAAATTTCGAGAACGAAATTTTTGTAAGGGGGGAAGAATTGTGACATTCCGAAATTTCGCCCATTTGGGATTTATGAAATAACTAAGTTTATTAATGTACTTGTAGTTGATTCTCGCCCGGAACTAATCATTTCTGGAATAGTAACCATTAGGAAAAGGCTAATTAGGGATTTAAATTCGTACAACTAGAGAGATTCGACCGTGAACCGACTTTCGATCATAAAATCGTTGAGATGATATTTTAAGCCAATGTAGGCCGATCTTAGGATAGTAAATGGCTGATTCGTCACTGTCATACTAGTGAATCACAGGTGATTCCGTTTGACCATGTAATGAATTAATGAACGATCCAGAACCTATACCGAACGATCGTACCCATCGGAACTAGCGATCGATCCTCCCGATTCTATTGACAACCGAGGCCGTCACGATCTGAACAAACTTGCACGTGACTTGATTTAGTATCAGTTACAGGTCGATTATGTGAATTTCCCCAAAAGCCACCCGTTAGTCTAAGAATTGCTTAAGTTACGTTAGGTAAAATTCAATTATTAATTAGAGATCGAATTAGGCATCGGAAAATTAGGAAGTCACGATAGGACATTGGGACGACGTTGCGATTGGAACGTGCAGCTTTGGATGTTTCTGAATCCTTCAGAAAAATTCGACTTCGGCAAGAAAATGGGAAAGTGACCATTTTACCCCTAAGACTTTACAAAGGGCCTTTGATCAGTTTGCCCTAAAGTTTGGAAAAGACAATTTTACCCTTGGACCTTTTGACAAATTCCTAAATTGCTCTTGGATATTTTGGAAAAGATTTGATCTGGGCCGTCGATTTCAAGATAAGATCTAATCTCAATCGTCGGATGAAAAGATTAGAGAAGAGCATTTTGATCATTTGGCAAAATGGGTCAAAACTTGGGCATAAAGTCTTGACCCACACTCTCTCTCCTCATTCTCTCTTTTCTTTATCTCCCCCATTCGGCTCTCTCTCTTTCTCTCCCTCCCGATCGCCCTCTCCTCCGCCGAATGCCGCCGCGCCGCCGTCCGAACAGCCGCCGTGCCGTCCGCCGAGCCTCACGCTGCCTAGCTATCGTTCCCCCTCTCTCTTGGCTTACCCTCACCCTCTCTCCCCTTCCATAGCCGTGAGCCAAGCCGCCGCCGCCGTGAGCCGATCGCCGCCTGCCGGGAGCCGATTGTTGCTGTCGACACAAGACCGCCCTTGATCGCCGCCCGTTTCACTCTAGCCGCGTTAGTCTAGAGTCAGGTAAGTCGCGATCTAAACCTTGCCTAATTTATCGAGTATTATCGGACCCGTTTAGATGCAGTAAGGTAGAAATTAAGTGTTAATTGGAATAACGGGCCTTAGGATTGAATTTAGGAAATTTTAGCGAAATTTTAGAGGCCGATTGTATGCTGTGATATGCAGTTCTATGTGCTGCGATGTGCTGTTTGACGTGTGGTCTGCGCCGTTAAATCCGGCTCGAAATTTCATGAAAATGTCGTGAAGGGCCGGATTTGATTCGTCAATGTTTGAGCGTGGAAAAAAATGACAATTTGTATATTGATTGTGTATTTGCAATGTCGCGGTATGATAATAATGTATTTGGTGCAATTGTGTGCACGTAGTTAATGCTCGAATTGTGTGCAAGTGTAAGAATGGGATCGAGCCAAGGCATTATAAGCTCGGGTCGCGATCACGTAGGCTTATCGCATTAGGCGTTGGCTAAGGAATGAAAAAGTAGAAAGTGAGATTAGTCCGAGGTATGATTAGCTCAGGTAAGATCGGGATCGGGCTAAGACATTCTAAGCTCGGGTCTCAGTCATGTAGCCCCTTCGCATTTGGTGACGGCTGAGGAAAGAAAGTGAAAGTGGGATCGGACCGAGACGTGTGATGCTCGGGGCGCGATCGACTGGGCTTGAGGCGTGTTTACACGGGCCAGGAAAGTGATTAAGAATGAGACGTGTGGTATGGCAAGTGAAAGTGGGATCGGACCGAGGCATGTGATGCTCGGGGCACGATCGAGTGGGCCTGAAGCGTGTTTACGCGGGCCGGGAACATGATTGAATAAGTGTTGGTACAACGAGGAAAATAAATGGAAATGATGTATTTGTGCACGATTGAGTGTGAATTGTGTGGTTTGACATGTTGTGCGAGTGATATACTTGTTTGAGTGAGAGAATGGTTGGCATACGTGTATAGTTTGAATGTTGTGATTATGGGTTAATGTATATGTTGCTTATGTCGAGAGTCCAAGTATGCGTGATGGTTTGGTTGGTGTTTGCGTAGATTGTTTGATGGTGTGTTTGGATGTGTCAGGAATTACGTGATAGCCTAGGTAGGGTTTAGGTTGCAACTTATTGAGAAGTGTTTTATGATTGTTTCAACCAAACCATTTCAGAGCCATGGCCTGAGCCATGAATTTGCCGTTGCCGCCGCCAGAGCGTTTTTGGATAGACATGCACACCGATTACAATGTAGTAGAGTATCCAATAGATGAAAACCACACCTGGATCAAGCACACCTCGGTAGTACGGGTAGACATAGGGCTAGCCCTCCGACAGACTCACACATATACCGCGTGGATATTCAAAGACGAGATGGACGAGTTTGGTCCCATCCGCGGTTTTGATGCTCCATTTGATGGTGTGGGTGATTGGGATCCGGCAGCTATATCCCCTCCTAATGGAGAGCTGACTAGTGTTGAGATTAGTATAGCCCAGTCCAGACATCATCCTATACCGGCTGCACCTGGTTCTTCAGTGGTCGAACCAGACCCAGCACCGGAAGAATTCTTGGTTAGATTTGATCCGATGGATATAGACCTAGCCGGGATACCTGAGGTAGGACCCGAGGAGGAGTATGGTGAGAATTCCGATGCGGAACCAGCTGAGGACAAGCTAGTGGACGAGTCGGAGGATGAGCCCGCAAAGGAGCCAGAGGAGGATAAAGAGGATTCAGAGGAGGAGCAGGCTGAGGATCAACCCGAGTCAGGTGACGAGGACAATCCGATCGAGATTGGGCCGGATTTAGAGTCGACAGATGAGCAGGAAGAAGAAAGGGATGCAGATGAGGACGAGGAAGACAATGAGTGCAAGTGGACGCCCTCCAATGGGCATAAGGACTAGTTTTGGGAGCGAGGTGTTAGTTCAAGAATGCCCCATTTTTGGATGGTGTTGACCTAGGATGTTGATCTTTTTGTATTTTGGAAGTTAATAGTTACTGGTTTGATGTGCCTGTAAATTATAGTGGATATTGTAAATGCTTTGGAAGTGTAATGTGTATATGTTTGGTGGTTCGACGATCGAATTATTATGGTAGTCTCCAATTTTATTGTCTAGGATTTTATAATGGTTTTCGCCGCGAATTAGATTATACTTGATGGATTCATTAGGTTGGCGACATTTCCTAGGTCATCGCACAAATTCGACTGAGTATCGGGATGCCACGCACTCGATGGAGTTCGGGGCGTGACAGTACAAGTATGTGCACTCTGTTTGTGGGATGAATGAAGTGAAGGTTTTTGCAGTTTGAAAATCACATATGTTTGTGGCAATGCTCTAAGATGTTTGAATTTTTAATAGTTCAATATCCTATTTGAAACAAACGTTGCTTAAATTAGGAATAGAGCTTGGGAAATGTCATGGCCTGAGTGGGATTTGTCCAGTTCATTTTAGTAGCATCTCAATAGCTATATAGTGACCAATACAAAAACAGATAAATTGAACATCAACTATCTTAGCAGCATCTGCTTCAACTTAAGCATTTATTTGACTCGTTGTTGAATATGCAACTACCAGTAATAGTAACAAGATATAAACCCTAATTTATCAGAATGTACAAGCACATTTCATTGCAATAAAGGTACGTACAAGTTTAGTGCTTCACCGATCTCCAACAAAGTCAACGAGCCATCATCAAGCCAAAACTAAAACCCACATTGCTACTTCACTAGACTAATGAGTGATAAAAAAAAAAAACAGCCACAACGATACTTCATTAAACCCATCAGCTAAAAATAAAATAAGAACACAACCACAACACTACTTTTCATCACTTTTTCTTGTAGGTTGGAGTTGCCTTTTGTCATTAATTTTCTTCTTTCTTGATGGGCGTATTGCTTTAACCGGAACTTCAACTGCAGTTGCTTGTGATGTTGATTCAACATGTGTTTGTATATTAACTCTTTGTTTCTTGCCTTGTCCGGCACTTGTAATCTTGACACGAAATTATTAAATTTCATTAGTTAATAAAAATTTGCTAACAAAAATGAAAATTTAATAAAATTCTACTCACAGTCCCATGGACTAGCGTCCTAGAAACAGAACCATCAATTGGTGTTCCACCAACATTGCCACTTGCACCTTTGCCTGTATGCCTCTAAACCTAAAAAGAGTAATATTTACTTAAGGTTTTATCAACAAAGCAAGCATGACATCATGGAAATGGAAGTACTTGCTAGTAAAATTGAAAATCTAACATAACACTACTCACAGTCCCATAAACAGGTATCCCAGGAGTAGCACCGGCAATTGGTGTCCTAGCAATATTGCCACTTGCGCCTTCTTCGAACTTGGAAAGAGTAAAATTCATCTAAGGGTTTATCCTCGAAGCAAGCATGACATTGTGGAAATGAAAGTACTTACAATAAGTTTTTAACTTGAAAAGTGTGCTTGTGAAGCGGCAGACCTAGCCTTCTTAACTAGACATTTTAGACTATTGTGTCACATTTTCTTGCAAGTTTGACAAGTCATCTTTATTCCTCTTCTTGACATCCAAGTTCCATTTTCCACCTCACTTTCCTCCCTTAATCTTTTATCTTTATGTCTATCGAGCTTCACCCAATTGGAAGAGGTTCAAGTGCCTCCTTGTTAGTTTTTTTTTCCAAAATCTCTCTCCTCAAACTCGCATCAACATGTTCTATTATGCAGCTAAGAACTTTCCCTTCTTGTAATGCACATCAATATAATCATATGCATACTCATTCCTATGATTTAAAGCAGAAATGGTATGAGGATAAAGGATGCTAGTAAGCTATCACCTCCTGCAAGCACAATCTCTCTTGAACACATTAACTACATCCTTCTCACCATTATCCATCACCCCATATCCATTATTACCATTCCATATCACTTGGGATTAAGTTGCAATAAATCTATTTTCTTCCAACTTTTTTACGATTCTTGGACCACAATTCCTCTTCCATCGAGTACATGCATCCCTTTGTGTGTGCATCCTTGTCATTATCATTATCCCCATCTCCTCTAACATATTGTAGATGGACTTACAACTGGCATCTACAATTCTTTGATTGAATGTCTCACATAAGTTATTGTCAAATATGTCACATTTGATCTTAATGGTGAAGAAAGCCCTGACTAGTGCTTTGGCTCTAGTTGAACTAAGTTATGACACACAACAGGAATAATTTTCTTCAATGCTTGAGCGTGTTCATCATACTCTACCATAATACTACTCTTAGTACACTGCCAAAATAGTCTTTGCATTTGTAGTCCCTTATACTTCTTACCTCAATTCGCATAAATGTGTCTAGTTGTAGGTAACAAGTTGGCCATAGCTTGTAGAAGGCCCTACAAATTATGATTCCAATGAAAATAACATATTACAAGTGTGATCATTTAAGACAATGAAAAAGAATTAAGTAACTCACCTTTTTCTTATCACTAATTATGACCCAATTTCGTCCATATGTGTTTGTAATGTTGAGGTCCCACATCAACAGTGTCAAGAACCAAGTTTAGATATCTCCACTCTCAACTCTAACAACTACCAATGCAATCAGAAACATCCGATCGTTTGCATATCTTCCAATGGCACACAAGATCTCTCCTTTGCAAATTCCTTTAAGAAGCAACAATGTAACCCCACCACTTTCCTAGGAAACCTTTTTTGTATGCAACAAAATAGATGTACTTTCTCTCAAACAATGCTTTAGAATGCATTTTGGACATTTCAGACTTTTCAACCTTTAGTATAACAGTACTCCCAGGATTTGTCTTCCTAATCTCCTCTACATAATTCCATAACTTTGCATATTTTTTATTATTGTTTCTCATCAAAATTGTAAAGGCAAGCAACTTAGCTTTTGTACATTGATCTATACTTACATTTAAGCCCAACTGATCCTTGATAAGCTCCTTCAAAGCACTAGTTTTCATAGTTGGCATTGTTCTAATTATACCAAGGTAGTGCTTTGCCAACTAAGAACTCGTGACCCTCTTATTATTGAAGCCAATACTACATGAATTTTTTCGTGGTAGGTCTTCATATGGAATGATCCGGTTCTAACATCCAGAGATGTAGAAATCTTTCAAAGACAATTTTCATTGGCACATTTTGCTCTAACAACTTACTTTTCATTCCTCATAAATTTTATCCCTCTATGCTTGGACACTGAATATTTGATGAGAATATCTTTAAATGGCCTACTATCATCAAACTTCACTGACGTAGAAAAAAAAGGCACTACACTATCAGGATCATATGTTGGAAACCTACTTCTCCTTTTTGTAACGTTATTATCTTCTTACTCTACATTAGAACTCAAACTCTCATCTCCATTTGTTTCATAATAGTCTATCTAATAACCACCTTAAGCAATAATCACATCAAATTGTTGAGGATTGGATGATTCTCTTATAAATTGTTGGGGTGGTATAACTTCCATAATTAGTTCCGCAATAATCCAACCTTTTGTGGCTCACTTGTGGAACTCCTTAATGTTCTTCTTTCCTTCTACAAGTTCCTCATCATCCATATCGTCATCATCAGTCAAAAATATAGCACCAACTAGATTAGATGAGTATTCATTATCTGAATCAATTTCCATATTATCAACTGATACATCTAAATCATCCACCATAAATTCATTACGCTCTAACCCAGCACCTTCACCATCATCAACTGAGAAATTACAATCTAAACCAACACTCTCAACGGCACCCTCATTGGTACCTTTACTAAT
The DNA here is from genome assembly GCA_024500025.1 of Syzygium aromaticum. Classification (NCBI taxonomy): domain Eukaryota; kingdom Viridiplantae; phylum Streptophyta; class Magnoliopsida; order Myrtales; family Myrtaceae; genus Syzygium; species Syzygium aromaticum. The sequence goes on along the minus strand of CM044888.1, from coordinate 8,762,299 downwards.
GCCCTCACTTTGATGAGCACCCTGATAAGCACCCTCACTAGCACCCTGACTAACATATTCAAAAAGACAAACCAAAGTTGATTGGTATTCGATCTTGACCTTATACAAAAAGACAACTATATTATAATTAGTTATTTGAACATAATTGAGGGTCAACATAACAACACGTGAAGACAAGCAACAACACAAAGAAATTTGTCATTGTGCTTGATTGATGAATTTAACATATATATTGACACTCCTTGTGAAAAGAACTTCAACTAGAACATGACAAATGCTAACAAAAAAAAAAAAGGAAAGTTAAGTAAAGTTTTTGGTCAAGCAAACTTATACTATCACGTCTTGAACACCAACTGGCTCGCAACATCCTTTCGACGGTCGTATTGAACGTGACATCCCAGGACACGTTGCCGACCCAAACGAAACACCCAAAGTCATACGCAAGCGGAAGCGAAATTTAAATAACCTAGACAAGAAACATTCAAGGAGGGGTAGCCGAAAGCCACGTACTCAAAACAAGAATACATTTAATATAACTTACAACCTTCACGCTTACAACACCTTAAACTAGGCTACTAACATTGAACCACGATCATCAAAAGGGCGGTGGTTGGGTAGCTTAACTCCACTATTAAAAATTGGCATCTAAAAGGAGTGAAGCATCAATGTCCAAAACCACTCCCGATCTTCGAACCACGCGTGACGACTATTCGTCATTCCAAACCTGAAAATGTTTAATAACGAGAATAAGATAAATCTCAATAAAGAGACAACTTAAATCACACCTAAGCCAATGTGTACCCATAGGAGTCTCAACACGTAATCTAATAACCGACAAATAAAATCCACATGAACGTACTTACCTCTCCTCAAATCATGCGCCAACTCTGCATGTTAATCAATTCACATTAATACAATAACACCCAATGTACATATCACTATCGTTCGAGCGCCATACATAAGTACATTTACTCAATTCAATCAAGTACATTTCGCATGCGTGTCCAGCCACTTTCCACGACCCGGGTCAACACTCCACAGGTTAGCCCTCCGATCAATCCGAGTTTTGTCCCTCGTCAACACGCCTCAAGACCTTTCTCACGACCCGGATCAACACCTCACAAGTCCTTTCTCACTTTTTCACGACCTACGTAAACACGCCTCAGGTCAGCCCTCCGATCAATCCGGGCTTTGTCTTGCGTCAACACGCTTTATGACCTTTCTCACGACCCGGGTCAACACCCCACAGGTCATTTTTCACAACCTGGGTCAACGCCCTGCAACTTGGCAGCCCTCTGATCGATCTGGGCTTGTTTAAGCAAGCACACACGCCACATAATTTAATCAATTTTCACGTCTTCCACACAATCAAATGTCACCCAACCATTTCTAATAATCACAATACAATTCTCCATTCTAACAAGTCATAAAATCCAAAGTCCAGTCATAAGCTCACCAATCCGACATTCAAGTCGGCCACATTCGAACATCAATTTTACCTACAAACGCCATGACATTCCGATCATTGAACTCACATAAACCAGCCACTAATTAAGCCACACAATCACCACAATTTAATCTAACAATTAATCACAGTCACATAATAATCCTATTCCAAGCTTAGCCACTAAATCGATACTAATCACATCCTAAACAAGACCAAATAATACCAATTATACTAAGTTGGGTTTAGGAAGTCACTTACCTAAATTTGGCTCGGGAAAAATCGACAAGGGACCGAAATGGCTCTGGTGAACAGTAGTGTCTTGGCATGGGCTAGGGCGCGACGGGCACAGCGGCCAGCAAGGCGCTTAGCCACGGTTGGGATGTTTGGCACGGCACTCGACCACGGGCGAAATGCTCGGCCACAGGCGGGGCAACGACTTAGACGGTTGGCAATAGCTGGGCGAGCTCGGCACGGGCAAGGGCAATGGCTTGGGCGTGGACAACAGCGACTAGGCATGCTAGGCGAGTGGCCTGGCTAGCCGGTGAGCTAGCTGGCCGGGTGGCATGTCAGCAGTGATGAGCTATGGCAGAGGCGATGAGCTGCTAGCGGCTTAGCGAGCTGGGCTCGCGGCGACGATAGTCTATAGCAACGACGACGAGTTGCTGGCGGCTTAGCGAGTTGGGCTCGTGGTGGCGACGTGCAAGCACACGGCGGCGACAGGCTCAGCCAAGGCAGCGGTGACAAGCTGCTGGCACGCAAAGGGGAAGGAGAGAGGTAGTTGGGCTTGGGGTGAATGGCAAGACGAACAGCGGCGTTGGTTGGCGACAACGCAAGGCGGACAATTGGCGGACTAGGGTGGGGATAAGTGGTGGTCGAGCAGGAAGCAGGAGCATGGCAGTGGGCTCCCGGCAACAAGCTGCTGGGTAAGGGAGTCGGCGATAGCAATGGCGTCCAATGGCTGGGTGAGCGGCGGAGGCGAGGCGAATGGCGTGCGGCGGCGGTGGCGATGGTGGCTGGTCAAGTGAGCAGAAGAAGAGAAGTAGAGGCAGTGGCGTGGCAGAAGAGAAGAAGAAGAAAGGAAAAAAAGAAAAAGGAAAAGAGAGGGAGGGATGAGATGTTGCATGGGGAAGGGGGGAGTGGATGTGAGCATGAGGGCACGAGAGAGAGAGAGAGAGAGAGAGAGAGAGAGAGAGAGAGAGAGAGAGAGTCAACGCACTTGAGTGCGATCTGACGGTCCTCGTTCAAACCCGAAAACGATCCAATGGCCACAAATCGATCTCGTTGATTGATCCGACAGCCATTAAAAATCCTAATTATAAATTAGGATTTGGCCTACAGACACTAAATAAAACATACAACGAAGGAGATCTACTAGTCCAAATCCGCACCCGATCCCAATTTCTCTTTTCACTCATCTCGGGCAATGTCGACGCTGGCCATAATAATATCAATACTGTCCAATTAAATTTGTAACAAAACTCTGAGAAAATCGATACCGAAGTTCGGGCTCTAAACAATGGCCAAATTTGATTGAGTGCAATTCTAGCGAAATCTCTAATTTAAAAATAACCCAAAAGTGGTCAGTTCCGGGTGAGATTTTATTATAGGTGCACTGACGAAATATTTGTTTTATAAATCCCAAAAATGGACCAAAGTTCGGAATGTCACAACTCTTTCTCTCTTACAAAAATTTCGTCCTCGAAATTTACAACCCAACCCAATTATTCAAACAAATTGGGGTATTGATGTTGCATTAGCTCTTCGCTTTCCCATGTCACACCTTCAATTCCATGATGCTCCCTACTTACTTTGACCACCGGAATTGTCTTGTTCCGCAATACTCGTTCTATTCGGTTCTCGATCCTTATTGGCCTTTCTACATACGACACTCTGTCGTCCATGTCTATTTCTTCATAATTCAGCACATGGGTCGAATTCGGTTCGTATTTCCTTAACATAGACACGTGGAACACATTGTGAACTTGGAACAAATTCGGCGGTAGTGCGAGATGATAGGCCAAGGTGCCAATCCTCTCTAAGACCTCGAATGGACCCACGTACTTCGGGTTCAACTTCCCTTTCTTGCCAAATCGTGACAATCCTCTCATTGGCGATACTTTGAGGAAAACGTGATCCTCCACTTGAAATTCCAAAGACCTACGTCTCTAGTCTGCATAATTTTTTTGACGGCTCTAAGCGATCTTAAGCCTATCCCAAATCACCATCATTATTTCGACTGACTGTTGAACCAACTCCAGACCCACAATACTTCTCTCACCAACTTCATCCCAACAAACCGACATTCTACAAGCTTTGCCATACATCGCTTCAAATGATGCCATTTTGATACTCTACTGATAGCTATTATTATAGGCAAGCTCAACCAGATGCAACTGTTTTTCCCAACTACCCTTAAAATCCAATATGCATGCTCGCAGCATGTCTTCCAAAATCTGAATCGTCCTCTCAGACTGGTCAGCCGTTTGCAGATGATAGGCCGTGCTAAATTGTAACTTCGTTCATAATGCTGTATGAAGACTTTTTCAAAAAGCGGCAGTAAACTTAGGGTCACGGTCTGAAGTAATCGTCATTGGCATTTCGCGAAGATAGACTATTTATCGTACGTATATCTCAGCATACCTTTCCAAGGCGAAGTTCTTTCGCACCGGCAGAAAATGTGCCGACTTTGTCAATCGGTCGACTACCACCCAGATTGAATCATGACCTCTCTAGCTCATCGGTAATCTCATTACAAAATCCATCGTGACATGTTTTCATTTCCACTTAGGGATTTCCAATGGCTGCAATATTCCACTTGGTTTGCAATATTGCGTTTCACTTGTTGGCATGTCAAATACTTAGTCACGTGCTTAGCTACATTCTTTTTCATGCTATTCTACCAATAATGCTATCGCAAGTTCTGATACATCTTTATGCTACCCTGTTGAATACTGTAGTTGCTACGGTGAGTTTTTGACAAAATCTCTTCCTTAAGTTTCGCATCATCGGGCACACACAACCATCCATGGAACTTCAAAGTCCCATTATCGGACACTTGAAAGTTCAGTTTTCTTTTAGTGACATCCACTTCCAGAACATTTTGGATCTCCAGGTTCGTCGGTTGTAAAGCCTTGATCTTAGTTTGGATTTCTTGTTCAATCCTCAAAGCGGCAAGCAGACTTGAGACATGACTCACATCAAACTTAAATTTCGAATCCTAAACTCCTTCCAACAGGTTCATTCCTTGATCATCATATGCGCGATATTTGATTTCCGACTTAATGCATCCGCCACTTTATTAGCCTTTCCGAAGTGATACAGAATATCACAGTCGTAGTCTTTAAGAAGCTCCATCTATCGACATTGCCTTAAAATGTATGCTAATTCCTTTAGCGACGCATCATTGTAAATCTCATATCCTCCCAAGATTGTTAACACTGGTGCAATCATCAACCTCTGCTTTAACTCTTGGAAACGTCTTTCACACTTATACGTCCATTCAAATCCCGTTTCTTTCTTTAGTAACCATGTCAACGGCATCTCTAATGTCGAAAACCTTTTCAAGAAGCGTTTGTAATAACCTACTAGACCCAAGAAGCTTTGAACCTCGGTTACTGTTATCGGCCTCGGCCAATTCGTGATGGCTTCAATCTTCGTCAGATCCATTGCAATTCCTTATCCGGATACTACATATCCTAAGAATGCCACTCAATGAAGCCAAAATTCGCACTTATTGAGCTTAGCATAGAGTGTGTGTTCCCTTAAAGCCTATAGAACCTTTTCCAAATGTAGCTCATGCTCAGCTGAACTCTTTGAGTATACCGAGATATCGTCTATGAACACGATTACAAATTGATCCAGAAATTCTTTGAATACCCTATTCATTGAATCCATGAAGGCTGCAAGAGCGTTAGTCAATCCAAACGACATCACCGTAAACTCATGGTGCTCGTATCACATCCTGAATGCCGTCTTCGGTATATCCTCTTTCTTAATCCTTAGTTGGTGATAAGCTGTCATTAAGTCGAACTTAGAAAAGATCAATGCTCTTTACCGCTGATCAAACAGGCCGTCTATCCTTGATAGTGGGTACTTATTTTTAATGGTCACCCAATTTAGTTGTATGTAATTAATGCACAACCTCAAAGACCCATCTTTCTTTTTTACAAATAACACTGGCGCTCCCCATGGAGACGCATTCGGGCGGATAAAGCCTTTATCCAACAACTCCTACATTTAGACATTTAATTCTTTTAATTCTGACAACGACATCCTATAGGGCGCTTTCGAGATCGGTTCTGTTTCTGGGGCCAACTCTACCACGAACTCCACTTCTCTATCAGGTGGCAATCTCGACAATTCCTAAGGAAAGACATCGGGGAAATTGTACACCATGATTATGTCCTCTAGCCTTGACTCCTTAACCAACGAGTTAACCACAAGATAGTTATCTTCCTACACCTCAATGACAAAGCTTAATCCAACGATCTCCCAAAAACAATTGCCCTGGTTCTTTATAGAATTCGAAATTTCCAAGTGATAACTCATTCATCCAAATCTCGCCCAAAGAATATTAACAGTAATTCCGAAATCCATAAACTGATTGCACCTATCCACTATAAACAATTATCTGTCGTACATGACCATTCAAGTTTATAACTTCAAAATCATCTCTTATTACACCCAACATCATCACATTACGCATCCAAACTTTCAAGATAAATCCTCTACTCCTTTCCTAACCACAACGTATATCTTTCCTTGTGCATGTGGTCAGTCTTGGTTATTCTACGAGGTAGCTCTCGCTTAATGTCCTACTTAAGGTTGCTAATGTTGAATTGGCAGCTTAGCTTGTCGGTTCAGGAAATTTCTCACTTGGTGATCATGTTGGTCATATCCAAAACATGCTCCATGTCTACCTAGGCAAGGGCCATTCTTGTGCCTCTTTCCACAAGACCGACATGCAACGTTGGAATAGTGGTTCGGCCTTCCAAAACTCTTTCTTACTGGAGGGACAAGTCACCTATTCTCTATCATAGACTTCTTTCCAAAGTCCCTATTGTCCCTAGCCGACGTGTACCACGATCTAGAAGCGGCACCCCTTTCATTCATAATCCTTTCAACCATTTGAGCCCTTTCATACAACTCATTGTAATCTCTTAAGTTCAGTAGTATTAACTGACTATGGAGATTCGATTTCAGTCCATCTCGGAACCTCCTCGCCCTGTCCACAGGGTCTTCCACCATCCTTGGTGAGAACTTAGATAATCTTGCGAATTCCGCCTCGTATTGATCCATTGTCATCTGATTTTAGCGAAGTCGAAGAAACTCTGCCATTTTCTATCCTTGGGTACTCTTCGAAAAGTGCTTCCCATTCAAAGCCTCGACCGAGGCACCCCAATACCTCAAATCCCTTTTTTTTTTTCTTTTTTTCCAACTCTTCTATCTAAAGTGATGCAATCTCAAGGTCGCTTTTCCCATCGAACTTCTGAGGTTTCAATTTCAAAAATTGCTCAACCAGTGGATGCATCTATTTGACTGTATTAACTTATCCTTAACCTTGATTTCCATCATTCTCATTAAAATTTCAACTTCCTAGAGTGCTCTCAAAATTCCATCCACTCTAGGATCCTTCATAACTCTAGCTTACGGAACCACACAACCTTGACCCCGACCTCGACTGCTCAAACTCACAGGGTTCACATCACTCACTTACCTATTATAATTCCCCTTAGGAATTAAAGACCTAGGCCAACTACAACAGTCTAAAGCCTTAGGTGGTGAATCGCAACAACAATTTACTAAGCAGACAGCAAATCACAAACAACACCAAATCACAACCAACAGAGTTCATGCACTTACCTCAAGTCCTGATGCACTTGCACCTTACACATTAATGCATAAGATCACTCAGCAACCACAATCACATAGTCTGGGGTACGTATAGCACACGAGTCTCTCTAATTGACTACTCCAAAGTCATCGGTCCTTATCACTCTAGGTTTCGACTAACTTGGATCGAGCTAACCTTGCTCTGATACTAAATCAACGGGAATATCATGCCCTGAACCCCAACGGGCTCGCGACACCCCTTCGACGGTTGTATTGAACGCAACGTTCCAGGACACGTGGCCGACCCAAACGAAACACCCAAAGTCGTACACAAACAGAAGCAAAATTTAAATAACCCAGACAAGAAACATTCAAGGAGGGGTAGCCGAAAGGCATGTACTCAAAATAAGAATACATTTAATATAACTTATAACCTTCATGCTTACACCACCTTAAACCAGGCTACTAACATCGAACCGCGATCATCAAAAGGGTGGTGGTTGGGTAGCCTAACTTCACTATTAAAAAGGGGCATCCAAAAAGGGGTGAAGCATCGATGTCCAAAACCACACGCGGTCTCCGAACCGTGCATGACGACTATTCATCGCTCAAAGCCTGAAAATGTTTAACAACGGGAATGAGATAAATTTCAATAAGCAGACAACCTAAACCCCACCTAGGCCAATGCATACCCAGACGAGTCTCAACATGCAATCTAACAACCGACAAATAAAATCCACATGAACGTATTTACCTCTCCTCAAATCATGCGCCAACTTTGCATATTAGTCAATTCACATTAATGCAATAACACTCAATGTACATATCATTATCATTCGAGTTCCATACATAAGTACATTTACCCAATTCAATCAAGTACATTTCGCATGCGTGTTTAGCCACTTTTCACAACCTAGGTCAACACCCCATAGGTCAGCCCTCCGATCAATCCGAGCTTTATCCCGTATCAACATGCCTCAGGACCTTTCTCACAACTCGGGTCAACACCCCATAGGTCCTTTCTCACTTTTTCACAACCTGCGTAAACATGTCTCAGGTCAGCCTCTAATCAATCCGGGCTTTGTCTCGCATCAACATGCCTCAGGACCTTTGTCACGATTCGGGTCAACATCCCATAGATCCTTTTTCACAACCCAGGTCAATACCCTACAAGTTAACAGCCCTCCGATCGATCCGGGCTTGTTCAAACAAACACACACGCCACATAATTCAATCAATTTCCATGTCTTCCACAGAATCAAATATCACCCAACCATTTCCAACAATCACAATACAATTCACCATTCTAATACGTCATAAAATCCAAAGTCCAGTCATAAGCTCACCAATCCGACATTCAAGTTGGCCACATTCGAACATCAATTTCACCTACAAACGCCACGACATTCCGGTCATTGAACTCACCTAAACCAGCCACTAATTAAGCCATAAAATCATCACAATTAATCGAACAATTAATCACATTCACATAATAATCCTATTCCAAGCTTAGCCACTAAACCGATACTAATCATACCCTAAACAAGTCTAAATAATACCTATTATACTAAGTAAGGTTTATGAAGTCACTTACCTAAATTTGGCTCGGGAAAAATCGACAAAAAGCCAAAATGGCCAGGGTGAACAGTAGCGGCTTGGCGTGGGTGAGGGCACGACGGGTACAGTGGCCGGCAAAGCGCTCGGCCATAGCCGGGACGCTCGGCCACGGGCAAGGCAATAGCTTGGGCGATTGGTGATGGCTAGGCGAGCTTGGCATAGGTAGGGGCAGCGGCTTGGGCTGTTCGGCCATAGCTTAGGTGAGCTCGGCACGGGCAAGGGCAGCGGCCTAGGCGCAGACAATGGGCTCGGCCACAACCGGGCAACGGCGACTAGGCATGCTGGGCGAGTAGCCTGGCTGGTCGACGAGTTGGCTGGCTGGGTGGCACGGCGGCGGTGACGAGCTACAGCGGCAGCGACAAGCAGTTAGCGGCTTGGTGAGCTGGGCTTGTGGCGGCGACAAACAGGCACGTGGCAGCGACGAGCAGGCATGTGGCGATGACGGGTGCGGCGATTGGCTCGGGCAAGGTAGCGGCGACAAGCTGCTGGCGCGCGAAGGGGAAGGAGAGAGAGAGGAGAGGGGCAGTCGGGCTTGGGGTGAACGGCGGAAGGGACTGCGGCCTTGGCGGCTGGGTGGGTGGCGGTGTGAGGCAGACGATCGGCGGACTGGGGCGGGGACAAGTGGTGGTCGAGCAAGAAGCAGGAGCAGCGGCGATGGGCTCGCAGCGACGAGCGAGCCGGCAATAGAGACGGCATTCGCTAGCTGGGCAAGTGGCGGAGGCAGGGCGGACGGAGTGCGGCGGCGGCGGTGGCTAGTCGGGCAAGCAGAAGAAGAGGAGTAGAGGTAGTAGTGCGGCGGGAGAGAAGAAGAAGAAGAAAGAAGAAAAGAAAAGAAAGAAAAAGGAAGAGAGAGGGAGGGAGGGGACGTTGCATGAGTATGAGGGGGAATGGATGCGAGTGTGAGGGCGCAGCAAAGGGAGAGAGGAGAGCGAGAGAGAGAAGAAGAAGAAGAAGAAAGAAGAAAAGAAAAGAAAGAAAAAGGAAGAGAGAGGGAGGGAGGGGACGTTGCATGAGGAAGGGGGGGAATGGATGTGAGCGTGAGGGCATGACAGAGGGAGAGAGGAGAGCGAGAGAAAGAAGAAGATGAAGAAAGAAGAAAAGAAAAGAAAGAAAAAGGAAGAGAGAAGGAGGGAGGGGACATTGCATGGAGAAGGGGGGGGGGGGAGTGGATGCGAGTGTGAGGGCGCGGCAAAGGGAGAGAGAGAGAGAGAGAGAGAGAGAGAGTCAATGCACTTGAGTGCGATTCGACGGTCCTCGTTCAAACCTGAAAACGATCTAATGGCCACAAATCAATCTCGTTGACTGATCCAATGATGACTAAAAATCCTAATTATAAATTAAGATTTGGCCCACAGACACTAAATAAAGCACACTACAAGAAAGGTCTACTAGTCTAAATTTGCACCCGATCCCAATTTCACTTTTCACTTATCCCGGGCAATGTCAATGCTGGTTACAATAATATCGATACTGTCTAATTAAATTTGTCACGAAACTCCGAGAAATTCAACACCAAAGTTCGAGCTCTAAATAATTGTCAAATTTAATCGAGTGTAATTCTAGTGAAATCTCTAATTTAAAAATAACCCAAGAGTGATCAGTATCGGACGAGAGTTTATTATAAGCGCACTGACGAAATACCTATTTTATAAATCCAAAAAATGAGTCGAAATTCGGAATGTCACATATATATTGTCTAAAAAAGTCATTAAAAGAATATTTGGCGTAGGTTTCAAAAGCTCTAAGAGAATGCCCATGTACTTCATTCAATCTTTTGTGCCTCCTATGACATATCAAGTGAAGTCTTATTACTGTCAATGTGCTTAGACATAAGTCACAGTTATTCCATCCATACGCTACTCAAAGTTTCAAGAGGCTAAAATTCAAGTGATGTTACTCAAGTAAAATTCCTAAAAGAACAACTCCACTCAGTACATTGACTCTACTTCCCATGGCTTTTAATACCAAATAACAACCAACCTCAAGCCAAAGTTCGGTGATGAACACGTTCTCCCTAACTAGCACATCACAATACAAAACCCAAAGTTCTAACACATAAAAGAAATTCATATATATGTCAAAACAAAATTTGCCACAAACATTATGTATGGACACTTTTTGTAGCCAAATATCCTTTTGTGTGCATACATGCTTAGAAATTAATTTCATATGGCCATTGGGGATTTTGCATGAAAACCATCATGTTCGTCGAGTGCCGACAACACGTGAAGACAACAAACCTTTGTGTCGCATTTGGAAGCATGAAAAGGTACCTTTATATTGTGTTTGTTGAGTACCGACAACACGAGAAACTCAGGACTACACACCTTGTCACGTTCACCGCAGAATCCTGAGGTTGAATAGGGTGTTGTGGGTGAATCGGGTCTACAATTTTGACAAGCGAATGTAGGATTGGGGGAGATGATTTGACGAAAGAATGACGCGGCTTAAGTGAAATCGTTCAATTTGACTTGAGATTGAATCGATTTGAATTAGGGTCCTTCGAATTGGAGTGACGATTGGGATGAGCGTTCGATTTGGGGCAAGAGACGAGGGTTCCAAGTACAACAAACAACTCTTTCTTTTTTCAATTGCAAAAAATGCCTTCGTTTTTATCTCCGGCAACCACGTTAACGGCAGCCTCCCACCGGTCTGGCAACTAAACATCCACATAAGCATTTTCCGGGGTAAATTTGTCAAAAGGACTGAATTGGCAAATTGTTAAAAGGTTTATAACTGAATTGGTAAAATTGAAAAATTTAGAACTGAATGAGTCGTCATATAATAGGTTTAGGGATTTTCTTTGTCAATTTTCCCGATTATATTCATATAAGTCATATAAGTCAGTCAAAAATTGCCGGCATATAACAATGTACTTCCGAGTACTACTTATTATCTCGTAATTAACAAGAAATTGGAAGTATTAGAAAAATTACGTTTGCAATACAGATTTTTTTTTTTTTGGTAAGGATTTGCAATACAGATTTTGATTTGACTAGAATTGAACACTTAATTATACAAGTAGAATTATCATATTATATCTCATGATTAGTACTTGACTAATAGTACATATAAGATGTTAAGTGGAAAACTGAAGTCTTTGCAAATAAAGATAATATAATAATTAATATTTGAACAAATCGTTTGATGATGAAAGCTTTTTTTTTTTGTGTTAAAGTAAAATCCTAAATGGAAACAACGTGTTCTATATGACGAGAACTTTAGGAACAGAAAGAATTATATTATGGCTAACAATTGGTATCAGAGCATGATTTATCTCATGATTTTCTGATTATTATAAATATTATATGGTTTAGTTAATGATCACCCATTAATGCTCATTAAAGATCCACACACATCGAATTGATTAATATAAGTAGTTGCTTAATGAAATCGCATATAAATTACTATTTGGGTTTAGTGCTCTTGGTGTATATATATTTTCATGTTTTCCAGCAAGTTCTCAAGGCATCATAATGTATAATTTTGATTGTCATACCTTTAGAACAATTATATCACTAGAGAAATTAAATCGTAACATTTAGAGATAATCAAATTATGAAACAATTATTGTGTTTAATAATTTAAAATTCAATTATGAATGGTTTGTTAGTCACCAAAGTGGCCCAACCTTATGGTCTCTTGAATGTTTAAAATTATATAATGTTTTACAATTTCCCATGATTAATTGATGCTATGACTAAAATTAATATGTTACATATCCTTATTGGTGTCATTGGTATATTGAAGTTCATTTATGATAAGAACTTAGAGATTCACCCTAAGGTTAATCGATTTCTTAAAATTTATGAACGTAATATGTGGTAATTAATATGTTGTTAGATTGTTTGTATATCCAAAGATAACAAGTAAATTTTAATGAGGTGTATTTATAATTACCAAATAAAAGTTATTAGCATCATTATGATTTACTATATTTTGTATATCATAGGATCACCCAGAAGAGAGCTATGATGTACATGTATTATTTAATTTGAATATGATTAGGTGATATTTTCCAAGCATTGATGTATGATTGTTTTCTTGTATATTTGCAATATTTATTTGTTTCTTTTCATTTGTATGCTTTGTCTGTTCCTTTATTCAATAGACTGAATTTCTCTTATTGGTGTGAATAAGTCCAGTTTCACTTAGATGTCCTAGATCTTAATTTAGCATTTCAAGTGGAAGAATCGGCATCTATTATTGATGAGAGTAGCGATAATGAAAAGCCTTTCCCCAAAGCTTGGGAAAGACCAAACACATGAAGGTTAATATTTATGCAAATGACAGTTGCAAACAACTTAAAGACTACTCTTCCCAAAACTGACTGTGCTAAGGAATTTATGAAATTTGTGGAAGAATGTTCTCAAACTACTGATAAGTCACTTGCTGTACATTAATGAGCACTTTGACACCCATGAAATATGATGGTTCACATACCATGCATGAGCATGTACTTGAGATAACAAATTTAGCAACAAAAGGACATTGAGAATGAATGTGGATGAGTATTTTTTAGTACAGTTCATACTTAATTCATTGCCTCATGAACAATACGGGCCATTCAAATGAATTATAACACTATAAAGGATAAGAAGAATGTAAATGAATTGGCCAATTACTTGTTTCAGAGGAAACATGGATAAAGAATCAAAATGCTCGTTTTGTTAATCACTTAAGTCAACAAGAAGCTGAAAAGAATTCCAAAAGAAAAGTTGGAAAGAGCAAGAAGAAAGGATTACACAACTTAAACGACTCTTCAAAGGTTTCTTAAATCCACAAGAAGGAACACATTTATATTAAGTATCGCTTTTGTAATAAAATTAGACACTTGAAAAAAGATTGCCTCAAATGTAAAGCTTAGTTTGAAAAGAAAGGTAAGCCTTATGTTTTAGTATATTTCGAAAAACTTTACTAAAATTTCTCATAATACTTGGTGGATTGATTCTGGTGCCACTGCTCTTGTTTCAAATACAATGCGGGTATTTCTTACAATCCAAACCATAAAGCCAAATGAGAACTATTTGTTCATAGGGAATAGAAACAAAGTTCCAATTGAAGCCATTGACACTTATCATTTAAATTTTAGATACTAAATATTATTTGGATTTGTTTCGAACCCTTTATGTTATTGCATTTTCTCGCAATTTAGTTTCTTTACCAAAACTTAACGTAGTAGGATTTTCTTTTAAGTTTAGTTCTGGATCTTTCAATTTATTTAAGAATAATAATCTTATTGAACTGGAATTTTATGTGATGGTCTCTAAAAGTTTAAATTTGATAATGTTTTTTGATGAGACTCTAATGACCTTGCATCATAATCTTGGCACCAAGCTCAGTTTAGTTAATGAGAATTGTGCTTACATGTGGCATAGACATTTGGGTGACATATCCAAAGAAAGAATATAGAAATTAGTAAATAATGAAATTGTTCCAAATTTAGATTTTACTAATCTTGGAGTGTGTATTGATTGTAAAAGGTAAACAAATAAAACATGCTAAGAAAGGTGCCACAAGAAGTACAAAGCTTCTTAAAATTATGCACACTCATATATGTGGTCCATTTTATGTTCTATTTTTTGGGAGAGAAAGTTATTTTATCACCTTTATTGATGAATTTTACCATTATGGTTACATTTATCTATTGTCTAATAAATCTCAATCAATGAATGCACATGAGGTGCATATTAAAAAAGTTTAGAAGCAATTAAATAAAAAGTTGAAAATAGGTGAATATTATGGAAAGTATAATGAATTAGGACAATATCCGAGTCCATTTGCTAAATACTCTTGAAAGACATAGTATTTGCACTCAATACACAACGCCAGGTACACCACAATCAAATGATATGGCAGAAAGGCGTAATCATACTATAATGGAAAAAATTAGGAGTGTGATGAGTTATTCATCTTTATCATTATCTGTGTGGATGTATGCATTAAAAGCTTCTATGTATTTATTAAATAGGGTTTCTAGTAAGGCAATTCCAAAGACTCCTTTTGAACTATGGACAGGAATGAAACCTACTTTATAACACTGCATGTTTAGGGTTGTCCAACAGGAGTAAGAATTTACAATCTACGTGAAAAGAAATAAAATTTTAGAACAATCAGAAGTTACTTCATTAGTTATGCAAGGTCTTGTATGACTATGATGCAAAGTCTTCTTTCGTGTGGTGTCATTCCGGGCTTAATCCATGGAAAACTAGGCTTAGTTGTTAGGTACTGCTCTCTTTTATGGTTTTATGGGACATATTTTATTTCTTGATAGAGAGTGTGTGTACGTTTGATCAACGGCATCATATGTCGAGGCAGAGTCCTATTATTCTATGCCTAGAAATACAGATTAAAACTTGTAATATCGCAATTAAATTTGTACGACTCTCATGGTCATCGATGATGGTCATGATCATGCTTGTAATCTCCACATCAATCTTCAACACGACGACCATCATGTCTATAGTATGTATCACGACCTCCATAATAATCACGAATGTAGCAATCATCGCGGCTGCCACAGCCTTTGTGAACTCTGTACTCATCGTAATCACCATGGAAATTTCTCCGAGTAGGCTTGATGTCGGATGTTCCTAACCGCTAGGGTAGGTTTATCAAACGGTTGGCCATGGGCTCGATTCCCCACCGACGCCAGTTTGTCACCCAGATCGGATTGTCTCTCTAGGTGGAAAGCCTTCCATCGGATAGCCCTAGCATCCGGCTGTTGTTCTATAACCTGTTGAGACGCTCCTTGATGAGCCACACCTTTCAATATATATTAGCTAAATGGTTGTCACCAAAACGGCCGATACATGTTCTCACGGTCTTTTAGGCTATGATACTCCTGAGGTAGAAGTAGAGGAAACGGCAAAGACATGGTAAAACTTGTGAACACACGCCCGAAGCGCGCACCCACAGAAGTGCAACAGAGATGATTTCTCAATATTTCATTAACTAAAAGAATAAGTTATTTCTATATGGACTGAGAAGCAATATTTATAAGTAAAAACCTAAAGAGAAAAATTCAAACCGTAGGAAACAAATACTTAACGTGATTATCCCTAAAAATAATGCAAGTTTTTCTATTTTGACTAATTCCCTGCCGTGATCGAATGGCACCTATTGTAATGATAAATAGCTCGTCTTGCCATGACTTTCTCTTGAATTTTCAAAACTTCTGTTGCTCCTGAAACATATTTACTAGTTATATCATCTGCAAACGGCTTCCAAAGCTCCTTCCTTTAGCTGGGTGAGCCATCCCATTGTGGATCGTCTTCTATCCAATGCAGTACCCTCCCTTTTTTGGTTCCCATTGGGTTTACCTTGTTCAGAGGTCGACCCCATGGTGGCAAGAAAAGGCGATCTTGTGCAGCAATAACATATGAGCTAGCCCAGTTGTTAACCAAGCGAAACCATTCCCTACTTCATGCCCTAAAGAAAGGTGCACTAACAATATCAAGTTTGAGTACCAAAACTGGGCTGGGATAACCAATCGATAGATAGGTGGGAATATCTTTCCGAGAATTGCGTATTCAATTCAAAGATGGATTAATAATAGAATAGACCGCTTAGCTAAGAGGCAATTAGGATGAGAAAGCTTGGCAGGACCAAGGTCTTGAAGAGCCCTGACTTCACTCAGTCGAATCTAATATAATTTGCTAGCTACTAAAAATATTGAATAATATCCAATAATCCCTAAAATGAAGCAAACAAAAAAATAAAGCATCGAATTCTAAGATTCTAAATCTATTAACTAAAAGATGTAAATCCAATCTTGATGTGCCCCAACATAAAAAAGATTGAAGTTACGAAATAAACTTAAGTATATTATAATTATTTTATTATATTGAACATTAAATTCTCTGTTGACAGCATACTACTGGGTATTAATGACTCGGTTATAATGTCATCTAATTACCAATGTCATTGTTTAGTTTTAATATATCTAAGATAACTTTCCAAGTTGTATATTCCACAAGTTAGCTCTATGAATATGACTGGTGTAGATATCATCTCGAAGCTCAAGAGCTTGCTCAACCCATGCAATCAAGATTAAAGGAAAGGTCATGTGCCAATTGTAACTAGTAGCGCAAACTGTGGGCAACTCCTACCATCACGTCTCTCTCTCGCTCTCTCTCAAAATCAGTTCTTCATTATTTTTGAGTGCGTGAAACGATTATTCATCATCTTCGTGATAGCAAAGTCGACCCTATAAAACCCTAATTTCAAAGAATAAAGCAAGCGATTCAGGAGAAACCTCATTGCATGAAAACTAAAGAACATTAAGCCACGTGGAAGAACGATTCTGAAGAGACCATCAATAGTTTATTTACTGGTGATTGACGGGTCCACGTTTCATTGCTTGGTTATGTTTGGTTTCTACACTCCCAAATTCACATAAAATTTATATGAAGGGGGAATTGTTGTTTTTTTCACTCGTCGGTATAATTATATGATTGATCGAGATGTCCTCCCTTTCTTTAAGCAGCCCTTTTCTCTATCAAGAGAAATTTGAGTTATTTCTCTAACAACACATAACTAAAAATATTTGAACAGTTTTACGTTAAGAAGCATTGACTTACTCGGTTGTCGATAAGAAATTATTGATCCCATACACAGATATATATAGTTTGATATTGCATGTCTTAATGAGCGCAATTTACAATTGTCGTATCAAGTGGCGGGATGCCATATGCTAGACATTGTAATAAATAAATTTTTTAATTTCATTAAAAACTAGACTAGTAATTGAGTAAGCAGAAGAGAATGAAAATCAAAGTTTTCAAGGTAATTGGTTTGCTCAAAATGATAGTCCGGTTTTGCTTTTATGGGAGTTAGGTGAATGGCGAGAAAAGACGATGAAGTCCACTTGTAATGTTAGTGTCACCACAACAACAGCAACAACTGTAGTTATTATTATTCTCCGAGTAAACTTAAGGTGTTAATGTAAATATTTACTCCTAGGAATTTTCAATCCATCTTATCTTGTTCAACAATTTCATATTCCAATGTTTTACCAACCAAAATTGAGATTGACAAGTCTCCACAAGAATTAGCTTTCGTCATGCCAATCCATATGCATCCCAACAACCAACCACTTGCTTCAAACCCATTATAATATACGTCTCTCAAATCTGGGTTCTGATTGGGTCACGAACTGCAACATACCCACACACAAAATAAAAACGAGTTGACTTTCTTCTCTCTTCTCCTTCTCCATTCTCACATGACACTCTGTCCTCGTGGTTTCCTCATCTGCGAAAGCAATTATTATAATCTAGAAACAAATAAACACACGCTCCCTCCCAATATGGAAGTTAACCAATGAAAAACTGACAGTGTGAAACCATTAATATTAATATCGAACACGTAAAATCTTATTAGGGTGGAAGCCGTGTCTCAGCACGTGGCCTCGCGCTTTTCACGCTGTGCTGGTCATTGATCTACGCTCGACGTGGGGCCTCAGTCCATCTACCTTAAGAAAGCTAAATATGCCCCGTAAAGAGTCAAACATGTGGGTAAGACATGAGTTATTTGAATATTATTGTGTAATCAGAATTAATTTTTTTTACTTCTCTGTATTTGACATGCGCTCAAACAGTAGATTTGTGTGAAAATGAGATAGAGAGAGATTGTTGACTGGTAAATTGCCCCTTCTTAATTTTGTAGAATTCGCTTTAATCTTTGATTGGAAATAGGTAGCGACTAATTGATAATTGTTCATTAGTGGATGCAATTGAAAGAAATTATCTTTCCTAGATATGTTTGTTTAACTGAAAATTTCTTGTCCATGGAAAGTGCTTTTAGGAAATTCAATTTCACAAGAAGTAAATAATTTTCTGGGATTTATTTGTGATGAAAATAAGTTGACGAAAGTTAATTATACGGTATTTGATAATAAGCGATTCTACTACTAGGCAACTTGTATAGTTAGAAACGACATGTAAGCACCAAAAAACTAGAGTCTAAAATATTCTTTATTTATTATAATTTATCAAAATAACAAGAATTATCAAAAAAAATTTAGGAAATGTTTTTTGAAATTATATTTGTAAAAAATCTTATGATCATTTTTCTTTGGAAAATATAGAAGAACATGAGAATTAATGAAGTATTCAAGAGATGCTAGATACGATTTATGGAAAAAAAACACCCCGGACTCATCAAAAAAGAAAAAAGAAAAAGAAGGATAGTGAAATCTTTCTTGTCAGAAAGATAAGTTGTTTTTTCATAATTTAAATTGTTTTCAGTCAACGGAAATGCCGATCAAGTAATTTTTCGTCGTTCAAACGCCTGAAAGCCTGAAAACAATTTCAATGAATCGTTTTTCATCAACCAACTAGCTTCTAAAAAAGAAAAAAAAACTAGTTTCTAGAGAAATTCTCAACATGTTACATATTTCCTCTATTGCTTGATCATTGCAATATGGAACATACAATTGTGATGCCTAGTTTTGTTGTTATTCGACATGATTGTGACAATCACAACCATCCAAACCTGGGCATGAACAGTAGACAACGTAGTAAAGCACTACGCAATCATAACCCGAAGTGTCCAAGAATCTTGTCGTCTCTTAGTTACTTTCCTCGTATGCTTATCAACAATCTCATGTAAACGAATGCTTCTATTGACTATGATTATTTAACATTGGTGATTATGTACCGGTCGAAGGAGCCACTTTTTTACAATTGTGAAATGACACGTGCCGCATTATCCCATTTTTTTTGGCCCTAAGAAGAGCCCGATCTACATCTTCCATTAGATAAGATTAAAAGATATAATCATACCGGTTCAATTCTACATTATTTATATCTTTGAGTGTCATCAACTTTGCTTAGATGAATAGCGAAATCTTCCAAACCACAGACCGGTAGCAACCCAGAAATATCCATTGTTTCTTTTATTTGCAGAAAACCCTCAATATTAAATTCCTGTGATTATTCAACCAATATTTTACATACCATAACAGCAATATACTTAATTCAAAGTTATTTAAGACGAGCAATTTTTTGTAATTACCATGGCAGTATGCAAGACAGATTAAAATATTTAATACACGAAATGACATGATAGGCTTCATAAATTGGATTTTGAGCAAAATTTATTGATTTAAACAATCATTCAAAATCTACCATATCACTTAATATACCATTTTTGCATTACTCCACTATTAATTACATACATATATTAATGGCTTCTCATTAATACTGAAAAGCCCCTGACCTGCAATACCCTTTTTTTTCCTTCTGTCCGAAGGCCTGCAATACCTTCAACTATACTGTTTGTACAATTTATCACATACAATAAAGAAAATCCCTTCGTCATATAACAGCTGCATGGGTAGGGTTTTCAGACAATACACATTAAACCCACCATTAATGCAAGAAGCTGTCTGTACATGAATTTTAAGGAAGTAGTATGAATTGCATAGGAACCCACATTTACACATTTCCCATTTTGAATCCAAAGTTCTCCTTTCCATTACACTGCATGACTATCTATAAAGAAACTGAAAAGACAGCAAGAAAATGGAGATGAAGAGAAAGAAGAAAAATGGAAAATGACTTTTTGCTCTTTTTTTGACATTTTCCTTCTCTTTTTTTGACATTTTTTGTGTGCTAGGTAACGATAATGAAATCTCCAAAAGTGAGCTTCTCATGACTCCAAAAAGCCTGTCATTTTAAGAATTGAATTCCGCACTTCATTCAAATACCTCCCCTTGAGCGTCCTCCCATGGCTAAAGCACACTGAGGACACCATCCTCGCGGCCATGCGCTGCCCAACGATCAAGTGCGGCGGCACGACCTCTCCTTCGTCGTCCCCCTCCTCGAACGCGTAATCAGATTCAGGGGACCGGATGTAAGTTTCTGGGATATCAACCGGCAGCGAATTCGTCATCCTCTTCTTCTTGGCCTTCTTCTTTTTCGATTTACCACGTGCCCACGAGTTGTCGGGAATCGGTGCCACCACTGTGTTGCAAAAACCGCAGTAATCGTGCTCATCCTCAAAGCTGCTCCGATCCGTCGTTGCTTGATCTTGATCGGAGAAAACTACGTCGGATTCTTGAAATTCGAAATCCATGAAGATTGAGGAGTGAGAGATGGGAATCGTGATGATATGAACTGGGTACAGAGGTGGGCGTTTTGAGAGGATGTATTAGTTGCGAAGGGAGGGAATGGGAGTGATTTATAGGTGGCGGTGGAGAAATTTGGAGAATCTAAACCGTCGTGAGCACCCTTTGTGATTGTTTATGTTGCTTTTGTCAAAGCGGCATCATTGGAACAAGAGGGGGATTGAGTGTGGTCCCATGTATCTTCTTCCTTTTCTTGGTTTCTCTCTCTACAAGTTCTTGAGTGCGGGGTTTTGTTTTCTTTGCCTTCCTTTTCTCTCTCTAGGTCGGCTGCCTAAATAAAACAGCTCCCCCTTTCTTACGGCTCACGGCTTGTTTTGGTTTTCTCGCTTGCTTTGTTATTCAAAGGACCTGGCAAAAGTTACATGTCTATATGATACATAGTTTGGGAACTTACTTTCGTACATAACCTATCATCATCATTATTAATTGGATAGTTACAATTTGAAATTTTGATCAACTATCCAAATCAACCGTGGTAAATATGGGATGTGTACAAAAAAGGTACATACGGGCAAAAATTCGGGTGCGGCTTTGATTGCGGCTTCTTGTGCTTCATGGTAATGAATTATGGAATATGAAATGCATTGGGTGGTGTAAATGCTAACAAATTTATTAGCCTTTATTACTCTTGTGTTTTTGCACTGGACAAAGAAGATGTCATTACATTCATGATGTATCTTATCTTGGATTTGTTTCGTGGATGTACGGGCTCTAATAGTAATTAGATACAACATGAAATATGGTACAGAATAAGGATTCGCCGTCGATATCTGAACTTATGGGTAAGGACTGTTCATTTTTTTTCTTTCTTGCACGAGCAAAAAGTACCTTTTTGGTTTTGTCCCGAAAATGTATAATATTATTCACACTTTAAAATGTTAGAGAAAAACTTAACGTGAAAATTTACGGATCATCATTTTTATAGTGTAAAAGTTTTAGGTCATTCCTGTTCAAAAAAGTCAGATAGAGTCAGCCGCAAGTTTCTGAAAGAACAAAAAGTAAAACATAAAAGTCATTCAAAAAACATATATGACCAAATTTTAAAATGAAATTTCCGAGAGTTTCCGTCATATGCTAATTAAGAAAATTTTCCATATTACATTATATACAGATGAGTCAATAAGTGTGTCAAAAATTGTTAGGATATAACGATGTACTTTCGTATACACTTCTTATTATCTTGGAATTAACAAGAAATCAAGAGCGTTAGAAAAATTACATCTACATTACAGATTTCAATTTGATTACAATTAAACACTTAATTACACAAGTAAAACTGTCATTTTATATCTCATGATTAGTATACTGAACTAATAGTACATATAAGATATTCAGTTGAAAACTGAAGAAACTTCACAAATAAAGATAATACAATGATTAATATGTGAATACACCGTTTAATTATAAAAGCTTTTTTGTTAAAGTAAAATCCTAAACGGAAGCTACGTGCTCTATATGTACATGTACGAGAACTTCAGTAACAAAAATGCGCAATTAAATGGAATATTGATGTATAATTTGAAAGGATCAGGGCCATTTGGTTTACATGTTTACTTGTAAATGAAGATCTTTGGATTTAATAATTGAATTCTCCCTTCCCTATTACACATGCTATTGTCACGGACCGACAGTTCTTTGGCTGCGAAATACCCTGTACGACACCTGGTGCGTCGTTTACACCAGGCCAGCCCTCGCTCACTAGTTGTTCCAAAGAATAATATGGCGAATAGTTCCTTGTATCAGATTGTACCACGCCCAACATAGCTCGGGCATCTAATCCATCAAGCAAGAAATCAAAAGATCCTAAGGGTATATTCGTTCCCGACTAGTTTGTACCACATATAATATTTTAGATACAACAACTGGTTTTGGCCTGCCATAATCTCATCTGAATAGCAGTATCAGCTCTCGACTAGTTTATGTACGGGAGACAAAGCTTCCAAGGGTATATTTGTTCCATTCTAGAACTTCTAGCACTAACCATCATGTCACCACTTGCACGACCTAGTTGTATTTATCCCTTCTGCATCCTCACTCTTCACATGATAACCCTGAGACCACTCATAATGGTACAAGAGTACGAGAGAGTGACATTATCCCCCATTCAATTCCGTAATGCCCTCGTTGCGGGCTGTTCTGTCGCTTCCTTGCGTCAATTCTCACCATCAATTGCGCTTCTTTTTCGGGACTTATATAAGTGGTGGACACTTGCCCAACCAAACAACTTTTCTCCACTAGTGGCTTTTCGATCAGAGCTGTTCAGTACCCTTGGTCACTAGTGCTTTCCTTGACAAGTATGGCATCTTACGTTAACTGCACCATTTTGGCAGCACTATTCTTTGCCTATTTTGAAATTCTCATGTTCTCGGCAGACCAATTGAGGTTTTTCTCTTTGTTGATAACATGACAGTAGACCCATCTTGAGACTCGCCAAATTGATCCAGGAACGTTTTGCCTACTCAGTGAGGAATCAGTTCTATCATGTGCCCCCATTGTCATCCTAGAAGCAAGTCGAGAGCCGCACTTTGTTCGAGCATCTTTGGCTCCGGCGATACATTATCCGCCCTTGTAGGATTGGGTAGACCACAAGTTTTCTTCGACTCACTCACCTACTGGAGGGATCCCTGCTCTGATACAACATGTCACGGGCTGGCAATTCATTGGCTGCGGAATAGCTCATCTGGCGCCTGGCACATCATTCACATCAGGTTAGCCCTCGTTCACCAGCTGTTCCAGAGAACAACACGGCAAATAGCTTCCTCGTATCAAATCGTACTATGCCCAGTATAGTTCAAACATCTAGTCCATCGAGCAAGACACATTGAATATTTTAGGTATGACAACTAGTTTTGGTCTGTCATGGTCTCATTAAGAGAGCGGCATCAGCTTTCGACTAGTTTGTGCTCGAGAGGCCAACCTTACCTTCAGAGCTATTAAAGGTATATTTGTTTCATCCTAAAACTCATAGTACCAACCGTCCTAACACCATTCCCACGACCTAGTTATATTTATCCCTTCTGTGTCCTGACTTTTCACCCGATAACCCCGAGCACCACTCACAAGGGTATAGAAGTATGAGAGAATCATGATCCGTGACATTATGCTATAGCCTAAAGCATAGTCAGCGAGATTGGAATGAAAAAAAAAATATAAATGAAGAGATATGTTATTAGCATATTATTGTGGACATATGATCAATTTTTATATCATGTGCTTGAGGGATTACTTTTAATCGGTTTTATTATATTTTTAATTACTTATTTTACAAATGTTGTGTTTATGGACGAATGTGTAAATTTAGAATTTTATTTTATCTTTCACGTTTTTCATTATTATAATTTGTGTAGTTTTTATCCTACAACGACCTGCTTAAAAAGATTTTAAATGTTGAAAGTCATTCCCTTTTCGTAAATACAATTTCTTTATGTTAACTAATTTGTTTTCATTAATTAATCATTCAAATATTTTGTGATAAACTTAATTTTCAAATGTCGATTCCTTGTACACGCGCAATGCGTTTGCACATCCTCCAATAAACATTTTCCATATTGGATTGTGACTTTTATGTGCAAGTTTTCAAATATATATCCAGTTCGTGAGGTGAATCCCAATATATCGAGTTTATTCTCCAAAAAGGTCCCTCAAGCTTCTGTATCAATCAATTCCCTTAATGGAAACCTGTTAATTTAGAGTAACTAAAGCATCCACCATCACTGTAAACTTGAATTAACCTGATCAATTCTCAATTTTGTGGTAAATACATAATCAAGTGGATTATTACAACCCATAAATTATGGAAAATATTGCTTGTGAACAATTTTCTTTGCACCGAGTTCTAACTTGGGTTAATATCACGAAAAACTCCAAACCGGTACACCTATGATAAATTTACCCAAAATTAATTTTTTGACTTCAAAAAACTCAAAACTAGTATATTTATGACAAATTTACTCTTTATTAAATTGGATTAATATCATGAAAAACCTCAAATTGATAAACCTGTGATAAATAAATGATTAAAACCCTAAACTGATATACCTGTTAACTACCACGTGTCATTCAACTCAACAATTTGATGATAAAATTTAACGAAAACTAACGGAAGGTTCATTTGTCACAAGTATACTAGTTTGGAGTTTTTTGTTATCAAAAAATTAGTTTGTGGTAAATTTATTACAAATATACCAATTTGGGGTTTTTCATGATATTAACTTCTATAACTTTTATCAATTATCCTAGCTTTTCATGAAATGCATTCATAGATTTTCATAATTTTCTTCAATTATCCTTTCTCTCCCTAATGTTGTGATAAAGATCTTTCCATCGTCATCTTTCCAAGTTTGGCTGCCTAAATAGTTCCCTTTCTTATTCCCGACGACAGAACTTCTCTTTCAGGTTTGTTTAACCCCTTTTCAATATATGGTTTGACATGACATGGACGAAATTCATAAAAGCCCTATTGCTTGTGCTTCGTCCAAGTTCGAACACCATAGTTGCGGTCACATCTGTCGAGTAGCTTGAAGTCGTTTTCCCTTCTCCGAAAGCAAGAATTTGCCTCTTATGGCGCAAGCTTGATTCATTATTATATCTAAAAGATGTTCTGCATCACACAATTCAATTTTATTATCTTATCATACTATGGTATGTCGTCCACGAAATGTCCATCAATCAATTGTTACCTCTTCGGAACAAAGTATACGTCAAAGGGTTCTGTTGAATAGCCATTGATAATTGAAAAGAATTCAATTCGAGAGAAGAATCCACATGTACAAATATGATTCGAAACACTTTGTGCCTCAATAATGTAACAAATGACGATACATTGCATCGGAGCTTGAGCCGGGTGTAAATATTAGGTTTCACTTGGAGTAAATTTTTTGGTTCTTCGAAAACAATTATAATCATCGATTTCAAAATAAATCCCGCTGAGATCAAAGCGGGGCAAACACAAAAATCAAACCGAATCATTCATATTACGCGTGCGTGCGAAGCCAGATCAAGTCCTTTAGTCTTTTTTTATTTTTATTTTATTTTCCTGGATCCGAGGAATTTTTGTCACTGTCATCAATTTTTCCCCGAGCTTTTTCTTCAGCTCGTGCAATGTGACCACCTTTTCCACCTTTTTTTCTACATTTCACTTTCTTTCGTTGAATTATTTCTATCCGGGGCAATCGAAAATTAATCAAACGGGAACGGTTGGAGATGGCATTCGCGATAATTACTTTAACTGCTCCATGGATGGTGGAGATAGCAGGCGTCACAATAATAATAATGTTAGATTCGAAAGAAGGCCTTTCTTTTTTAATATAGCTAAATTCAAATGACGAGTAAAACGTGACGATAATGTCAAAACTGTCATTAGCATCAGTCCCTACGTAGGATGTGAAATCGCAATTTATTCATGGAAAACGTAGCTAATATCAAAATTGTCACATTGGCAAAACGTTGCGATTCTTTTCCCTCTATAGAGAGAATGCGACAAAATGGTTCTTGAATGAGTACCACGTTACTGTTCCAAGTCTGTCGTGAACTCAACTTTTTATCCCACCATTATTTTCGGCCGACCCACGAGTCTCCGAAAGCGATTAGGCTCTCTCCACCATCTCCTTTCTAGGGAACCAAACTAACAAATTTAAGCTCATGAAGAAAGTGAGGCTTCCAAGAGAGAGAAACTCGTGGAGAGTGTGCTAAGGATGCCATCCATTGCAAGTTTCACATTCAATAAATAAATTCAACTCATGAGATACCTCACGAATCAAGTAAAACACAAGTCATAAATTCAGGTGAAATGTTTAATTTTTTATTCTCTTTTTTAATTGATGATCAAGAGAACTGAATCTGTATTGCATGCTTGATTCAAATACAAGTCCGATACTTACCCACTGAGCTAATCTGTGGGGTTAAGCACTCAAAATGCTGCACATTGTATAGGATCAGAGATGATTTGAGGACTTGCAAAGGCACGATAGCACGTTACCGGGTGACCTCAATGATAGATGAGAAATCATCATACATGAAATCGTGAGATGATGTGGTGTAGCAAGTCGGATTTGTTGAATTAATGTCTCGATTTTTATCCAATTCATTGTTGTTTTCGAGTTCAAGAGATGTCTGAAGGCGAAGTTTGTGGAGTGGATATTTATGCAAATTATTTTCTCCACAGTCCACACAATGCACTGCCAAGGGTAATTTTCTTTTTCCCAAAACAAAAAGAAAATAGAATAAAATCAAGGTCGTTTTCTTGACTCGGTTTTCTTTCATGGGGCTATGATTTTCTTGGGGAGTAAAAGCAAAACGACGACTTTTTCTCTTTCTTGTTGATTGGTGAAAACTCCAATTCAAAGCCCATTTTCAAGAAATCATGGGGCCGAGGCTAATATTCGCCGAATCTTTCAATCAATTCCAGGATATGAATAGAGGCTAACACGCTAGAAATTGTTCGACAGAGGATGAGAACAAAGTCCCATCAAATTTTGTCGATCGAAAACGGAGAAAGTGAGAGAAAAAGACACTTAGAAATAGGATTTGCAGTCATATACGTCAAGTACCCTAATTAGCACATATTCTCCTCTTACATATGATCGTGGCGTTGGTCCACCTCTCTCTCTCTCACGAAAATTTTGGTTTATCATGCCCACGTTGACTTTTTCTTTTTTTTGCTAGGGGGAATCTAACTGGCATCAACTCATCGATAGAATTTTAACAAAATATAGAAAATTGAGGATATGTTCATTTTACGAAAAATAAATAACTTAAAAAATATTTTCTAAAAAATTATCGTTTATACTATTTGAAATAATTAATCTATAAAAAGTATTTTAATTATTGACAATAAGTTATGTCCAATTATTTTTTTGTATATTGAAAATATTTTTCGCTCATTTATTTTTGTTTATAAGCGATTATTTACAGAAAAATATTTTTTAAATTAATTATTTTTCGTGAAATAAATGAAACCTAAAAGAAAAAACCAAAAATTTTATGGGCATCATTTGACGCTGAAACTTACAATCACGTGCTTTTGCATGGACGGTGGACATCCATATTAGTTAATGCTGATTTTGTGTGAATTGGGTTGAAATTTATTCGTTTTTGTTTTGCTTTGACCAAAGAACCATTTCAGTATTAGGAATAGGTATGCTTGGTCAACATTATGCACCTATCTTGTTGGAAATTTACTTCGGTTGATGATATGAAAAGAAATCTAAAGAAAAACCACAAGACCAAGCCAACGTTAGTCGAGTTGATCAAGGCGATCATGAGGTGTTAAATTCGATTACTCCAAAATCCTCCTCAACCATGGATAAATAACAATGATCTCCTTTGGTCTAAACACATATTTATAAAGAAAATTACCAAAAAAAGTCATAAACCTATTGCAATTATGTCAATTCAATCCTAAATCTTTTTTTTTTTTTTTGCTAATTCAGTTATAAATATTTTGCAATTGTGCCAATTCAGTCCATCCAATCAATTTTAGTTGGCTAGCATTGATATAGACAATTTTTAATAATATTTATTTATTTATTTATATGAATTCTAGATCATCCCCAGAAAAAAAAAAACTTAATATGCGAATTTTAACTCGATTAAGATATTTCGATTCTATTTTTCAAATTTAAATTTGGAGATTTATGATGTAACTTAGTACTCTAATACTTAGAAAGAGGAAACAGTCTCACCTCTTGATCTGGCTCCGATTTCTTTATTTATGATAGGAAGAAATTTCTTTTCAACTAGAGTTTTAATTATTGGTTACATATTTCTGTATAAAGCCCATCCACCTTTGTACAAAAAAAAGCCACAAAAATTTCGAAAAAGCAAAACCAGATCCCCTCTGTCTCCGACTCTTCTCCTGCTCACTCGATGATTGCTTTTGTCATTGTTTTCAAAGAATTCAAACAAAGGCCAGCCTTCATCTTACTACGTAACTTAGAGCAGAACCTTAAATGCATCCGCCACGGTCTCACGTTGAAAATGTTGGTGCTTTTCTGGGTGCAATGACTTGCAAAGAACTCGTCTTTGAACTTCACAATGATTAGGGTTTTTCCTTTAGGTAGATCCGTGGGTGTTCCAAACCTACAGTGATTCGATTTGCGCAGTGTACAGTGCAACAGAAGAAAGACAACCATCTGGTTCGATATCGAACAGTTCAGCATGATTATGTTAGTTAATTGGAATGTTGTGGTTCTAATCATGTTGCTTAATCAACCACCCTTGACTCGGACTTGATGAGCCTGAAACTTGGCATGAACTGGGGTTGCTGTCAGGTTACGAAAAGCTACAGCTTGTAGCCAAAAGGATTGGTTCTTGTATTCTCAGATTGCTTTAAATGCATTGCGAAGCATTACTTGGCATTAAGTATTCTCTAATCCAGCTTATATAAAATTAAAGGAATAAACGAGAGGTGGAGGAATCGGAACACGTCGTTCATTTCCATTTTCCTCAGACTACTAGATAAAGTTTGTACGGGCGTTTGATGATAAATTTTTGCACGGATCTAGTTTATAGACTCCATACAATTGCATTGCTGTCGTATAATCTTGGGGGACCTGCCTATCATAAATTAATTAGTTAGAAAATTTGAGTCTGACCTTTAAATAGATCGGCTCTACTTGAAATTAGATAAAGAGCTCCGCTAGCATAACGGTGGGTTGAAAAAGAACGATCGAACGATCAAATGACAACTACAATTTTTTTGAGAAAATTGAAAGATTGCTTGAACCAGTTTCAATTTCTTGATATTGAAGAGAACCGCAAGCAACAATTCACCAAAAACTCAATCAATCCAGGATCAATATCTCCCTCAAGATTAAACCGACCGAAATCGACTTAATTCCAACAACAACCAATGATATTCTAGCAATATAACCATGCAATAATAAGGAAACAAATGCAATAACATCGAGATTTAACGTGGAAACCTAATGAGGGAAAAACTACTGACCGCCCCACACATAAAACTTCCACTCATCATCAAGAATAGTAGGATATATACTAGTTCATATCTAGTCACACATTAGAGGTATAATATCAACATTTCAACATTATTCCATCACCACAAAGGTGGATTTATACAAAATAAGGAGAGAAACCCTAACCGTGATTGAAGAGTTCGGAGGAGATTCTCAACGAACGAAACCAATCAACTTGTAGCTCTCGGTCTCACGAACAACAAACTAAAATTTGAGCCAATTACGACAACGTTTGGCCCTCGAATCGAGACCGCGAAGATGCGTCCCTTTTCTTCTCCCTTGTTCTCTTGCTCTCGATGCTCTCTGCCTTTTTCTCTCTCTCTTCTCTGTGGGCTCCCTTTGACCGCAAGAAGCTGCCCCTCTTTTTGTTCTTCCTTTTTCACTTTTTGACTTTCTTTTGTTTTTTTATTTTTTGTTTAAGTACTAATTGGGCCCCACATAAGGTGGACCCAGTCAACAAATCTCCCCCTCCACCTCATGTGGGAAGATCCATCATGCCCGCTTTACTTCTACAAGAGTCAAGTTTCGTCATGGGCAAGGCTTTGGTCATCATATCGGATCCATTGTCATCGGTGCGAACTTTCTCGAGTTGAAAGAGCTTCTCTTCTAATTTTTCTCGAATCCAATGATACTTCACATCAATATGCTTCGATCTTGAATGCAACACTAGATTTTTGCTAAGATAGATAGCACTCATGCTATCACAATATAGAACGATCTTCTTTTGCTTTAAGCCCAACTCTTGTAGGAATTTCTGCATTCACAAATGTTCTTTACCTCCTTCGGTAATAGCGATATACTCCACTTCAGTAGTAGACAAAGTAACACATTTTTTCAATCTTGACTACCATGAAACCGCTCCCCTTGCAAAAATCATCATGTAACCCGATGTGGACTTTCGAGAGTCAACATCACCGGCATAGTCCGCATCTGAATAGCCACTCAACTCAGGCTTTCCATTTCCATAACACAAATAGAATCCGGAAGTACCTCTAAGATACTTCAAAATCCATTTAACAGCAGTCCAATGCTTTTTACATGAATTTGAGAGAAACCTACTCACAATACCAACTGCATGAGAAATGTCTGGTCTTGTACAAACCATGGCATACATCAAACTACCTACGGCCGATGCATAAGGAATTTTCATCATCTCTTCCTTTTCTTTCTCACTTGTAGGACACTTATCGCTACTCAACTTGAAATGACTAGCAAGTGGAGTACTTACCGGTTTACATGTGCTCATGTTGAATTTTTCCAACACCTTGTCAATGTACTTCTCTTGAGATAGCCAAAGTTTGTTGTTCAATCTGTCACGAGTAATTTTCATGCCAAGGATTTGCTTTGCCAAGCCTAAATTCTTCATTGCAAAAGCTATACTCAACTCATTTTTTAAACTCTTGATTTTCTTAGCATCATGTCCGACAATTAACATATTATCCACATAGAGTAGGAGGATAAGAAAATCATTATCCGAGAATCTTTTCATAAAAACATAAGAATCAGAGTTGGTCTTACTATATCCATGATCTTCCATGAATGATTCGAACTTCTTATACTATTGCCTTGGCGCTTACTTGAGATCGTACAAACTTTTTCTCAACCTACATACAAGATGCTCCTTGCCTTCTGCTATGAAACCCTTCAGTTGCTCCATATATATTTATTCCTCCAAATCTCCATGAAAAAAGCTGTCTTTACATCAAGTTGTTCAATTTCTAAATTCAAGGTGGTGGCCAACCCAAGAACAACTCGAATAGAAGGCATTTTTACAACCAGTGAAAATATTTCTTCAAAGTCAATTCCTTTCTTTTGACGAAAGCCTTTTACGACAAGCCTGGCCTTGTATCGCAGTTACAAACTACTTTCTTCCATCTTCAACTTGTACACCCACTTATTTGTGAGTGTTCTCTTACCTTTAGGTAACTTCACCAATTCAAATGTATGGTTCTCATGCAATGATTTGAGCTCTTCTTGCATGGCTTCATACCACTCGTTCTTTTGATCACATGACATAGCCTCTTCATAAGTTTCTAGCTCCTCCTGCATCGGTGTGTAACACATACTCATGTGTCTGATATTTCTGTGAGGGCTTACGTTCTCTTTCAGATCTTCTAACCTGAGGTAGGATCGGCTGTTCTTGCTCAACTGGCTCCACTGGTTGCTCTTGCTCAACTGTTTCACCTATCTCATCTAAAGGATCAACATTTTGTGAGGATTCACCATTTTCATGATTTCCGTGTGCTTCCCCCCGTGATTTCCACCCAATACGGTAGGAGGACTTGGGCTGAAACTAACATAATGTTGAGCTGCATTCTTTGGACTCCCTAGCTTGTCAATGTCTTCAATGGTTTGACGCTCAAAGAATACCACATCTCGGCTTCTAATGATTTTCTTTGCAATTGGATCCCATAACCTGAAGATACACTATTTAGACTTGTCATCAAGCTTTGACCTTTCATCTCTTGGAACATGCATAAATGCCCTGCAACCAAAAACTTTCAGGTAATTATATGAAACATCTTTCCGATTCCAAACTTTTTGTGGAACATCCCCCTTATGAGGAACTGATGGAGAAAGATTTATCAAGTTTATTGTTGTTCTTATCGCTTCATCCCAAAATGACTTAGGCAATTTCGCATGAGAGAGCATACACCGAATCCGATCATTAATAGTCTGGTTCATTCTCTTCGCCATTCCATTTTGTTGTGGTGTTTTTGGAACAGTCTTCTCAAGCTTGATGCCATAATCCCTGCAATAATGGTCAAACAGGCCTCTGTATTCACCACCATTGTCAGCTCGAACACATTTCAACTTTTTCCCAGTTTCTCTTTCTACATTGACATGAAATTGTTTGAAAGCCGCAAGCACTTGGTCTTTAGATTTCAAAGCAACAACCCATACTTTTCCAGAACAATCATCAATAAATGTCACAAAGTACAATACACCAGCAAGTGTTCTAGCATCCATGCAGCAAACATCAATGTGAAATAAATCAAGTACATTTGATTTCGTATGTGGAGAGGAACTATGAAATGAGAATCTATGTTGCTTACCTTTAAGACAATGAGCACATTCCTTCAAATTTTTCTCCTTCAATGATAGGAGATTCTTTCTCGCAAGAGTTTCAAGCCTCTTCTTGCTGAGATGACCGAGTCTCATATGCCATAGATCAACTGAGGAGTTCTCCACTACATTCACATCTTCATTGACCAACTTAGCTTGCATGGTGTAAAGAGTGCATGTCTTCTTACCCTTAACCACTATCATGGAACCCTTAGTCAATTTCCATTTGCCATCACCGAAGATATTGCAATAACTATCATCATCCAAGGCACCTGTGGAGATCAAGTGAAGTCGAATATCTGGAACATGTCTCACATTTTCAAAAGCAAACTACATCCAACGTTGGTCTCCAAATGAATGTCCCCCATGCCGATAACTTTGGAAACACCACTGTTCCCCATCCTAACACAACCAAAATCACCGCTACAATAGGAAGTAAAATAGTCACACCATGAGGTGACGTGAAATGAGGCTCCAAAATCAATAACCCAACCAGAGTCTTGGCATGTAAGGTTCACACAAGTGTCATCACAAATGAACACAATATCGCCATTGGATGCCACTGCCGTTGTAACTTGCTTTTCTTCTTTCTTTCGATCTCCATTTCTATCATGAAATTTTTCTCTCTTTAGCAACCTACATTCTCTTGCATAATGTCTCATCTTGCCACAATTGTAGCACTTCACATTCCTTCTCGGCCTGGACTTCGATCTTCCTCTTGACTTGCCTCTTTTATCAAAATTTTGGAAGTTTCTTGATTGATTTCTTCCCCTGTTTTTTGTGACAAGTACCTCTGATTTAGAAGCATAATTCAAGCATTTTCTCCTTGTTTCTTCATTGAATAGGCTTTCTTTGACCATGCTCATAGAAAGCATACCAAACAGAGCTGAGTTGTTTAATGCCACAACCAAAGTATCCCAACTATCAGGAAGAGTACCAAGCAATAGACATGCTTGCAATTCATCACCTAAGTCAATTTCAAGATTGTCAATTGATTTACAACATCTTG
Source organism: Syzygium aromaticum (assembly GCA_024500025.1). NCBI lineage: Eukaryota > Viridiplantae > Streptophyta > Magnoliopsida > Myrtales > Myrtaceae > Syzygium > Syzygium aromaticum. The sequence continues at coordinate 8,728,220 of CM044888.1, read as the reverse complement.
AAAATTCACTCAAGTGTCCCAACATGTTACTTCCCTCATTGTATCTCAAGTCCACAAGTCTTTTAACTAGAAAAACTTTATTTTGTGGGGTTCTCCTCTCATAAATATCTTGCAATTTCTTTCACAAAGTGTCTGCTTTCGTTTCTTAAGCTACATGATGAAACACACTATCATCAATCCATTGTCGAATAAACCCAACCGTTTTCTGATTTATTTGTTCCTATTCTTTGTTTTCCTTATCTTGTTTAGTCTCATCCCTCTCAACGGAATCAAATAAATCTTTGCAATATAACATGTCTTCCATCCGAGGCTTCCAAATATTGTAATTAGAGGCATTTAACTTAAACATGGTGCCACTAGTTTGCTCAATTCAATACTAGAATATCAACACAAGCTTTGATACCACTTTGTTGGGGAGAACCGCAAGCAACAATTCACCAAGAACTCAATCAATCTAGGATCAATATCTCCCCCAAGATTAAACCAACCGAAATCGACTTAATTCCAACAACAACCAATGATATTCCGGAAATATAATCATGCAATAATAATGAAACAAATGCAACGACACCGAGATTTAACGTGGAAACCCAATGAGGGAAAAACCACGGACCACCCCACACATAAAACTTCCACTAATTATCAAGAATAGTAGGATAGACACTAGTTTCCTCTCTAGTCACACACTAGAGGTACAACATTAACATTTTAACATTATTCTATCACCACAAAGGTGAATTTACACAAAATGAGAAAAGAAACTCTAACCGTGATCGAAGAGTTCGGAGAAAATTCTCAATGAACGAAACAAATCAACTCGTAGCTCTCAGTTTCACGAACAACATACTAAAATTTGAGCCAATTCCAATAATATTTGGCCCTCGAATTGGGACCACGAAGATGCGCCCCTTTTCTTCTCCCCTGTTCTCTCGCTCTCACTGCTCTCTGCCTTTTTCTCCCTCTCTTCTCTGTGGGTTCCCTTTGACCACACGAAGCTGCCCCTCTTTTTGTTCTTTCTTTTCCTCTTTTTGACTTTCTTTTGTTTTATTTATTTTTTGATTTAAGTACTAACTGGGCTCCACATAAGGTGGACCCAGTCAACACTTGACTTCCCATGTTTCCTTTTGCAAGCTCATATTTAGAGACGAAATCAAAGGCGGGCCCACAGTTTTTCCACTATTGCGGGCATGACACATTTAAATCCTCTATATCTAAATCCTAGTAAGTGAAATTTCTTGAATATGAAGAAAGAAAAAACAAATCAAATACAAAAAAATAAATAATCACAAGTAGAAAATAATTTACAATGATGCGATGATTGTTTCAAAACTATTATCGATGTCAGTCGCTACTTAGGATTTTGAGCACCTAATTTATGTACGTAACATATGTCAAACTTGTCATATTAGTAAAAGTAATGATATTGTGTTTTTTTTTTTCTTTTTTTGCGCTTGGATAAAATGCCGAATGAAGCGGTCGTGAACTTTTTATCCCACCATTATTTTCGGCCAAGCCAGCTTTCATGTCTCCTAAACCGACAAATTCAAGCTCATGGGGAAAGTGAGGCTTCTAAGAGAGAGAAACTCGTGGAGAGAGAGTGAAGGATGGAATCGATTTATTCCCTGGTATTTTTTGTGATAAAAAATGGTTCTACCATATTTAAATAAATTTTGATTGCGAAATACCTCATTAATTCTGTGGATCAAGAAAAATTCACGGATGGATTATCTAAATAAAAATCCTCTTTTGTTTTTTTTTTCTCTTTTCACTTGATTATGAAATGAATCGAATCGGCGTTGTATGCACAAGCCATATACAAGTCCGATGCTTACTAACTAAGCCGATTTGTGGTGTTAAGCATGTGTAATGTTGCACGTTGTGCAAGATCGGAGATGAGGTCTCGCGAAGCGCGATACCACATTGCCAGGTTGACTCAATGACAAATGAGAAAGCCTGCTCCTCTAGATTTTTAGCTGACGTAGCGTAACAAGTCAATTTTATTGAATTAATGTCTCGAGTTTTGACCCAATTCGAGGTAGATTCCTTGTACAAGAGAGGTCCAAGGGCGAAGTTTGCAGACCAGATATCTATAAAGGGTATATGATTGTGTGCACGGGCCACCAAGCCCAAGACAAAGGGTATTTAGATTTTTATCTACCTAGATTTTCTTGTTAAAGAAAATTATGAGAGATTGTGAGAACCAGTGAGACGTGATTGCATGAATGTGACCTAGGTTTGAGAAGTACTCGAGAGATTGAATGTGTAATCTAACCTATTCTAACTATCTAAATTAATATTCAGTATCCCCTCAAATTTTTGTAAACCACATGAACCGCACTTAACAAAACTCGTATTTTATCAATCGAATAAATACGTTATTCAAACTTTCAAGAGTAACCATATCTACTAAACTTTTAAATTAGCTTTTTTCTTTGATTTTCCAAATTATACAATAACCAATGCAAATTATTGTCTCCACCGTCCACACTATATACCACCAAGGGCAATTTTCTTTTTCCCCAAAAAGAAAGAGAAAAAGAATATAATCAAGGTCGTTTTCTTGACTCGGTTTTCTTTCTTGGGGCCTTTGATTTTCTTGGGGATTAAAAGCAAATCAAGGACTTTTTGCCTTTCTTTTTTATTGGTGAAAACTCCCATTCAAAGTCCATTTTCAAGAAATCACGGAGCAAAGGCTACTATTCGCCGAATCTTTCAATCAATACCACGATACGAATAGAGGCTAACACGCCAGAAATTGTTCGACTGTGGATGAGAACAAGTCTGCATCAAATTTTGTCGATATAAATATCATTTTATCTCATTTGAGCATGAAGAAACAAGAAAAAGTGGCAGAAAAAGACACTTAGAAATAGTATTTGCAGTCATGTACGTCAAGCACCCTAATTAGCATAGATTCTTCTCTTGCTTTGGAAGAAATTTTGGTGTATCGTTTGTCATGCCCACGATGACTTAGTTATTTTTTTTTCCCGTCTTTTGCCCGGGCAACCTAATTTGGATCAACTTATCAATATGCATCCAAAGGAAGATAGGAATTAAAAGAAAAAACAAAATATTTTGTGTGGATTATTTGACGATGAACTTAAAATCATGTGACTTTATGCGGGCAACAGTATTAGTTAACACTAACTGTTGAGAATATGTTTCAAATTTAAGCAGGATTCCTAGTTTGGATGGAAATAATATAAGAGCAAACAAGAGGAGTATCAGAGTTTCTTTCTGTTAGTTTTCTTAGTGAGTTTCTATGAGAAATTGTGAGATCATAATTGTGGGTTTCATTTGGGTCTAATCAAGGGTTGTAAACACTCAAGCGATTGAGCAATTGAAACTCTATAATTCTCCAATTTGATTAGTGGATTATCTACATCTGGATCTCCTTGTAGAGTAGGTATCGATACTCGGATCGAATCGCATAAATCTCTGGCGTCTTTATTATTCTTCGTTTATTTCTCTTATGATTTAGCATGAATTTAATAGCAATATCCGATTAGCTTCCGCATTATATTACAAAAATTGATATTAGAGTTAAGGTTTGGGTTTTTTGAGTTGATTTGGGGCTTTTGCTTGTCCGATCATGTTTGGAAATTCCATTATTGCAATTATGTCTCGAGTGAAAGTTAAGATTGATAAAACGAGCGGAACAACTTTGGGTTGTGGAGCATTAAGATGCGTGCCTTGTTAACCACCCAAGGTTAAAGTATTAAATGGCAACGATAAATTGAAAAAACAATGAAAGAGGCCGATAAAGTAGAGTTAATGGAGAAGGCGTAAAGCAAAATCTTGTTGAATCTGTTGGATGAGGTATTGATGAAGTGGCCAAAGAGAAGAATGCTATAATGTTGTGGGCAAACGTTGAGGCACTTTATTTGATGAAGGGTTTGAACAATCATTTATATATACTGAAAATGATGTTTTAATTTCGGATGGTTGAAGGTACATCCATCATAGCCCACTTAGATGAGTTTAATAAACTCATGATGTACTTAAAGAAAGTCAATGGGGCATTGTCCGATAAAAAACAAGGTATGATGTTGTTGGTATTTCTACCAGATTCTTTTGAGCACTTCATTGATTCGCTACTACAGGGGCACGGTTCGATTATCTTGAAGAGGTAAAGTTCGCCTTGTTATCTAAGAAGTGGTAAAAGAAGTTATGAGAAGATAACTTAGCACAAAATACAACGCAAAGTTTAGTTATATGAGGTAGAGAAGAAGAAAGAGTGTTTGGAGGCATCACTTAAAAGAGTCGTTCTAAAATCGAGGTCTGATAGTCGGAACCGTCGATGTTATCACTACAGTGAGGTAGAGCACTACAGGAAAGATAGTCCAAAGTAAGAAAAAATGTTAAAAAAGTCATAAACCTTTTGCATTTGTGCTAATTTAATCATAAATCTTTTTTTAGTGTCAATTGAATTCTAAACCTTTTTGTCTTTGGGCCAATTCAGTCATTTTGGTTATTTTTGGCCAGATTTTTGTAACGTGGACATCGGCAGGTCTACGTGGCACCGCTAGTGCTAACGTGGATAATTTTTAATAAAATTTTAATATTTTTTCGATTTTTTAATTATTTTTTCTAATTATTTTTTCATTTTTCCTTCTTTTCTTTTTCTTTCTTCTTTCTTCAACCTTTTTTCGATGGCCAGCCACCTGGCCACCATAGCCATGGCGGGGTTGGCTGGTCTCACCTGGGCGAGGCCGCCGTTGCCCGCCACATGCAAGGCCTAGTCGAACCTCGCTCACCCAGGCAAGGCCCGGCGAGGTTGGTATCACCTAGGCCAGATCTAGCGAGGCCGGCCCTCGCCTAGGCCACGGCGACCTCGTCGAGCATTGCTTGCCACTAGATCTAGCCCAGGCGATGCCAACACTCGCCTAGCCTAGGCAAGGGCAAGCCCTAACAGCGACTCCGTTCGCCAGATCTAGCGGGGCCAATGCTTGCCCATGCCACGGTGGCCTCGGTGGGCGTCATCCACGCCAAGGCGATGCCCAACGAGGCTGCCCTGGCCTTGGCGAGAGGAACCTCGCCAGCACTCGCCCTTGCCTAGCTAGGGCTCACCCAAGCCGTGCCGAGCGCCACCTGGCCAGCATGGCCGGTGGCTGGCCATTGCCGGTCACCGGCCATGGGAGGAAAAAAGCCAAAAAAGAAAAGAAAAAAATCAAAAAAATAATTAAAAATTGAAAGTTTATTAAAATTTATCTACGTCATCACTGGCGAGCCTAGGTGGCACCGTCGACATCCATATCAGCAAAATCCAACCAAATTAGCTGGAAGAACTGAATTGGCACAAAGACAAAAGGTTTAAAACTAAATTAGCACAAAAAAAATGTTTATGATTAAATTTGCATCAATGCAATAGGTTTAGAGCTTTTTTGACACTTTTCCCGTCCGAAGTACAAGGGTATAAGAGTTAAGGTAGAGTATGCATGCAATGGTAATATTGTTACTATAGTAGATAATAGTTCCAATGATGCCTATAATGTATTTAACGTCACCACGAGTTCATCAGGTGATGAATGGATTCTTGCCTATTAATGTTCTTATGATTTGACTTCTCATAAACACAAGGTGGTAAGGTTCTAATGGGAAACGGTACTGATTGTGAAATAGTAGGGATAAGAATAGTTCATATTAAAATGCACAATGGAGTGGTATAAACATCGACTGATGTGAGGCATGTATTGGAGCTGAGAAAAAACTTTATCTCACTAAGTGTTCTTGATGGGTTCAGATACTACATCTTTGTCAAAGGTGAAGTTTTGATGATCTCTCGAGGTGTGCTTACTGTGATGCAATGGAAGATAGACACGGATTGTATCTCCTCCGAGGAAAAACAATGATTGGCTCATGTGTTAGATGCTTTAAGGTTGTAGGTCAGGACATGATATAGTTGTAGCATATGAGACTCGAACACATGAATGAGAGGGAGATGATTATTTTCAATCAAAGGGGTCTACTAGGAGATCACCAAATTAATAAATTGAACTTCAGTGAACATTGTGACATGGGTAGTTAGTAGAGAGTGAATTTCAGTACGACAATTCACTAGACCTCGGAGACTGTAGGCTGCATACACTCATATTTATGAGGACCCTCTCAAGTTCTGTTTAAGGGTGGTGGCAGGTATGTGTTCTCCTTTGTTGATGATGTATTGAGGAAAATATGAATTTGTCTTCTTAAGCACAAGACCGAGGTGCTTGGTCGATTCAAGTCTTGGAAGGTAATGATTGAAAAGTAGATGGGAAGGAAGATCATGTACCTAAGAACTGATAAAGTTTTGAAAATTCGTTGCAATGAACTTGGCCAATTTTGCACAGAGGAAGGTATAGTGAAACACAAAACTGTTGTCGACACACACACAACTTAACGGAGCAGCAGAACTAATGAGTAGAATTATATTGGAGAGAGCTTTCTCTTTACTCTTCAATGATGTATTAGATAAAGAAGTCTAGGCAAAAGCAGTGAATATAGTTTCTTGGTTAGTGAACAGATCACTATTACCAGCAAATTGATTAGAAAACTCTTGAGGAAACGTGATTAGATAAGTATGTTGATTACACCAAACCAAGAGTGTTTGATTGCCTTTCAGTTCATGTGAGTGATGGTGCGCTAGAGTTGGGGGCAAGGAAATGCATATTCCTAGCTTATGCACATGGGATGAATGGATATAGGCAGTGGTGCACTAAGAAAGATGCACCCGTTTTTATGTCCACCAGAGTGTTTATCTTTGATGAATCTACTCTACTTCAAAAGAGGAGTGAGAAATCAATTTTGAAGAAAGATCTAAACGATGTTTTAGAAACATGTGGAGCTTCAAGGAAAGACTAGAAATGTTCAAAGTGTGGTAGATGACTCACAGCAATGAGGATTGAGGATTGGAGGTGTTAGAAACTCCTCCAAGATTGTGCGAAGAACTCCTACCAATTGACCTTAGAGCATCGCCGCTTCTTTTTCCAACTTGCCGGTTGATTCTTGAGATATAACTTGCAAACGTGGCGATTTAAAATCTCACCCAGATTTGGCGAGTAGATCCGATGAGGGCCATGATGTCCTTACCTGTGGTTGGTGACCTCCACTTGCCATTGCCAAGGAAAGACAAGAAAAGGGGAAAAAAGAAAATTCTGAAAATATAAAAAAAATTACAAAAATCGTCAACGTCAATAATTTCTGGCTGAAATTGATCAGAACGACTATATTAAAATATAGTTAAATGATTTATGATTAAATTGATCAAATTAAAAACTTTATGATTGAATTGGCTCCTATAATATATACTTTGGACTTTTTGAACAATTTTTCCTTCACGTCTCTTCTATTTCCTGAGTTCCCACTACCTTCTAATTTTCCCTAAGCGGGATCGAAGAATACTATATAATCCCAATCCCCTCTGTTTAAGTCAGAAATTAATGTATTTTGAGGCCGAGAGTCAAAATGTTCAACTGATTAATTCATCAAAGGCAGGCCCCGCAGGATCATACGGAAAAAAAATGCAATTGTACCAAATCCATAAACTCGATCCATGCAAACATTTATGAACGACGTGTTCCGATTCCTCCACACCTCGTGCATTTCCTTTGATTTTACCTAAGCTGGATTAGAGAATATTTGATAACCCCAATCTCCTCTCTTTGAAGTCTCTGATCAAATATGGAAATTTTATTCCAGCCACCGATGCTTCAAAATGCATTGAAAGCAATCTCAGAATACAAGACCAACCCCATTGGCTCCAAGCTGTAGCTTTTCGTACTCTGACGGCAACCCCACTTCATGCCAAGTTTCAGGCTCGTAAAGTCATAATCAAGGGTTGATTAAGCAACCTGATTAGAACCACAACATTCCAATTAATTAACGTAATTGAGTTGAAACTGTTCAGTATCGAACCAACTGGTTGTCTTTCTTCTTTTACACTGTACACTGCGCAAACCGAATCTTTGTAGGTTTGGAACACCCGCAGACCTACCACAAGGAAGACACTAACCCTTGTGAAGCTAATAGACGAGTTCTTTGCAAGTCATTCCACCCAAAAACCAGCATTTTTAACGCGAGACCTTGGCAGGTGCATTTGAACTTCTGCTCTAAGTTACATAGTAATATGAACGGCCGCCTTTTTGTTTGAATTGTTTAGAAACAAAGACAAAGCAATCATAGGCTGAGTAGGAGGCGATTGGGAGACAGAGGGGCTATGTGTTTTATTTTATTTTTTATTTTTTTGAATTATTTGTTTTGTTTTTAGGTTAAAAGTATATGGGGTTTATATATAAACACGTAACCAATAGTTAAAAGTCTTTTGAAAGAAGTTTCCTTCAATCAGAAATTAAAAAATCAGAACCAGATCAAGAAGTGAGATTGTTTCCTCTTTCTAAGTGTATTGCGATTCACTTCAGTGATTATACATGTGGGACTACACTATGGTCGGGTTAGAGTACTAAGTTGCATTTTAATCTCCATATTTAAATTTGTAAAGTTGACTGGAAAATCTTAACCGAGTTGAAATTTGCATATTGAATTTTTTTCTCTGGGGACAATGTAATGGGATAATTGCCAAAAAAGTCTTAAACATATTGTATAAATGTCAATTCAGTCTTAAACTTTTCAATTTGATCAATTTAATCCTAAACATTATTTACAATTTACAAATATAGTCCTTCCGGCTAATCTTGTTCGGAAATCGTTGGCGCAAACACTTGCATCCTACGTGGTACAGCTGGCGTTAAAGTGGATAATTTTTTCAATTTTTTAAAAGTCTTTCTGAATTTATATATATTTATCTTTTATTATGTTTTTTTCTCTGTTTTCTTTATTCTTTATTATTTATTTTCTTTTTTGTCCACTGTAGTTGGTGAGGCCCTAGTGGAAAAAAAGAAAATAAAAGAATATATAAAAATTTCAGAATTTTTTTTTAAAGATTGCAAAATTTGTCATCAACGCCGGTCTTGCCATGTAAAATAGCTGGTGTCCAAGTCAGTGATTTTAGGCTAAAATTGACTGGAGTAACTATATTGGCAAATTCTCAAAAGGTTTATGATTAAATTGGTCAAATTGAAAGTTTTAGTACTGAATTGACACTTATATAATTGGTTGATAAGTTTTTTGATAATTTTTCCGTTATTTATCCAAAGATGAGGATATTAGAGTAATCTAAGTTAACACCTCACGATCGCCTTAATCAACTCGAGTATCGTGGACTTAATGCTGTGGTTGTTCTTTACATTTCTTTTCATCCGTTCAACCGACGCAAATTTCCAACAAGATAGGTGCATAATGTTGACTAAGCATACCAATTCCCAATGCCGAAATGGTTCTTTACTTTGGTCAAAGCAAAACCAAAACGGATAAATTTCGACCCAATTCACACAAAATCTGCATCAACTATCATTGATGTCCACCGTCAATGTAAAATCACAAGATTTTAAGTTTCATCGTCAAATAATCCACGCAAAATGTTTTATTTTCCTTTTAATTTCTATCATATGTCGAAACTCTGTCGATGAGTCGATGCAAGTTAGATTCGTCCTTAGAGAAAAAGAAAAGAAAAAGGTGGGAAAAAAAAGTCAACGTGGGCACGATAAACCAAAATTTTCGTGTGTGAGAGAGAGAGAGAGAGAGAGAGAGAGAGAGGTGGACCAACACAGTGATTACATGTACGAGGAGAATACGTGCTCATTAGGGTACTTGACGTATATGACTGCAAATCCTATTTCTAAGCCTCGTTTTCTCCCACTTTCTCCATCTTTCTGCACGCTCCAATGGGAGAAAATGATACTTATGTCGACAAAATTTGATGCGGACTTTGTTCTGATCCACTGTCGAACAATTTCTAGCGTGTTAATCTCTATGCATATTCTGGAATTGATTGAAATATTCGGCGAATAGTAGCCTTTGCTCCATGATTTCTTGAAAATGGACTTTGAATCGGAGTTTTCACCAATCGAAAAGAAAGAGAAAAAGTCTTCGTTTTGCTTTTACTCCCCAAGAAAATCATAGCCCCAAGAAAGAAAACCGAGTCAAGAAAACGACCTTGATTATATTCTACTTTCTTTTTGTTTTGGGAAAAAGAAAATTACCCTTGGCAGTACACTGTGTGGACTGTGGACAAATTAATCTGCATTGGTTATTTTCCGAAATTAAAATTTTTTTTGGACAGTCCAAAATTTAAGTTAAGAAGCTTAAGTTTGTAATTTGGAAAATGGCAAAAAAAAGTTGATTTATAAGTTTAGTGGATATGTTTACATTTAAAAGTTTGAACAAAGCATTTATTCGATTGATCTTGTTTTTTTTTTTGGCTGGCTATTCGGTTTGATCCGGCTAAATACGATTTTTGTTACATGCGGATCATGTGCTTTTATAAAAATTTGAGGGGATAGTGAATGTTTAATTAGATTGGTAAAAAGAAAAATAAATTAAACGTGAAACACGGACGGAGGGGACCGTGGTTCATGGCCCCATTAGCCTCCCTTTCTCTTACGACACTTGTGACCTATTACGATCAGTAGAAGTTTCGATTTTTCAAAAATTAAAAACAGATTTTTTTTGGTCGAAATAAAAACAGATTCTTAAGTTGTTCTTGAGTTGCTATGATCCCTATATATTTTGTGAAGAAGAAACTCGCTCCGCAATACGACTATGATATCCACCATAATAGCGAGATAACAAGAGAAGATAAACAAGAAATTGTCAATAACACAATATTAATGACACTCCACAAACGAAAACAACAATGAATTGGATCAAAACTCGAGACATTAATTCAACAAATCCGACTTGCTACACCATGTCAGCTCATGATTCCACGTAGGATGATTTCTCGGCTATCATTGAGGCAACCCGGTAATGTGCTATCGTGCCTTTGCAAGTCCTGAAATCATTTCCGATCTTGTCCAATGCACAGCATTACACGTGCTTAACACCGCGGATTAGCTTAGTGGGTAAGTACCGGACTTGCGTGTGAATCAAGCATGCAATACAAATTTGGTTCTCTTGATCATCAAGTTAAAAATTAAAAGAAAAAATTTATACAATCTATCCAAATTTATGGCTCGTGTTTTACTCAATCCGTGAGGTATCTCGTGAGCCGAACTTAATTATTGAACGTGAAACTTGCAATGGATACCATCCTTAAAACACCCTCCCCGAGTTTCTCTCTTTGAAGCCTCGCTTTCTTCACGAGCTTGAATTTGTCAGTTTGCTCCCCTAGAAATGAGACCATGGAGGGAGCCTTATCGCTTTAGGAGGCTTGTGGGCTCGCTTGGCCGAAAATAATGGTGGGATAAAAAGTCGAGTTCAAGACGGAGACTAGGAACAGTAACGTGGTACTCATTCAAGAACCATTTTGTCGCATTATCTCTAGAGGGAAATGAATCGGTACGTTTTGCTAACGTGACAATCTTGATATCAGCTGCGTTTTCCATGAATAAATTGCGATTTCACATCCTGCGTAGAGGCTGACGTTGATGACAGTTTTGAAATGATTGTCACGTTTTACTCGTCATTTAGATTTAGATAGAGTTAATACCACGAAAAACTTTAAACTAATACACCTATTATAAATTTACCTCTAATTATTTTTTTGATTACAAAAAATCTCAAACTGATATATTTGTGACAATCTTATGCCGAACTAATTTTTTAACTATAAAAAAACCCCAAACTGATACACTTATAACAATTTTACCTCGAACTAATTTTTTGACAACCAAAAACTCCAAACCGGTACACCTGTGATAAATTTACCATTTATTGGTTTCCATTAAATTTTACTATCAAATTGCTAAGTTTAATAACACATGGTAGCTGATGGGTGTACCGGTTTGGGGTTGTTTGTCACAACTTTACCAATTTATGATTTTTCGTGATATTAATTCAATTTAACGGACACTAATGAAAGGTAAATTTATCACAAATGTATCAGTTTGAGACTTTTAGTGGTCAAAAAATTAGTTTGGGGTAAAATTGTCACTGGTGTACTAGTTTGAGATTTTTTGTGATTAAAAAATTAGTTCAGAGTAAAATTGTCACAAGTGTACTAGTATTGGGTTTTTCATGCTAAAAAAAATAGTTCGGGATAAATTTGTTATAAGTATACCAATTTAAGGTTTTTGATTGTCAAAAAATTAGTTCGAGGTACAATTATCACAGGTATACCAGTTTAGGGTTTTTCGTAGTATTAACTCATTTGGATATTAAAATACCAACATAAAAAATAGATATTAAGAAAGAAAAGCTTGACGCAACTATCGTTGTGGCTCGTACTATCTCCACCGTCCGTGGAGCGGTCAACATCATTATTGTGAACGCCATCATCGACCATTCGCGTTTGATTAAATTTTGATCAGGCCGATATAAATGATTCATCGAAAGAAGGTGAAATGTAAGGAAAAGGTGGAAAATGTGGTCAAATTGCACGAGGTGAATAAAAGCTCCAAGACTTTTTTTGAGAGTCTAGAATTGGTTCTCTGCACTCGTGACTCAAATAGGCAAGCATATTATGTTGTAAAGGCATCAAGGTGTAAGATCCTCCCCCTAAACTAGGTTTCTAACCTCCCATCTCCTCTTTGAGAAATACTGTATTTTGATGCATTTTACTCTCGTAGGTGGGCTTAGGTTTAATGAAATGATATCTCTATTTTCACCAAAACAACAGAAGAAAAGTTCCGAGAGAAATTGATGACAATGAAATAAAATTCCTAGGATCCAGGAAAAAGGAAAAGAAAATGATTGATTTTTGAATCATTTTATTCCAAGTGTAATAAAATCATTTTAGTCGCCATTTTCTTATTTATTTTGAAAATAAAAAAGAAAATTCTTGTAATATTCCAAGTGTAATATTAATTATTCAGTTTGATTTTTGTGTTAGCCCCGCTTCAATCTCAGTTTGATACCGACAATTGTAATTGTTTTCAAAGTATCGAAAAATTTACTCCAAAAGAACCAAATATCTAGACCCGGCACAAGTTTCAATGCAATATACGAAAAGCAAATGCTTTGTCACATTTACTGAGGAATAAAGTGCTTCAAATTTCCTTACCAAAAAAAAAAGTGCTTCAAATTTTATTTGTACATGTGGATTTTTCTCTCGAATTAAATTATTTTCGAATATCAATTGTTAGTCAATGGACCCTTTGACATATACTTTGTTCTGAAATGGTAACAGTTGGTTTTTGATGGACATTTCGTAGACGATATACCGTCCTATCATGATAAGGTGCTAAAATTGAATTCTGCGATACAGAACATCTTTTAGATACAGTAATGCAATCAATCTTCGCCATAAGAGGCTAATTCTTGCTTTTGAAGAAGCGAAAACGACTTCAATCCACTCGACAGACGTTACCCCAACAATGGTGTTCCAACTTGGGACGAAGCACAAGCAATAAAGCTTTATGAATATCGTCCATGTCATGTCAAGCCATTGGTCGAAAAGAACTTTTGTCGTCACTCGTCAGGCATAAGAAAGGGAACAAATTAGGCAGCCAAATTGGAAAGATGATGATGGAAGGATCTTAAATCATAACATTAAGAAGAGAGAGAGGCTCATTGAAGGAAATTATGAAAATCTAGGAATGCATTTCATGAATAATCCTGAACCCGTGGTTAAATTAAGAAAAATTAGAGCTTGGTGCAAAGAAAATTGCTCCCAAGCAATATTTTCCATCCTTAATTTGTGGGATGTAATAATCCACTTAATTATTTGTTAACCACAAAATTAAGAATTGATCAGGTTAATTGTGAAATTCAAGTTTACGGTGGTGGTGGATGCTTTAGTTACTCAAAATTAACGGGGTTTCATTATAGAGAATGTATTCACGCAAAAGCTTGAGGGATTTTTTTGGAGAATAAACTCAATAGAATAAACTCGATATATTGAGGAAGTCACAATCCAATATGGAAAATACTTGCCAGTGGATCTGCAAACGCATTGCTCATGTGCAAGAAATTGACATTTGAAAAATTGAGTTTGTCGCAAAATATTTGAATGATTAATTAATGAAAAGAAATTAGTTAACATAAAAAAAAAAATTTATTTACGAAAAGGGAATGATTTTCAATGTTTAAAATCTTTCTTGAGCAGGCGGCTGTTGGATAGAAACTAGCCAAATTATAATAATGAAAAAACGTGAAAGACAAAGTAAAATTCGTAATTTACGCATTTGTCTATAAACACAATATTTATAAAATAAATAACTAAGAAAATATTAAAACGGATTAAAAGTAATCCCTCAAACCCATGGTATGAGAATTGATCATGCGTCCACAATAATTTGCTATTAACATATCTCTTCATCTATAATAATTTTTTTTAATTCCAATGTCGTATACTATGCTCTAGGCTGTAGCATAGCATGTGTAAAGGGAAAGGGAGTATTCAATTATTAAATCAAGAGATCTTTATTTACAAGTAAAGATGTTAACCAAATGGCCCTGATCCTTTCAAATTATAAGTATAATATCCCATTTAATTGCGTATTTTTGTTACTGAAGTTCTTGTACTTGTACAAATAGAACACTTAGCTTCCATTTATAATTTAACATTAACAAAAAAGGTTTTTTTAATATAACGGTTTATTCATATATGAATCATTGTACTATCTTTATTTGTGAAATTACGTCAGTTTTCAACTTAATATCTTATATATACTATTAGTCAAGTGCTAACCGTGAGATATAATATGACAATTTTACTTGTATAATTAAGTGTTTAATTGTAACCAAATCGAAATCTGCAACATAGATGTAATTTTTCTTATGCTCTCGATTTCATGTTAATTATGAGATAATAAGAAGTGTATACAGAGGCACATTGTTATATGCTAACAATTTTTGACGAACTTATACGACTCATATGAATATAATCTAATCTGGAAAATTTTGTCAATTAGCATTTGATGGAAAATCATGACAATTTCATTTTAAATTTGGTCACGTGTGTGTTTTGGAATGATTTTTATTTTTTACCTTTTTATAAAAATTTTGGGGCTCACTAAATTTGACCTTTTTGAACCGAAAAGGCCTAAAACTTTTACACTATACAAATGTTGATACATAAATTTTCATAGTAATGTTTCTCTAACCTTATAAAATGTGAACAATATCACATTTCTCAGGACAAAACCAAAAAAGTACTTTTCGCTTCTGAAAAATAAAAAAACTGACAACTCATTTACCATAAGTTCAGAAACCAAGGATGAATCCGTACTCTGCACCATATTTTCATGATGTATCTAATTACTATTAGAGCGCTTGTACATCCATGAAACAACTCCAAGATAAGGTACATTCTGAATGTAATAACATCTTCTTTGTCCCATGCACAAACACATGATAAGGACAGCTAATGAATTTGTTAGCATTTTATACCATGCAATGCATTTCATATTTTACAATTCATTACCATGAAACATAGGAAGCCGCTGGAGCAATAATCAAATTTGGGATAACTACACTAGAAATCCCAAAAATTTTCACGAAAGTGAAATTGAGTCTTGAAACTTTAAAAACTTCAATTAAATCTTAAAACTTATCATACAAGTGCAACTAGTCTTAAAACTTTCAAGACGTGCAACTAAAATCTAAAACTTATCACACAAGTGCAATTGATTCCTAAATATTTCCAAAAGTACACTTAATGGAATGACTTGATTGAATCAATTTGATAAATTTTTGGATTTAAATGCATTTTTTGAAAATTTTAGGATTCAATTATACTTTCGTGACAACTTTTAAGATTTCAAATGCACTTATTTTCCCAAATTTTTACTGGAAAAAAATGTTAAATATACAACCGTATACTCTTTTATGTATATACATCCTACATCTACCGCCATTGATTTGGATAGTTGGACAAATTTTCAAATCGTAACTACCCGATCAATGGTGATGAAAATAGGGTATGTACAAATATAAGTACACAAACTTTGTATTCATATAGAAATGTAACTTTTGCCAGGTCAATTGAATAACACAACAAGCGATAAAACCAAGACAAGCCGTGAGCCGTAAGAAAGGGGGAGCTGTTTTGTTTAGGCAGGCGGACTTTAGAGAGAGAAAAGGGAGGCAAAGAAAAGAAAACCCCACACTCAAGAACTCGTAGAGAGAGAAATCAAGAAACGGAAGAAGGTGTATGGGACCACACTCAATCCCCCCTCCTCTTCCCAATTATTGCATATTTTGACAAAAACAACATTAACAATCACATAGTGTGCTCACTACGGTTCAGATTCTCCAAGTTCCCTCACCTCTCCCTCTCTCTCTCTCTCTCTCTCTCTCTAGCCTCCATCACCACCACCACCACCATCACCACCACCTATAAATCCTCTCCCATCCCCACCCTTCACCACTAATGAATACATACACTCAAATCCCCACCTTGATACCTCGCCATATCGTCACCTTTCCCATCCCTCGCTCCTCCATCTTCATGGATTTCGAATATCAAGAATCCGACATAGTTTTCACCGATCAAGATCAGGCGATGACCGATTGGAGCAGCGACGAGGACGAGCACGGCTACTGTGGTTTCTGCGATACGATGGTGGCGCCGATTCTCGACGATTCGAGGGCGCTCGGCAAATCGCAAAAGATGAAGGAGAGGGAGAAGAGAATGACGAACTCGCCGCCAGTCAATATCCCGGAAACTTTCATCCGGTCCCCCAAATCCGACTACGCGCTCGAGGAGGGGGATGATGAAGGGGAGGTTGTGCCGCCGCACTTGATCGTCGGGCGACGTGTGGCTGCAAGGATGGCGTCCTTGGTGTGCTTCAGCCATGGGAGGACGCTTAAGGGTAGGCATTTGAGTGAAGTGCGGAATTCGATCCTTAGAATGACCGGCTTTTTGGAGTCTTGAGAAGGTCTCTCTTGGAGACTTCATCATTGTTACCTAGCGCGCGCACACAAAAAATGACCCAAAAAAGAGGGAAGGAAAATGTCGAGAAAATGAAAATGTCCTCTTTCTGTTTTTTTTTTTCATCTCCATTTTCTTGAAGTTTTCTCAATTTCTTTCCAGGATTTTATTCTGTGTAACGGAATGGAGAACTTTGGATTCAAAATCGGAAAAGTTGTAAATGTGGGTTCTTGTGCAATTCATTCTTCTTCCTTAAAATTCATGTACAGACAGCTAGCTTGTTGCATTCATTAATGGTGGGTTTCGTGTGTGTCGTCCGAAAACCATACCTGAGCAGCTGTTATCTGCGGGAGGGACTTTCTTTATTGTAGGTCATATAATTGTATAAACAGTACAGTCGAAGCTATTGCAGGCCTTTGGAGAGAGGAAAAACAAAGGGTATTGCAGGTCATGGGGGATTAGTTTTAGTTCCAAGTCATTAATTTATGTATGTAAACAATAGTGGAATAATACAAAATTAGTATATTAAGTGATATGATAGATTCTAGGTGGTCCTTTAAATCAATAAATATCGTTTAACATCCAATTTATAAAATTTATCACATTTCGTACATTAAATATTGTAATCCGTCTTGCATACCGTCTTGGTGATTACAAAAAGGTCCTTGTCTTAAAGAATTATTAATTAAATATACGACTATTATGTTATGTGAAATATTGGTTGAATAATCACAGGAATTTAATATTGAGGGTTTACTGCAAATAAAAGAAATGATGGATGCTTCCGGGTTGCTACCTGTCTCTGGTTTGGAAGATTGTTCCAATCATATAAGCAAAGTTGACGATACTCAAAGATATAAATATTATAGAAATGAACCGGAATGATTATGTCTTTTAATATATTCTAATGGAAGATGTAGATTGGGCTCTTTTTAGGGCAAAAAAATAATGGGATGATGTGGCACGTGTCATTTCACATTGTTGAAGGAATAGCGGTGCATTATCATCAATTTAAAAAAAAAAAATCATAGTTACTAGAATTCTCATGAGATTGTCGATGAGTGTAGAGAGGAAAGTAATTTTCAAGAGGGGACAAGATGCTTGGACGCTTCCGATTATCATTGCCTTGTGCTTTACTACGTTTGTTCATGCCCGGATTTGGATGCTTGTGATTGTCATATTCATGTTGAACTTATATTAGGCGCATCTATATTTGTATTGTGTCTGTTAAGTGTACGTGTCAACGGTCTTGAATAAAAATAAAATTGGGCATCACAATTATATTTTAAGTATTGTATGGGTAATCAAGTTTAAGAATGGGTAGATTTCAGATCAAGAATTTAAAACCTGCACTATCAAGAGTCTGTTTCCAAGTTTCGGAACTGAGAACTGAATATGTCTCTTTAGAATCAATGTGGAACTGAATTGGCCAGTTCCAAGATCCAGTACCTGTTCCTTTTTTCTATTACATTTTTTTTTTTTGTGAATCAAACATATTTATTTTTACTGAAACTTCCCATAAAAAAATAAATAAAAGACCGAAGAGAAAGTGTTTAAAAAAATGGCTTAGAATTTGGTTTTGAATTGGTTCAAAACTAGCTCCGCACGAGAACCAAATCGGTCTCCTTGTGAACCAGCCCTTGATACAATTGTGTAAGGTCAGCTAAATTCGGTTCTCGGTTCTCGTTTCACAGCTTGAATCGGCTCAATTGCTCCATCTTATCATTTTGTAATGAAGATTTTGTAATTAAAGATTAAATTGAATTCTATAAAACTAAGAACAGGCAAATTACCAGTCAACAATCTCTCTCTCTCTCATTTTCACACGAATCTACTGTTTGAGTGCACGTCAAATACACAGAGAAGTAACAATAAATTAACTCTGATTACAAAATAATATTCAAATAACTCAAATCTTACCCGCATGTTTTTACTCTTTACGTGGCATTTTTTAGGTTTTCTTAAGGTAGACATGGACCGTACCCCATATCGAGCGTAGATCAATTGACCAGCACCTCGTGAAAATCGCGAGGCCACGTGTTGGCACACGGCTTCCACCCTTAATGACGATCCGCCGCGTGTACATATGCAGACAAAAGCTTGTCCGAGTAGGGGACCGAATAACGTCGAGCTCAGGGCACTGTCTTAGCTGGACAGCATCAGAGCCAGGAAATTTCTGCATCATCCATATTTTATCAAAGAACCCCCCGACATAAAATAAGATTTTACGTGTTCATATTATATTAGTGTTTAGCGTTTCAAAGTGTCAGATTTTCATTGGTTAACTTCTATTTTGGGAGAGAGTACGCGTGTGTTCCTGTGTGTTTGAACAGAAATATTGCTTTCACGGATGAGGAAACAACGACTTGACAGATAGATATTATAACGAGTTTGACGCGAGCGATTGGCTGTTGGGGTGCGAATGGATTGGCACGACGAATGCTGATTCTTTGGGAGACTTGTCGATTTCAATTTTGGTTGGTAAAAGGTTATTTTAAAAGTTGAAATCGTTGATCAAGATATGATGGAGTTGCGAATTGCTAGGAGAAGAAGTTTTATCCATTAAACACCATAAGTTTATTCATGAGCAAGAGAGTGGAATATTCAGTTTGACTGTGATAGGATTTTCGTCCTCGATGACCATGGAAATTTTTTTTCAAAAAATCCTAAATTTATTGCACTTTTGCTAATTCAGTTATAAATTTTGAACTTTGCCAATTAAATCCTAAACATTTTTATTTCTTGTCAATTAAGTCCATTTGGCCGGAAATCCCTAACGTGGGTGATGGACAACCACGTGATGCTGATGTAGATATTTTAAAATAATATTTTAATAATTTATGATTTTTCTTTTATGTTTTTTTCTTCTTCTTTGTTCCTTTTCTCTCTTTTTTTTTTTTTTTCTAGGATCTGAAATTAGGGCTGGCGAGGGTGGCCGACCAACCCTCGTCGGCCACGGGCGAGGGCTGGCTGACCCTCGCCGACTCTAGGCGAGGGTGTCGCGGCCCGCCCTTGCCCAGATCTGGCGAGGGTCGCGATGCCCTCGTTAGATCTGGCCAGGCGAGGGCTTGGCGGCCCTCGCCAGCCCCACGCCCTCGCCTAGCGAGGGCATCATGACCCTCGCTGGATTTGGGGGAGGGTCGCAATGCCCTCACCTAGAGCTGGCGAGGGTCGGCTGGCCCTCGCCTGTGGCTGGCAAGGGTTGGCCAGCCACCCTCGTTGGCCCAAATTTCAGAACCAGAAAAAATAAGAGAGAAAAGGAAAAAAAAAGAAAAAAAAACGTGAAAAAATCATAAATGATTAAAATATTATTTTAAAATATCAACGTTAGCATCACGTGGTCGTTTGGCATCCACGTCAATGATTTCCGGCCAGAATTGGCCGGATAGATTCAATTAGCAAGAAATAAAAAGGTTTAGAACTTAATTGGCAAGAAATGAAAAAGGTTTATGATTCAATTAGCAAAATTGAAAGATTTATGACTAAATTGGTAAAAGTGCAATAGGTTTAGGACTTTTTAGACAAATTTTCCTGATGACCATATTCTGTATTTCCTAATTCTGTTTCGTTTCTTGGATAAAGAAAGGAACTGGCGATGAAAAAAATGTCTATACAATGGGGTTTCCGAAAGCGTATTGTTGGTACTTTATATCTTTAAAGATTTTGTTACGTGCCAGTCTAGTTTTTAATAATATTACAAACTGTGCTTATTAAATCTTCTAGCATATGCGATCCCATTACCCCAAATTGTTAATGACGCTCATTAAGACATACAATATTAAACTATATACTATATATGAATGTGATTAACTGTTCCTTACTGAAAACGGAGGTGAGTGGAAACGTCCTAATTTGAGATTGTTCGAATATTTTTAGTTTTG
Organism: Syzygium aromaticum; assembly: GCA_024500025.1. Classification (NCBI taxonomy): domain Eukaryota; kingdom Viridiplantae; phylum Streptophyta; class Magnoliopsida; order Myrtales; family Myrtaceae; genus Syzygium; species Syzygium aromaticum. The sequence goes on along the minus strand of CM044888.1, from coordinate 8,707,490 downwards.
TGTTTTCAGAGAAATAACTGAATTTTTTCTTGATAGAGAAAAAGATCTACTTGAAGGAAGAGAGAACATCTTGAATAATCATACAATTATGCCGTCGAATGAGAAAAACAATTACCCTTTCAAATTAATTGTAGTTGATGATGAGTCGAAAATTTTATTTTTTGTATCTTGGATAAAATAATAGCTATAAATAATCTATAAATGAACCGGTATGATCATGTCGTTTAACCTTATATAATGGAAGATGTAGATTGGGCTCTTTTTAGGGGAAAAATTAATGGCATAATTAGAAAAAAAATAGATCTTTGGACCGGTACGTGATCATCATTATTAAAAAATAATAATTACTACGTTTGTTCATGCCCAGACTTGGATGCTTGTGATTGTCATATTCATGTTGAACTTATAGGCGCATTAATATTTGTATTGTGTCTATTAAGTGCACGTGCCGACAGTCATGAATAAGAACAAAACTGGGCATCACATTAATATGTCTCGTATTGGAGGGGTAATCAAGTTCCAAGATAAGTAGATTTCAGATCAATAATTTAATTAAAATCTACATTGTCAGAGTTTGTTTCCAGGTTTTGGAAGCGAGAACCGAACCTGTCTCTCTAGAACCAATCTGAAATTGAACCGGCGATTCCAAGGTCTAGAACAGGCTCCTTTTTTTCCGTTTCAGTTTTTTGTGAGTCAAACATATTTGTTCTTTTACTGAAATTTCCCATAAAACAAATAAACAGAAGAAGAAACAGAAAGTGAGGAATGAGATAGTGTTTAAAAAACAACTTAGACTTTGATTTTGAACTGGTTCAAAACCGGTTCTACTTGAGAACCAAACCGGTCTCCGAGTGAATCGGCCCTTGATACAATCGGGTAAAGTTGGTTCAATTTAGTTCTTGGTTTCCAGTTTGAACTGGCCCAATCACTTACCCCTACTATATTGAAATGACCTAGCAACATAACATTTAACATGTGGAGAGTTTCTTTGGAAATTAAGTTTCATTCATTTTGCAAAAAATGGACGGTTTGAAAATTTTTTTCCTAAAACAATTACTTTTATCAATTGACATAATTAGTAACAAGAAATATTTTTACTATCAACTATAATTTATGTCTTAAAATTTTCGTGAACAATAAAAATATTTTTCATTTGTTCAATTTTGTATACGATACAGGTGATCATTTTTAGAAAAAATATTTTCTAAATTACTTATTTTTTACGAAACAAACGAAACCTGAAAAACATAATTTCTCTCTGGGTTTAATTTTTACACAAAAGTACTAGTTTGAAAGCATGTCCAATACTGGAAGAATTGAAAATAAATTAATTCTGATCACACGATAATTTTCAAAATACATACATTTGTAAAATCATGATAGACAGTAAAAAAATCCATTTCCTTTTCTTTACAAAATAATAGTTTATTAGATAGGGTTAATATCACGAAAAACCCAACCTGATACACATGTGATAGATTTAATCAAAACTAATTTTTTGATAACAAAAAATCTCAAACTGATACATTTGCGATAAATTTACTCCATGTTAGTTTTTATTAAATTTCACAGTCAAAATGCTAAGTTGGATGACATATAATAATTGATAGGTGTACAAGTTTGGGCTTTTACCCCATCCGTTTGTTACATGTTTATCAATTTATGGTATTAATCCAATTTTACAGAGGGTAAATTTATCACAAATATATCGATTTAGGGTTTTTGATAGTCAATAAATTAATTTATGATAATTTGTCACATGTATACCAATTTTAGAATTTTGGTAGTTAAAAACTTAGTTTGGGGTAAATGTGTTATAAGTGTACCAGTATATGATTTTTCATAATATTAACCCTATTAGATATGTATTCCAACTCTTTACGTGGTATTTTTAGGTTTCTTAAGGTAGACGAACTAAGGCACAACATCGAGCGTAGATCAATTGACCAGCACAGCATGAAAATCGTCCGAATCTCAAGTTGGAACGAAAGGCCGCACACCGAGGCCAAGCGTTGGCGACAGCGACTTCGAACCTAATGATTGCCCGCCACGTGTCGAATGCGTACGAAGGTTGTCAGAGATTCCACATCTTCCTATATGTAAAAATCAGGTTTTCACAGTGTCAGATTTTCATTGGTTAACTTCTATTTTGGGAGGGAGCCTGTGCGTTCCTCTGTTTCTACATTATAATAATCTGCTTTTGCAGATGAGGAAACATCGAGGAGAGACAGTGACATGTGAGAATGAAGAAGAAGAAGAAGAGGAGGGAAGAAAGTCAGACTGGTTTTTTTTATTTGAGAGGAATAGATTTATAATGAGTTTGGAGCAAGTGATTGGTTCTTCGGATGCATGTGGATTGGCATGAAGAATGCTAATTCTTGTGGAGACTTGTAAATCTCAATTTGGTTGGTAAGTCATTGCAAAATTGAAAATAGTTGATCAAGATAAGATGGGTTGAAAATTGCAAGGAGAAATATTTTACATTAACACCATAAGTTTATCCGGATATTATACTATTATAATTATTATTGTAGTGACACTAACTTAGAAGCGGACTCCATCGTGTTTTCCCCGCCTTTCACCGAACTTGCAAAAAGCATGACGGGACTATCATTTTGAGCAAACTAATTGCCTTGAAACTTTCGTTCTTATTCTATCTTCTGTTTACTTTGTTACTGGTCTAGTTTTTAATGAGATTTAACTTTTAACATAAGGAAATCTCATTACCCCATACAACATACATGTAAATGAGGCTCATCAAGACATGCGATATCAAACTACACATTATATATAAATATGATCAATCGTTTCTTATTGACATCGAAGTAAGTTGAAGTGTTCCTAATTGAAAATTCTTTGAATATATTTAGTTTTGTGTTTTTAGAGAAACAAAGAAAGGCAGGACATCTTGAATAATGATATATTTATGCAGTCGAATGATAAAATAGTTCACCTTTCAAATTAATTGTAGCTGATAATGAGTCCAAAAATTAATTTCTCTATCATAAAATAAAATAATAAGCTAACATTTTACGTGGACCCAAAAGTCACCAGTACATAAACTATTCTCTTATACTTCAAAATCATTCTTCCACGTGGCTTGTGACCAAAGAAGGTCATGGTTCTTTTAATCTATGAGCGAAATGGATGTCACTCTCAAATTATTTGTCTGAACTTTGCACTTTTCCTATTGGAGAAGACAAATGTAGCACTGTCGTGCGGGCACCACTTTCTATTCTCAACGTAACAACAAGACCCAGAAAAAAAATTAAAGAAAAAGAAGCCTTCATGCAACTACTCTTCCTCTAAACCGCTCGCTTTATTCTTTGAAATTAGGGTTTCATAGGGTCGACATTGCTATCACGAAGATGATGAACAATCATTTCATGCACACAGATATAATGATGGTCAACTGTGAGAGAGAGAAGAGAAGAGTTACGTCGGAGAGAGAGAGAGAGAGAGAGAGAGAGAGAGAGAGAGACGTGATGGTAAGAGTTGCCCACAGTTTGCGATTCTAGATGCAATTTACTATTATGATACAATTGCTCTAGTTACATGTCTTATTTCTGTTCGGGATCTTCTTGTTGTCACCGATTATTGAGCGATAGCCTCTATTTTAGATGGATGTTAAAATTGTCTTCCTCAATGGTGATCTTATGGAGGAAATATTTATGAAACCACCTCTTGGATACATTCATACTTCTAACAAAGTTTGTCAATTACGTCGAGCATTATGTGGACTGAAGCAAGCTTCTTGTGCATGGTTTTCCAAGTTCAATTCCACCAGGGAACTTCGTGGCTTTAAATCTAGTCCCTATGCCAATGCTATCTTTGTTTAACGAACATCTTGTGGATACATTCTGCTACTATTATATGTGGATGACAAGATTATAATTAGTGACGATCATGCCAGCATTACAAAACTCTAGTAATATCTCAATCACTAGCTTGAAATGAAATGTCTCGGGCGACTTAGCTATTTTCTAGGTTTGAAGGTTGTTTCAGATTCCTCTGTCTATTATCTTTTTCAAGCGAAATATGCCACTAATATTCTTTCTCGAGTGGGGCTCATTGATAACAAGATTTGTACAACTCCCATTGAGACTACTTCCAAATTTGATGATAAAGATGGGACTCATTTTCCGAAACTTACACTCTATTGACAGCTAGTTGGTAATCTTGTATATCTCACTATTACAGGTCCTGACATCACCAAAGCTATTCACATTATCAATCGGTTTATGACTACGCCACAGACAACTTACTTTGCTATTGTTCTTTGAATTCTTCTCTATGTCAAGATACCTTATTTCATGGTCTTCACTTTTCTACTCACTCTACCTTAGAATTGAAGGCTTATGCTAATGTTGACTGGGCTAGAGACCCTCTTGATCGTTACTTCACTATAGGTTACTGCTTCTTTCTAGGTAACTCACTTATTTTATGGTGTAATAAAAAACAAACAACTATTGCTTGATCTAGCACGGAAGCAACATATTATGCTCTTACTAATACACCATCAAAATTACAATGGTTTCAATGGTTATTGGAGGACATGAGCGTTCGTCACAATGGTAATAAGTCATTCATTACGCCAACTGGAGTGCTATTCAAATAGCACATAATGATGTTTTATATGAGCACATCAAGCATTTTGAAATCGACTGTAATTTCACATGCGACATCGTGCTTCATGGCACTGTTTGTCTTTCTTAACTTCATTGGTTGATCATACCAGGGCACATCCATCTAGGTGTTTCAAGATATTTTCTTCAAACCCAATTGACTTGTTCTACATCACATTGATTCTAAGGGGGATGCTAGAGATTTATTTCGCCCGATTCCGTGTATCTCTCAAAATTGTGTATTATTTTCCTTGATTGATCCCAATTGATTGTAATTGATATTGTAATATTTTGTTACTTTATGTAGTTATCTTGTAAAGTTTATAAATAGACTTATGTACTCTTCAAAATGAACATATTGAAATATACGAAAATTTCACAATTCTCTTTTCTACTTTATTTTTATTTTACAGGTTGCTTGATTGGAGATTTCAATGATGAGTTACAATCATTAAACATCATTATTTCTTCTCAAGTCTTCGTGTTAACATTAACTTTGGCTATTCTAATGAGATTAAAATCTGTATTTATTATATCTCATAACACAAGAGATCCCGTCACCTGATACGGCATATGGTACATGAGGCTCACTAAGATGTACAATATCAAACTATACACTGTATATGAATTTGATAAATTGTTTCTTATCGATAGTGGAAGCGTCTTGAGTTGAAATTGTTCAAACGGTTTTAGTTTTGTGTTTTTAGAGAAATAACTCGATTTTTCTCGATATAGAGAACGGCTACTTAGAGAAAGGGAGGACATCTTGACTAACCATATAACTAGACCTGTTAAAATGGGTCTTAAACCCATATATGACTCATTTAAAAAATAAATGGGTCATATATGAGCCACTACAATTTTGAAAAGCCCATCTTAAATGAGTCTTAAAGTTTTAAGCTCATCATAAATGGATCTAAATAGGTTGCATGTAGAACCTATTTTTAACCCACTCATTAGGCTCACACACACTTTCCCCCTTTTTATAAAAAAAAAAAAAAAATCAAAATTATTTTTATTTTTATTTTTTTCTCTTTTATTTTTATTTTTTCTTTTCCTTTCTTTCTTTTTTCTTTATTTTTAGCTTGTGGCCGACGACACAAGGGTGGGACAACCTCGCTGAAGGTTGGCAAGGCCTCAGCTCGTTGACCTGTGGCAAGGCTTCAGCCTTGCCGATTTGGCGAGACTCAAGCTTGACCTCGCCTATGGTTGGCAAGGCTTGGCTCACCAAAATTGAGCGAGCTTGAGGCCCGCCTAAGGCCGGTAAGGCTGAGGTTGAGGCCTCACTAGATCGGTGAGCTTGTCCTTGGCCATGGCTAGTCGCCGATCACCGACCGTCGCCGTGGCTGGCCACCGGCCAAAAATAAAGGAAAAAGAAAAAAAGAAAAAAAAATTTAAAATTTGATTTAAAAAAATAAAATTATTAAAATGAATGCATGAAGTAAAATCAAATCAAATTTTATATACCAAACATCGGAAAATATTTTCTAGTTCATTTTTAGGTTTTAGCCAAAAACTGGAAATTTTTTTTATTTTTTTGGATAATGACTTCATGGAAAATATTTTACAAAAATGTTTCATTTTTCGCAAAACAAACAGAACCTCAATTTAAAAAAAAATTATAGAAATTATGTACTAGCTTTGTTTTGTATGTAAATGTTTTAGCAGTATAATTTTTAAAAAAAGTCATAAGGAACAAATTTTCTCATATTGGGTTAAATATATAAGTATTTTAGCAATATGAGTCGGGTCAAGTATGGGTTGGGATATTTACATTACAAAAAAATGGGTCATAAACGGGTTAATGAGTCAATTTGGGTCGGACTATTTATAACCTGGCCCAAACCCGACCTAAACCCGACCCAACTCACCCGTTTAATAGGTCTACATATAACTATGCGATCGAATGAAAACAAATATCACCAAATGATGAGTCTTCATCAAAGATAAAACAATAGCTAATATTTCACTTGCGTAAATGGGAATTTGTTGGTATAGAAGCCAAACAAAATCCAGGCAATGAAACGTGGAGCCAAAAATCACAAGTAAATAAACTAGTCCCCTGTAATTGTCTCTTCAGAATCATTATTCCACGTGGCATGTCACCAAGATTAGGTTAAAGTTCTTCAATCTTCTATGCGCGAAAGGGATGTCACTCTTAAATTATTAATCTAAACTTTGCACTTTTCCTATTGGAGAAGACAAATGTAGCCTTTTCGTGTGGGCAGCACTTTCTATTTTCAACGTTACAACAGTACCCAGAAAAAATTAAAGAAAAAGAAGCTTTCGTGCAACTAGTCTTCTTTTGAACCGGTTGCTTTATTCTTTGAAATTATTATAGGGTCGGCATTGCTATCACGAAGATGGTGAACAGTAATTTCATGCACACAGATATAATGATGGTCAACTGAGTGAGAGAGAAGAGAAGAGTTACGTCAGAGAGAGAGAGAGACGTGATGGTAAGAGTTGCCCACAGTTTGCGCTGCTAAATACAATTGGCATATGACCTTATCCTTTAATTTCATTGGATGGGTTGAGCAAGCTCTTAAGCTTCGAGATGATATCTGCACCAAGCCTATTTTTTTTTTTTGGTAAAAAAAAATAAGATCATTTCATTTCATCAAGATAAGCTTCAGCACATACAAGGTTCCAAAGGGTTGCGAGAAGATTAAAGACCCAATTATAGGGCAAAGATTTGCACATTTGAGTTTTAACAATCCAATCTGCCACCTGATTTTCTTTCCTATTATAGTGGGTTAAAAGAACATTAGGTAAATGGGCTAACAGAAGTTTGCATTTGATAATAAGTGGAGTGGCTTCCCATGGAGAAATATCTAAGCCTAAAAGGCAATTAACCAAAATCAAGTTGTCAGATTTTAGCAGGTACCTCATGTTGTCTTTCTCCCTTCGCACATGAAGTATCTTTAGAGTTTCAAGGCAAGCAAGGGTTTCCACATTGATAGCTGAACTTGCTCTCACCATTTTAGTGAATCCATCCACAATCTTCCCCGAGAAATCACGACAAATACCAGCTATGGAACCTTTCATTGAACTTGGAGTGTAGGATCCATTAATGTTCCACTTGAGAGTGCCTTTCTCTAGTGGTCGCCACGATTTAGGTGAGTTGCTATTATTTGAGCTGCACCAGTCCTATTCAAAAGCTAACTTGTGGAACATTGGACTGAAAACTTATGTTATTTATATTAAAAAATTACAAAAATCGTCCATGTTAGCATCGGCTGTGCCATATAAAATGGCTGTCGCTGATTGGACCACCACCATATATCAATTTCCGAAAATTGGCCGGAAACTTTACATTGGAAAACCCTCAAAGGTTTAGGATTACTTTGCCAAATTAAAAAGTTCAGGACTAAATTGGCTGTCGTACAATAAGCTTCTAACTTTTTGGACAATTGTCCCGAGATGTGAAGAGATATGAACATGTCATTAATTTCCAATTTCCTAAGACTACTAGATAATATATTTACAACACTTTGATAATAAATTTTCGCATGGATTGAGTTTATGGACCTGGTACAATTGCATCAGCGTCATACAATCTTGCGGGACCTACTAGAACATTTGAGTCTCACCCTCCAAGTCCATGGCTCTACTTCAAATTAGATGAATGATAAGCGATAGCGTTAATCGCCTTAATGGCTCCATCCGCCTACCACCTCCATCCCCACGGCATCATGCCGCTGCTCTCCTGATTGTCTCTATCATCTATGCTCTGCCGCAACGTCGAGACATTGCAATTAGGTCTTCTTCATGTCGTAGTGGCCTCGAAACCCTCCCAAGCGGTCCAAACTGCAACACCGTCCGGTCACCAGTGAAACCATTATGTGACGAAAGGCGGCCGTATGTAAATCGGAAAGGCTTTAGGTTCCTTTTGTTCCCGTATTAGTAAACGTCTTTGGTGGGCTTACTCTGACTTTTCAATGGACCTCTTTTCCGTTTGGGCCCAATTTAGTGCAGTCTTTGGGCCTTGTGGGCTTTTGATCTTTTGAAAATTCATGTATGGCCCTTGATGTAGCTCGATTGCCGATACTGTTTAAGTATTTGATATGTTTAGTTCACTTATACATCGTCATATGTTCATTACTTTCCAATTCTACCTTTACTTTACATGTGCCAGGCATTTAAAGAAAATAAGTGAAACATTAGAGTCATTTTCATAAAATGAAAGAAGAAAGCACGATTTTCCATAACTTTAATCTTTTAATATTTCATATTTTCATATCAAAGGCGAACTTTCATGAATTTACAACTAAAATCAAGTGGTGGTAAAATCAAACTCCTCAAGCGCGGCATTTGCACCCCAAACCCAAGGACGTAGCATGAGACAAGCTCCTACCACGGTCCAACTCGAAGCTTATTGGGCTCTTGTTCGAAGGTGTAGAGCAAAACATTCACCGCCATTCCTTCAACACGTACCATTCCTAGTGTTCGAGAGGATGTTTTGAACGGCTTGTTTGTTGATCAATCTTTCGGAGATGAGCTTGCCAATGAGACCTAATCGGCTCGGGGAGTTGGTCCTTTCAGTATCAGGTTCCAGATGAAGATTGCCGCCCTGCAAAAGGGGTTGGTCAGTGTTTGGGAGGATAGGGTTTTGGGAAGGGACGGCATCTTCCATTTTTGGTAAAAGGTTCAGTGCTATGGGGGTTAGTGTTTGGGCTAAAAGGAGAGGTAAAGATGAAAGAGGGGAACAAGAGTTTGCTGCTCTGACCTCCATCGGAGGTAAGTTTTGCACAGTGACATATAAATCAAAACAGAGTTCAAAGGCAGTGCAACTAGAGTTAAAACAATGTTGTAGCATGCCAATTGCCAAGTAGTACAAATAAGTTGCCAACATCCTAGTGATGACTAACCTTTTCGAGCTCATGCTTGAGCCACGCGACTCTCCTTTCATTGCTCTCCAAGTTCACGAAGATCTCCCTATTGTCTTTCACTTCCTTAAAAAGATCGAGCGCAAAAAATATAACCGTTTGTCTTGCTGAATCTCAAGGATGGTGTCCATCAACTGTATCAGCTCCTTGTGTGCATGACCTAGTCCCTCATTTCATTGAGATGCAGCCGTGCTGCTTCTTTCGATAGCTGAACAAATTTATTCAAGTTGAGTTCGCCTCACTTTGCTCCGAGCCACTCTTTTACGGCTCTTACCTTCACCTAATTCTACAATCTTTTCATCTATCTCATACTCTAATTTATCATCACCGCTATCAAGTGGTGTAGCCTCGATATCCTTAGCAGTATAACTTTGTGCAGGAGACCATGTGATACCTGCACAAGCAAATGTTTTATCTAACAAAACTTCAAGATCCGAATGTATGCATTTTCTTCTAAAAGGCTTAAGCTTAGTTTCGGCCTGTTAAAATAGAACATTTCCATGAGTTGTAGCTTTCACATCATAGAAGATGAACTAAAAAAAAGGTAAAAAAAGAAGTGATAAACACTTAAATTTTCTTCTCCCACCATTTGTCGCTCGCATCAATTGTTTCCTTGCTAGGATCCCATCCTAGTCCCGTTTCCTTATAGAGCAATTGCTTCCAATTTCTCCATTCTTCTTCAAGATGATCCAACTTACTCCTCATTAGAGTTCTATCATAGTTTTTGCCGCTCAACTTCTCTAACTTGTTAATTATGACTGTCCATCCATCCCTCTCATTGGCTGCAAGACCTTTTTCAAATAGTTCAATGCACAACTTACAAAAATTTCCACATTTTCAAGACTCCAATGTACATTTTTCTTTGACAAACTTGCCATCTTCTAGTAAAATGAACATGACAAAGAAATTCATGACAATAAACATGAGATCTCGATTGCAGTCTCCTCATCAAGCCGCTCTCCAATTACTCGTTCCTTTCGCTAAACAGCTTCTGAATCGATTAACTCCGATATACTCCGCTTCTGATCCTTGTTAAGTGGCTTCGGATTCTCGCTTTTGGCAGCCATCTGTCTTCCCTGATCCATATATTTTCCCCCATTTCCAGCACTCCATTTAACTGACGTGGATATCGACTCTCAACCCAAAATCATACTCGGTCACCCCCACAAAGAATGTGCACCTTTAGTGGCATGCCAAAAATCTGACTCAGGAACAAAAGCCTTTTGGGTAGTATGCTCCATAGCTGTTGAGGGTGTTAAGTGATTCTCCTAAGCCTGCTTCACAATCGCGGCTTTACTGAAAAGTACCACATCTTTATACTCCAGATCTTGGGGTGACGAAGGGATCATACTATTCGAGCCTTTTTTTATTCATGCTTTACCCGGAGTTCTAGATAAAGCTACAACAAATAGGATTTTCCTAGTACTCCCTTCTTGAAAAGAAGAACGTGACATTCTTTTTCCTTTCCCAGGGGCCAGGAGAGTGGATTACAGCCATGACAAGAATGCTTGGATTATAAATAACTCACTCTTCCCCAATTTCCTCATTTCCCACTTTTGGCTATGTATTCTTCCACTAGAAAGAGGCTATTTTTCTTTTCCTCTGCGCGACAAACTGAAACTAGGACTTTAAAGATCGGCATAGCATAAGTTTACTGGTTAGTCTATTTTTCGAGGGTGAAAAGTTTTAGAGTGGGTAGGTTCTAGATTAGAAACACTGGAACTTATTAGTCGGTTCCCAGTTTTTGGAATCGAAGACGGAACCGACCGTTTTTTACTTTTCGTGCATAGAATTGTCATGGCCTAAAACTGAACATCCTCAAATTAATTCCATCATCCGATGATCGGTGCTTTACGCAATTCATTACAAAGTGGGGAAATCGATTACAATTGTCTATACAATTGTGATTTTGTTCAATCCATCAGCACCATAACTCAAAACGCTAATACACACGCACATAAATGAAAAGATCAAGCACCGATAATCAGGATCCAGGGAAACATAATGGTGGGTTTTACCTCGGGTGATGGTGAGCGCGCATGAACTTTGGATTCACCTGTATTTCCGTTCTCCGAAGCAGTTACGCTCCCCCTAGAAAGAAAGAAAAAAAAAATTTCAAAACTTTACGAACAACGGAAGGGGAAAACAAAAAGGCGAAGGCCATAGAATCGGTCACCTAATTTATTATCGGAGGAGTCGCAAGAACTCATGGCGCCAATGGTACCGTGAGTTAGGAGCGAAACACGAATCGGTCTTCACGTGAACCGGCAGTTCCTTCCGGTTCGATTCCCGATTGAACCGGCTCCCGTCGCTCACCCGCCGCCTCCCGGAAAAGACAAAATTGCCCCCATTTGCAATTTCAATTTCCCTGGGGTTACCCCTCCTGGATATGTTAAACCGCGCATGGGTGGGCTACTGGTCGGTCTACTTTGCTATCTTCCTCTGCTCCCTTTGCCCGGTCGCCTCGAGCTTCCGACATGGTAACCCTTCGTTTCCTCGTTCTCTTTCCGATCTCTGTCTTTTCCTCTCTCTCTCTTACTTGTCCACCGATCATCATGGAAGTTCCACTTCCATGTCGGCTTCCTACTTTTGCGGGTTCACGTGTAGGGTCAAGAGAAAGACGAGATATGCCCAAGTGTTAGGTTCTTGAACTGTTTTGATCTCTCACCACCGATTCCAGTGCTCGAATTTCTGGTATTCTCTTGATTTGAGCAGCGACCATGTACTTATTATGGGTGCCGAGCATCGAATTGACTACTAGATGCACACGACCTGCTTGATAGATTGCTCAAGACACGACTGATTAAGTTCTGTTGTATGAATATCTGACTTGAGTGCATGTAATGGGCGAGAACATGCGGCACAGAGTCCTGTAGTTTTTTGTTTAAAGGAATACATGAACAGGAAAATTATTGACCATGGTTTTGCAGTTTTTGAGGACTCCCGTATGCATAACATTGGGAGTATATGTGAAATTTGGGCATGAATTTGAATTTCATGAGTAATTAATGGCCTAAAAATCGAAACAAAGGAATTAATGCCTCACTGCGGATGGTAGTTAAAGCTTATGAAATATTTACGAGCGATTACGCGTGTCATTATTAATGCCAATGACTCTTTCGTGGACTTTCATTTCGGCGTTATCTCATATACAGCATCCCTGTACATCTTTTCTTGTGTAGAATCCCTGTTTGCTTTTCTTTTATTAAAATACAGCCCTTCCTAAGACCGCAACTGTTGTTTTGTTTTTGATAATTGTTTTCATCTTCCTTTGAGAAATCTGACCAGAAGTAGTTGAATCACTTGCTGCATTTGAATTATTCTTTTCCTTGTGCACGAGTTGATGAACCTCATAAGATGATAAAGCATGTCTTTGAGGAGTTTCGTTGACGTTTCATATCATCCTTTTATCCTGAGCTGGTGGATGAGAACAGCCAGAATTGTACATGTAATTCATTTGATGAATTGCCCGTGTCAGACTAAGGTTATTTCCAAATTCTTCATAATTCAGATACTCACTTTTCCTGCTGTTGAATTCCAGCCTTCAAGAACCTGTGTGTCTTTTCAAGTGAAGTCACTGGGCTTCTGCTAAGAGTACTCCACTATACTGCACGTGCCTATATAATCTAAAAGGTGACCGAGGATAGAAGGGAGAGGGAGATTAGTTGAATGGACAAACTAGAGAGAATGTAACGGATTAATTTGGTGTTTTTGGTTGGGTTTGACAGAAAGAAAAAGGAAGGCAATTGGTCATGGACTGTCGGAACTTAATTTCTCACCAGTTCTACCATCCAGGTATAAGTCAGGTTAGCATCTTGGCACCTCAAATTTTATCTAATCGACTTGATTAGCTACCTTTATCATAGCGTATATATCTTTTTCTGATTCTTCCTTTGCATGATCCGCCAGATCAAGAATGCTGGAGTTGCATTATCATTGCGTTATGGATTTAGAAGTTCGAGAATCTCCTTAATTCGAAACCCTGATGCTTTTGCTGTCCAAGGAAAGGTGATGATAAAAATCAATTATACGTGTCTCAGGAAATTCATCCTCAACTAAATTTGTTTGTTTTTCTTTTTGTTTATAATCTAGTGAGTAGATTTCTTTGGTGATATGTAGGACACCCGTCTTTCCCATGTCAAGGGAAACCTCAACAGAGATGGAGAGTCTTTATCAAAATCTCGAGCCACTGCCAAGTTGGTCGTTTCTCCAATTCAATTGCTTGATCTTCCTTATGTCCAACTAATTTTAAATGAGCCATACTGGATCTAGAAGTGAGAAAATTTCATTAACAAGCATTCTTCCTTGTTTTGTTGCCATTTGATTTGGGTGTTGTGCTTTATTTTTCTTCGCAGGAAAGGCATAGTGTTAAATAAAAAGAAGGGAAAGAAGGAGCACCACTTTTGGCAGAGAAGGGATTCAGCTGGGTCTGGTCAAAAGGCTCTCAATCTTGTGAGAATTGTAAGAGCATAGTTTCCTTTTTTTTAAGACTTCCTTCCTTTTCTTACAAGAACTGTAAGAAATTTGGAGGACAAATTGTATAAATTTCACATCTGAAAAATAGCTCTATGGTTATTATGCAAATATAATTCTACTTGATTGGTAATATTACATATTCCCTTCTAATTGTAAAGCGTCTCTTTATTGGTTGGAACAGATTTCTGATCTTCCCCATGAGAAAGAGACTGTTTATAAAGCATTGGATAAATGGACAGCTTGGGAGGTGGAGTTTCCCTTGATTGCCGCAGCAAAGGCTTTGAGGATATTGAAAAGTAGAAGTCAATGGCTGCGTGTGATTCAGGTATAGCTATTCCAATTTATTGCATCCTTTTCTTGATTACTAATTTTTATTACTGTTAAGTGGTGGCATTCTGCGTGCCATTGAGGATAAGGATTGAAACTTAACAAATGACGATGTACATCTGAAATGCGATGGACTGAATAAGATTCATGGGCAGAGTTGCTATTATCATAATTTCGTGGTCCAACCGATGTATGAGGCACAATTACTTGGAGTCCATGATGCAAGGACAAAGTATGTTTGAAACCAGATTGGTTCTAGGAACTTAATAAAAAGCCCAAACTAGTCTGTATTGATTCCACATGCACAAAGAAGCTGGCTTTCATAGCATCTACAATAATATTGATGATATATACAACTAGATGACGACAGAGCCTTAGGTTATGGATGTGTTCTTATTAGGACATGCGGGTTAAGTTAACCTATCTGTGCATAAAGTCGTAGACCATGCTGGATTCTGGCAAAGATGCTATGAAAAGAGAACTTATTTAAGTTAGTGTCCAAGAAATATGCATCATATTGTCGAAAACCACTGTCTACCTTGTCCTCTAGGTGTTTGTATTGTGTCTATGTTCCTGATGAAGTGCAACTATTTTATAGTTTCTGTTGATAGGTGAATAGACATGAATTTATCGGTACAGTGCATGGACCAGTCTAAACAATCCACCAAATTGCCAAAAGAGATGAATCAAGAATGTTGGCATTGTTTTCCAATCATATGCTTTTTCTGTTTTGGTAATCCGAGGCTATTGGGGTTGTTCCAAAATTTGCTGGAGCTTCTTTTGTTATGAGCAATCTGTATGTACATTGCGACATTTCCACTTTTTTTCCTGGAGGAAAGTATTCACGTGCTTCAAACTAAACCAGTTATTTAATTTTCATTAATACTCAGGTTGCAAAGTGGATGCTGGGAAAAGGTCAAGGAGCAACAATGGCAACATATGATACCTTGCTGCTGGCATTCGATGTGGATGGGAGGGTTGACGAGGCTGAATCATTGTGGAACATGATCTTGCACACGCATACGCGCTCAATCTCAAAGCGGTTATTTTCTAGGATGATCTCTTTATACGATCACCATGACATGCAAGATAAAATAATAGAGGTGTGTACTGTTTCCTACTTGCAGAAATGGCTTTCATTGCTTGAGTCGCATGAAACAGCCTCTTGTGATTACAGTTCACAGGTTTTTAGATTCTGTACTTTCTTTCCTTCATTGAAAGATTTCATTAGCTCCATCCAAATTTGTGTTGATACTCAGATTTTTTTGGTGGAATGTTTAAGGTCTTTGCGGACATGGAAGAGTTGGGTGTGAAGCCAGATGAAGATACTGTCAGGAGAATAGCGCGCACCTTCGGGAGACTTGGTCAAGAAGAAAAGCAGAAGCTGTTCCTTAAAAGATACCAATGTAAGTGGAAGTACATCCATTTCAATGGGGAGCGAGTTAAAGTGAGTCGGCAACCTTTGGAGGAAGATGAATAAATCATTTCTACAAGCAAGAAAGACGATGGTAATAGTGAAACCATCTTCGTAAATATGTTCTGGCACGTATACTGACGATATAACTGATCTGGTGGGAGCCCTTCATCTTTGCAAATTCGATTTTTGAGCCTCTTTTCTCAGATCCTGCTAGTTCTTTTTCCCCATGAAGGTACATACAATTCAAAAAAAGTAGCCATTCCATGTTTAAAAATCGAAGATAGCCCAGTAATTGTGTTGGCTTATGTTGTATATAGTGGTGCTTGGAGTCACACCATCAGTGAGAGCGAATCACTCATTTTTGTCATCCTTCTTGTGGAGGTCGAACCAGAAATTAAGACTGAACTGCAGAAGTAATTCGTGTTGATTATGTCAATTTCGAAGTGGATGTACTTTTTGTCCAGGAACCTTATAAAGTTGGCTCTTGTCCCTGTAAATTCTCAGAGATTCTAGTTCCTCACAGTATATTCAGTGCTCAGGTGGAAGTGACCACCTTGATTTCTTTCTATTTGACTAGCCAAAAATGCCAATGATAACGTGCGGGGCAAGAAGGGTGGCGCTAAGTCCACCCCAACTTTGGTTTCATACACATATGAAAGAGTTAAAATAACAAAAATTCTCACATTACGGATTGCGAAGTACCACGGAGGCTGTGGTGTGGCCGTTCTCTCTCTTCCTCCCCATGCTCGGGGATGGGGGCCATCGCGGAGTACTCACATCGGATTGAGCTCGATCCGGCTGACTACCTCAAATGGCCTTGATCCCAACCATCACAATGGTGCGACCTCAGAACTGGAAGCTGTAAGGGCAGAGATGGGAAAATAGCGCAAATGGAACCATCCACGAGTCGTGAGGAGAAAGAAGTGGGATTAGCAGAGACAATCATTCAAAAGTCCTAAACTTATTATACTATGGTCAATTTAATTGTAAACTTTTCAAATTTGTCAATTTAGTCCTAAATTTTTTGATGATTTGCAAATGTAGTCTTTTGGCTAATTTTGGCCGGAAATCGTTAATATGGCGATTGTACGACGTAGGACAATCGGCGTCCACGTCATTCATTTCTAGGTAATTTCATTAGCAAATCGTCAAAAAGTTTGACTGAATTGACAAAATTGAAAAGTTTAGAATTGAATTGACCACCATGCAATAGATTAAGGACTTTTTGGATAGTTTTCTTGGGATATGTGCGAGGGAAATGTGCAAAACAAAGAAATGGGCCTGTGGGACCCAGTGTTCGGACAAGTTTGTCTTATTGGTTTTTAGAATGTGTCGTTGACACTTAAACTTTGGTCCATTCATTTGTTAGTCATCGGATAAGAAAATTAGAAATAAAACTCGACCCCCAAACAAAAGGATGGAAGTTACATAATTTACATGTGGCATTATACGTTACATCACATTGCATTTAGGTATTTATAAGCATTTAGGACTCACAATTAGCATCAAGCATGATACAGGGAGCCAGAGTTGAGCACGATAAGTGGCCCGGGATGAGGTAAGAGTATGAAATCAAGAGAGACGAGCTCGTAATTCAACTCTCCAACATTCTTGGAGCTTGAGCTTAAGAATGCGCTTTGAACTTAATTTTCCCACTTTCTTGGAGCTCAATCCTGAGTCCGACAAGTAAGGCGAGCTCAAAGTCATGTTTCCAACATCTTAGGAGCTAGAAAATAGGTTGATGAGCTAGGAAACATGCATTCCAACGTTGTGGGAATTTTGGGACGCGAGCTGACGATTCAAATGACATTTCCAAAATTTTGGGAGTTCCGTCCGAGTTCCATTGAACAAGGTGGATAAGGTAGCATGATGAGGCGCCAGTTGGCACAATCTTGGCTAACGATCAACTATGCAAGTCCTTATGAATTCACTCCTTAATCTAATCCAATTAGGACTAATTCTCTCACTATAGATGGAGGGCATGGTCAGCCTTGTTGACAACACAATCGCTCAAGAGCGCTCTCTCTCTTCTAGCATAATCACCATTCACATATTAGTGGCTTAAGAAATAAAATTGGTGAAGATCGCATGCAAAGTGTATTCCTAAAGAGAAAAGATACTGAATGAGTATTAGATTAATCCATCATAATCAAATCCCCATATTTAGAATCTCTATTTCGGATGAATAAGATGTACTCCACATTCTACTCAGGTTCTCAACTATCCCAAAATGATTTGAATTGCATAATTGAATTGAGAATTCAAGTTGCGATTAATAAGGTTTGAGAGAATCCATGTTGCCATCTCATAAGAGGAACCGTTTATGGTCGCTTAGTAATCTGTCAGTTTTCCCTCAGTGGTTCACCTTGGAAAGGTTGCGAAATGTGTATGGAACCAAAATAGGGGTGGATTTAGTGCGACCTAGGACAAAAAAGTGATAAATGTTCGTGCAGAAAGCAAATTTCCCACGATATACATTAATTTGGATAATGACTTAAGTAGCTGCTGAATGAGGAAGCTTTAGAATGGAAGTTAGAATGCATGAAAGATTTAGAGGATAACATGTTTGTTGTGTCGACCTTGTTAAATTAAACATTTTTGTTGCTTGCAAAGTATACTGTTATCATTCTTTTTAACGGAAGAACTGAACTTTCATGTATATTTGAGCTTCCAAACGTATGTGAGTTCGCGTTGTATATCCCTAGCAAAAGATCATACATGTTCTCTGGGTTAAGAAATAATCATCATCTCAACTTCTTTTTAAATACGAGTTTATCCAATTTTTAAAGTAATGAACAGCTTAACAAGTTGCATTGGTTCATGGGTATTTTTGGTAAATTTTTTAGGTCGAAATCCTTCTATTGATGCCATGGTATAGGAATTATTCAAAGGGAAGAAGAGCACCTACTGACGACGAGAACAGTGACAAGGTACAGGACGAAGCCTGGTCAATCTCTTGTTTCGGATTCTCCTAAAACATTCAAAAGTAATCAAGACGGAGAAAAAACAAGGAAGGATCCAAACAATCCAACTTGATTAATCTCTCTCTGATCATTAATGCGAGCTTAGAGGGGCCGAAAAGAAAATCTGTCCCAAAGATATTGCTATGGGACTATAGACATTGTGAATCCCACCAGTCCAGGTATACCATCCCAAGCCATATTCACCATCCAGTTCGTTCTTCACGTTACAATCTGCTGTGACCGTGATTGTAAAGCTTCGCTTCTGGCCGACACGATCAAAGGACAGCTCCCTGGGTTCAATCGTGACGAGAGCTCCCCTTGGCTTCTGCACGTTCGAGATGTAAACAGCCTTTTGGTTCAGCCCAACGTTCGTGACGGCTCTCTTCACGGTGATACCGCCGGTAAGTCTTGAGATTTGAAGAGATGGATAGCTCAGATCGCTCAAGACGGTCTTTGTTCTCGGGCAAGTGTAGTTATTGATTGATATCCTGAGGCCACATTGATAGTCATGGTAGTCTGAGAACGCTGCATTGCAGACAAGGCCGGGGTCCACTGCACTATGCGGCACCAGATGCCCCGATACATATGCGAAGGAGTTTGCGGCATTTCTGGTAACCTCCATTATCGGCATGTTCATGGTGTTGACCTGAGTAGCTGCAATTTGAAACTCCAAACAGTTAGATTAAAGCTAATGATACATATGCCCTCCTAGTTGGTCTGTCCTCTGTTTTTTCTCTTGTTTGCCTTTGCTATGCTAAACACCTCACCATGCCAATTAGTGACTTGAAAAGTTACACCTCGAGTTTTTTAATCTTCTTTTGTTCCCCATTTAGAGGGGTGATCAGATTGGGATTTTAATCATAAACCTGTGGTCATTAGGGCAGATCTTATATCAGCGCTGCTCCATTTGGGATGAACAGCTTTGAGAAGAGCAGCTGCAGCAGCCACATGAGGGGCCGCCATAGAAGTTCCCGAGACCGGGTTGTACTCCACCGTTCGCGGGTCAATCTCCAACATCGACACTGAATCTCGCCCGCTCCACGCCGCTAGAATATGCAATCCCGGGGCCGTGCTGTCAGGCTGAGAAATGGAAGGGGAAGGCGGGGAAAAAAAGAGAAGTTGGTGGCAAAATCAAGAACTCAGGTTCGTCAAGAATTTAGATTTCGTCGAAACGAGTCGAGGCTTGAAAATCGTACCTTGAGAATATTAGGGTCGATGATGTTCAGACCTCTGCTCGAGAACGAGGCCATAACCAGGGCCAGCGTCGCGCCTCCGGATTCTTGGCATATTTGATGTAATTGAGAATTGTGACGGCCATATGAAAAGTCACTATTGTCGTCGGAAGACAGTTGACGGGGTCCGGAAATTCGGGCTCGATAAATACGGTGTCGATGATGACTAGACCGACGCCACCGGCTCTCCTCACTTCCAGCCCTTTGTCAAATAATGTTCCATTGCCTCCTAAAGCGCACAACACTATCTTCCCTTGTACTTTCTCAGTAGAAAGGGAATTAGGGAGGCAGACTTGAAACATGCGAGTAAAAAAATGAGTGATTAAGATATAAATTATACAGAAAGCGCCAAAATATTTGCAGGGGATATGAATAGTTACTCTCTAGAGTACTCGGGGACGTTTGGGGCAATGACATCTGCAGCATAAGCTAGTGGATAGAACTTGTTCAAACTGTATGGAGTGAGTGATCGTCCTGTGGAGATGGAATCGCAACAAAACAAATTGAGTTCCCATCAAACTGCTGATGGAAATTGATGGTGTCCAGCGGATGTTGTGCATAACATCATCTCTATGTCTACTTTCTCCTTTTACCTCGATCAGCATTCCATTTCCCAGCATTAGAGGCCCAACAAAAGCCCGGTCGAGGCTGCTGGCGGCGACCGTCATGACCCACGGAGCTGTGTTCGATAGAGTCGACCTGGTGGGACCGGAGTTCCCCGCGGCGCATGCCGCCACCACGCCGCCTCTCGTTGCCTGGAGCGTGCCGAGGGCTAGGGAGTCCTCATTGTAAGGGAGAGGCCTATTGTTGCCTAGGGAGATGCTCAGGACATCGATCCCATCGCCATTGGCATCGTCTATAGCGGCTAATATGTCCTCCTCCGTGCTAGTGACATCCATTTGCTTGGTCACGCTGGTGACCGCCCAGCACACCTTGTACATGGCCAGGTGGGCGAGCGGCGCGCCGCCTGTAGCGGTGGCCGACGCAAGCCCGCCAAAGGCCAAGACGTCTGGAACCTTCTGGCCCCCAACCGTGGAGGCCGTGTGGGTCCCGTGCCTGTCCACATCGCTAGGCGACCGGTAATCTAAGGTGGTGTTGAGAGGCCCATAGGATTCCTCATGACCTTCGGGTAGAATCTAGCTCCAATAAGCTTTCTGCAACATGAGAGTTCATCGTAAGCTGTGACCTCATGCGCCAATTGCTCTTTGGTTTTTGTCTCATGTACTTTTGGCACGATAATAACATGTACATGAGACAACAGTTTTTCTAAGGCATGGGATGTATTCGTTTGGCTGAAAGAATTTCATGCGAATTAATTGTTCAGATTTTATGCGTTTGGTTAGCTAAAAATGTTTAGTTAACGGAAAATCATTTATAATCAAGAAAAATATACATGCTTAAAGTTAGGAAAATGAATTTTCTAATCTAATAAGGGGAAAATATTTTTGTAATGCTCTAAGTCTACACTATGTAATATTGTTTGCTTTGGACCCATTGACCATCATGGCTTTAAAACGCATTACACAGATATAGAACTCCAAGCCTTATAAGGCAGTTTAAGTCTCCTCCTAGGTAATGTGAGACAAGAGAGGCTCCCCCTCCCTTTCCTGAGCACGTCCGAGGTCCGAGGAGTGGATGTATTACCATCCCTTCTCGCGCACCACCGCCTAGACCGTCACACTCTCCACCACTTACGAGCATAGTCCCCACACACGGTCGACAGTCGGCTTTGATACCACTTGTAATACCTTGGGTTTACACCGTGTAATATTGTCCACTTTGAGCCCACCGACCCTCACGACTTTAAAACGCATTACACATATATAGAACCCCAAGCCTTATAAGCCAGTTCAGGACTCCTCTTGGGCAATATGGGACAAGAGAGGTTCCTCCCTTCCTTGTGCACATCCGAGGCCTGAGGTGCGGACGTACCGCCATCCCTCCTCGAACCACCGCCTAGGCCGTCGCAATTTTCGAGAAAAATATTTTCTTGGAAATTGATTTCTAAGAAAACACTTTCCTTACTCTTGAAATTTTGGGCCAATTCTATAAAAAAAACACCAACTTTAGGTCTAGTCCCAAATTTGGCTCGAACGTTATTTTGTCTAAACAAAATTATTAACTTTCACTTGAATCTTAAATCTTGCCCCAACAAAAATTACACCTATGCTTTCACTTCTTCATCTCTAACACACGATTTATGCAATTGGGGGGCGGGCAGGTGGGCGGGGGCGTTAACTCTCTATCCACAGTCTCCATTAGTCATCCAACGCGGCATTTCCATGTCTGCAAGCAAGCTAAAATGGATATAAAGGCAAAATTACACCTGTGCTTTCACTTCTTCATCTCTTAACACACGATTTATGTGATTGGGCGGGGGGAGATGTTCTTCAATTCGCCTAAAGATCTCATGAGTTTTGGAGACGCTCACTCATGCCCGATCGCTCAGAGACGTCATTCCGTCCGAAATTTTGGGATCAAAGGATCAATGCTTTGCTTAAGGGTCGAAGTGAAAGTGTTGAAGGCATCGAACAGCTGATGGGGCTTGTGGTGCACAGGCTAGTTCACAAGACAATAGACCATCGAATAGCAACCCTTAAGCAAGCACTGATCCTTCAAGCCCAAAATTTCATTTGGAAATGACGCCTCTGAGTAGCGGGGCGTGAGTATGTGCGAGAGCGAGCGTCTCCATGTGAGAGAATGAGCGCAATTGAAGACTCTCGCGCCCGTATTCAATGAAGAAAGGAAACGCTACAGAAGACACCCCCCCCCTAATCGCATAAATTGTGCGTTAAAGATGAAGAAGTGAAAGCCCAGGTGTAGTTTTGCCTTTGTGTCCGTCAGCTTGCTGCGGTGGATACTGATTGTGGATGGAGGGTAAACCGGGTCTAGATTTAGGATACGGCTGAAAGCTGGTGATTTTTTTTTTAAACAAAATAAATTCGAAACAAATTTGCGACTAGACCTAAAGTTCGTGCTTTTTTATGGAATTAGCCCTAAAATTTTTCCCGAATTAAACACAATTATAGTCTCATCCACTTTCCAATACTTTTATTACAAAATTTGGTTTCAAATTTAGGTATTTAGTCTGGTAAGTCGATTAAATTATTTTAAACAGAACTATATCTTTTACACACAAATTGAATCCTTAAAATAGATGGCCACATATCATTACCTACTGAAAAGAAAATTTTCAAAATTTCGCCTTAACCATATTTGAGATGATTACCTGTCGCGGTGACATGTATCAAACTCCTGTCCGGTTTGGCCTACTCCTTTCCAAGATTTTGGGATGGCCCCCACGTCTCTGTCACTGAAACTCTTCGACTCTGGCCACACACCTAATGATAAGGGGAAGTAAAAATCACCAATTAACATTCATTTTGCATCTGATGCATCATTCAAATAGGAAAAAGTACTAGAATTGCTAATAAATTGGAATGCATTTTTGGGTACTTCCGAAAAACAACATATATTCTCTTTGCAAGAAAGCAAAGAAACTCGATGTTCCGTGATCGGTGAGATAAACGGCACTTGATGCTTCGAGATCCCCTTGAATTTATCTCTACGTTTCAAGAATTACCACTGTCCAAAAGGCCAACAACCACTCCTCTTCCATGTTTGGCTTTCTCCCATAGGCCTTGTCCCAATCTATCATGGTCCCAAAAGTTCCATGGTTGCCTCTCTTCTTCTAAGCCCACAAACTTCCATGACCTTGTAGTTTGCAAAGAATACTTTCCCGGCTCTCTTCGTATCACCAATACCACTCCTATTTCTGTTCTATGAAAATAACCCTCACATATAATTTCATATTGCTACGATGGACTCGATCAATCAAATTTATTAAATAAAAATAGAATTTTGAGGAAGACCCTTTATTTTTTTCGAGTAGCCAAAAACTTGGAGGCTTCAATTGGAGTGAGAACAGCTGCGAAGGCATTGATGCTGTTCTTATAACTGTAGAGAAGAGAAGATCTGGCCTCTTCAATTTCAACCTCTTTGACTGATGCTAGATGTGAGTGGTGGAAGTCCTCTATTTCGTGCTTTGCTTTGCTTCCATCGTGCTCTCCGAAATACACTATGTGTACCTAGCAACATCAATCATTCGAGTACGCGAACTTATAAACTGAACTGTTGATGCTAATCTTCATGAGTAAGCGATGCAACTGAGTCTAGATCTTGAGATTTAGAACCTGGTGTTCCACTCACGACGAGGGTAAGGGAAGGCAAATGAGAAGGAGGAACACATGGTTCATTGCGAGTTCCAATTGGCTGTTGAATCGAGGTGATTGTGCTCTGGATCATAGAAAAGAAAGACGTGATTTTATAACGAGGATAAGGGAGGAAAATCTGATATTCTTTCGATAAGTTCAAATCTGACTCAGAAAAAGGTCCTCTGACTCAGAAAAAGGTGGTTTTGAAGTTGGATTTTTCGTTAGATTACTTCTTGTAGATAGGATTTTTTGATTAATATCAACATCTTGTCCCTGAAATATCAGAAAAATGATTGAAAAGAAATAAATGAGTAGTCGGTTTTGCATGCAATTTGAATTTGAAGATGTAATGGAATGACCATTGTTTAGTATCGCAACCTACACTTCCTTGGTGAGAAAATTACCAAAGAAAAAATTCATAAAATTATTGTATAAATGCCAATTTTGTCTTAAACTTTTTAATTTGGCCAATTTAGTCAAAAACCTTTTAATGTAGTTTTTCCGACTAATTTTGGCTAGCTATCACAAACATAGACACCAGTTATCCTATGAAGTGTAGGCAACACTGATGTTGACAATTTTTGTAATTGAACTTTTTTTCTTTATCCTTTTTTTTTTCTTATTTCTCTCCGTCGGTTCTCAGCCTTGGGGATGGTAGGTGACCTTCGCCGACCACAGGTGAGGACCGGGATGCCTTCATCAGCTCTCTCTTGGCCCATAATTTGGTGAGCGCATTCAGCCCCTCGCCTAGTGGCCAACAAGGGCATTGCGGCTGTTGCTCAGAGCTAGCAGGCGAGGGCATCTCAGCCCTCACTAGGTCATCATACGTTGTCGAGGCCATGGACCCACGGAGGAAAGAAAATAAAATAGACGAATTGGTACTTAACCTTTTCAAAGGGCTATGTTTGTTATCAACCTACTATTCCACGAAGTGGTATTTAGCCTACACTCTTCTAGTTTGAAGAGGAGATCACCAAGATACAATGCTTCAGATTCTATCTTCCGCATGTGGAACTCGCCCATACGGAACTTTTCATACCCAGGGAAGAGTTCTTAGAGAAGAAAATAGACGACCTCTGACGATTCAAGCTTTGACCTGACCACTATCAATGCATTCCTTTAGTGCTTTCACTTAATGCTTAGTGTCTTGGGAAATTACAACAAGCCATGGGCATACATAATATGTGACAAAGGTGGACTTTTCCTCCCTGCTCTTATTCCAACTATCATCTTCAGATCCTCTGCCCTATGGAGGACTCGGGAATGAGATAGGGTCACCTTGTCCAAGACCCTTTTGACGTTTGAAACTTCTAGGTGGTCTCCCGTGGATGGGCATGGTGTAATGAACCGTCAAAATACACATTTTTTTTATGTCTATCTTACTCTAACTCTCAACTCACTTTTAGATTTTTGCCCTGCTTTTTTGCGGAGCGTATGAGTCGAAATCCACATCTAAAACTAAGCATCCCCACCCTTAACCCTCTTGAGAATATAGAGAATCAAACTCCCCATCTCCTTCTTTCCAAATAGGAAGGGTAGCTACTGGGGCAAACTCCGGTGGTTAAATACATTTATTTATGAACCTGCAAAAATGGTCTAACGAACCCATGCTTCGGAGTATTTTATGAAGTATATTACGGTCTACTCTATCATAAGCTTTTGACATTTTAACCTTAAGTTCCTCCCCTTTCGTTTCTTTTGCATGGACTCTGTGATTTCCTTTGCACTTATAGAATTCTCTTGTATACTTCTACCCAGAACAAACGCAAATTGCCGAGGACAAATAATACGACTGAGGAAACCGTTTAGTCTATTTGCTAGAAGTTTGGTAATGAGTTTATAGCTCACATCACACAGGCTAATGGAGCGAAATCAGTTTAAACATGTGTGCATTATGAGCTTTTGGGAGGAGAAATATGAAAGTATGATTGAGACGGTCCCCATCTGTGCTAAGGAAGTGTTGAACAAAGTGGAGTACCTGGGCCTTCACCACTTCCCATCGTTTGTATAGAAAGTAGTGTCGAATACGTCTCAGCCTAGTAATTTAAGAGGGGCCATTGCTTTCAACACACAATAGATTTCATCCACTACTGGAATCGCCAGTAGGTCAAGCTGTTCCTCTTTCGTAATATCCTTATTGTAGAGTTCCCCAATGAGAGGATGTGGATCAATGGATGGCCGTCCGGCGCCATGCCACGTAGGACAGCTAGTGCTAATGTGAATGTTTTTAAATAATTTTTTTGAATTTTTTTCCTTTTTATTTTCTTTTTGTCGGTCATCGGTGATTGTGCACTAGTCACAGGCCATGGCCTCGCTTTGGCAAGCGAAAGCGCCAGCGAGGTCCCCCTCGCCCAAGTAAGATGTGATGAAGGGCGCCTCACCCTAGCTTAGGCACGGCCCGACTAGGCAACCCTCACCAGCCATGGCCTATGGCTAATGGCCGGCCATCGGCAAAAAGAAAAGGGAAAACAAAAAAAGAAAGAAAAAAAAGGAAAAAATTATAAAAAAAAAATTTACGCGCTAGCGTTAGTCATGCCAAACTATGCCACATATGATGATCAACTTCCATATCAGCAATTTATGATCTAAATTGGCTGGATAAACTGAATTAGTATCAATATGAAAAGGTTTATGACAAAATTGGTCCAATTAAAAGTTTTAGGACTATATTGGTACCAATATAATAGGTTTAAGAATTTTCTTGGTACTTTTCCCACACATTAACCATGAGACGGTAGAATCGCTTCACATTTCTGATCATGGTTGTTTACTTAGTGGATATATGTTGTGATGGTTTATCTCTCAATGTTAGCGATTTCTTTTGTTTGGATTGCTTTTCGTGATGTTGTCTCCGGGTTGCCATATACAATCTATATTTTAACAGTCTGTGAGTCACTTTGCAAAATTCATGTTTTGTTCAAAATACTAAGCAATTAATGTTGTGAAAGAAAGAATTTTTTCTTAAATATAAGTGTGGACTAACATTAATCATAGTACCTTAGTTTCCGCTTATTACAATTACGTGATCATGGTATATTGGGCTTTGCACGTCTCGATTCGGACATGATGTGATTGGACGCTTCTCTATGAATACGCTTTATTAAAAGGCTATAGTCTTCTCTCCACATCTTCTTCGAAAATATTATGGCTTATCCACCAAGACCATCTTAAGGAGCAGAAGAATAATAAGAATCATATGGTTCCGTTTGCGCGCATATATATATATATATATATATATATATATATATATATATATATATCGAGGTGATCAGAATGAATCATATTTACTTGCATTGAATTTTAAAAACCCATACCAAATCATGCCAAAAGGGAGAAGGTAAGCCTTCTTTATTCATGGCAGATAATTTTTCTGAAACCACTCAAATTGTCTTATGCTTTCTTAATTTTTCTTATCTCTACATTTCTCAATTCTTCATTAAATAAAATAAGAGATCAATTGCAAGCATAAGACAAAATGTGGCCGATTTTCTCTTCTTCTTTTTTTATAAGAAAGCTTATGCTAAAGATATTGCCATGGGACTATTCACGTTGTGAATCCCATCATTCCATCCATACGATCCAAAGGCATAGTCATCTCCAAGAATACACTTCACCTTGCTATCTCTCACTTTGACTGTAATGGTGAAGCTTCTCTTTTGGCCGATGCGATCGAAGACCAGCAAACTTGGCTGGATCGTCACCGAGAACCCCATCGGCGGTTTGACATGTGAGAAGTAACAACTGTTGTGTTTTCCCCCTACATTTGTGACGGTTCTCGTCACTGTGATAGTCCCATTGAGTCTACTGATTTGGAGAGATGGATAATTGAGATTGCTTGAGATGATCCGCTCGCTCGGGCACTGGAAGCTTGGGTCCTTGATACCGAAGCTGCATAGATATGCGGCATAGTCTGAGTATGACGCATCGTAGACTAGGCCAGGGTCCGCCGCTCTTTGCGGCATCAAGTGGCCGGCTCCCGACGCAAAGGGAGTTGCAAGAGTGCCTGCTGCATCGGTTATCGGCTTGCCCGTGTTGTCCAATTGAGAAGCTGCAATTTGCGAGGCTTCAAAGTGTTAGGCAACACTAATTTCCGTTGTGGGAAGCTCCGGTATAAGCAACGCTTGACATGATCGGGCACGAACAAGGCATGCGCAGCATGAAATGCAGAAAGAGAACTTAAATG
Organism: Syzygium aromaticum; assembly: GCA_024500025.1. NCBI lineage: Eukaryota > Viridiplantae > Streptophyta > Magnoliopsida > Myrtales > Myrtaceae > Syzygium > Syzygium aromaticum. The sequence continues at coordinate 8,679,164 of CM044888.1, read as the reverse complement.
TGACGCGGACACAACGCAACAACCTTAATCTGTATACGGTGTATTGGCATGAATTAACACATTGTCATTGATTGGTAAATGTTTTGATCGTCAACATTTGTAAACGATGTAAAATTAGATTGCGACATGAATTGCCGGTGCTATTGTATCTAAATAATATGATCTTGAGATAATTTTACCTGTAGTCATAAGGGCAGATCTTATAGCTGCACTGCTCCATTTTGGATGGATGGCTTTGAGGAGAGCGGCCGCAGCAGCCACATGAGGGCAGGCCATCGAAGTCCCCGAGTCGAAGTTGTACTGCACGATTCGAGGATCGCTTTCCAACTTTGTCGGCGAATCAGCCTCGCTCCACGCCGCCAATATATTCACTCCTGGGGCCGTGATATCAGGCTGAGCAGGACGAAAAAGAAAATAGTTATGCAATAAGTTTGCAATGTCATTGTGATTTTTCAATAGATTCTTCATCGTCATGAAAGCGGAAAAACATTGCTGGGAAATTATACCTTGAGAATATTGGGGTCGATGACATTCGGACCTCGACTCGTGAAGGCGGCCATGACAGGAGCGGGCTTAGCGTACATGACCGTTCTTGCTGGTACTATTCTCGCCATCGGACTCTTGGTAGATCGGATGTAGTCGTAGATTCGAGTGGCATCGCCATGAGTCACGGCAGTCGCCGGAAGAACGTGGGGGTCGCACGTCAGCTCCCGTCCGTTGGCCGGGCCATTACCCAGTACGAAGCCAGCACCACCAGCTCTCTTCACTTCCATGCCTTTGCCAACTCTCGTCCCGTTTCCTCTAATGCACAACACTATCTTCCCACTTACCTTCTTTGGATTGAGGGAATTTGGGAGGCATTGACTGCAAAGTATGCCCAAATAGCGAGATTATTTAGCAACTGATCCAAATTTTAGGTAAAAACAATCAGAAGTTTTTTCTAAAAATAAACAATTAATCACCCTGAGACGTCCTTGGATACATTTGAGGTTACTGCATCTCCAGCATAAATTAGTGGATACATCTTGTTGGAATTATATTGAGTGACTGTTTGTCCCTGTGCAAATGAGTTTTTGGCATATATTGAGCACCATATGGAAATATTATCAGTATATAGATTGGGAGATTGGATAATTTAATAATTGAGCTAGATATATAGAACTATCAAACATATGAAGAAGTGATTTAATTTTCACCTCAATCAATGTCCCGTTTCCGAGCTCCACGGGTGCGACAAAAGTTCGGTCAATGGTGCCGGCACTGACGGTGATAATCCATGGAGCCGGGTTCGATAGGGTCCCCGGAGCAGGCCCCTTGTTCCCGGCGGAGCACGCCACCACAATGTTGCTTTTGGCCGCGTGAAATGCCCCTAAGGCTATGCTGTCTTGGGCATACGACAAGGGCTGACTCGTGCCAATGGAGATGCTTATTACGTCGACGCCGTCACCAATGGCATCGTCCATGGCGGCCAACATGTCCTCCTCGAAGCACGTGTTGCCTTCCACTTTTGATACGTTGGGGATCGCCCAACATGCTTTATAGATGGCCAGGTGGACGAGCGGCGCGCCACCGGACGCGGTGCCGCGGGCGAAGCCACCGAGGGCAGAGACATTAGCCACCCTCCGGCCTCCAACGGTGGACGCTGTATGAGTCCCGTGGCCATCCTTGTCGCGTGGTGATCGGTAGTCCAGTGTGGTGTTAAGAGGACCGAACTTGTTCTCATAGCCCTTGAGATAGTACCGAGCTCCGATAAGCTTCCTACAATTTCATACCAATTTGACTGTTACTTTTGAGACATGGGTTGTATCTTTTCAAAATGATAAAAAATGCTATGGATTTCAATACGAGTCTATAAAATCGGTTTGCTACATGATGTGGTACACTGCAAGTCATCAATCAATCAAGTGACCTCCATTCATCTCCTAATAATAGTTTGTCACACCATTCAGTAAATCGGTCTCAGTAAACTTAGTATTTCTCAATAAGAAGTAACCTGATGTATTGATGCAATCAACAACAACATAAACTCTCTCTCTCTCTCTCTCTCTCTTCATCACATAAGATATCCTGAAAAGACTTGGCCATGGTTATTATTCACAATGCATGGGATTGGGAAGCTCGACAGACGAGGGAGGAAGGTCACAAGGTGGCAATAGCAAAGGGCCAAAAAAACTTAATTTACTCGACTTTGTCGTCACCTTGCTTCTTGCACGTTTTCCGACTAGACAAACTGAAGGCAGAAGGCTATAACTTGTAGCCAACATTAAGTCCAAAGCACTATCCTCGCCAATCCGACGTAGAATTTTGCAAAACGACATGGCGTTGGGCATGGTGAACGCCTTGTACAGACATGGTTTTAGCTGGAACCCATGGCGTTTTGGAAAAAGTTAAGAAATTGACAGTACAATACAGCCAAAAAAAAAAAAAAATGGCCGAAAGAAATTATTAAATTTTGGGGCCTAGAAAATAGAAAGCCAAACGATAAAATCCGGGATTCCGGCACAGAGTTAAGTGTTCGTTTTTTGGGACTGTTCTGAAAATCCTCACATAATAGTTTTACAAGCAAAATTATGTTTTATGTTGTTCAAATCTTGAAAGCAAATCTTGGGATAGCTATAAATCTGCTAGTGATGATAAAGAATCTCACTTAACTTTCTCTAAATTGGGGTTAAATTTTTTAATCTTCTAGTCAACTATACTATACTTATCATTATTAATATCAATATCCCATGTACTATTTAAAGATAATTAGCTATTATGGTACAGTTTGTCTTCACGCCCTATCTGTATCGCCATTAATTAACATTAATTTTGGTACTTAGAATTTTCAAAGTCTATCAACTATCCAAATTAATGGTGATGGATGCAAGTTGTGTGAAAAAAACAAAACTTAAATAGTATGTGTGTCAACTTTTTAATCCTTTCCAAATCAACCCACAAGATAGACTGCCTTTACAACTTACCATGCTTGGACTCACTACTTCAAAATCTCATCCTAAGGGTAGTAAATTTGAAATTCAAACTCACAGGCCTACAAATACATCAAATATCAAATACGTGCAATTTCGAGGTTCAGGCAATGGCAACATCGATGATGGCCAGCTAAGAAACATATTGACACAAAAGGACACCTACTAAGTCACGAGCCGAAAGATATGCATGGCGTGACTCGCTATACTATAATTGAGTATGAATCCAAACAACGTAGAAACTCCAGTAGAGAAAACAAGAACAGTAGACTCGGTACCTGTTGCAGTGGGACGAGTCAAACTCTTGTCCAGTTTGGCAGATTCCTCTCCATGATTTTGGAATGGGCCTCATTCCTTTATCGCTAAAGCTCATCGATTCTGGCCACACACCTGATGACCCCAAAAGGAGCAACAGAAACACCAATCAATCACCCTCCATATGCACGCAATCATGTCGTCCATCAATGGTTAGCACCCCGAGAAAGCATGATAAAACCCTAATAGAATCTCCCGCAAAACTACAAAGAAGATAGGAGCTGGAATCACATGAGAAACAGTAGAAAAGAGAATACAACACATCAAGACAGGTGACACAAAATAATATTTATATTTTGCACATGTTTTGTAGACACTTACCACTATCCATAACCCCAACGATGACTCCCCTTCCATATTTGGCCTTCTCCAACAGGCCTCCTCTCATCTTTGTAGGGTTCCAAGGTCCTTTCCCTCCTTCCAAGCCCAAGAATTCCCATGACCTTGTGGTGTGCATAGAGTACTTCTTCGGATCGCTCCGGATAACCGACACCACTTCGTCGAGCTCTGCCCAACCACAAATTGTCGCACGTGGGAAGTTTGATTTTGTCAAAGTGGTGAGCCCGACCAATCACTTTTACAACACTCAACGGGCCGAACAACTCGAACTTCGAGAGAGTAAGAGAGAGAAGAAAAGAAGAAATCTTTGTAACTGGAGTACCCACCGGATAGCCTGGATGCCTCGTCGGGAGAAAGAACAGCGGCGTAGCCATTGAAGCTGTTCTTGTAGCTGTAAAGAAGAGAAGACCTAGCTTCTTCGGCATCAATGGCTTTGATTGATGATAAGTGCGAGAGGTGGTGGTCTTCTATTTCATGCTTTGATTTGCCTCCATCGTGCTCTCCGAGATACACGATGTAAACCTGACACATGCAATACAATTTTGAGCAATAGAATCGGAAAAAAACCCAAATCTTGGCCAGGAAACAAGTCAGACGTACCTGGCGTTCTGAGCAGAAGGCGAGAATGGGGAGGTGAATAATGAACAAACGAAATAAAAGATTGTGGTACATCTTTGTGTATTCACTTAATCTCTTTCCGTCCCAATGGATAACAATACGAGAAAGACGATGATTGGATATTTATAACTATGGTAGTCGTCTACGACAGAGTGGAAAGTGATTTCCCAAACGGCCGGCCGTAGTCCAGCTGAAGAAAGAGAGGCTAGTGGCCGTCTGCGACGCAGAGGTAATTGATTTCCAAAACTGCCGTTGTCCAGAAGAAAGCGATGATATGTCCAAGTTTTGTTTGGAGTCCTCGCAAAGGTAAAATTTCGAACGCATGGGGCCAAAGTGTGCGAGCCCTTAAGATCGTCCGGGGAGGTAGACTAATTGAGGTGCATAAAGCCTGGCATGAACACTAGCTGACCCGCTTTATTAAAGTAAAAAAATGAAGGAGAGAGAGGTTGGGTATGATTTGCTTGTTACACGAATTGAGAGATTAGATAGCTTCAGTGGAAGTGAATCACTTGATCCTTTGACAAGACCGGAACCACAATTTTAAGACTTGGGATTCTCCAAATTTAAGAGATAAATTTATCTCAATTAATTTGTTGACACATATGAGTGATTGACTGAAGAGTCCAACCACATAAAATATCAAATCTAATAGTATTGAGAATGCCCCAATTGCTACATGATCCCCAAAAGGGACAAAAATCCTCTACCCCGTTAGATGCCTCCACCCAAAAGGGACAAAGATCATCTATCCCATAAGATGCCTCCACTAGTATCTTAATAAATCTCAAACATTAATATGGCAACCACAAATTTCGCAATTACTCTTTTTAAAAGGCATCAATAGTTTGGATGGACAAGGGGCCACATGGACACACTAATAGGGGTAGAGGATCTCATTCCCCCACATCAAATATTTAACCTAACAATATTGAGAATGCCCCAAACACTACCCAATCCCCAAAAGGGACATAGATATCCTCTGTCACATTAGATACCTCCACCCAAAAGGGACAAAGATCATCTATCATCCCCTTAGTGACAAATTTCACAATTACTCTATTTAATATGCATTAATAGTTTGGATAGACGAGGTACCAAATGGACACACTAATAGGGGCAAAGGATCTCATTCCCCCCCTTCCACCCCACACCCCCCCCCCCCCCCCCCCCCCCCCCCCCAACAAAAAAAAAAAAATTCTATCCCTCCGTTACAATAAATATGATGTTGACGATAAAAAATAAAATACGCTTGTTCGCTAAATGGGGAGTTCTAGCTACCGACAATGTGTTTTGTCACCAAAATGCTAACTGTTAGCAACCAAAAGGTCTCCATAGTGTGCCACTTCTGGCTACCAAACGCCGTTGTATGGTCGCCACAACTGGCCTTTGGCAACGGGATTGTCGTCTCTAGCGGACCAAATTTGATCGGTCGCTAGATGGCAGTTTAAATTCCCCCTCTAAATCCCCAATTTCAGTCTCTTCCTCTCCCCCTCTCTTGCCCTAATTCACGACCACATGGACACCCACCTTATTGTCACCATCAGCCCCAGACGCCATTGCCACCGATTGTTGCCGTTTGCCCCAGCCGAGCAGTTACTTACAACCCTGGCCTCGGTGAACCACCATCATCAATTTCTTGTTTAAACTCTTTTGCAAGGCAGCACACAGCCAAATCAGGGTCGTGTGCCACCCATTGTCGCCACAGCAACCCGGATCGCTGCAACCAAGTATGGTCGAGTTCCCCAATCTCGACCATGGCTAAGACTCCAGCCTCTTTTTTTAATTTTTTTTATATATACTATTTAAATTAACTACGTTTTACATGTTCGTTTCTGGGTTGTGATTCATGTTGGTTGGTTAATTACATCACTTAGAGTTACGTTTTTCTCATAAATTCGTTGTACTTATTTCCTGATTGGTATGGTATTTTAATATAGTGAATATATCTACTGTTTTCATTTTTATCCAAGAGAATACATCTAAAATTTATATTACAATAGAGAGTTATAACCATTAGAATTTCCGTTTGAGAAGAGTTTGCAAAACTGGGGTCGGCCATGTTTCTTCTTAAATAAACACCCCTGTACTAGGGTTTGGGTACCATCTTGTGACATAAGGCCATAGCACATTTATCAATTGAGATAAATTGTTGCTCGATCGGACGTGGTGACCACGCCGGCAGCATAGTGATAAGAGTGGACCAGGAGGGTCAACTGGGCGAAGTTTGGAGGAACATGAGGCTAGAGAGAGAGAGAGAGAGAGGATTTTTTTTTTTTTTTTCAATTTTCTTACCTGGGTGTAAACTGTAAAATTTCTTGAAAAAAAATCTATTAATTAGGGAATGTAGGAAAATGTGGTCTTTTCTAAAGAGTCGTGATTATTTGAATAACTAAGTTTGTTTGATAATCATAATCACTATCTTAAAAAATCAATATTACTGATTTCTTGCCATACATGGAATTATCAATCAACTTTTGATTTCCATTTTCAGCACTTAAAATTGTCTATACCTAAAATTCATTGTTTAAATTTCCAGCACTCATTTTTTGATTAATCAGACGAGACATAAATCTCTAGTTGAAGAATTACAAGTATGAACATTACTCACATATAAACTTAGGTTCCCTTTGTTTTGCATAAAATGAACGATGTAGAGAACATTTTCCTTAAAATGATTGTTTATATCGGTTAAAGTAGTTAGTCAATTGAAAATATTTTCATTATCGACAATAATTTATGTCTAAATATTTTCGTTTATGATGAAAAATGTTTTTTGTTCATTTTTTTGTAAGAGATACAAGCAATTATTTTTAGAAAAATATTTTTCAAAATCATTCATTTTCAACCGAACAAACGGAGCATTAATGAGAAATATACAAGTGATGTCCATGTAGGCTGTCGTATGGAACCAATGGATGCAGTAGTTGATAACAGACTTCATTAGTTTTGGAAGAAATTGATTTTGTTTCCAACAATAACCTTAAAAATACATATAACTTATATTCTTGACAGTAGATATAAATCAAATTCGACACGGATTATGTTTGAATTAATAGTCGGGCTATAAATGGTACGGTGTTTTGATTACTTAACATGGAAATTCAAGTCGGGACTCTAGGAAAAAGGACCACCAAAGTCCAAGGCGTGCATCAATTTGGCTAAAGAATTTGTTCTGACCTATGCATTTCACCAATAGTTTCAACTTTCAACTCAAGTGTCAATTTGCATGTGTGCTAGTCCCACGTTTCTGACGATGTTGCAATAATGAAGAAGTATCGCATGCAAATGGACAAACCTACGGCCAATTGTCCTTTGTCCTAATCCAGCCCAGGAAATCATTAACTTGTCCTAACCTATTGTTCATGTGGTTCAGGACGGATCTAGGATTGAAGACTTGGGGGACCAAAATAAAAATGAGAACTTTGACAATTTTTTTAAAATAAAATTTGAAACGCATGGCCATTTAATTTAGTCACATGAAATTAACTTATATATTGATATTGATGTCTAGGGCTAAGTGAAATAATTGCCTATTTAATAGATATTACTCTATGGCTTTGTGAGAAAAGAGTGAGTTTTTACTTAAGAAAAGTATAATATGACTCTATCGCATTGCACAATTATTTTGGGAGGCCAAAAGAAATAAATTTCCAAAATTTAGGGTGTATAATCCAATTCAAATAAGTTTTTAAGGGGGCAAGGCTTCCCCCCCTCTGCGTTAGAAAATCAATCCTATTTAATTATTCATCTCTAGTGTGAGAGTTATCATATAGACTTATGTGGGGAAAATTATCCAAAAAGTCCTAAATTTATTGTACGGCAGCTAATTCATTCCTAAATCTTTCGATTGTACCAATTCAATTTTAAACATTTCAATTATGTCAATTTAATCCTAAACATTTTGATGATTTGTCAATTTAGTCTCAAATATTTTAACAATTTGCCAATGTAGCCCTTTGGCGATTTCCAACCATAATTAGCCGAAAGGTCTACATTGATAAATCGTTAAAAAGTTTAAAAATAAATTGGCTACCGTACAATAGATTTAGGATTAAATTAGCACAATTGAAAGGTTTACCGTCATACAATAGGCTTAGAACTTTTTGAATAATTATCCCAACTTACGCGTGTTTAGTTTAGGAAATTAATCCTACGTGATTGATGTCTTTTGGGAAAATTGTCAAATCAGTCCTAAACCTATTGTACGGCGGTCAATTCAGTCCTAAACCTTTTAAGTTTGCCAATTCAGTCCTAAACCTTTTGAATTCCTGCCAATTCAGTCCTTCCGGTTGGCGCTGACGTGGCCGCCGACCGGTGCCGGCCGTCCGATCAACGCTGACGTGGCAATTTTTAATTATTTTTTTTCAATTTTTTTAATATTTTTTTTTCTTTTTTTTTTTCTTTTTTTTTTTTTCTTTTTCTCCCCTCTGGCCGGTCCGGCGGCCGACTAGAGGGGAGGGCCGGGGAGGCCTCTGGTGAGCCTCGCCGGCCACCGGCTGGGCGAGGCGAGGTGAGGCGAGGTTGAGCCTCGCCGTCGCGACCCAAGCGACGGCGAGGCAAGGCCTATCTCACCTCGCCCAGCCAGGGGCCAGCGAGGCTCGACCTCGCCTCGCTGTCGCGACCCAGGCGACGGCGAGGCGAGGTCAAGCCTCGCCGTCATGACCCAGGCGACAACGAGGCGAGGCTGACCTCGCCTCGCCCAGCCAGGGGCCGGCGGGGCGAGCTTCACCAGAGGCCTCGCCGACCCTCCCCTCTGGCTGGCCGCCGGTCGTCGGATTGGCCAGAGGGGAGAAAAAGAAAAAAAAAAAAAAAGAAGAAAAAAAATAGAAAAAGAAATAATTAAAAAAATTGAAAAAAATAATTAAAAATTGCCACGTCAGCGTTGACCTGACGGCCGGCACCGGTCGGCGGCCACGTTAGCGCCAACCGACCAAAATTGACCGGAAGGACTGAATTGGCAGGAATTCAAAAGGTTTAGGACTGAATTAGCAAACTTAAAAAGTTTATGACTGAATTGGCCGCCGTACAATAGATTTATGACTGATTTGACAATTTTCCCGATGTCTTTTAGGTTAAGTTTATCTCGCAAAATGTGATTGATTTAGTCTATTAATTGAGTCTACAAGAGTATCATCCCTCAAGCGGACGGCATACAATTCCTTAGGAGTTTGTGGACACAACGCATGCGTTTGATTTTGTGGAATTCTCAAGGACCATCCTGCTTCATCGTTAGAGACTACCTAATCTTCCTTTGAAAGCAAAGTCAAAGCATCAAAGGCCGTAATGGTCGTGCATTGTGGAAGAGTGGGGGTAAATGGCATGCCTTTCTCTTTCGGATAATGACATATAAATAGTTGACCACCTTGTTTTTATCCTAACAAAGCAGGAATCTCGCATGTTAATGGCAATCTTGAAGTAGATGCGAGACCCCAAAAAGGAGAAAGAGAGTAGGTTAGTGGTGGGGTTCGTGTCGGGTTGTCGTATTCATATTGATAGCATAGTTTGTCAGCGTGGTTGTGAAGTGTTTTTACTTGGGAAAATTGTCCAAAAGTTCAAAAATCTATTGTCCGGCAACTAATTCAATCTTAAACCTTTCAATTTTGTCAATTTAGTCCTAAAACTTTTTATAATTTATCAATTTAGTCCAAAGCCTTTCAATTGTGTCAATTTAGTACTGAACCTTTTGATGATTGTCAATTTAATCCTAAACTTTTTAACGATTTACCAATATAATCATTCTAGCCAAATATCCATATAATAGATTTAGGACTAAATTAGCAAATCATAAAAAAGTTTAGGACTAAATTGGCAATTCATCAAAATGTTTAGGACTAAATTGACACAATTGAAATGTTTATGACTGAATTGATTGTAGGACAATAGGTTTAGGACTTTTTGGATAATTATCCTATTTTTTCTTATAAATGGGTCAAAATATATAATTCCTGTTAGTTTCGAATTTGTAATCATGTCCATCCCGTTAGGAATTGCCGGCCCTAAACTTTGTGGGTACTGAAATCTTACCTTAGAGGCGGCACCAAATCAAAATTGTAGGGTTAAAATTCGATTTTTATACTTGATTTGCTAGAATCATTGTTGCTCTCTGAGATCATCTCTCTATTTACTTTTGGCCAATGCACCGAGAGCATCTTTCCCTTTTTCCTCTCTAGATTATCCTTGTGCAAGCATCAAATTATGTTGGACATACTGCTATTTTCACATTAATTAAGGAGCCGAGTTGCTAAAAGTTCAAAGAATACACAAAATGTGTTAAACGATTATAATTTGTAACTAATAATGTACATAACGTTTGGCATTAGCATTAGCATTATAATAACAATTAAGAGTGGAGATATAATTAATTAGTAGAGCCCAACGCACCATGACTATAAGTCTCACGGTTGACTTAAAAACTTTTTTAATTATTTGTTATAAATGTAGGTTCACCGAGTGCAAAGACTCGACTACCACGAGACTCATAAAATTCCCTGCAAGTCTCATGAACTAATTAACTTTCCCTTTGACATGTCAGGTGACTCGACTCACGGTATTTTTCACATAGTTGAACAAATTTGAAAATGTGATCTCTGGTTTGACGCTCCAATCAATTGCGACACCCTTATGATATGATAATGTATGTGATTAAGATTAATAAGAAATGGTGAATTAGCCTTTGGAGGGATCACAGAAGCACCGTCGAGCATATATCTGATGTACTGTACCTTGTGGACTTGAGCACACAAAGAATCATCTTCCTTTTAGTTTTATACCAGTAGGAAGCGCCCAATAATAGAAAGGCTCTTGCAGAATCTCCTCAACAGATGACTTTTCATCATTATCATGCACTCGAACTAGTCATTGGTGGATTACACGGAAAAGAAGAATGCTCAAATGGTCCTCTCAGATTTCGAAGGGATTGTAGTCTCCTTAGAAAAATCGGAATGTGGTCCATGTGATTGCGAGTTCCATGCATGGCGTGGGATTTTGGGGTCGACCCACCACTACTTGCTAACCCGAAGCTACAAAGCTACAGCTAAACTTGATTCCTAGTTCATCGACTTCCAAAGTTTCAAGCTTTTCCACTGATCCTATATCGGATTTTGAGAGGGATAGGTCATGAAGACAGATGTTAGTTCTTGAGATTGGAAAATCTTCCATATAGAAGATCGCCAAAGATAAAAGGCAATAACAGCTTGCTTATCTGTGGAAGTGTAATTCGAGTCTTTTCCACTTACAATCATCCTTTGCTTAGAGATTTGTTCTAGGTTTTGCTTTACAATTTACGCGGGAATAACTTAGGATTGGTGGCAGCATCCTAGTTATCCCTATCCAGTCGAGATGTTTCAAGGAATTTTGACTTGTTCTAGGTTTTGCTTTACGATTTACGCGGGAATAACTTAGAATCGGTGGCATCATCCTGGTTATCCCTTGCCGATCGAGATGTTTCAAAGAATTTTGACTTGGTGGATTCGCAGTGGGCTCGTGACAAATGATTGAGTTTACCCGTAAACTATTCTGGTGGGCTTGCTATTGGCCTCGTATCTTTCTGGCGTGTGGAAGCCCATCGACAGCTCGTGTCGTCTCGAGACATGGCAAACCATCGTTCGCTTGTTTTCTCATGACACCAGTCAGTTGCTAACTTCCCTACACCAGAATCGCCACATGTCATGAACGTGTCTGTTCAGTCCTCCCATAGCAAATATCCCATTGGCTTGTTCATTTGGGGTACTTGTAGCGCTCCTTGGCTTCAGTAGTTTTGGTAGAAGTGTCCACCGGAACGTGTCGCTCATAACCTTTCTTTAAATGGAATTAATTTAATTTTTAAAGAATTTTTTTATGGAAATAATAAACAAAACAATATAGGAAAATTACTGAAAAAAAACTCATTCAATTGAATCAAAATATCAGTACAAGTACATCTCAAATAATTTGAAAAGAAAAATTACATGTAATGGTGTTAATAATGATTACACAGGAATTTTTTTTTCTAGTGTAAAAACGTGAGTATCATTAATTAGATGAGGTACAGGAGCTCAGGGGCATCCCCTAGCATTACAAAAAAACTAATTATGCAAGAAGATGGAGGATAGCAGTCTCCATACAGTAGCTAATAAAACATTCGCCTGCGAAAAACGACAGTTTTGGTAGAATGACGCCCTACCCCTTACAACCTTACGAATCCTAGCCAACGGTAGATGAGCCTCAAGAGACGGGCTTTGGAATCGTCTATAGTTGCATTCCATCTAAATACAATAGATAGTTGTTAAGAAGGATAGCTTGAAGAGTCTCACCTCTAAGTTTTTTTCCTTGGTGGTCCTGATCATCCATTGAAACTCAAAATTCCAATATCCTATAAAACACCAGATCCCATTTTGTGCAAGGATACTACACCATATACCATTGATCTAGGAGCACTCAAAGAATAAGTGGGTTTTGTTTTCTATACCCGTCATATAGAAATTACACTTAGTATCAACTGAAGGCAGCCAACGTGATATGGCTGCTGTCGTCGATAGCCTATCTCTACAAACAAGCCACCTACAAAGTTATGCCTGCCAATACCACTGGTCCAAATTAGGTGATACCAGTCCACAGGCGGTCCCTCCTGTCTGAGTTCCTTGTATTTCTTTTTGCAACAATATGTTTGGCTTGAAATGATAGGTGTTTGAGCAAGTCTCAGCCTGAGAATACATCTCTAACTCCAAGCCATACTACCCTTTATATCTAGTTGCATAATCGGAGAACCTCTACATTTGATGTGACGGACCCACGTACTCAATAGGGATGATGGCGGATGCCTCATGACACTTCATAGCATTCAGCCCAGCAAAACTTTGTTCCTAAGTTTGAGATCAAGCAAGCCAAGTCCTCCCTTTTGTTTTGGTGAACACACTACTTTCCATGCAACTTTATGGGATCTATGGGTATATGCAGTATCTACCCAACTTTATGGGATCTGATTACACAAGAATTCCGCCAAAGAGAATGTCTACTAAATTTGGTACTCCTCGCACCATGTACCTCACCATGATTCAGATGATATAGTGTCGTCACGATCCCTATGTTAAGGTTGGGCAAGTTCCTCTGGAGTCAAGTCTTGTAAAAGCTAATCATGCCCTATTGATAACCACTTCTAAATATTTCGCAAACTAGCTGTGCCTATTGTCTTCAAAGATTCGTTGACTAAGGCGGAAAATTAAATCAGATGGTACTATAGACACCGATTGGGTCAATAAGTCACAAGCCAAGGGGGAAAGATTTGAAAAGTTAATGGCTTCTCCTCTTCCCCCATTTTAAAAAGTCAACTTGTCTTCACCAACCCTATGAAGAGGAAGACGCAGACCTGGCGGAAGACGAAGACGAAGACTTAGCGGAAGGCTGTGGCGTAGTTTGTTTAGATGTATGTCTCCAACTCATTTGTCGACGAAGACAAAGACCTAGCGGACAGCTGTGGTGTGTTCTTCCTCTTACGAAACAGAGACCATACATATTTTTTTTGCACCGCACAATGAGGGCGTCACCTAGTTTGTGGGGTGGAACTCGTTTTATTTATTCGATTGGTGTGGCAACATAGAATTCCAGAACCAATTCATCATATCGTCAATATCTTATCCACTTGAACCTCGTTGCCTAGTCCCAAATTTTTGTAATATGAACAATGAGAGTTTCAAGTCCCCTAAACTGGAATGTCTTTGTAATAGTTGAACATTTTCGCCTTCATGGCCATTACCGGTTCGTTGAAGTAGAGTTCACCCTCCTTATTCGCCAATTGAACCGATATCGTGTATAAAATCAAATGAGTGGGTTGCTTGAAGCATCCGTAGCGTCGCTAGAAACCTGCTTAAAGTCCTTAAAGATTTCAACAAACCTCCAACTTGTTATGTCAATGTGGGGAGAACCGCAATTCCATTACGAGTGGTGGAGGAGAGTGCCTACACACCCACCTCCTTGGATGCCTTCTTCGACATCTTGCACGTTGAATTCCAATTCCTTCTTACAACCAGAGATAATTTTTCAGCTATCCCTCCATTTGTCATGTGGACGACCTTCAACTTTTGATGCGTGAATTGGGGTGGAGCGAAGAAATTGAACCCATCCACCTATGTTGGCCATAGAATCATAAAACTGATGGAGACCGCTAGCACACATAAGTTAATGCCACCACTCATGCACCGCATATGGAAGAAAGTCCCATTTCAAACTCGATTTTTCTAGTGGACCAGACCTTAGATCAGGGAGGTGTTCACGGTGGCATAATCTAGGTGTTCACTCATTGCAACTCTCATTATTTCGGTGGTCACGTTTTGGGAATCCCGTAGAAATATTAACTTTTTAAACAGAATTGACCTGATGGCCAGTGACAACACAATATGCCTAATTTTTAGGGCTAGCCCAGAAAACATAAGTTACAGAGACTTGATAGTTACTCGTTGACAGTAGAGGCACCAACATCTCCCTTTTCTCTATGTACAGTGACTTGCAATATCTTGTTTGTTGACTGCAAAATGAGCTTAAGCTAAGGCTGCAAAGCTATTTGTACATAGTGGATGAAGCAAGGATCTTGAGCGAAGCCAAATGGTTGTTCGGTAACAAGACAATAATATGCAAGCTCCTGCTAATTCTTCGTCTCATCGTACTTGAACGGGCTTGTGCACATCTCTTCCTCATGTCACGGTTAGTCCCACTTGACAATTCGCCTTTTAATTCATTGCCATCAATTGTAAATAGTTTTCTTAACACCATCGGCATCGATCTCGAGGCAAAGTGTCTTCTAGACCCCTGACATTTTTCACTAGGACAGCAAGCACCGTAGTTGCTTGGGGATTTTCTTCGACGGAAGGGGTATCGTCATGAAAGCGTCCTGGCGAGGAGTAGCCTCCGGCATTCGCCCTTGCAATTCCTCCCAATCGTCCTGTGGTTGTATCTAGTCATAGTCAAATTCGACTTGTTGCGGGGCAAAGTTGCTATGTATACGTAGTTGTCATGACACTCACTGAACGAGTCCCACGTCAATTGCACGATGAAGTACCTATTTAGTTGGGATAATTGGACATGATTATTGTTGTTGTTGTTGTTCTCCACTGTGATACTTAAAAAGAGATTAACATGTTGTAAAGAGAAAAGAGATATATTAGATTTACAAATGATTGTAGAGAGCAAGGGAGTCTAAAATGATGTGTGAATGATGATTGAGGAATCACAAAACATAAGAGGATTTGAGCCAATTTATAGAAGTTTCTTTGTTTTCCCCCAACGGTCATTTTTCTATACGTAGTTAATAGGGGTGAACAAAAGAAATCGCTCGGACTGAACTGAATTGGCCGGTTTCAAGCAATTTCTAGGGGCACCAATCTGGTTCTCGATTTCAAAAAATTGGAATTGGTGATTTTCAATCTAGTTCCCAATTTCATTTATGGAATTGCTCAATCGAACCATTTGAACTAGATCGAATTATTGTATGAAAAATTATTTTTTATTCAACGCACACTCCACTTTTCTCAATTGCCATAAAATCACCAAAAAGCAAAAGCCAAAAGATAAAACTAAAATAATAAAAAAATTAAAGTAAAAAAGAAGCATAGGATAAGTACATCTCTCCATCTTTTTATTTTCCTCAAGTCATACTCACTAGTAGGGGTGAGCATGGTTCCAAGGTAGAACCTGGAACCTAAAAACATAATCGATGGGAACTTGTAAGTTCCAAATTTCAAGATATACATGGTAGGTTCTAGGTTCAAAAAATTAAGAAACCTATTTCGACGGGTAGGTTCCAGGTTCTAGGTAAACAGAACATAGAACCTGGAATCTGAAACCTTAACGAGTTTTTTGTGTTTGTTCATAATCTATATCTTAACGTGATCTTACGGTGTTTCATGGTGTTAGATGATGGGTGTATAATCTGAAACCACTAATTTGAGCTTTCATTTTATGATTTGTTAATACTTCACATTTTTCATGTGTCTAAATATAGTTATGCTAAATAGATCATAACAGCAAGTGATAATTATTAAATGTGATAATTCATTGCAATTATGCAATTAATAATACAAGTAAAACCAAGGTCGAACTTGAAACTGACCTTAAAACCTGTGATAGTACAAGTTTCAAGTTCCAAAAAATGAGGAACTTATTGCCATAAGTTGTAGGTTCCAAGTGGAACCTGTACGGAACATGAAACCGCTCACTCCTAGTATTAATTCACACAATGATTTCTCAGTTTAATTGTATTTATTTGAATCGTGATGGTAGAAAAACTGGTCTTTTGTATTCTCTTTAGTGAATGACAAGCTTATTCAGTATTATTACGTTCATTTTTGTTTTGTTTAACTAAAAATGAAATAAATAAAAAAAAGAACCTGTTAAATCCTGAAACCTATCCTAGAGGCTAGAACCCATGACAAGGTAGTTTCTAGGTTCTAAGTTCCAATGGATGGGTTTCAAATTTCAAAAAATGAGGAACTTGTACTCAAAGATATGTTTCAAGTTCTAAGTAGAACTTATAAAGAACCTAGAACCGCTCACATCTACTCACTAGTCACTTCACTTCTTTTCTCACTTTTGTCTCTCTTTGTCTCTCTCTCTTATTATCATTCATTATTTAATTCCCATTAAATAAATGAAAATGCCAGTTATTTAATAATTCTCCCTTATAATATCTATTTCTCTTTCTCTCTTGCAAACGCAAAATCTTCACCATGTTGGCTTCTTCTTCGATCATATATCCTTTGGGAGGTAGAATCTATATATATATATCTCGTAGCGGTGGCTCTCACATTGCGAAAGATGCTATGACCAAAAGGAGCTCCCAAATCACGTGATCACTTTTCCGAGATAAGGACCTTTCGCCTATACCCAATAAGTTTACTTGGTTTTAGCGAGCTTAATGAATGAGTAGAACAAGTTGCATGGGATTAGAGCAGAAGCAGTTCCCTCTCTAGTATCGCCAAAATTGGGAGTGAGCTTCCTTTCATTTTCTCGCAACATGCCACCGATTCCATTGGCTTCGCACCAGACCGGTTGATCCAATTCTAGGATCATGTGGGCTAGTTCTCGATTCCAAAAATTCTAGTCCAATTCTTGATTTCTGGGTGAGAACTCCACCTGGGAACCGATCACCTCTAATAGTTAGGGCAGCCAATCATTGGGCCAGATTGGGTCAATAATCTAGTGATTGGATGACAGCCACATGAGCCCAACCATTAGGGCCCAAATCTAGTATAACAATATTGTTATCTTGTGATGAAAAGCCTTAATGAGTTGAGCATTGACAAAGGTGGACACTTAGGTGGAGAACACCACATCTTCTTTTCTCCATTCCTTCGTACTCTTGCAACTCACCCACCTTGACTTTTCATTCAACTATGAACACCTAAATTCCAAACGTATAAGTAGTCATCTACATTTTGCATATGATTCTTTCAATACTTATTTAAAGCTTGAAACAAAATTTTCCCTTCATTTTCAAAGTTTGAAAAGTTAAAAAAAAAAAAAAAAAAAAAAAAGTGGGGGTACGGCAACCAACTCCGAACCCCAAGTCCAAACCAGAGGCCCACTAGACTCAATGAAGCAACGAGGTGAAAAAAAAAAAGAGTTATGACAATAAACAATTGGACTCAAACATGGGCCAAGGACATCTGCACATAAATACTCACAAAGTTCCTGTTTTTCACAATTTTCACTCACTAATAGTCGGGACACATTATTGTGAAAAGCGAATCGAACGGTTCAGGACTCGAGATGAATCTCACATATGATTCGCCGCAATTGTAAATCGTAAATAATGTTTTCAAGTCGTCTCTACTCTGATTTCTCTTATGCGACAGCCTCTTCTAACACTGTCCCATAGATTATTTCTCATATGCACCACTTCTCGAGTTTTTTTTTTTTTCCAGAGAGAGGCAAGCATGATCTCAGGCTCTCAGTTGTGACCTCAACATGAACTTTATGATACGATTTAGTCCTTGAAAACGGAAATCCAACGTAAGCTCCGTTTGTTTCGTGAAAAATAAATAATTTAAAAATTATTTTTTCTAAAAATGATTACTTGTATCTTTTGAAATAATTGGTTAATGAAATATAATCTCATTAATGACAACAATTTATGTCCAAACATTTTTAGGATGATGAAAATATTTTTCATTCATTTATTGTTATGAGCAATACAAAAAATCATTTTTAGGAAAATATTTTTCAAACCATTTATTTTTTGGAAAACAAACAAAACCCTAATTAGGAAATCATCAACACTGGTTTAGAAAAATCCACGAGGTGAGAATTTTGTCCGTCCTAAATTCGTTATTAATATTGAGATTGATAGTCAAGTCACGTTCCACGAGATTTTCCATATTTCGTAGGGTGAGTTTGGCAATGTTTTGGCTTCGTGACTACGCATCTAGATAAATACTTTGCCTCCAAGGATAGTCACTTGATGCAAATATTGTTTGGTAACCAATGTAAACTTATCCTTTAGAAAGCAACTTGTAAAATGAAAAATAGTTATTAGAAAAACTGAGAGAGCAAGCAGATATTGAAGTTGCAAACGTGATTTTCGCCGGAGACGAACGGCGCAACCTCATGCAACGGTACATACAGGTCGCGCAACCCTAGGTAAGGTGGCACCGTTGCACGACACACTGGCGTTTGAGCAACAAGCTGAATCTCGCAGGCATGACACCACTCCGCCAGATCTTCAAACTGCAACTCTCTCAGGCGTCAGATCACAAAATCCGACCCACGCAGCCCTCCGCAAACGAAGCTTCCTGGCGTCTAGCGACCATCAACGAAGCTTGCCAGCGTCGCACGACCCTCGACAAAGCTTTGCCAATGTCCCCTGACCCTTGGCAAAGCTGCAACGGCGTCCCTCGACCTCCCCCTCAAAGCTTCGCAACCGCGATCGACCACAACATTCTCTCCGTCTCTGTCCAAGGTTGAGGGGTGAAACAAGAATACTAATGTATTAGTGAGGGTAAGGCTAGAAGATAGAATTTCATTGCACCCCTTAAGTTACATAATGCTACTTGAGCTTTGAGCATTCTCAGAGAAAAACTATGCACCAGAATTTTTAAAATTGTGCTACCAAATACCAAAACTTTGGGCCAAGTGCCTCTCGAGCCCAAGTACACCCCTAGAGACTCAAGGCACATCTCAATACTAAGTTTAGGATGGGTCCTTTTCATGTAATATTAAGAGTTTTTGACACGATTAGTGCCAATGATTAGTCGAACTCTTGATAAGCGACTCGTAGTTGACATAATCTGAAAGGATATTAGTTGACCTCGTAAAGTCTAGACTCGTCCGATCATTATTGTAAAGAAACGAGTGTGTTGGACTTATCCAGAAATGGGAAAGGAACTTTACCAAGTCATACGTCTGCCGACTTTTTTTGCTTCTATCGCTTTTGCTATTAGGAATCCGGAAATATTATTGAAAATTAGATGTTTTTTCTTTGTAAAGATCACAATTTTGTCCAACATTTTCTAATTCAACGATTACTATACAGTGAATAATAACGGTATTTAAAAAAGTAACGATGGACTCAAGTCTCTTGAGGCTAGGCTCATGACTATGTTTGGTTGTCCAACTCCTAAGCCCAAGTCATCGGCCCTAGTGCTCATGCTTGGGTTTCTAGCAGCCATGCTCAGGTACCCGACTCCTACGCCTGAGTCATAGCCGTTCGGCCTTGGGCCCAACGAGGTTGGGCCTAAGTCCACAAAGGGCAGCCTCAGTTCACGAGAATGAGAGTATTGCTCGTTACTCGGGCAGGATTCACCACCCTTTGCTTCGCCACCATCTTTACTCCCCTGTCCATAACCCGCCCCCAAATTCGTCCATACAAGTGATCTTGTCCATCAGCGCGGGTTTCCCCCACGTCTCCACATTAGTCATGTGCCAAGTGAAGTCTTAGACCACAATTCAACCCAAGCACTTGAGCTCTCTCATCGACTCAACAAGCCGGTCCATGGAGTTATCTATTTTCATACAACAATTGAATAAGAAAAATTGCTGAGAATTGAAGCCTAGATCGGGTCAAGTAAGCATCAGGTCGAGATAGGAGTTGGATATGATTTGCTAAATTGCACTGAATAAAAATGACAGGGTATGAATTAAATAAATCGAATCAAACCATTTTCGACTCGACCCAAATTCAATTACCCGACCTGACTTGACCCCACCTTTAGACGGCCTTAACAAGTGGCAAAATCCCCGTTAAATTGTCCCCCGTTAGGTAGTCCGGCATTCAACACAACACAGAGCTGCAATTATTAAGCAAATTGACTTTGCTGCGCAAATGTTCGAAGAAATAAATGTAACCAAATACGGATAGCGACCGTCAAATAGATGACTTTCCAGAAACTGTGGTACAAAAAGCACATGCCATGGGTTGACTCGCGTGGTGTTGGAAACTCATGGGTCAAAAAAGTACACAGCCCAACCAATTGCAGCATTTATAGAGATCACAGTTGTTATTGACCTTTCACACCACCGTCTCGGGGAAGCATAAAATGTTGGTCCCACCTGGAGAGATCAATTTACGATTTGAATTTTCAAAGATAATATCATATGGCGTAACCATATATTTATACAATTGGGTCCAACTTAAAATGCCTAACGAGCACATAGATCTTGATATTTATGATAATCCACGTCTCAGTACCACTACTTATTTGACATTTTTTATGCAGACTTTGAACACCGATGTGAATATCGTTTAAAAGAGTAAAGACAGCGATATTCTTTTAGTAAGATATTGCAAAACAAGTGACCTTCCATCTAATAATTTAAGCCAATTAAATATGGTATATTTGAGTTTCCCGCTAAAGAGAAGAATTTAATTTACTAACATTACAAAATAATGGCTCGACTTTCAATGGAAAATTTCAATTAAGAATCCGACATGTCCTCATTTTCTTAAATAAAAGTTTGAAATAGAAATTATTTTAAATAAGGACATAAAATATCCTTATTATCTCAAATAATGATCTAAAGTAGATCTTATTTCAAATAAATACCTAAAATGGTTATATCAGTATCAAAAGAGGGCTTGATCTCATCAACTAATTAAGGGAATTTTCGTCCTTTTTTTTTCCTTTTTTCTTTTCTTTTTGCCTATTTCTTTTTTTTTTCTCCATCGCTAACCAACAAGGGCCTAGTGACCCTCGCCAGCCACTAGACGAGGGGCCAACCGGCCGCTAGCAAGGTCGCCAGCCGCGGGCTTAGTGACCCTCACCTAGATTTAGCAATGACCAACCTTGCTAGTGGCCGGTGAGGGCAGCCCTCGCTAATAGGGTTGCCCCTGCCCCACCCTCACCTGTGGCCGTCAATGGTGGGTTTGCCTGGGTGAGGCAAGGGTCACCTTGCCCAGGTGAGGTCATCGATGGCCATTGGCAAGGCTAGCCTTCACCAACCATCAGTGATTGGTAACGAAGAAAAAAAAATGATAAAAAAGAAATGCGAAAAGGAAAATAAAAAAGACAAAAAATGCCTTTGATTAGTTGGTGAAGTTAGGCCCTTCTTTGAGAAAATAATAACACTCTAGGCTCTTAGTTGAAATAAGATCCACTTCATATATATATTTGAGAAAATAATTGCACTTTAAACCCTTATTTGAAACAAGATCAACCTCAAGTCCTTATTTGAGAAAATAAGGATATTTCAAATCCTTATTTTAAATTTTCACGACTTTCAATGTAGATATATTGCGAGCTCTTAATATATTATAAAAGCCTAAATTCAATCTCTAAACATTAAAGAAAATCCTAAAAGTCAAAAGCAAAAAGACATGCTAAGTACCTACTAGATTGGTAGATTGACACGATTATTTTTCCCTTGCGGTCTATGGACATTGGCAAATGTGGTCTTGAACTAGTCCGGCACACTCTGCAAGTTCGAACAATTTAAAGAGTAGATCTAGCGTCTAAATACCAAAATATGTAAGTTATCCTAAATTCAAGTAAAATGAAAATGATCAGATGAAATTTATTCAAGGCCCATCTCATATAGTGATATATAGGGCTAATGAAGTCGGTCATCCACTAAATTGTACTCATTGTTCAGTGTCATACCTCAATAATTTCAAGTATAGACTGTAAATATAGGAATATGTTATTTTTACCAAAAAAAATTCCACCAATCAAATATTGGGAAGATAAAAGTTTCTTCCGATTAAGGATGGAGAAAAAAATAACATTTTCAAATATTTATTTAAAGTTTAGCCAACAATCTTAACTTCTTGTTTTTCGCTTCATATTCAACACTACCCTTGTCTTTCACTCCTCTTCACCGAAATACCACGATTATGTCCCTTGGTACATTTAATCAAGTATTCTGGGTTAGTACATGTTGAATGACAACAATTGCACTTATCTTAGGAAGGAGTGACATCAAGGGGAAAAATTACCAAAAAAAAAAATCATAAATCTATTATGCTTGTGCCAATTTAGTTCTAAATTTTTCAAATTTGCCACATTTTGACTATTTGCTAATTTAATTATAAGCCTTTCGATTGTACCAATTTAATCATAAACCATTTAACGATTTGTTAATCTAATCATTTAGCCAATTTTGATCAGAAAACACTAATGTGGTGGTTTAATCAGCGTCGATCATCCTACGTAATACTGTCGGCACTGACGCAAATAATTTTGCAATTTTTTTGAATTTAATTTTTTTTGCTTTTTCTCATTTTCTTTCAACTATTGGCCTCGCCCATGGCTGACGCCCAAACCAGCCTATGGCCGGCGAGGTCGCCGCCAACCCTCGCTAGCCAAGAGTTGAAAAAAAAAACAAGGAAAAGAAAAAAGAAAAAAAATTCAGAGATATTTTTAAAAATTGTCCATGTCAACGCCAACCATGCCACGAAGGATGACCGACATTGACCAAACCGCCACGCTAGCATTTTCCGATTAAAATTGATGGAAATGACTTAATTGGCAAATCATTAAAATGTTTAAGACTAAATTGGCTAATTGTGATGCAGAAAGATAAGCATAAATTTGGAACAATTACAAAGAACTTGAAATTTTTATTCAATAATACTATGTTTTTTATTACAAGACGGACATCATATATATAGAGATAAAACTTCTAATATTAATGGAAACTGAATAATTAAAGATAACATCTAATAAACTAATATAGGCAACTGCCTAAATGGTAATATAGGAAACTGCCTGAACGGTAATATAGGAAACTGCTTGAATGGTAATATAGGAAACTGTCTGAATGATAATATAAGAAACTGTCTGAATGGTTGTTTTCCCCCAAAATCAGAAAAATTACCAAGATTTCCAGCCGTTACGGCCATCATATTCTTCAAAATAATTACAGGCTAACTGTTTTACATCAAATTGTTTGACCAAAAAATAATTGTCTAATTGTCAAAAGGTTTAGGACTAAATTGGTCGAATTAAAAAGTTTAAGATTGAATTGATACAAGTATAATAAGCTCAGGACTTTTTTGATAATTTCTCCTTACATACATCGCGGCTAACATGTCATGCGATAGATCTCATGATATCCTTTCTCTTTGTAAGCTACCGAACAAAGTACCCGAGCAATCACTCAACCAATACTCGAGCCTCCGACATGCAATCATATCTAGCTCACCTAACATAAAGAGGATCACATTTATCCCCATCCCTAAGGCAGCTGATCCACCACTGTACAGCGTTAAACTTACGTTTGACTCGGCCATTTCATGGAAAGATCGACGCTGTCCTGCACTACTCATCCTCGTGAAATTAAATGCAATGCAGTAAACTCTTCAACTGCACCAGTGTACAAGTTCAAACACGCTCATGACCCTCTTCTTGATCCTATATAAGCTTCACCAATACCTTGCAGTCTCTCACAAACCCCACTTCAGGATACTTGCCCAAAGTAATCTCAAATAGTGCATTTTTAACCAAGTTATAGCGATGGCAAGTGGCAAGCTCATGCGAACTTTGGTGGGTTTGGCTATCGTGTTGGTGTTGAATGCTGGAAATTATGGGGTTGAGGCGCAAGCGCAGCCTCAAGTCCCATGTTTCTTCATACTTGGGGATTCGCTGCTGGACAACGGCAATAACAACGGGATCGCAAATTCATTGGCTAAAGCCAATTACAGGCCTTACGGGATCGACTTCCCTGCGGGTCCTACCGGGAGGTTCTCCAACGGGAAAACCGCAGTCGATGTGATCGGTAAGCTCCTTTTACATATAGATAATATTGTATGGTGATGATACGTGATTATAGAGTGCAAATGATGGAGTAAGAGATCGTTATGTGTTCATCATCCCACAGCTCAGCTTCTGGGCTTCAGCAACTACATCCCTCCATACGCGACGACCACGGGGAATGCTCTTCTCAAAGGAGTGAACTACGCATCTGCAGCTGCAGGAATCAGAGAAGAAACCGGACGTCAACTGGTAACTAATCTTCTTCATTTTGGACTTTGTTTGATTAAGCAATGCATATCTGCTCTATGAAATTTCCTAGACCGGGAAACCCGTTTCAGGAGCAGATTCATTTATATCGCTCACGACTGTGTTCTTAATTATTGGCTCAGGGAGGTAGGATTACCTTCTCGAGGCAGGTGCAGAACTACCGAAGCACAGTGTCGCAGCTGGTGAACATCCTCGGAGGCGAGAGCGCGGCGGCAGATCATCTGAGCAAATGCGTATTTGTGGTGGGCATGGGAAGCAACGACTACCTCAATAACTACTACATGCCCCAGTTCTACACGAGTGGTCGCCAGTACTCGCCGGAGCAATGGGCCAACATTCTCATTCAACTCTACGTCCAACAGCTAAGGGCGAGTTATTTTCCTAAGTTCAGACACTTCTCTACATTTAAATCTTCCCTGGCTATAACCAAATATTCTTTTGGATGTAGATTATGTACAACAACGGTGCAAGAAAGGTGGCTCTGCTCGGGCTCGGCCAGATCGGTTGCAGCCCAAGCGAGCTGGCTCGGAACAGCTCCGATGGTTCCACCTGCGTTCAGAGCATCAACGACGCCTGCCAGATATTCAACAACAAGCTCAAGTCCGTCGTCGATGACTTCAACAAGAACTACGCAAACGCGAAATTCACCTACATCAACTCTTACAATATCTTCCAAGACTTGCTCACCAAACCCTCATCTTATGGTGGGTGTTTTTGGAGCCTATATACCGTCTCAATAGCTTTCAAATAATTGTGTTTATCACCGCTGCCGCCGCCGTCTTCGTTTCATGATTAGAGATGACTGAAGCTCAGAGATTAAGATAACGTGGCCTTAAGTACATCTAGCAAATTATGAATTTGAACGAACTGATTCGCCCAATTTGAGGAAAATTAAATTATCAGCGACGGTAATTTATCTTGTCGTGATATTTTCAGGTTTGAAGGTCCTCAATACCGGATGCTGTGGAGTAGGCAGGAACAATGGCCAGATCACATGCCTCCCTCTTCAGAGCCCGTGCCAAAATAGAAAGGAGTACCTCTTCTGGGATGCTTTCCACCCGACCGAGGCTGCAAACACCATCGTCGGGCGGAGATCCTACAGGGCCGAGTCCAGCGCCGATGCTTACCCCTCCGACATCCGCAGCCTCGCCATGCTCTGAAAATCCCGGATAAATTCATCAGCTCCATATGCATTCTGAAGGCGGTTTTCAAATTAGGTCTAATTCAGCTGAAATAGTCGTCGAGATTTTCTTCTTCTAACTTCTTTTTCTCTATCGGTATAATCGACAATTGCAAGGATGAAAAGAAGGCGAAGTTTACCACAAAAAAAAAGAAGGCGAAGTTCCCTTTGCAGTTGTCTCTTTTATTGAATGTAAGATTGTTTCCACAGTCTGAAAATGTATGGTGTGATGCAATTAAGTTACGGTACTTGTTTAATTCACTTCCAATTTAATGCTGTTACTTGATGCACTTAATGCATTATTGTGGTTGAGCTCTTGGAATTGATACCACTCTGACGGCCGCACCGAGACAGTGCTTTACTCCTGAATGTTCAATTAACTATTTTGCCTCAACGCATTTCGAGAAGAATTTACTAGCTCTGGTTCCAATATATCCTTTCGCCCCTGACCACAATTCATCCGCCGAGTAGTATGTAGATTTTGCATGATCTATGTAGCCTGAATAGCGATGCCAAATTGTGTGTATATGTATATATATACATATAGAGAGATCATTAAGAAGCATTATTCACATTCTCCTATTTACTTATAGATGTAAAATAGTTTTTTTAGACTTACACTATTTTCACACTCTAAATGATTATACGGTTATGATACTCCTTAACTTATGGAGTTAATGAAAATAATCTTAACAGAACTAATCAATTAAAATTGCAAATGGAAAGGGTGAAAGTGGCTACTTATTGAAGATGCAAATGCCGCACGTCGTAATGAAAATATACAATTGTCAATATAAATCAAAACAATGATGTTTTATACCACCACCTTATGTTATTTTCTGATCATTTTCATACATGTTTCATTTCCTCTCTTCTACTTATGAATGTGCTCAAACTAAACTCTAGAAAGGATTTTTGTAATGAGGTTGAAACTTATTGGTAATCTTTGTTAACTAACATATTTTAAATGTAAATTTTAATCATAAAGGGTTCATAACTTTAACCAAAGGATCCTCCTAATGAAAACGCTAAAGAATTGTATATTACAAGGAGTTATTAGAGATTGAACTTTAAAGAGACATTGTAAGTAAATATACTGTGTTAATATCAAATTAGAATCCCGATCACTAAATTTGTTAAAATACTCGACTGTTATATGATTCCTGCAAAATAATAATAATAAAAAAACAAACATGTAAACTTGTCAGAGTTGAATACAAAAAAAAAAAGAATAAACAACAGTTTAGGAAAAGTTTATACAAATCATTAGATCGGTTGATATACTTTTAAATTTTTTTCTTTTGTTGGTCTTACCATTAATGAGTTCCCAATGAGAACTATTTTGGACAATTTAAATTTTATGTTGGATCTTAAAGCTATTTGAAGAATCAAAATAGCGCGACCCTGGTTTTATTGCGAAATAAGATCGTTAGAGAGAGCTAAATCCCTTCCAACCCCAAAGAAACATCTCCGAATATATGACCAACAAAAACAAAGAATCACACCTTTCCTATTTAGATTCAATGCATGACAATATGCAACACATAGTGAAGTCTCCGTAGTACTTTTAGCTCGTTAGGGTTACCTAAATAATTTAAGAACAACAAACTGAGATACGAAATTTCTGTGGCCTGTCTACAAAAGTTATTAACACACATTGATCTCAGTGTATAATATTCGGCGCACGCGAGACCGAACACTCTTGGACGGGGGGGTTTGATTTTATTCCTTTTTTCTTTGGCCAGGATGATTTTTATTATTCCTCTATATCTATGACTTTATATACTGTTTTGATTCTTTTAGGTGGTTTTAGGGTACGTTTGTTTCGCAAAAAATAAATGACCTGGAAAATATTTTCCTAAAAATAATAGCTTATTTCACTTTAAAAAAATGAACGAAAAATATTTTCAGTGTCCATGAAAATATATAAACATAAATTATTGTCGAAGATGGAAACATTTTAATTGACTAATTATTTCAAGAGATGCAAACGATTTTTTGAAGAATTTTTTTTCAAATAATTCATTTTCCATGAAATAAATAAAGCCTTAGTACTTATAAATTAGATTGAGGGAAGGGCATGTTGGGGTCCCTTAATTTCTATTATGCTCCTTAATATTATTGTTTCCTAACACTAGTATACATTATTCCTCTACTTTTTAACGTATAAATATTTCAATCACTAACCCATTTTAATTAATCAAATATTCAGAATCCTTCTCTATCTACGATTTGTGTGTCCGCGACAACTTTATAATTAACATTGGTTTTTTCCTCTAGTATCATTGTTGTCGAAGAAAGCTAGGTTAATGGAGGAAAGGCAGAGCCAGACACCATTGGCATTTGCAGCAATCGTCACGTTAACGAAGATGAAGGAAATGCAGCTGGCTCTTTGTGAAAAAAGTCTTAAAAGAGTGTCTTGACAGTTCGATACATTTTAGTCCTAAGGCATGCGATAATCATCCCACGGGTAGGGATGGGTACTTGATTCGCTGACATGGAGATCCGAACTGCTTCTGACCCAATTGAACCGGGTGAAATCTGTAACGATTAAAGTATGTTGCAAGTTTGAGCCCATTATACGAGAGAGAAAGTGAGGGAGAGGATGCGATGCGTAGCATCCCAAGCTCTATTGAATCTCGAATCTAAAACCTACCATATGAGCTGTAGAACACGTAGCGATTTCATTGAGCTTCAAATATATGCATTTCATAGGAATCATGACGGTTGTTCATGGGATCGAAATTTCATTGAAATTCTTTATTTTTCAAATTATTATCTCTTTCGACGCCATGGTAGCGGACTCCTAGGAGATAAGAATATGAGGAAGAGATAATGATGTGATTTCTATACTTTCCATAATGAAAAGTACACAAGGTATTTATGGGCTAACGAAACATTACGATATCAATAATGATTAATCAGGGATATGCACAATCAAGAGAAATATATGCAAAAATTTTGTAGATACCTTACCACGTGACAAATCAATGTGATCAATGGGTAAAGATACCTTACGCTCCACAGATCCACATTAACAAGGAAACAACTTTAGTGAATCCTTATGACATTAATAGAGCAATTTGGGTTGGTCTCAAGATTCACCTAAAGAAAGACCAATAATATAAAATACTTTACCTTTATAATATATTTTCATGCTCTAGACAATAGTATATTTTTATGTCTATATTCACATATTCGATCCACATACTCAAATTTGGCGACAAAAAACAAAAATTCTTTCGTCCCTCTATCATAGATGTTCGCGTGACGTTCGTGGATTTTCACGCAGCATCATCTTCGGGTGGGAAATTATTTGATTACGATATAACATTTGAAAAGAAAACATATGACGTAGAATCCAAAACAAAAGCAAGAAAGATCCAAGAGACTTGTACTTTCTAATTAGAAACGATTGCCCCATTTTCACGTTCCAATCTTATTTCCTTTATATAATCTCCCAATTCCAAGCTCTGCATATTCCTCCATGGCTTCTAGGATGGCGTTGCTCTTGTTGTCTTTCTTGGCCATCTCATGCTTCCGCGGAGTGGTCCATGGAGACCCCGTCGTGCCCTGCTACTTCATTTTTGGGGACTCGCTGGCCGACAATGGCAACAACAATAATCTTCAAACCTCGGCCAAAGTCAATTACGCGCCGTACGGGATCGACCTTCCCAGCATCGGGCCCTCGGGACGGTTCACCAATGCTCAAACCACGGTCGATTTCATCAGTCTGTCTCTCTCTCTCTCTCTCCACGTGCTTCGTTCGGTTAATTCTTTTTCTTGGTTTCTCTTGCTTTGATCTTCTTTACGAGCCAAGGATTCTTGTCGAGTCAAGCGGTCACAATGATTTCATCCGTACTAAAACAAAGCGTGCATTGAATTTAAGATTCTAGAGGTCATTAACTTCATTTCACGGTGTTAATTTACTGTGTGAAGTATATCTTTTCACTCAAGGTGACATGCACACCGAAGGACAGATCAACGGGCTTAAAGCATGACGCTTTCCATGCATTTACATAAGTATAATCCAACTCTACTTAACCTAGATAAGTAATAGGATTATTTTGTTAATGTTTCTTAGCAAATGGAAATAAATGTTAGCGATTATGATCTGTTATTACTATCTCAATGCCTACAGGTTGTCCTCAAATGTGCCAAGACCTAAAATATTGACACATTCATGTTCATGCATTTACAAGCTTTTGTGTATGTATGTGAAACTCTGTTGTTTTTTTCTGGATCTTTGCCATTATGTTGTAGGATACTATGATCCACCCGCCTTAAATATGTATACTATGTATAGCAGTATCTTTAGATGCTGGTGCTTGCTTGAAAGATCGACTGTTTCTTGTTCCCTCAGCTCAATCCCTAGGGTTCACGGATCTCATTTTGCCACACACGACTGCGTCCGGGAACGATCTCCTAAGAGGCGTGAACTACGCATCGGGTGGATCGGGCATTCGTCCAGACACGGGATCGAACCTGGTACAACGAACCCGCTTCTATATCGATAACAATAATGCTGTGCATGCGTATATCATCTTGTGCATGCCAGTCTGAAATCTCGAACTCTTTATAACAAGTAGTAATGTTTTCTTCCACGGTAATTTACAGGGCGCTCACATCAGCTTGGATGACCAGCTGCAAAATCACCAATATGTGATCAAAGCCATCGTTGCTATAGTCGGAGAGGCTAAAGCCACACAGCTGCTAAATAGCTGCTTGTACACCGTCGGATTGGGAAGCAACGACTACATCAACAACTACTTCATCAGCGGAAGCTCAACGAGTCAGAACACTCCGGAGCAGTACGCCTCGCTCCTCATCGACCAGTACTCCTCGCAATTAAAGGTGAGAAAGAACCGCACGCATGGCTTTATCCAACACTGTAACTAGGTCGTGCTTCGCGATTCCTTTTTTTGTTCTGGTGCGTTTTTGAAAACCCTAAATTCTCACGCAACTTTGCATCCCTTATACTTAGTTTGTAATAACTTTAGTTTATATATCAAACTATATCTGCACCATTAAAAATGGTGGGTTCTAAATAAATCTTATCAAGATCTGATGGTCAATATTCAATTCAGTATATGTATCAAATGCACGAAATGCTAGTTCAACCTCATATAGATGCAACAAACCTTTTTTTTTTCTGTTTTTGGGATTTTTAGGCTCTACATGGTTTTGGAGCGAGAAAGATTGCATTGTTTGGGCTAGGGCAAATTGGATGCACACCCTTTGCGATTGCATCAGGTGGGAAAAACGCATGCGTACAAGAGATGAACGCTGCAGCCAAACTCTTCAACGACAAGCTCTACCCACTCGTGGATCAGCTCAACAGCGCCTTCACCGACGCCAAGTTCATTCTTGTGAACGTCATGGGAATGTCAGCAAGTTTGACCAACGGTACGTCGCGTTCAGCCGACGATCCGCTGTTTCATTTTCGATTTTGCCAATGAGTTCAGACCGACAGAAGTGCTATTTTTCATTGACGATTTTTTTCTTTTTATAGCGATCACGGTACTAGGAACCTCATGCTGCCCGACAGGTCAGACCGGGCTGTGCGTGCCAAACTCCACACCGTGCCCCGATCGGAGTACATACGCATTTTTCGATGGATTCCATCCGACGGAAGTCATCAATCAAGGACTTGCAGGAAGAGCATACCACGCAAGTTCCACAACAGATACTTATCCTACTGATATCTCCCACCTGGTGACATCCTAGATCAAGAAGATTGTGATTTTCTCCTTTTCAGCACAAGTGTTGTCCATTACCATTTGGC
Organism: Syzygium aromaticum; assembly: GCA_024500025.1. NCBI lineage: Eukaryota > Viridiplantae > Streptophyta > Magnoliopsida > Myrtales > Myrtaceae > Syzygium > Syzygium aromaticum. The sequence goes on along the minus strand of CM044888.1, from coordinate 8,647,535 downwards.
TGACCGTTTGTCATCACTTGACTTAGGCATTTGCATAATGAATAATTGGGTTTACGTGTATTCCATCACTTCGTTTGTTCGTGCCACAAAAAAGCATGAACTGATTGATCTGCTCCCTGTTTCCATGAGGGAAAAAGATAAAGGTGAAAGACCTTGATAGGAAATTAAATGTGAATTGCAAGCAAACTAAGAAGAGAAACTATATGTGTTCAAAAAACATGTAGAAGAATTAGAAGAGGAAGAGATTACTGGAATTTACACTGTTTTAGGAACTACGTTAAGCTCAGTAAATTTAATTTACCATATTTAATTACATGATACACATAGAGTTAAAACCACGACACTTGTGGAATAATAACCACCAAATAGTTTTTGTAATAAAATGGCCCACTCCACTCGGATCAAGCTCCTAAAAGAAATATTAAAACAACCATACAGATTTGTAACATTTGAAGGCGGATCTTACTTATAAATCTGTTCGCTCGTTTCACGACGAGGAATACCTTTCACCGAAATTTGGATTTTCGGTTTTTATTAAGATAGATTCTGTGGCTTGATTTCTAGGAGAGTGTGGCAAAATAAATAAAATAGAGTGTAATACAAGATTATATGGAATGATGGAATTCGAATAAATTGAAAATGGATATGAGATCAACAAAGTTTCAAACTACGTTACAATACTCCTATGAAAGCTGTAAAAGACTTGAAAGTTAACGAAAGTTGCAAGAAATTGTAAATGCATGAAGTAAAGGTACAGAGGAAACTAAAGTGCAATATGCTTGAGTGTTTTTTTTTTGACTTGTTGTCCATTTTTCTCCTCTTTCTTTCTTCTAAGTATTTGTATTTCCTCATATCCTGTAACTGCTTGTCGATTCCTTCTACGGTTTTAAACTTTGAATCTCGGCGCTTTCAGTAACTGCCATATCTAATCACGTTTTCCAATTTCATTGTCAGCCAAAACTTGATCTCAACCGCCGGGACGACTTCAAATTTGAACAAGTAACTCCCCATAATCTGCTCATGGTCACTATCTCCGCTTTTTGCTTATAACTTCCTGCTATCATGATTTACGTGGTTGGTCATTGATTCATTTTTACCGATTTTCTGTAATTTCGGTATATTCCTGAAGTATAGACTTCTTGAATTTCGGGAAAGAGTCAATGTCCCGAGGTATAACGGCTCCAATGCTTTTTTTTTTTTAACTCCCGAACTATGACTTTCCATGTTTCGATAAATATACCGATCTTCATTAATTACCGAATTCGAGATATGATGCCATTCATGCTTACTTCCCAGCATATTTCTGAATTTTATCCAAACATTTTTCGGAATATGACTTATTTCCATTATACACCAAATTCGGCATTAAAGCCGACTCAGCGTCTATGCTGATTCTTATTTTGGTGTCAATAGATGCCCCTTTTAAAAGGATTAAAAGAACTTTTAATTCTTTTAAATGCCAGAAAAAATGGTACTTACTTTTTACTCTTACTGTCGTTTCGTCACCTCGTTTCGCGTGCTTGTCCTTTCATCTTCAAAACACTTATTCTAAAAATCATTCCTTTCTTCGTTCCTCTGCATCCTTAACTTTTCGACTCTCTACAATCTCTCCCAACATTTGTCTAAACCCTATGGCTTCTAAAGCTTCCAAGGATCAAACTCTTTCCTTTTCCGCATCAGATGCTCTTGACCGGTACCATCTATTCCGAGATTCCGAAGATTTCAACGAAGAATTTCATCTGCTCTACGTGGAGAATGACTACGAAGATTCTTACATCATTGGCCCAGCAGCTCACAATCACTTCTCTGTTCCAAAATGCCTATCAAGCCACTTCCCACGTCACCAATTTGAGGTACTTCCAGATCACGAATCATCTATTTTGGTGTATTAGTGGCATTTTCGTCCCCCTCGCCTTAGGGCTTTTTCTGACTTTGAGCCTGATTTCTACCAATGGTACCTTCGACTCCTTCCTTTTAGGGTTCTCTTTGGGATACCCTTTTGATTCATAATACTCTGCGTCTTAGCTGCTTCGATTACCATTTGAATCAAGAATTAATCGGCGCATTGTCCTGTTTTTGGTCACCTTCCACTAACTGCGTCTTTTTCCCTTTCTGTCCTATGTTGGTAACTTTGCTTGACATATATTGCCTTACTGGGCTTTCTCCTTTAAGTATAGACCTATCTACCTTGTCTCCCGATTCTCATTCACTGCTTGGTATGTTGTCTGATTTTAAAATGGCCTATGGGCATTCATTAAGAAATACTTTAAGAAGGAAAGTATAGTTACCGATGAGGAGCACACTGCTTTTCTTTTGTACTGGCTCTGTAAATTCCTTTTTTGCCACCCAATGTTAGGATCTCGAACGATTTTGTTGCTGTTGCCTCCGCTTTAGCTTCAGGGACCTCACTTGCCCTAGGCAAAATAATGTTGGCCATGCTATATCGGGGTTTAGCCCATACTTCCTCCTCCATTACTTCAGACGAAGTTCGTGGAGTTTTTGATGGTCCTCTTTGGCTTCTTCAAGCATGGGCAGCTTTCTATTTCCCTGCTTGGTTTTCCAAGGATCAAGTTCTCCAACCCCTTTCAGTTTCCATTCCTGACCAACCAATCTACCAAGCCTTGAGCAGGAAATTAATCCCTATCTCCAAAGAGCCATCTTCTTATTTTAGATACTTTATTTCTCAGATCTATTATATTGAAGAGAATCCATATTCCTTCTCTCCTTTCTTTGTTCCCCAATTCACGTCCTACCTTCCTTCCTTCGAAAAGAACAAAAGTGACTTCCGGCAAACTGTTCTAACCTATGTTGATCTCTCTGTGAGATTTTCAACAAAAGGTAGGTTCGTTGCTGGCTTTGAAATTTATTCTCCTCAATACTGTGCCAAACAACTTAGGTTGATTCAAGGGATTCCTATTCCAGCCCTTTATACTTTCTCCTTTGCTTCTTTTGATAAAATATTTTGCAAATTGAAAGATGTATAACATTTTAGTAAGCTGACCACACTGGTACGGGGTATTTACCGATTGTCTCATGTTACCAAATTCACTAAATACCTCGATTGTTCTTCAGCTGAGTTCGACTTTTGGTGGAATGGTTATCGAAAGACTATGTTTTCAGATCCTCTGGATCATATTCTTTTGAAGATAAGAGATGTTGTTCCTCTTATAGTACCAAAAACCATCAAAGCTACAAATATGCCTTCAACTAAGCCAACAGAAACCCTCTAAAGGTAACTTAATTCTGCCTTTCAATATCTATGGATATATGTTTTGTTTGGCACTTAACCCTCCATTTGACTTCTTACTCTTACAGTAAGCAAGGAAAGGAAAGCTTCAGATTCATCTACTCCAAAGAAAGTACCAACAAAACGTGATACTAGGAGAGTGATTATTTGATCCTCAGAGTCATCTCTGGAGGGTCCTCCAGCGTTGAATCAATCTCCAGAGCCTACACTTCAAGCTATGATAAAACTGCGCACTCCGAAAGGTAACTCTCATGCTTTGTTTCTGAAGGCTACCAATGTATTTATTAGCACTAACTTGTATATCTTATGATCAATCCAGGAACTCTCGAGACCTATCAGTCCAGTGTTTCTTCTCCTAGCAAGACTCTTGCCACATCAGCTCCCAATCCTTCACCAGTGACCCATGCTCCTTTAACAGATGTTAATGCTGAATTGGTTCGAGATCAACCCTCTCTCCCAGATCCTAAAGAGAGCATACCAACAAAAGATACTTCTGCCAATATTGTGAGATCTAAAAAAGATCTTCCTCCAGCTCTCACTAGTAAATGTTATTACCCTTTGTCTAACTCAAGATTTTTATGTTGTTGTCTGATATACATATGGCGATATCTACAATTACTGATGAATCTACTTCTACGCCTCAAGGGACTCCAATTTCCGAAGGAGCATCGACTAAGGACTCCTTGAGTGTGCCACTACCACTTGCTTCTTATGCAATTACTATTTTGCCTCCCTCAACATCTTATGCTATACCCAGTCCACCTGCCAAAATAGAAATTTGTTCTCAGGCCGAACAGGTGGAAATGGAGAGGATATTAGCAGGTACTCATCCTAGTTCTTCAACAACTCCTGATTCTTTAGAGTCTCCAGCTTTAACAATGTCTATCGAAATTCCCAAAGAAGTAGCCAAAGCTAAATGGGAACAGCTCCATAACTTACTGGAACCTGGCTATGGGAAATCGATCAATAACTCTGATAAGGAGCGCCAAGCGAGGATTCTCTTCTAGGAAGTATGTTCCGGTAATCCATCCTTCATATTATTTGAACCTTTCCATGACAAGATTGATCTCTTTGCTGTTGGCTTTATGGATGCTATGACTACAATTAGAGTCAACCTTGATCAACTCCCACGTTTTCTCTTTGGGGAAAACCGAGGATTGACAATCCAAGATGAATTAGCCCGTAAGCGTGAAGATGCTTGTCTTTTCTACAACCATTTTAAAGCTGAGGCAAGTAAACTTCAAGCTTGAAGACCAGGAAAGAAGAGCTTGAGGCAGAACTGAGGATGGTGGTTACCCAAAGAGAAGAGCAGAAGCTTACAGTCTCAAACTTTTGTCCTACACTTAGGCACAAGATGAAGCAGTGTCGAGAGTTGGAGAAAGAATTTGATGATACCGCTAGACTAGTTAGGGTCTATGAGAAGAAGAGAGCAGAAATTATGGATGAAAACCATAAGCTCGAAACTGAGTTGAGAAATTTTGTAATCGAGACCAAGGCTTTATTGGCCAAATGGAAATGAAATGAAAGACCCACTTGCTGGATTCTATTTTTGGTTTCCTTTGCATTTACTTAATTGTGGAATATCCCAACAAAGCAAATTCCCATTGCAAAATCAATAATTCAACCATCTTAACCAAATGTTAAACCTAATCTCCATCTAGCTCCTTTGACATTTGAATCAACTCAAAGAAAAGTGTTCCATTGCAACTTTCATAATTGAAAGGTCGAATACTAACCCTCCTTCTCACTTATCCTCTCTAAAATTGCTAGCTACTGACTTAATAACTGTTTATCTGTGTGCATGAACCACATTCTGCCTCTATCTCATTTCCACGAGAAAAACTCTAGCCCATTACTAAACAAGATCTGCTCCATATCATTTATCTTTATAACTGCTCAAGCTTACCAAATCTTCCCTGTGAACTCACAGTCCTGTTCATGATGTCTTTGCATGACTCTTCATCTCAATTGCTTCTTTGGTCTCGATCACAAAGATGTCATATTATCCATAAAAGTAAACTTTCCATTGAACATTACCAGGTCTAAGCTTTGACAACCATTCTTCATTTCCTTTAACATGGACAACTTGTTTATTCAACTATTTATAGGTGATCGATCCATATGGAGGCGACTGGACGAATTGTTGTCCCAATGACACCATGTTTTATTATTGAACCACAAGCATAGGGTAGAAATTACCGATTTGGCAAACTTCTTTAGATCCAAAGTGTTTCTATTTGCAGATTCTACCTTTTTAGATCTGGTTTGGGAGCTATGCTCTTTGTTTTTTGCTAGCTTTGATGAATTCAAACATAATGTGAGGGAGATTTGGAATTTGGAGCCTATTATTGTGGAAGCTGACACTCTTGAACTTCAAATTGAGCCAGAGTCTTCTCAATTAAGAAACTCCAAAGAGAAATATGCTCAAGCTCAGGACTCCTGTACTCAAGTTAGCGATGACGTTGAGATGACACGTCGACTTCTCAATTTCCTTTCCAATCATCATCGTGTGGAGCAGAGGATACTCAGAGATGAAATTTCTCATATTAAGTCTATGGTTGAAATTTCTTCAAACAGGTATAAGCAATTGTTTCAAGAAGCTTAGGAGAGGTTTGAAATTGTTCGCTTCCATTCTCGTTGCATGGAGTGTGTCGAGGAGCAACAATCTAAACTCCACCAGGATCGTGCTTTGTATTCTAATCGTGTTAGCCAAGAATCTCAAACTTGTTAAAAATTTGAAGGTCTTTATAACCAAGATTAGAATGTAAATGGACTATTCTCCTTGTGTTTCCCAGATTAATAGATAATATTTCTTCATGAATTTCCCATTTATAGAACGTGATAATTCTTTTCCATTGACATCCATCAACTTGTATGCGTTTCCATTAAGCACTTCGGTAACTAAATATGGGCCTTCCCAATTTGATGACCATTTACCGAATTACCTGTTTTGGAGAGTAAATGGCAAGATTGCCTTCCACACTAAATTCCTCACAACAAACTGTATAACTTTAACTCTCTTGTTAAAAGTTCTAGCTACTCTTCTCTTTTGTGCAATCAACTAATCCAAAGAAGCCACACGAACTTTGTCTAGTTCGTCTAAATTTATATGCATCCAATCTCTATAATTTTCAGGCAACATTTCATTCTGCAATTGGACTCTTAAAGATTGTACTGTTATCTCCATCGGTAAAACTGCTTCTTGTCCATGTGTAAGCACATAAGGGCTGATACCTGTACTTGATCTTCGTGATGTTCGGTATGCCCACAATACTGTTGACAATAAAGTATCACATTCCCTTGGATTTTCTTTTATATGCTTCTTGATCAAACCAATAACAACCTTATTAGTAGCTTCAGCTTATCCATTTTCCTGAGGATAATATGGTGTGGAATAGATCATTTTGATTCTCTTGATCGTGCAAATTCCATTACTTTACCTCCAATGAACATTATTCCTTGGTCTGCACTAATTGACTCAGGAAAGCCAAACCGATGTATTATGTTTTCTTCAATAAACTTGATCACGGTCTTTTGTATAATACTCTTATATGGAATGGCTTCCACCCACTTTGTAAAGTAATTCGTAGCCAATAAAATGTAACTGTGCTTATGAGAAGAATGTGGATAGATCTTACCTATTATGTCCATTGCCCATCCTCTAAATGGCCATGGCTTTATAACAAAATAAAGCTCCATAGCAGGTACATATTGCAACGGTTCATGTTTTTTATACGAAAGACATGCTTTGGCATAGTTGATAGAATCCTGCATCATTGCTGGCAAAAAATATCCATACCTTTTTAACAGCAATCTCACCTTGATTCCTGTTTGATGGGCTCTACATATGCTTTCATGTGCTTCTGTCGTAATCAATTTTGCATTATCTTTATCAAGACAACGTAAGAGCAATCCATCTGAGGATTTTCGATATAATTCTTCTTAATACGACATATTTCTAGGCTTGTCTCCTCAGCTTTCGATCTCTTGAATCTGGATTCTTCAAATATTCGATGATAGTTTGTCTCCAATCCTCTTCTCGAACTACCTTTCTAGCTGCTATTAATATCTTTCTTTGCTCAGTAGAAGGTACCGATAGTGTTATAGTAGTTGTGATATCTACCAACTCTTTTAATATTCGGTACCCAGAAGCTACTTGAGCCAACTTGTTAGCCTCAAAATTTGTGTCTCTTTTAATATGGACCATGTCATACTCTCGGAATTGCTCTAATTGCCGCCTGACTAGATAGTAATAACCAATCAAATTTTCATTCAAGCATTGGTATTCTCCCTTTAACTGTTTCACCACCAATTGTGAATCACTAAATACTTTGGTAAACTGTGCTTTCAACTCAATCAATATTCCCAAGCCAATAATCAATGTTTCATATTCAGCTTGATTATTTGAACATTCAAAATCTAACTTACAAATGCACCTTGTAAGTTCCTCATCGGGAGAAATTATTATCAATCTAGCTCTAGCCATACTCTTAGCACGCAATCCATCAAAATACATAGTCCATGGCAGCACTTGAATGAAACTTTGCTCATTTTCTTCCATTTGTGAACATGGGTATTCTATAAGAAAATCAACAACGGTTTTGCCTTTTACTGCTTTGATTGGCACATATATCAAATCAAACTCGGACAAGATAAACGCCTATTTGGCTATACGCCCTTTTATAACAAGTCGGGATAGCATATACTTTATTATATCAATCTTACCGATCACATGCAATGTAGTTGACAACAAATAATGTCTTAACTTCATACAAGCAAAGTATAAAGATAGACATAATTTTTCAATTGTGGTATATCTTTTTTCAACATCAGTTAACGCCCTGCTCAAATAATTTATCACTTGTTCTTTTCCATTCTCATTCTCTTATGCCAACATACTCCCGATAGTTATATCGGTAGCCGATAAGTACAATTTTAGTGGTTTGCCTGCTTTCGGTGGCATTAATATAGGATGATTCATTAAATAGGCTTTGATCAAATCAAACACCTTTTGTTGTTTCTCTCCCCATATAAATTCGTCCTGATTTTTTAGACGCAAAAGCTGTGTCATCGGCTTCATTTTATCAGACAAATTGGCAATGAATCTTCTAAGTAAGTTTATTTTTCCAAATCAACATTTGCAATTGTTTCTTTGGCATGGGATGGGAAAGCTCCATGATAGCCCTTGTTTTGTTCTTGTCAATTTCAATTCCCCTCTGATTGACCAAAAATCCCAGAAAATTTCCTGCTCGCACTCTAAAGGCACACTTGGTTGGATTCATCTTCAATTTGTACTTCCTTATCCTAATAAATTCTTGCTCGAGATAATCTAAATGATCTTTTTAGGCTGATTTAACCACCACGTTGTCAATATAAACTTCTAAGAATTTACCAATCATATCATAAAAAATAAAGTTCATTGCCCGTTGGTATGTAGCTTATACATTCTTCAATCCGAAAGGCATAACTACCCACTAAAAAGTCCCTATCGCACCAGGACATCTAAATGCTATCTTCAGGACGTCTTCCTTAGCAATAAAAATCTGGTTATAACTCGAATGATCATCCATCAAGGATAACATTTCATTTCCCGACGTTGAGTCTACTAACATATCTGCCATGGGCATTTAGTATTCATCCTTTGGAGTGGCATTATTTAGATCCCGAAAATCAATACAAACTCTCAGCTTTCCATTCTTCTTTTTCACAGGGATAATATTTGAAAACCACTCTACATACTTGGCTGTTTCAATAAATTTTGCTTGCAGCAGCCTTTCTATTTCCTCTTTGACTTTATCCACTACATCTGGAGCAAATCTTCTTTCTTGCTACTTATGTGGACAAAATCCTTTCTTGATTGGAAGGCAATGTTCTACAATATCTCTTGACAAACCAAGCATTTCATGATAGTCCCATGCAAAGCAATCTTTGTACCCTTTGATTAGGTTAACCAACTTTTCTTTTATGTTCCCTTGCAAAAACGTACTTACATACACTGGACGGAAACAACCAGGCTCTCCTATTTCAACCTCTAATAATGGATCTTATGCCTCCATTGTTCTGTCTTCTTTGACTAATAACTCTTCACATTCATTAATACAATCTGAGGCTTCAACATTTTACTGCGTCATTTTCGACAAGTGTGTGAAGTACCTTTCACAAATTTCTTGTCATACGAACTCGTTTTCCATAAAAAGTGTGTAATTCTTCTAATGTCAAGCTTGACTTGGGGATCCATTCAGCTTTCATATCCCTAAAGCGGCAATAAGCAAAGGACTATGGATCTGTCCTTGGTGATTCGACAGTATAACCCTCATGTGAACAGTCCCGATGTTCTTGACAAATGTCAGTCGACCCGATTGAAGCATATCCCGAATCTGCCTCAACATATTCTACTTTCTCACCATTCCAAAATGCCAAGACTTGATGCAAAGTTGAAGGTACACACTGATTAGAGTGTATCCAATCTCTTCCAAGCAACAGATTATATGAACCATCAGACTCTATTATAAAGAAAGTTGTTTTGGACGACTTGGACCTTATAGTTAAATCAAAAACTATTGCCCCATTAACTTTGGTAACTTCCCCAAGAAAATCAGACAGCTAAACATTGGATGGGATAATGTCGTCATCATCTTTCCCCAATTTCTTGAAGTACTAGTAAGATATGAGATTCAAAATAACTCCAGCATCTACAAAGATTTTACCAACAAACCTACCATTGACCCTGCTTGAAATAACCAAGGACCTTAAATACTTTGCTTTTGCAGAAGGTATTTTATCAAACTTAATGGCTTCTTTGTCGAGGAACTGAAATTTTGTCATGACTATCTCCTTTTCTAAAATGTGTTTGATGTCATCTTCCACAACCAAATTAATTCCATACTCCACTGGAAATTTAGCATGGACCATGTTTATCTGTATTGGAGAACCATTTTCCTTTAATATCTTAGAGTAACCAGTTCGGTAACTTCTGCCATCTTTTTGTAACGATTTAGGACCCAAGTTTTTTTGCTCCACCTTTCTCTAATGTTTTGGGTTGAGAACTACGTTGATCTACCCAAAATTAATTGTATGGGGAACCTGTGAAACTCCCTTCTCCCTTTTTATTTCAACGTGAGAACTACTTCTCGAATCACTTGGTTCTAATTTAATTCGATCTTTTTCATCAAGGTTTCTTTTCTATACCCAATTACCTTTCCTATTGATAGGCATGAAAGGTAAATTTTGCCTTATTGTACCTTTAGCTCCGCCACTCTCGAAATTCCTTTGTCTGTTTTTTATCCGCTAGAAACGCCTCTTGATGGTTCTGTAAGACGCATGTCCCGGTGATTTAACTGTTGACCATTTTCCATCGGGAGGGTTATACGGCACCTTAACTGTTTTTCTTTTGTGGATTTCCTAAGAAATTGATGGTGGTGGATCATCAAACTCATCTCCCCAGCCAGTCGGCTCAACTGGTGATGATGGAGGTGAATAATCATTCGTATCTCCTTAATAGACCATATAGTCAAACTTCCCACTAGACTCTCCAAGTAATCCGACTTTGGGTTACCTTCTTTACATCGCTGTCATAAACTCTTTTTCTTTGCAGGCTTTGGTAAGTTTCTTTTTCTTCATAAACTTGCATAACCAATTCCCGAATTGGAAGGGCTAGTTAAGATGAATCAAGGTGGCATTCCCTCCTCTCATACCTATGACCAACATCTTTTCTTTCAAGTACTTGTGCTGTTTGTCTTGGTTGAACTTTCTCCTCTCTTGCTTGTACCGAAAAGTTTTCGGTTGCTACAATCTCTGATCTTACCTATGGTCTACCTATCCTGCGAACAAACGATCCCGATCTATATCTCCCCCTCGTTCCTCTCATGTATTAGAACCTAGGAATATCCCGATCTTGACGAGTCAGCTCTTGGTGACAACGAGTGCAAAGTTGTTTGTTGTCATCATCCGTCGTCTCTCGTATATTAACCATGCTGATCATGTTCGGGAAAGGGTCTGTGTCTACTTCCATTGGGGCCTTGCCTTTGTCTTTGGCAAATTTAATCTTACCTTGGCAAATTGCCTCTTGAATAGTTTTCCTAAACACAATGCAATTCACCGTATCATGAGTTGTAGAGTGATGCCATTTGTAATATCTCTTATCTGTTATTTCCTCCTTTGACGGGATTACTTGTCCTTCAAATAACTTTATCATTACATCTTTCAATAGCAGGTCAAATATTTCATCTAACTTGTAGATATCAAAGGAATAGTTATTTGTTTCCTTAGCTTTGAGCTTGGATACATCTCTCACCCTAGCCGGCTTAAGTATTGGGCACATATATGGTTTTTCAAGCACTATAGTTGCTACGGTGATTTCATTCTCCTCTTTGGATATACTACCATATTCGGTACTTTCAGCAAATGCCACTGTCTACCGATTGTCCTTATTCGGCTCCTTAGCTTTCTCCTTCAACAAGTGTTCGTACTTGGAAACTCGAGTGTTTAACTGAAAAAGATTATCAAAGGCTTGTCCTTCAAATCTTTCCTTAAGGTTAAACCTCAAGCCGTTAAAAGCCAAATCCGTGAACTCCTTTTCAATGAGTGATGTTAAACATCGGTTTCTGGATTTCTTGAAACATGCAATAAACTGATCTACTGTCTCGGTACTATATTGATACATCATGGCCAGATCGACTACCGTTACCTCTGGTACCATTCGGTAAAATTGAGAATGAAACTGCCTTTCCATCTCAGCCCATGTTTGAATAGAATTCATAGGCAAATTTGTATACCAAGTGAATGCTCTTTTTGATAAAGACAATGGGAACAACCTTAACCTTAAATACTCATTAGTTCCAGCCTTTCTACATTGTGCCAAGAATCGACCCACATGCTCCACAATTGATTGATCCTCCTCTCCTGTAAATACAGCAAAATTTGGCATCTTGAAACCCCTTGGATACGGTACATTGTCAACTCAATCGGGATATAGCTTCCTATATACTAACCTTGGCATTCCCCTCTCTGCTCCTAATTATTGCATTACCAGTTCTGCAACTCTATTTGGGTTCCATGGTCTTAAATTTTGCTAGCCTAACTAAGGATCTTGACCCTTATGATCAAACTGCTGAGGTCTATTCACTCCTTGCTGTTCCATGTTGAAATTAACTGGTAAATGTGGCCTATAAAGAGGGTTTTCTATCACATGAAAATACGGTTAAGGCGCAGGTGGTCTGATATGATCAACATTAAGCATATTTACTAGCGGAGGTACGTTCAGCACTGGTAGTGCATTTGTGACCATGGGATTAACCAAATTAACATCATTTGGGGCATTTTGAGAGAAATTGTAAGCATTCACACCATTCATAAGGTTTATAAGGGTAGGATTCTCTGGCCTTAGTATAATTCTGACAGGAGATTATGAATTTGATCCCCCATTACCGTTATATCCAACATGAGGAGGTCCCGATGTTGGTGGAAACGATGTTGTCCCAAGAGGATTTGCATAAAAGGATGGAACTTGAGAAGATGAACTAGGACGCGATGTTACCTCATTTATAGCATTGATCACAATGGGCTTTATCACATTTGTCACATGTCATACTATGTGATTGGTAAGCTCGTTCTATTGTTCCTCAAACATCATTTTCATCGTGGCTACCAAGGTGTTATCTGGTGCCAACGTGTGGGCTTGTTCTTCAGTTAATTGCTGAGGAATGTCGGCATTCTCCTCTACTTGATTAGCTGCAGAATGCTCAGAATGTGCTCCATCAACTAGATTGTTGATGTTATGCACCGGTATTCCTTCAGATTGCCTAGTTCTCTCCATTCCTTCAAATCTTACCACGTTTGTCCCACCGGGCATGCCAAAAATATGTTCGCTCGTTTCACGATGAGGAATACCTTTCACTGAAACTTGGATTTTTGGTTTTTATTAAGATAAGTTATGTGGCTTGATTTCTAGGAGAGTGTGACAAAATAAAGAAAATAGAGTGTAACACAGGATTATATGAAACGGATAGAATTTGAATAGATTGAAAATGGATTTGAGATCAACAAAGTTTCAAGACACATTACAATACTCCTATAAAAGCTGTAAAGGATTTGAAAGTTAACTAAAGTTGCAGAAAGTTATAAATGCTTGAAATAACAAAGGAAACTAAAGTGCAAATATGCTTGAGTGTTTTTTTTGTCTTGTTGTCCATTTTTCTCCTCTTTCTTTCTTCTGAGTTATTGTATTTCCTCATATTCTGTAACTGATTGTCGGTTACTTCTACGTTTTCAAACTTTGAATCTTGACGTTTCCAATAACTGCCATATCTAACCACGTTTTTCAATTTCATTGTCCGCCAAAACTTGATCTCAACCATCAAGACGACTTCAAATTTGGACAAGTAACTTTCCACAATCTGCTCGTGGTCACTATCTTCGCTTTTTGCTCATAACTTCCTGCTATCATGATTTACGTGGTTGGGCCGTGATTCATCTTTACCGATTTTTTGTAATTTCGGTATATTCCCGAAATATAAACTTCCCAAATTTCAGGAAAGAGTCAACGTCCCGAGATATAACAGCTCCGGCACTTTTTTTTTTAAACTCTCGAACTATGACTTTCCATGTTTCAATAAATATCCCGATCTTCATTAATTACCGAATTCGGGATATAATGCCATTCACGCTTACTTCCCAGCATGTTTCCGAATTTTATCCAAACGTATTTCGGAAGATGGCTGATTTCCATTATACACCAGATTCGGCATTAAAGCCGACTCAACGTCTATGCTTATTCTTATTTTGGTGTCAACAAAATCTAAAAAGAGTCTCTCCAATCCGTTGTGAAATTTGAGGTGTCGTTGACGCTTTTCTCAACATGAAGATAAGCAATGGACAAGAACATCTTCTTTTTTTGTAGTTTTCAGATTTTATACTTGCTTCACCGTGAAATTATATATATATCCCATTCTTTAATGAATAGACAGATTTACTTATGTTGCTCTTATGTTAAGATTAAGGAAAGTGTCCTGAACTCCCACACTAATTTTTGAAGTAGGGTGGTTTCTAAGGTTCTTGGAAGTATTATTCTTTAAACCCCAAAGAACTTTTTATAGCAGAAATATCATGGTGGATGCATAAAAAAATGTCATTCAAATGAAAATTTTAGAAATTCAAATTCAAGAATTACTTGTACAAATTTATGCTTGTCAATAAAATCGGCTGATAGTTACAATGACTTATAAATTATAGCTTTCCTTGGATCTTATTCACATTCATAAATTATTCGAAATTTAGAAAATCGATTAAATATGTCTAAGTGAGATACACCTTGCATGTGTCGTGCAATCACTCACGTCCATGTAGTACCCACTATGTTAAAAGTTCATTGTTTCATGGAAAATAAATTATTTGGAAAATATTTTCTTGAAAATAGTAGTTTATATCACTTGAAATAATTAGTCAATGAAAAATGTTTTCACTGACGATAACTATTTATTCCAAAACATTTTCGTGGACTATTTATATCTAAATATTTTCGTAAGTGATACAAACAATCATTTTTTAGAAAAATATTTTTCAAATCATTCATTTGCATGAAACAAATGTAGCTTAAGATATGCGTTTTTATGTTTTCTCCTACCGGTGGCCAATCGAATGGAGCTAATTGTCATTGCAAGATGATCTTCAATCAATCAAGTCACAGATATATGCATAAATGGAAAGGTCCGCGTTAAGCATATATCCTCCACGTAATTACAAAATGGATTCTTCCAATTTTGACCGAATTAATATGACACTATGGAAATATTAGTACCATGGGATGATATGGATCCCACGTGAGACTCATATCATCTATGTATGAATGTGAGTGCCCTTGATGCTGATAGAGTTATTTAAGCTGGATCCATCACAAGATCCACATTAATTAACAAGAAGACAATTAATGAAATAATCAAAACCGACCATAAACCCTAAAATCTGATGTCATTGCACGAGTGAAAGTTAGAGGCACGCATTAGTGATATGTTGTTACGTATTGTGCATGTGTAATCTCACATCTCACCTCTCTTCTCTCTCCCTAGACTCCATATAATATGCAAGTATGGCCTTCAATTTGTTCTCATCTACATATCAATTATTTAGGGTTTCTATTGCCTTGTGTCCTTTATAATTCTTCCTTTCATGGCTTCTGATGAAATGATGCTGGTGTTCACGATATTGGCCATCTCAAGCTTTCTCAATGTGGCCCACAGGGACCCTATAGTCCCTTGCCATTTCATTTTTGGAGACTCATTAGCTGATAATGGTAACAACAACATGCTCAACACTGCGGCGAAAACCGACTTCCCTCCATTCAAGGTCGACCTCCCCAGCGTCAGGTCCTCGGGGCGGCTCACCAACGGTCGAACCATGGTCGATTTCATCGGCCTCTCTTTCTCTCTTCACGTGCCTTTCTTTGCGGTGCAATTCCTTTTCCTAATTTCTGTCACTTCGACATATTTATGATGTTTTTGCTTGATTCGTTTTCTTCATTTGGTCCAAGTTTTTTCTAAAGAGTTGCATGATCATACGGATTCAATTTATGATACACAACATGCAAACGAAACTTGAAGTCTTATGAACGATTAATGTTAATAACATACATGTCTTTGGTCGAATGAAATGCTTCTCGAATTTTTTTCAGCTCAATCCCTCCGCTTCACGGATTTTATTTTGCCCCATGCAACCGCGAGCCGGTCCAACTTACCGAGAGGCATGAACAACGCATCGGCTTCATTTGGCATCCGCAACAACACGGGATCGAACCTGGTACCAAATGACGGCGTCGTGCAAGTAGATATGCTGTAAATGTCCGTATCGGAAACTCTTGAAGCATTTTTGTGGCAAATGTCTGTTTTATTGACAGGGTGATCATATCAGCCTAAATAAGCAGCTCAAGAATCACCGTAATGTGATCAATTTCATCAATTCTTCTCTCGGAGATCTGAACGAGACCGCGCGGCTGTGAACAGCTGCTTGTACAGCGTCGGAGTGGGAAACAACGACTACGTCAACGATTACTTCGCCTCCGGGAACAAAAGTGGCGAGGACACTCCAGAACAGTTCGCCTCGCTTCATCGACGAATACACCTTTCAACTACACGTAAAAACAGTTAAGTTTTGGTCATTTTCGTTGACTTCTTTGTGTCCCAAGCTAGTTGATGATCGGTCCGTGTCATATATAAGTCGTAAGCAGGCCAACGGGCCATTCATTCCGGTGCTTGCTAAGTAAAATTTCCGGTCCTCTCGATCCAAGTCAAGGGCGATGAACTATTACTCCGATGTGAGTCTGTGATTCAATCATTTTCTCCTTTGGCTCTTCAGACTTTGCACGGCTACGGAGCTAGGAAAATTGCACTGTTCAGAGCAGCACCGGTACGCTGCATGCCCTTCATGATCGCAAAATCCGGCAACAACACGTGCGCGGACCAAATGAACAGCGCAGTGCAGATCTTCAACAGCAAGCTCAAGCAGCTCGTCGACGAGTTCAACGGACGATTACCCTAAACCAAGTTCACATACGTGAACATGATTGCGATGGCGCCGGGGACGATCTCCCCCAATGGTACAGTAGCTACTCATCGGAGAAAGGTGCATGTACATATTCTGGACAAAGTTTATAAGCTTCATTTTTTACTGCCTTTTTTTTCTGATTTTCTTCTTCTTTTTGCAAATTTGCCATAGCACTTGGTGTTTCTGTGATCGACCATCATGGTTTAGTTTTTCTCGTCCTTTCAGATAAAATTTCTATCCCATATATTAACGTGACCATATTTGAAAATTTTCAATTGGGGTTCCTTTTCTGTGCTAGTAAAGTTTTTAAAAAAATGTGAATTAAAATTACAATTTATTTAGGTTTCGAAGTTATTAATATATACACTAAATTACCTACCATTGTTAATCCATGACTTACCAACTTTTGTTGAATTAAATTACCGAGTTTGGATTACCTCTTTGTTTGCCTCGATTGGCAACCTCCCTACCACTTACCAACAGTTTGGAGAGATTATTGACCAAAATTAGCATCATTCATCACCAACTTTTCTCTCATTATATTACAATCTAACCACGAGTTAAAATCTCTCATTTAGACTCTAATAAGTTTTTCATATAATTTCCCTGACTTTTTCGGCTTTACAAACTTCTATTATTTCTTAATAGCGCCTTCAATTACCTAACTTAATTTCTTAGAAATTTGCCAATCCTAATTGAAGTCACCAACTTTTCTCCTATTGAACTACCAAAACGGCTTCACAGTCCAGTACACCAAAATCCACGAGGAATTAGACCGCATCTACATGCTTGCATTCAGCATATTCATAACTGTACCTACACAATTCCAAAACAAAGACAAACCATACATATGAACGTTTGTTACTCTAATTCGACTCCTGCGTTTCATGGGAAGGGCGCAATTTTCTTCATCTCGGTTCTCTTGATGCCGATCACCAAGGCCTTGCCATGCTGCTTCCAGTAGTCGGCCTGCGGATGGATCCACTCCGGCTCCTCGATCTCCAGCCTCGAGGCCTTGACGGCATCTGTCGATATGTTGTACTTGTCATCCCTCTTTTGGACCAGGTCTGGCCTCACCCTCCCGAGATTCAAGCCCTGGGGCGACACCATCAGGGCCGGCACACCCAGCGGCAGCTTGTCGCCTGAGCTCCACCGCGAAAAAAAATGTTCGCTCAATGTAAACTTCCGACCAGGCATTGTCCAACGTTAGACTTAGTTCAAATGACAAAAGTTCATTGTCTAAATTACCTCTGTCAATTCGCCATGTGCATCAAAATTTGCCGTAAGTCTTGGCCAGATTCTCAAGCTCTGGCTTTTCTACCATTTTTGGGACCCGAGGATTGACCCATAGACCAGATTTCATCTGCAAAGTATAGTAAAGATTATCTCAAGAAACGACGAACGCCTCCGGAAAAAAGACTAGTAAAATGACATACGACCTCGTAAGCATGGGAATGCCAGAGCTTCTGCTCGTCCGGAGGAAGAGCTTCAAATATCTTGTCCGACACTATGTACTCCACTCCTGCACGATACATATGTATTTCATTATAAATATATAAGCATCGTTTTCATTCGAATTTACCAATGCAAAGAAGTTGGTAAATTACCAAATATAACATATCTAGACACGAGTACAACAGTACACTCTCTGGCGGCAACAAAATAACGATTGCCTGCGCCGCACACCCGATTCAGGTGAGCTCGACCAGAACCGGATTGAGGTCGCTCTTAGGTGCACACCATACTAGAACCCTAGGTGGTCGAATCCACGGACCGACACCAAATTTTTTATTTTATTTCGAAAGTGGGTAATTTCGCAATTGGGAGAAATGAAGATTAGGTAAAACTTTAGCCTCAAATCTTTCGAACACAAAATTCTCGATCTTGCACCAACCACGTCTCAACTTTCAGATTTAAAGAAAAGGGGAAATCTAGTCCATCTAGGCAAAGACATAGTTACATCGTATGATTGACATGATGGCCGCAATCAATCATTTCAATCCCAATAAAAATCCTTGTGATTTTGCAAAGTTTCTGAGAATTCGTTCATTAATTAAATTCGGTGAGCAGCCAAACCGGTTCATGCAAAGAGGAACACATAATTGATGAAACTGCGTGGACCATACCGATGAGGCTGCCGGAGGCTGAGTCGGTGCCGTAGACGGCGCACTGGAGGAAGTCCTGGTTGAGGCGGACGGCGAAGTGGTGGGTCTCGATCTGGCAGCCGAGGTCGTGGGCGTAGAGGGCGAAGGTGCAGTCGTGCTGGTTCATCTGCTTCACCGGCTTCAGCGACTGCAGCATCGCCGCCTCCGTGTCCAGCATCATCTGCCCCCACCGTCATCCGCTTCCCCGGCGCCTTCTCCCCCTCCGCCACCGTCGGCGGCATCAGCCCCGGTGGCTGGTCGCTCGACGCCATTTCTTCCTTTTTCTTCTCCTCTTCGCTCGCTCTCTCTCTTTCGGTGAAAAGTGATGACTGGTGACTGATGAGGTTTCGACAGCTGAAGAAGAGGTGTCGGAAGTTTATAGAGAGAGGAGGAGAGGGTGGTGAACGTGGGGGACTCGAGGGACGGCCACGCAGCCGTGCATGGCGGTGGTGAGGTGGCTACGTGGGATGATGTTGAGGGATGGTCTTTGGAGTTATCAAGAAGCTTTCGCTGTGAAATGAATGATACGGATGCAACTTTGGACCGGCGACCCCACGACAAGGAGCTGCACACCTCTGCACTGCCCCTTCTTTCTTTTCTTTCTACAATTATTTTAAAATTTTAGAATGCATTTGTTTCGTATGAAATAAGTGATATAAAAAATAAATTTCAAAATCACTTATATTGCTTATAAAAATGAATCAACAAAAGATATATTCATCATCTACGAAAATGAGTAAACATAAATTATTGTCGATAATAAAAATATTTTTATTAACTAATTATTTCAAAAGATATAAACGATTATTTTTAAGAAAATATTTTTTAAATTATTTATTTTTCACGAAACAAATAAAACTTTAGTTTATGAAACACTATTTGCTTTAGTTGGAAGTACCTTCAATCAAGGAACTTTGCCTAGATGCAATTTGTTAGTAGGGAAATAAGAGCAGAACGATATGGTTACTCATGAGAGAGTCTAAGTAGCACCGACACCGGCATCAACACGTGACACCACACGCCGACATGTCATTTCTCAAAAAATATAGTATTCCAACACGTTGAGACACGTTATATATTAAATGTATATTTTTATATATACATGATAAATAATCATTTTTATAATTATTTCAATTAAATTAATTTGATTTAAATCTACAAATAAATAAATAATAAAATTAAAAGAGTATCGGACAAATGTCGGTGTTCGACACATCTGACACGACACGGAGGCCCTCGGAGAGTGTTCGTGCTTCCTAAGTGAGAAAAACAGTCGTGTGTACGCCAGATATTTTCCCAAGGAAACCGGGTGACTTGTTTACCCGGTTCCTTGGGAAAATCATAAATCCCACTTGGTGGGTTTGCTGGCCCAACCGAGTGAGATTTCTCCTATTAGACAAAAAAAAAAAAAAAAATCAGCCAAAATAGCAATGAGGGAATAGAAAAGGAACTTATTACATGATCGGTGTTAGATATTTTACATTAAGTGCAAAAAAAATTATCTAAACATCTTTATCTCAAGAGAAAATAAATGTAGAATTACTATTAATAGCAGCACCGTTGCAAAACATTTTAAACTTTCTTTACCAAAAAAACATTTTAAACTTGTAGTTATTTAATCAACAACTTGTCTGTTTCACTGAGAAAATAGAAAAAAAAAATTTAGCAACCCCAAAATTGAAAGAGCCAGGGTTAGTGAACCGAGTTTTTTTTACCCAAAAGTTAGCGTTCCAAATCAATGATTTGAGTGAATTCATCAAGATTAAAAACTTAACCGTGGGTTATTTGACCACTTACGTAAAAGTTCGTGCATTTGTTTCCATTCGAAAAGTGAGGATAGTCTTGTCCAGTATGTAATCCATGAAATTTTTTTTTTTTTTTTTGGATATTTGGCTGAGAGTATTCTAAGGGAAAACATTTTTAATGCCATAAAAAGGAACTACAGAAAAAAAATTCTTAGCTCAATATTTCAGGATCTTGTCATTTCATAATAAAATAATAATTCCCCGTGAATTTGCTTTTCAATATCTCTACAAATCTCTTTGACTTTCCCAAGTTTCGGTTGCCAAATCCTCATAAATGGGATTCCGTGGTCATTGTAGCACAGTTATCTGTGGTAAATAGACGGTACCATCAAATGAACAGGACCCTAGTTAGTGTAATAGTTTTTGGGATACTGTGAAAATAATAATATAATATGAGCATCAAATTATTGAAGGAGTTGACCCAATAATAATTTATAATTATTTATTACTTTTCTTGTCCAGATCAAATTGTTATTCTTGCAAAGATTAAATACTGTTATCTAATCATTTCTCGATCGCGAGATGAAAAAATCAGCAATATCAAATTGTACCCCTCACTTTCTTTTCTGCCAGAAGAAACATACACAAACCAACAAAACACATGCAATTTAAACGCAACACAAACAGTACCGACACAAATGTCCATGAATTGCCCGTCTTTCTAACTTTGGTCCATCTACTTGGAGACAGCAGGCACGATCCGAGGCCTGTACTTGTAACTCGTAGCAGCAACCAGGTACGCGAAGAAGTTGGTAACGCTCATGATCGAGAGCAGCAAATAGAACAGATTCAAATGGTTCCTGTTAATGTTGTTCCCTGCAAGCCAACCCCCACTCCTGGTCACGCCCTCTGTTGCCCTGTTCACAATCTTGACCAATATGCTACTGAAGAAGTACCCCAGCGCCATGGAGCACCACAGGAAGCAGGTGGAGAGCGACTTGAGCCCCTTCGGCGCCTCGGAGTAGAACAGCTCGAGGAGCCCGACGTACGTGAACATGTCGGCGATCCCAAAGATGAAGAACTGGAAGGAGAGCCAGAACACGCTGATGGGCAGCGGCTGAGCGACAGGTATCGCATCGAGCATGCCGTGGTCGCGGGCCACCTTTTTCCGCTTCACCTCCATGATCGCAGCCACAGCCATCGAGAGCGACGATAGAAGAAGCCCGACACCTATTCTCTGCAGGTGGGTTATGCCTGTCGGGTGGCCAGTGAATTTCCTGACAAATGGGACGATCACCCGGTCGTAGATGGGGACTATGATGATGAGGAAGGAGACAGGGATGATGGCGAGTGAGGCGGGCGGGATCGTGAACGAGCCTGTGATGCTTGTATCCATCGTTCGGCCCTGTTGGATGGAGAAGGTCTGTAGTTGAGCCAGGCAAAGGGTCATAATTATGGTGCAGCAGAAGATTGGAACCATGCCGAGCACTATTTTTGCGTTCTCCACTTGGGTCATCTGGCACAGCTTCCACGGGTTTGGAGATTCGGACTGCCTGTGTCGCAGCGCTGGTGTTTCCTTTATGGCCGCCTTGTCTAGGAACCTGAGGATCCATTGATAAAATTTATCAGGAGATCATAAATTTGAATAAATGTTCTTTTTCTTGTAGGGAAAGTAATGCGCAATGACCTGAAAGTATCTCTGTAAGGTAGAAATTCTTTATCTCCAGCAGCTTCTGCATCTCTGTCAAACTCATACAGCTCCGTTGGGTCCTCAGGGAGTTGAAGTTTTCTGTTGCGAATTGCAGCAACAAATACCTGAGACATCGGAGAGATCAACCCCAGTTTGAGCCCTGAATACTTTTCTGTTTTGACATGATGCAGATCATAAGTTAGGACAAAGCTAATTAGGGAACTTTCATAGACCTGGACAATTTCGATGATTGTACTGGTTCCTTGTATGGGTTGTATCCGGTGCATCGGGAATCCTAATGTGAATAACACCACGCCCAAGAACATGGCTATAGTAGATAACCCGAAGCCCCAGTCCCATCCTTTATTGTCCTGTATCCACACGATGAGTATCAAGCTAGCTGCGCTGCCAAGACACACTATCAGCAACAGGAAGTTGAAGAAGCTCGACATGTCCCTCGCTTCCCTAGGGTCCTTCTCGTCAAACTGGTCGGCTCCATGGGCTGGCAATGCAGCTTTGATTCCAGCTGAACCAGCAGCCAACAGGTACAACGCGATGAAGAAGAGCGCAGCGTTTCCACCCCCAACTTTTTCGCAGCGAGAAGTAGAATCGAAGATGTTGCACTTTGGTGGACGAAGCCCGGGATAGTGAGCCTGTACAGTCAGTAATGCCAGTCCCTGAACAGAACAAAAGAAGATGATGATCATCGTAATTATGAGATGCAGTTCATTAGCTTGCCAGAGAATTTGATGCCTGTGAAATTTATACCAAGAACTCAACGCAGCCCGAAATGAGAGTGGCATTGAATCTGCCAATGTAAACGTCTGCTAAGGTGGCCACGGCAATGGAAAGAATGTAGGAAGAGCCCATGAAGTTGGTGAGCTGGTTGGCAGCATCAGCAAATTCAAAGTGCAAGACCCCACTGAAGTATATCACCAAGTTCACAGCCAGTGCAACAGTCGCCATCTGCTCGAAACCGAATGTGGCTGCAACAATAGATGCTAATCATTGGAACATGAACCGTGCAAGAAACATCTCGATAAAGCAAATAAAGAAACGTTTCAAGGTCATGCCTAGTGGAGTGTACAGTATGATCACAGCACAACACCGTAGTCCAAAATTCTTTTCCTCCCTCTGGCAGGTTTCGGTTTACCTTTTACCTGACTTTAAACTGTAATTCACTAAGCTAAAGACTATGCATTTGACTCAGGTTGAATCGTTACATTGGGTAAATATGATGCCATACCGAGAATAAGCAAACCAATTCGCATTCCTCCATGTTCATGCTTCAGAGCCGTTCTTCCCTTCCAGTCCACCTTCCCTTCGACAAGCTCCAGCTTCTCCTGCAAATTAACAGAACATCTCACACTCAGCAGCGAAAGCAAAATAAACAAGGAAGGCAATGAATTTAAACGGACAATAATCAGACCCTAGTTTGGAGCTCCATTTGGTTCTTGAAGTTCAAAAGGATAGTCACTGGTCAGTGATTCTCTTGGAAGAATTTTAAGTTTAGGCCTTCGCTAGTTTGTATTTATAACGGTACCCACGAGATGCTATGAGCACTTCTTTGCCTCTGGCAATACCCACTCTGTTGTCTGGTTGTGATTGCATCTTCTTCTTGATGTTGTTGCTGCCGAACATGGAAGAGATGCTCATTGGACTCAGTCGTGATTAGTGTCTTTAGCAAAGACGACAGAGAGAAAGGGCAATCTCAGTCATGCAATTGTTGTTTGAGGGACCCTTCTACTCTTGAACTGCATGAAGGCGGTCCAATTTATAAATCAAGTGCCATCGTGTAAACATGATGCTTCCTTTCGTCTTCTTACCTAAAACACAGCAAATTTACCCAGTCATGCAGATTCTAGGGCCTGGTGTGAGCATCTGGATCAACCAGTGCTTGCTCGAAGTTCATGATGGCATAAA
Organism: Syzygium aromaticum; assembly: GCA_024500025.1. Classification (NCBI taxonomy): domain Eukaryota; kingdom Viridiplantae; phylum Streptophyta; class Magnoliopsida; order Myrtales; family Myrtaceae; genus Syzygium; species Syzygium aromaticum. Next base: position 8,623,253 of record CM044888.1, on the reverse strand, counting down.
AAATGGGACTTCTCGAATTGAATCTTGAATCCTTCATGGATTGGTTGGGCCATGCTCTGAGTGGACATAAGGAGGAGCTTTGATGCGGAAACTTCATACGATGGGTCTCATCGATTATTCACGGTCGAGATTAAGATTGGACATATTGATCATCCTAGTGTAACAGAGATGGAATTCGTTGATCTATGGAGTTTGAAAGGGGAAAAAAGGGAGCCAAATTTTCACAGTACATCATTGTCACCACCATTTTTCAACTAGTTCAAGCTTTTATTCCTGTCCAAAGGAAAAAAGTTCCGCTCAAGTCTTATGTAATATTTTGCAATATCGGACACTCTAATTACCATTCTGAAAAATTCATTTCAACGATGTGATTGGCTGCAATGGCAACCCGAGGCAGGGGGTCCAGTGAAGGCAACTTGTACGTCGGCTTTCTTGCTAAAAGTTGTAGCTCAAATGGATGGAGGACGTCCAAATCGCACAATTTGCGCTTTGAATGTTTGCACTCCCGCGCTTATGCTGAAATGGTCTTCCCAGGGAGCTGTCTTCGAAGACGGAGAAGTTGGCTTGCGTTTGTAAGTAACACAAGAGATAAACTGACCCTCCAAAACTTTCGCAATAATGAAGGACTAATGCTAGTTCCATTGAATAGAAATTTCATATGCAGTGGCTGCAACGCAATTGACAAAAACAAAACGCTCTTGAAGCGAACGAGAAGCAGTCCATGATTCCGCATCGAGTGCGACATGATAGCCTCAAGACTATCACAAACAACAAGCACAGAAAGAGTCATTGGTGTGTCCGATGTGACCAATTATTCCATCGTATTCACTCTTACGGAACTCAATTCTCTTTCTGTTTTTACCACTTTGTGTTTCCCTTTCACTCTAGTCGAACTCGTGAAACCGGGACCAAAACCAAAGAAACTGCCAGTTATAAAAAGTAGACTACAGAAGTACAATGGCTATTCGGGAAACAACCACTACTTTGTTCTTCACAATGAAATGAACCACTCTTACACAGCAAGGTTATCATCCAGCAGCCACAAGGTTGATTCGTGAATAGCCAAAACATAGGTCAATAATACTGCATCATCAATAGATGACCAGAAAAAGGGCATACAAAAGAAGAATGTACAGAACAATTCAAGGTGATCACCTGTGCAAAGAATGCATTTTTCTAAGCTAAACACCACTATAAAAAAAAAAAATCAACGTACCGAATAATACACGACGAATCAGTAGTTCAACAGCGAGTACTTTATGCGTAACATGATCTTTCCCTTGTCAACCCCTAGTTTTGCCCCCGTAACCAACCAATGACCAGGAATATCTTGTGGGCCCTTGGACATTTCTGTCATGTCCACAATCTTCACCAGTTTTCCGGGTTTATTTGAACTGTCTTCCTTTTTGTCACTGGATGTCTTATCCTTGGATGCTGATGAGGATGTCTTATCCTTGGATGTTGATGAGGAAGCGCCACCATTCTTTAGCGAAGATGAACTCGCCGGGTTGTGATCCCATACAGACCGCCTTATTGTACAACCTGGGACCTTGGAAAAGAGGAGTTTAAGGTGAAGTACATTCTTGGACCCAAAGTCCCAAACGCCGAGCTGAGCCCCCGTGACGATGTGGACTCCTGAGAGATCACCGATGCTGGTCTCAGTGTGCTCTATCGGTGCAGTGCTGACATGGGAAAAGTTCTTCCACTTGATCGGCTCGAACCAACGGCTGTCCTGCTCCTCGGGGCCTTGCCACTTGGGAGCACCAATCGCCATGTGCGCGTCCCAATGGGGTTGGAGAACTTTGGGAAGAGAAACCAGGTGTTGCAAATGGATAGCGAGCCGGTTTTGCTTGCTCCCCTCAATTGTAAGTCTCAACCCTGTCACAGGCTTACGACCAACTGTCACCTGAAAAAGAATAAAAAGAAAGATCATCTGACTGAAAAATTACCAAATCAGATAGTAAGGTGCAATTTTAGCAAATTATTCAGGAACATGAAAATATCGCTGGGTTTGGATGAATGGATTAGTCAAAGGTCATGATTGCAAATAGAAACATTTTAGTATGGTATTGGTGCATTTAATTTGCACTTCTTTTGATTTTGGACAACTTATTTGCTTGCTCATCTTTATTCAGTTTAACAGGTAGGTATGCTGTGAAACTAAACATTAAAAAATTCAAGCTAGATAGTGATGAACATAAAAGCTCACTTATTTTGCTTTTTTTCTGGCAAGTGCAGTTAGTGGACTTCAAACAGACGCAGGATAAAAGTTTGTCTTTTCAGCTAGCTAAATAAGTAATCCTTCACTTTTATTGCCCTTTTTTCCGTTGTACTATAAAGTATCTTCCTTTGTTATCTGCTTATATAATATTTCCAGCTCAATAAAATTGTAACGTACCTGATCTGGACTAATGTATAGCTTGGGACCCATCAAGCTGAACTGGAGGGATGAACAGACAGGCTCTTTCCTTTGAAGATTCTTTTGTTCCGGAGCCCAGACACAAGCAATTTGAAAATCCAAAAAATACTGTAGATCTTCGATTGGAGGTTTATCTGGTTGGAACAACAGACAAGTTGCACACATTTGATTATCTAAAGTAAAATCAGATGCGGACATTCTCATCTCTCACACAAAAACAAGAAATAAATTAGTCGCCTAACATATCTAATCAGAAACTTGTAGAAATTGAACTATTTCAAGTAAGTTTTGAAGTTTCTGACACTTATCAGAAATGCAATGGAATAGGACTGAATAACTGGACAGAATTCATTCAGAAATTAAGGCTGATTTAAGTTCCCATAGCTGCATCGAGTTAGAATTCACTTGTTTTAAGTCATTACAATAGGAAAAACACAGAACATCAGAAGCTCAGCAAGTTAGTGATCTAGTTTTTCTGATCTGGGTTTATACACTTGTACAGGAGACTCCACCAATCCTCAGAAATAGGTGTTGTACTAAAATCTACTTCAAATCATGTTGCTCATCTTAGAGTTTTCTGAACCTCAATAATCTTCACAACAAAACCAAAGATTAGTAAAATTAAATCTCTATGGATCCATATCGCAAATACACTGAGAAAACCTCAAAAAGCATTGCCTTTACCAATCACTCAAGTTAATGAACAGTTACAGGAAAAGGAACACTCACATTCCAAATATAAGTCTATAGCACGGGCCAAATACTTTATCCCAGGCACTCCTTCAAGAAGTGAAACAATGGGCGTAAATGTCATGTTAATTACGTCTGGTGCTGATCTTACAGTGTCAGCCCACTTAGCCTGATTCTGCTCGAGATCATCGCCACCTCGCCTCCTAAAGATTACTGTGACATCCTGCAGCAAATAATTGCGAGCCTTACATGATTAGTGCTTCCAAAATGAGGAGAACATCACATGACAGAATTTGGATATGGCTTTTAGGAGTAAAAAATAAATGAAGGTCATAGTCACTTTCTCCACTGTTGGACAAGTTTATGAGGAAAATTTCTACACTGTAAAAGGAGAATTTTTGACTAAGCAATATTCTGATACTAACCTTGTCTTTGTATTTTGGGAGGCCTGCACTTGGCTGATTCCTGGATTCTTGAAACCGATGACTCTCAATGTCTTTTACATAACTTTCAATGTCCGATGTTGACAAAGAAGATGATTGATGCTGCCTGATATAAACTACATCTCTTCCACCGACAGTTGCAGAAGTAACAATATGGGTACCAAAATTCTCGATAAAGCTGAAGATGAACACAAAAACAAAGGGTGAGGAAGTTGGTGGCTAATTTGAATTACCCCTGTGTCTTCATGTAGATACATCAATAGGAGTAGCAGAGACAGATACAAGGGGACACCAGGGAAGCCCAGTATTTCCCCACCCAAAATTTAGACTGTAGAAGTATCAATATTAGAATAATCAACATATAACTCAAACTCATGATGTATTGAGTTTGAACTCGCCACATAAAGCCTCATCACATGATGGAATGAGGCATACACTAGCTTTGGACATATTGCTACTTTTGAACAGATAAAGTTATAATATGGCTCGATTTTTCCAAAGTAATTCAAGGTATTCTTAGCTATATCTTTAAATAGAGAGGAAAAGTGTTCTATTGTTTACAAGTTTCTCATAATGACTGTTCTAAAGGCGCAATAAACTTAAATTTAACAAAATTAAAGATAACATGGAAAAGCTTGCTTGAGATGCTTTGATCGCGTTGAACGAAGACCTTCTAATGCTCCATTCAGGCGAAGTGATTAGGAATAGAGATTCGTGTTAGAAAGGTGGAAGACCTATGATGTCATGGACGGTGATGGTAAGAAAAGATACGAAGTATCTAAAGCTTCAAGATATAGCTGATTTGGAAAACTCCATATTGGTATTCAATGTTAGAAGATGAATCAAAGAATTGTTTCTGCATATAAAGATCAATGCACGAAGGTGGAACTAAAACTTCATACTGCACTGATACAGAGGGTTCGGAATTGGCATATTTTAATTTGGACTTGTTAATTACTGTGATAAAGATAGACACAGTTTGAAGTGCGCAAGCGAGAAGCACCAAGAGTATAAATATAGTAGACTGGCCCAGAATGTACATGTAAGATTGCCTATGAACAATTACCTTGCCAAAGAAGCAGGATCCCATGAGTAGGGAACAGCACGCTTGATTTCCTCCCGTAAAACCAACTTAAGCTTTGTTAATTCAACCTTAAACAAGGGAATGAAGTACCCAACCATGGAAAGTGACTTTGTAGATGCTGCATCAACTTGCCAAGAGCCAGTAAAATTGAACATGGCATTGAAGCTTCCAAGTGGTGTTGATCCTGATATACCTGATTGGTTATTAAAATATTCGGCCATCTGAAATTTTGACAGTAATAGTCTTAGTGAAACCGCCCGTTGGAGATATCAGCCGAAAAAGAATCAAAACCATCCACAAGAACCGATATGTAAACAGGGAGTTCATTCATGATGCAAGAAAGACGCAAAATGATCTATGTTATATGCATTTAAGAGTGAGAAGTCAACAATTCTTGTCTGGCCTTATCTGGCATATGAGGCATCGTGCAAGTTGCAAAGGAAAAAGATTCCCCCGCTTCAAAGAGTTGGCTCTTGGAGAGCTTTTTATCAGAAGGATTTGGAGTAAAAGACTTTATTTTTCATCGATCTTTGTACTAATTTTAGAACAGATCGATATATCATATTTTGATCCAAGCCATGTTACTTTTATAATGATTTAATTGAGTCACTCTGTCAACCGCTCCATGAAAACACCAACAGAAAGCCAATTGAAGGATAAGTCACAGAGCCAATTAAAATTCAAACCATCACAAATGTAAAAATGGCCAAATTCTAATAAAGTGACCCGATTAAAAATAGCACCAAATGTGATAGAATTTCCTAAATTACCCAAAGCATTAACTATAGCATCATAAGTCTACATCACATGGATAGCTTTGTTAAGTGTATTAAAGGGTACTGAGTTATTTATTGGAAATGAGAGATGGGTAGAAAACCTGTCTTTAATATCCTTTCTCCTACTGTCCTAGCTTCGCACTTTAACACAAATCACAGTTTCCCATCTTAAGCGACTACTCCTGCCCCTTTCTTTTCCAGTAACATATCCCCTTATGACTCAATAAATAGAATTTCGCATGTAGAACACAGTTGATGCAAGTGCAACTTTTTATGTGTTTATTACTGTATTTAATAGTCCAAACATTCCGGTAAAATTGCCAATCAAACAATTTGACTTTGAAGATAGCTAGAGTAAGATGAGTTTATTAGATGTAATTTTCATCATGATCTTTGTCATATGGATTTTCAAGGGTTATCTAGTGCCAATGAATATATGTAATATTGGTTTCTATGCAAGCACACTCTAACCCCAATTTTTCTCTCCTTCATCTCTCTTCTGATGTCTCAACAATTAAACAGCTACTGTACACTCCTAGCCTATTATAACTGAATTATGTAGGTCTTGACATGAACACTTCTGATAATACCATATATGTTATAGTTAAAGCACTGCACAAGAAGTATCACAGAAAAATTAGCTTGTAATGGCACTCAACATTTAAACATGTCAATTTAGATAGTTTATGCTTGCTAAAAAAAAGTATGGCACGTCTCATCAGATTGTACATTTCCAATGTAATTTGTTAAATTAAAGTCATATAGAGGTAAAGAAAATCAATAGACGAGGTGTATATTGTAGCTTCACTGTAAGGAACAGAGCTTTCATCATCTTATCCTTGCCAATGCAGAGAAAGTAACAAGTTAAGAAAGTTCCAAGTGAAACCAATTGGATGCTCTGGGGATGCACTAAACCAGATAAACCATGGAACAAGAAGGAAGTTGAAACTTGAAACTACATCAAAAAACAACAGAATAAGCCTTATCCCACTAGGTAAAGTCACCATATGATCCTTTTACCATTGCACTCGACTCTTTATCAAGTCTTTGGAAACTTGAAATGCTCAAAATTTTTACTTCTTGTCTCATTTCACATCTTTTACATCTTCCACTGCCCTTTCAGGCTAGAGCAAAATTTTGTATGAAAAGATCAACACTAAAAATTACCATCATAATCTACAGAGTTGACATACAATCAATTATTGTCTGGGATGTTGAAACCCAGATTAACTTATCTGGAAAGCATTCAGACAATATCACCCTATGTTTCCAGTAATTACTAACGTGAGTAAAGCAAGGTGTACGAACACCAGTATACATATAGGTTTGCAAAGTAACGTGGTGAACTGTATGCTGAAATATTATCCCACATCGCTTGACAACGGGTCCTAAATGCTCTTTATATTCATGTAGTCTCCCTCCACCTATCAGCTTAAGCTTTTGGATTGGACTTTCTAACATGGAATCAGAGCACTATTACTTAGTAAACCATTATTCTTACTAACATACTGACATGCAAAGAGAAAACGGCAGAAGCACTTGAGACAGATAAAACTTTTTCATGCAGTAAGCTCATGAGCAAGATTTTAGTACCTAACACCCTGTGCATCACAGTATGAACAAAGCCAAAATTTAGTTCACCGTCCACCCTTCATGATCATTACCTCGCTTTCCAGGTTCAACACATTTAAAAACCTCAGGAGGATGAAACTTAAACTAAACTCTACTAGTTATCAGGTCAAAAGAACTACTTTGACAGACTGCTCTTTATCTCACTCCTAATTTAAATTCCCAAACCACCCCACAGTAAACCAAAGTGAATTGACCTCAACGAAAGGACAGTGATGTAAAACACTGTATGAAACAGTCTCAGTTATAACTGCTCGCTCGAACTGCAGCCAAGTTCTGGCGCTTACAAAGTTTGCATATTCTCATTTTTCAGTCAACTTTATCCCCCCCAACGAAAAACTACTCTCCTCGAGTAAATAGTCAAGTTGAATGCGACAAACACCTTAACTCTAAGTAAATCTGCATTAAGAATGAGAAAACGAGGCAAAACTTTCTGACCAGCTTCTGCAACACATCATATCCCCAGCGTAATATGAGCGAATAAATCATACAAGAGGGTAGACGAGAGAATGATGGTTGTCATATGGTTATTAGTTAGATAGTAGTAGCAAAATTGCTATTATGATGGCTTATTTGAGTTCTATTGCCTATTATGCCATTGTCATGTGGGTGGCTTGTGAGTGAGGAAGCTGTAAGAGCAGATATAAGTTCTCTTTTGCTGATTTCCTTAACGAATGAAACACACAAGCAATATTCTCTCTCAACTCACTATCTCTTTTTCATTTGCCTTCTCATCTATTCTCTTCTCATCTCAATCTAAATTCTTCTCATCTCACTCAAGATTCTCTTAGTTCATTAGCCCTCTAAAAGCTCCTTCAACTTGACTTAATTTTAACTGTCTTCCCAAATGGATAGTGACATCTCAACTCAACTACTTGAGGATCTGCTCGGGTGTGATTTGGATATAATATCCCGCATGCTATCAATCTGAATAATCCCTGATTTCATATAATTAAAGACTGGAAGAGAATTATTGTCAAACAAATAAGCTGCATGAGTTCCCCGACCACCAAGGACTCAGCATTAGTTCAATAGATCTATCTCAATGTTCCTTTTTCCCGGGAAACCAAAGGGGTAGCATCCCTGAATAAAAAACATGTAGGCAACTTGAGCAAGATGTGTAAGCTTGGAAGATGGCAGTGCTCACCGTACCATTAGCTTGAAGTGCAAAGACAAATGTTCTTCACATCGCTAAATGGAATGTCGGTTTTCATATCCTAGTAAAGCCTGACATTTTCATTCTCTCCACATAAACATAAGACTGCCGCAAGTGCAAGAGTTTGTTCTCTTCAGGTCAACTTAGAACAACCGAAGAAATAGAAAACTGAAGCAAACCACAAATTCTCCTATGAACATGGATAGATCAATGAAACTAAGCCAGACTTGCCAACTTTTTGTGCGCATATACAGAAGCTAACTTGGAAGCAACAAGAGATGCTGCATATCCATTATGTCCTCAGATGCAGTTTTTAAAACCAAAAGTTAGAGCATGCCACAACGAAATCCCAACGCTCTCAAGCCATCAATAAGCAAAATAAAATATGCCGACAAGTTCATCCCAAAAACAATCCACAAATCAATCAAGAAAAGAAAGAGCATGACCCAGAATTCAAGATCAAGAACTCTCACCTGATGGAAGCTACGGACACTAGTCCTCTCGATCTTCCCTCTCCCCTGCGAGCACTCAATACCAGCGGACACACTCGGCAGGATAACACCGTCAGACACCTCAAGATCCCTCACATGATCATCGTCAAGAACCACAAGCCTAGACCCAGGAGCACCCTTGCAATAAAGGAGCCTGATATCAGAAGTGACATCAAATCCTCTTCCCAGGGCTTGAACAGAATTCAAGAGGGTGGTGATCAAAGCATCATCCGGGCTCAAGCTCAAGCTTTCCATGGACTGAGGATCTTTCATTGATCCAAAAGAAGATCAAGAAACGATGTCACTGTTTATGAGGATGCTGGGGGACGATCGAGCGGGGTGTTAATTCCGAAGAGGAATCTCTCAAAGTCGTCAAAAGGGTGAATTCTCTTCTGGTGGGTTGTGGTGGGCTAAGATTGGACTTCGCAGTTTGGTGCTGGTTTCTTGGGTGTTTGCTTTGTTCGTTCCAAGGTTGTCCTTTGACCGTAATAGATTGGATACCGCGTTCTTTTGCGAATGGAGGATTCCGGTTTGACTGGTCCTCTTAAGGCAAAAGAAAAATAAAGAACAAAAGGAAAGAGATGGAGAAGCGATGCTGTTCTGTGGTTTGGTACCTCGGCAACAAAAGTCAAATACTGCAGCTTTTTCGGCTGTCCGCCTGCACGAGTGGACTAACAAAAGTTCGACAAGGTCCGGCTTTGAATGTTGGGTATGTTTCTACTCTTTCTGTTTGGTTCTTTCAACCTTTCTTTTACCTTTTCTGATTCTTGATAATTTGTCACTTCATTTGGTTTACATTATACCGTCATTCATGTTATATCTCTCGTGTAAGTTTTGCAAGCTCCGTTCAGTTTAGGCAGGAAGACAGCCAACATTGCTTGCAATCAAGAAATGCTATCTCTGCAAAGCAATTCAAACTTTCCCCATCTTTTCGGTGCTCAAATTAGTTAAGAATCAGTAGAAAAAAATCGTCTTTTGGATGAAAGATGAATTTCTAGGCAATGATTCATGCTTTCGAACTCCTTATATTGTTAGCCGGCACCACTACTATCAACAAGAAGCATCAACACATGGTTCTCGCTGTCCGGTCAAATCAATCATTAAGAAATGAAAATATGTAAAGTGCATTTTCCTTGAAAAAACAAATCTGTATGTACCACCATTGGAAACAAGTTAAAATGTCACTCAAACTTTGATTAAAAAAAAGAGTCGTGAAAAATTTTGCAAATTGATCTACACAACACTATTTGTATGTTCAGAAAAAAATAAGGGAATTGATCTAAATAAAAAGTTAAATTGCAGGAGCTGCTAAATTTAAAGAGAACAAAAAAAAGGGACCATTCCAAATAGGTAAGGAGATAAAAGAGGACTAAAAGAAGATCGTTCCATGAGTAAACTCCACACAACTGAACGGAACATGTTTACTGATGATAATCATAATAAGAACGACCACGGTGAGATAGGAAATGGTAACGCGAGAGAAAAACATCTTTCGACTACTACAACTAGTAAAATCGGCAAAGGAGAATATTGTACAGATGATGCGTCCTCGTATGCATCACTATTTAATCATCGCATGATGGTTATGACCCATGGCATAACATTTGTACACGCACCGCAAGCTTCCCTGATGCAGCTGCAAAATTGCTAAATCTAAGAAAACAGACACTTATGCTAAATAAGGTCTTGACTCTGGTTTAATTTCCACAAATTCATTGTGGGTGGATACGGAAGACGAACCAAAAGTGTGTACCGCAGTCACGTTCCCTGATGTCATGTTCCCCGATTGGTTTCCACTCATGCTTCGACCTTGCGTGTGCCGGTGAATGTCTCTCATAGCCTTGAACCTCAGGTCTTCGCTGTACTTGCCTGGTTCTGGGATCAGATCTGGAACAGTTGCTCTTCCCTCGAGCATGTTCACCACCTCAGACATTGTTGGTCTTAGTGATGGAGATGCATTGGTGCACAATAGAACTACTTTGATGACCATTTCTGCTTCTCCTCGATCAATCTCGGGCTTCAACTTCCCGTCCACAATTTCCATCAAGTTGCCAGATTGTTGTAATTGACAGGCCTGCAATAATAGCATTAGTATCTTCAGAATCGAACAAATGGATCACCATATTGTGTTTCGGGCCATTTTCCAATATGACAAGCACCTTTATTAAATTCAATGATGTAAATGCCCAAAAATTTCTAGCATCAAACACCAAGATAATCTAAAAGTTAATATTATCTCAACATGACAGCGTGAGTAGAGCTCTTTCTCATGAATCCCGTCTTAACATGCCATCTCATTAGATTGCTCATCATAAAGAGCACTGGTAGCAGTTAAAAATGAGAAGAACTTACCCAATCCAAGAGGCAAAGGCACTCATCGCTCGGCACAAAACTGTTGTTGCTCTGACCACTAACAATTTCTAATACAAGAACTCCAAAGCTGTACACATCTGCTTTATAGGTGAGGTATCCCCATAGGGCATATTCAGGCGCCATGTATCCTCTGCAAATAAGGATGTAAGTTCTAGGTCAAAATTTCATCAGACATCTACGTCACACATATAAGAACAAGTCAAAATATGGTTTTTGTGATATTCTCACAAGGTCATAGCAACTCACATTGTTCCGGCAACCTTGGTGCTAATGTGAGTCTTTTCCTCTTCGTCGAGCCTAGCCAATCCGAAGTCAGATATTTTGGGGTTTAAATCTTGATCCAGCAGCACGTTAGTAGCTTTAATATCTCGATGAATAATTCTAAGTCTGGATTCTTCGTGAAGAAAGGCTAGACCTTTAGCCACTCCGATGCAGATTTTAAGCCTCGTAGGCCAGTCAAGTTGAAGTCGATAGTTCCGTGGACCTACAAAATACCCATTCATTGTCTAGTTCACATGGCACGAGGATTTAGCAAGAACTACAATTGAAAAATTCATAAACTCACCAAACATAACACGGGAAAGACTATTTTTCTCCATATACTCATAGACCAGCAACAGTTGATCCCCTTCAATGCAACAGCCGTGAAGCTTGACAAGGTTCGGGTGTTGCAAACAAGAAATCGTTCCTATCTCATTCAAAAATTCGCGGTTCCCTTGCTTTGATCTGGATGAGAGCTGTTTCACTGCTACCACAGCACCATCAGGTAAGTGACCCTGCACACACAATAACTTACAGTTTCTTCCGAAGCAAACCAAGGGGGAACTTTTGTATTGTGGAGATACAGACAGCAATTTGATACCTTGTATACAGGACCAAAGCCACCCTCTCCAATCTTAAAAGCAGGATCGAAATCATTAGTCGCTGCTTTAATTTGCTGCAAAGAATAAATCCGGGTTTGCAGATCCAATCCTTTGCTGTCATCTGGACAAGGATTTCAAAAAATCAGTGGGAAATAGTTCCGCAATGTCCAAAGGAAAATCTCGTAGCAATGCAGATTAAGATGACATATATCCATTATTTTCCAACTGAAGAACCTTTTTCTTATAGAAAATACATATGTTGCTGAACACATCGAGAAAACCTTGCTTCTTGAGGAGTAGCAAAATAAAGAATGAAGGAATTGAAGTGGAGAACAAGTAGAAAGGAACATGCGTGAATAAATGCGCCTCTGTGTTTCTGTTTCTCTTTTGATTGGTGTATGCATACATAGACATACATATATCGGGCCCTGAAAAAGGATTTCATTTAAACTTATATACATATGATCCATGTTGAAAGAGAGGGATTCATGGTATAACCTCCAAATTTTCTTCTCTCCCTTTTTCCAGTCAAGTACCCTTTCCACCAAAGGATGCACAGCACGAAGAAAACAAAGCACAAGACCCCAACTCCTATGAAGATAGAATTAATTCTCCTTTTTGTACGACTAGAGCAAGCTTCAAAATCTGCCCAAGGAAACAAGTCAAAAAATAATACTACTTCTGGACAAAGCACTGAGGAAAAATATCAAAGGAAAAGTCCAAGCTCTAGATTATACAATGGATGAAGGAAAGAAATCCTTATATTTTGCTTTTGAAAACCAACGTCATTTAATGTATGATTTCATTTAACGAAGAAAATAGATTCAAATCCTCCTTAGGAACTTTCTGCACTCAATTGGAAAAAACAAGACACAGTTTTCTCTATATTCGTGTCTATATAAGGTTTCATACCACCAATATATTATCATACAAGCAAAACTGCAAGACTAGTAAAATTCACTCTGTTTTAAGCATGATTCTGAAAATGTACCAGGTCATGTCCTCATCCATGAGGCAGTAAATGCAAATGTAAGCACTTGATCTGTTTTGAGTTTTTAACAAGGAGAGAAGAAAAGAATGAGATCTACTCTTGGCATAGAGGAGAGCAGCAGGTGCACTTTTTCCAGCTGTTATACTATAGCAATTTGACTAAACAAAGATTTGAAATTTTTCTATGTTCATCATTATAGACACAGCATTGGATAATTAGCCAGCAAAAGGAAGCACACTTCATCCCTTAGCAGAAGCATAATGTTTCTGAAGATAACCAAATGCCCATAAAATTTGACCAGATTATGCCTCCCACACGTATTCAATCCACCTTTTAATGAAGCAAGCTGGAGGCTCAAACAACTAGAAAGTACTAGTCACACATACTACAACTGGACCTGTGAAGAGAAAGCTACAAAGACATTCTACAAAAAAAAAAAAGTAGTATTACCATTAGCCGGAGCATATAATCAGCACTGGTTTATTCCTAAGTTGTGGTGGGTAATGTCTCACCCAATAAGTACACTTATTCATTGGGACCAAATTATAATGAAGCAGTTGGACTAAAAAAATATTAAACAGTCAATGCAAAGGAAAGGCAAAAATTACACTGGTTTGGTAAATTGCAACAATTTTGTACAAAATATTTAATGACTTCTGGTGCAATTATACGTAAAGAAAAGATACAAACAATTGACTCACCAGAGACAACAGAAATTGCTGATACTAGAGGACCATAAACACTTCTACGGGGAATTCTTGTTGTTCCTTTACCAGCCCAATAAAATCGGACCTCCAGCATATTATTGGTCACATTGACATTAAATATTTCCACTGCAGGTTTTTCAACCCCACCTGCCTCGTCTTTGATATTGAAATCCTTCCTGACTAATTTGTCCTGTGACATTGTAGCGTGTTGAGAGAAATGTCCGACTCCAAAGATGTATAAAGCACAAGATGGTAACACGTGGAACTACCTGAACATATATATGAAAAAGTCGCTTCCCGAGACTGTTAAATGCATTGTCGGTGGTGAACTGAATCTCTGCAAACCGCAAATGTACAGTGTACTGTCCATTTCTTAAGCAATAAAAGAAGTAGGTAAGCGAAATCGGAGAGACTCTTGCCGTTTTATCCAGAACATCCATGTTTGCTTCTGATGAAGTGACAGTGTATAGTTTATTTTGGAAATCATTGTCATCCATGAAGTCACCCGTGCTACTAAATCCCCAATTCCAAACCCTATCAAAGAAGTATAATGCAGTACCGCCCTCGACCTCTCCATCTCCCTCATACAGAACAGTCTGTTTATTTTCTTTGATGTTTGCATCTTGTCCGCCGCAATTAACATGTCGACAACTCGAATCTGTCAGGACAAGTTCGAACTTCAGCAAAATAAATGAATGAACCTTAAATGAGAAAGCCGGGAAAAAGTGTTGACATATTTGAATATTAAATCACGCCTTCATCAAACAAGTTAAGCTTTTAAAATAGTTGGAAGCGGTTTTACAAAATTTTACATGATATCATAGCAAAAGCTCCTAAATACAAATCTTATCATGCCTTTATTTGCCCTCCCTATTATACATTTCCATGCTCTAGCTGTAGACCAAAGTCCAGCCTACGAGAGAGGGGGAGTGTTTAAGCATTATTAAATCACGCCTTAATCTAATAATTTAAAATTTGAGAATAGTTGACAATGGTCTCACAAAATTTTACAAAAAGAATGCTCTGCATATCAGGAACAAGATAATGAGGAGATGCCATCCATGAACAGAAAAAGAAAACCTTCTCATTTTCCATAGAGAAACATTGAAGTGACCATTTAATTGATTAGACTGTTACTGAGTCATATATATCAATTGGAAGTTTTAATACAGAATGGCGTTCTATCCAATACAAGTTTTACAGCTCACGAAAACATACTTACAGCGTGAACAGTGGAAGTTGTCCAAGCATGGAACAGCTCTACTTCTGCAGCAGAGTAGAAACACAAACCAATAGTTAAAGATAAATCTTCCTGCCTTTTGAAATGAATCAGGGACATAATAGTTTGAACAGAGCTAGCAAAAATAATACATGATACAAGTCTAAAGTGAGTAAAGAAAGTAAAGTGAGGAAAAAAAAAACGAGAAATCTTACAAGTTGTTTTCTTGTGAAGAGCTTTTGAATAGGTTCAAGTTTAGGTCTCTGACAGATGAAGAAAAACTGACTTATTAGATTTCTTAAGTACATAACACTATGACTTATTGGGAAAACATCACAAGAAACCTCACAAGTTGCCCCAACAAACTCGTTGCTCAGAGCTTTGCCATGAAAAGTTGTTGTAAGAAAGATCGCTGCATCCATGCAACAAAAAATATTCAAGTAATTTTGTCTTAAGATGAAGATTTGACAGCAATTTAAACCCAAATAAGCAAAATAAGGCAAACTAAAAATTCAGACAGTAAGTTCGTAAAATCAACATTGACGAGAAAACATACACACTGGTTCCATCCTTCAAGATCGAGTCTGGTACTTGTCCACTCAGAATATTGCCTGTTAGAAAGCTAGCAAAACAAAATCTGGGGTTTTAGCACTCATGAAGAAAAAATTGAGCAACAATTCATTTATCTGAATATATACTGTGACGTAATTACAGATTGAATGCCCATTTGAGGTTGGAACATCTGCTACTACAAGCATGTTGGGTTTTGTAGAACGTGGCTTTGCCTCTAAGGGCGCATAAAATAAAAACACCAATATATGTGATGATCACATGGCTCAATTTTTCTGTTTTTAATTCAATCGTACTAAGAAAGATTTCCATAAAAGAAAGTCCATGTCCACAGTCATGTCACCACTCATTTAATTATATCTCATACAATTGATAGGATACAGACTTACATAAATCTCACACTTTTTGCAGTGATTGTAGCTGGAATTTCACCAACTAATTTGTTGAAGCTGAGATCCCTGTTAAATGGAGAATATGAGGGTTTGTATGCGAAATATTACTCCAAAAACTGAAAAGAGATATCTCAATAACACAGCCAGTTCTAAGTCTTGTGCACAGGACATAATCAGAGGGTAGCAATATTGAGAAGACAGTATGTACACAAACTTGACCGGATGCAGAAATTAATGCCAAACATGCCACCAAGAAAACCCCCTGCCCATATTGGTAACTTTCTTGTATAGTAAATTTTGGTCGCCAACCGAAAAGCGAACTTTGGATTAGTATGAATCATGTATTCCCCAATTTATACACAAATTCCATGCAACATCGGTGTGGTCCTCCAATCAGAAAAAATAAATAAAAACAAGATGCATGGTTTATTGCCATAACGGCTTGGCTATGTCAGTCAAGTATTGTTTGTGGCTGTTAATCAGGAGTGCAACCAAATCTTTTGAGGTTATTAATTATACCTATTTGTAATATTGCAACTCACACTGACTGTCAATTGTAAAGTACAAGTAAGAAGGAGCAGCAGTCCATGTCTTGGTTGAGGGAAAAAATGTCCACTTTCAAGGCTCTATTCTAGATGCTCAAAACAGTCCACCATTGCGGATCAGAAAAGGAAGATGTGGAGAACCATAGCAGGAGGCAATTCTGTGTTAGTGCCGGAATGCCTGACTTTGTTGTATTTGTACTGATTCAATATAAGGCCTCCAACGGCTAGAGAAATCTATGTAAAAAACAACAACGCCTCGTTCGATAGCACATTTTGTAGAAACATAAGTTTGGTATATAGCACTTTAAATTTGACACGATCAAATAATGTAAGTGCAGTTAGGGATCAGAGTCTGATATATATTTAGTAAAAGGTCCAAAACTAAATAATCACTCTAAACACCCCAAAATATAGTGAGCCGACTTGAGATGTCATACAAGGGTGTAATTGCTGGATCCTTTGAGTAACAAACAAGTACTACAAAACGCACAAGTCTGAGACTTGGTGTTGGACCCTATAAGTACCCAACAATGGTATATGGATACATCAAGTTTAAGTTAACTGAGTTTTAAACAAAAAGTACAAGTTAACTGTTCTTTTTATTAAAAGAAAAATCAGTATAAGTTAAAGTCCCAACTGAATTTTGCACCAAACTTCTGGCATATGCAAGGTAACACCGTCAATAGAATAGATCCTTCGATCATGGAACATTATCATCGTGCACTTTCAGCTCTCTTGCACAGCATGATTTTGGCACTCCTACTTGTGCATCTACTGTTTCTCATACAGTGGCTAAAAAATAAACTTCCAAATTCATTCAAGCACCCAGACAAGATTAACCACTACGTTTGTGCAACAATGAAAAATTGTACCAACTTCTCCGAAGGATCTTTCAGATTATGGAAGAAATTAGCATGATTTGTACTGTAAATGATGCAAATTCATTCTCCGCAGGATCTTTCAGTGACATGGACATTAGCATGATTTGTACTGTAAATGATGCAAAAAGCAAGCTAAGGAATTTTACAGACGATAACTCGCACAAGTTATACTCACACAACTTCTAGTTCTTTGAAGTTCCAAATGTAAGAGGGAATCTCCCCAGATATGTTACAGTTCCTTAGCACCCTGACAATGTAACAGATTAGTTACTCAAACATCTGTGACTTGTAACAAAATGACCTCCTAGTAGAGAAATGAGTGAAACAAGAATCAAACCCACAATGTTACAAGGCCTGTCATATTACTGAGATCAGGAAAGAGCTGTCTGGGACCAATTATGTCACTAATCCTCCTGAAAAAGACATAAGAACTTGCTCTAAATTTCTCAACTTGATAACTGCACGTCAAATTTTCAAATATGAGTTTCGCAGGATCATGACAGGATACTGTACGCTTACAAGCCGACCATGTTATTCAAAAGTGAGACACCAGTTGGAATAGGCCCCTCCAGCCCACTTGCGATCATTTCTCTTCACATCACAATATGAAAAATTATAGTTACTTGCTTGGAATTAGTAGTATTTGCTTTTCTTCATCATCTCTAGCTTAAAAGAATTCAGAATATCTTACGATCTATTGAGTTGTTTCCAGTTCTGGATGAACTCTGGTATTCTGCCACTGAAGTTATTATCACTTATCCTACTGCATCATGCAACCGAAACGTGTCATCAGACATTTGAATTAAGATATATAATCTGTATGGGAGGAACAAGACAACAACTTACAAATCTCTAAGATTTATCAAACCAGCAAAAGTGGTCGGCAAGTTTCCAGTTAACTGATTGGAGGACAACATCCTGCCAGCATAATATGCCAAGGATAAACCCTCATGAATGTCTAACATATACAAAACTTGCAATCAGCACGAGTGGACAATTAAAAAATAATGGAGCATCTCACAGAAATTGTAAGTTGATCAAATTTCCGAGTTCAGGGGGAACATTGCCAGAGAATTGGTTGGCCTCAAGGCATCTGATGCAGAATCTCTAGTGAAATCACTAATAGTATGAACCAACATAACTTAAGACAAGGAAATTGCATAGTAAGTTCCTAGCTTCACCGCAAAAGGTAATCACGACAACCAAGAGTTTCTATAGACATTATCACAGCTGTAAGCAAACTTGCAAGCAACAAAGACAAAGATGTTGAAAACGCACAGGTATGTGAGAGAGGTGATATTTGCCAAAGTCTTTGGAATTTCCCCAGATAAGCGATTCACGAGAACAGAGCTGCATCGATAGCTCCAATTATTTAGACCAAGGGAAATGAGATGCCAGTACGAGAGAGAATTATTAGAAGGATCTTACATTGACGTCAACTGCATTGAAGCCCACTCCTGAGGCATTGTCCCATAGAGGTAGTTATAAGCGAAGTCACTACAAGAAAAAGGATAGTATTTATTCGTAAAGTACTATTTCAAAGTAAGTATTCCATGTCCATATATCAACATATATCTGCAAGAAACATGATAGCATTTTTATCAAGGTCTCACATTTCTCTAAGGTGAGGAAGCTTAGCAAGTTCAGGGGGAAGGCTTCCAGGGAGACTATAGCCCTTGAGAACTCTACAAAGCATCAAAACCAAAATTAGACAAACTCAAGTAACATCACACAAATAATAATCAAATAATAACAATTTCTACGCAGACAATCAGCAGAAAGAGGTCCTTAATGGCTATGCTATAAGAATGCAAAGAAACTCTGTTCTTGAATTTGCAAAGCACATCCATTGATTATACTCACCAGTGCTGCATATAAGCTGTTCTTTGAAAGGTTACAAAGAATTATACTTCCTGCCTTGAATGTGTCTTAACCAATTAGCACAAAAAGTAAAACGAAGTATGAAAGAGTACACTTGAAAAGATACTAAACATATTTTAGGAAATTCATGCTCAGATGGGCACCGTGAGCTCCTCTGTGTGTCCAAAATAATCTTCTAAAGTGTCATGTTTGGAATTGGATGTTACTATCGTATACGAATTGTAAACTCAATAGTAGCCTGGCAGTCCACTAAGCATGATAACATTAGGTAGATGAATATGATCTAAACATTCTATATATTACTCTTCTTACAGAATTTTTAAAAAAGGTCAGCATCTTCTTGGTTCCTTTTGATGAATATTACGAAAAAATAGCGGAAATTGACTCAATCCAAATATACATATTTTACCCAGTCTGCATGTATAAAAAAAATTCCAGCTGCAGAAAAGAGGTCCTTTTTTTCTCATATCCACAACTGGTGAGGCTCTCATTTGAATCACAGTCTCAGCTTTCAAAGTCTTGCTATAACTAGTTTCCCAAGAAAAAATGTGGGCTCAACCTTTTCATGTTTTGTCATTTAATGCATAATGTTTATTCAGCCTCCTATTCTGTGTTTGCAACCAAGAATCTAAACATTCTCAATTCAGCCCGAAAAATTCACATTATTTACTGCCGTAAGTTACATCAACCCTTCTAAAGAGACTGTGGATTATACATACATAAAAAAAAGGATTATTTTCTCCAGTCAAGGTGCAAAACTATGCATTAAATCTGAGTAATAAGCTGAGGGGTATATACATGCTTATGACATGACAGAGGGTATCATTTGGGAAGTTGCATTCACAAGTAATGGTACTTTCAGCTCCTTCCGGTTTTTCTGTTGTTACACCAACTTTTACAACTGCACAAGAATTGCCATCAAATTCCCAATACTTGGCCCCCATTTTAGCAGCAATTTGCTGAAGAGCATCCACTGAATCCCATTCAGAGCCACGTAAAGAAGAAAAAACGCAAAAGATTAGTGTCATTGTAGAAACCTGAGTAGCCAATCAAATATGTAAGGATATTTGCCCGATATCATTAGCAAGAACAGGACAACTTAATGAAAAAGTACTAAGTATAACAAACAATCGTAACCCCAAACAAATCTTTGTAAATTTGCTACCAAGTTCCTAGATTAAGTCTAGAAATTCTACTATGCAGACCCAAGAGGAGAAACCACTCCAACCAAGATCAATCCAAGAAACAGCAGAATCAGTGTAATGGAAAGCAAAATAGGAATTGTGGACAATGTGAGGAAAGAGAGTACTGGATTTTTTTTTTTCTGTTCCTTTTAATTCTGATGTAAGTTACTGTACAGCAGATCACATTGCGCTTCAAACCCACTAAAGAAAGGCTGAAAAAACACAAAATTCCATGAACAAAGATAGATGTAAAGCCAAGTTAGCTACTCCAAACCATCTTAAGAATGCAAAGCTCAGAAAAACTCACCACAAAACTTTCAAATAGCTCCAAAGTTCGAATCTTTATGCAAACAAAATGAAGATTCTGCACTCACCTTCTTGGGGAGAAACCTTTGGTTCGGCCAATATAAGCATCCCGAAGCAGCTCAAGGCAAAAATCAGGAGAGCAAAGGCGTTCTTTGCAGCCATGATCAAGAAAAAAAACGTGGGTCTCTGCTAAAACTAAGACCCAGATAGCTGTAATCGCCTTGGACTTACGGCCTCAGAGTAATGTCAAAAGAAACAGCAAAACTGGTAAATGTGTAGCGTGTGAAGACGACAAGGGAGCGAAATCCATTTGCCTGACGTGAGAACGAGGAATAGCTTTCGAGCACTCTCTCTCTCTCTCTCTCTCTCTCTCTCTATATCTCTGTGTGCATTATTTGACCTTTCTCGGCCTCGAGGTGCATGCTGGCGCGTAGCCGCCAGTCGTGCCAAACGAGCTCAGAAGTCAGGAGTCAACTATCTATCTTTTTTCGACCAAAAAAAAAAAAAACTTTCTATCTTTATCTCTGACCAAAAAAAAAAAAACACTTTCTCTCTTTATCATTTCGGTTTCAGAGGACAAAAATGTCAACCACCTGTAATTTTTCTTTTGTCAGATTATCTAATTTTCTGTTTTCTCTTTGTTTTGCCTCGAGACTTTTGTGGATGTGGAAGGCGTTAGCATAGGAAGAACCGGCACTCTCCGAGGGCTTCCGTGTTGTGTCGGACATGTCGAGCACCAACACTCATCGGATACTTTTTTTTATTACTTATTTATTTACGAATTTAAATTAATTTAATTTATTGAAATAATCATAAAAATGATAATTTACACGTAATATACAACGTGTCCCAATGTGTCGGAATTCTCATTTTTTGAGAAATGACGTGCCGGCGAATCGTATCGTGCCGCGTGTCACGTGTCGGTGTCTGCGCTACTTAGGTGTTAGCCAATAAAAATTTGCAAATACTTGTGCTCGAGCTTCAGAGGATTTTTCCACGATTTTTTCTGAAATTTCGAGCTTCTCAGTTCAGTGTAAGCTTGAAAACAATTAATTCAATTTTCAAATGCACGAGATTATATTTATAACATTATAATGTACTCGAGACCGATTGAGTAATCAAACTTTTATGTTTTAATTACGCGTATAAATTCACCATAATTACAATAACTAAGAAATATAGTTCTTACTTGATGTAAACTCCGGCTTAGAGTAGAATTTACTTGCTAATAAAGAAAAGAGAGTTCTAGCATAAAAAATTTAATGTAGGCTATTCCACCTTGAAAAGTCAAGCTTTTACGTGGTTATGCATAGTCAAACCTACTTCATGTAAAGTCAATGCCGGAGTTAATCGCAATGTTCGCTCCAGCACTCGCCACTTCGCACCTCGCTTATGACACGTGGGACAGTTTTGCCACGCGCTACATATTGGACCAGTAAAGTTTTTACCATAATTTGCTATCTGCTAGTTTCCATCTCTGATTGGATTTGACTTTCAGAAATTTAAATCCAATAAGAGATGGTTGGAATTTAAATCCAATGACTTTCAAGAGGATTAATTAGCCGGTGGAATTGATAGACACGATCGCTGGGGATTTTATCGCTCATACAATTAAATCTTTTTTTTTGTTAATGGTGAGATTTCCCAAAATAATGTCGGTTTTATTTGTCAAAATTTCGTTCTTCTGATGAGGCCAACAATTGATCTCGTTTAGCTTCATATTTTCTTTCCAGTGTTTTAGGCTGGAAGCTAGCTGATATATCTTTTGACTTGCAAATTTAAAGAAATGTTTAGGTCTTCTTATCGATATTACATGGGTACATGAGAAATATGTTCATTATAGTTGATATAGTAAGCTGCTTATATATTAGCAATCTAGTGAGTCAATCCGAGCTTCCCGCCAGTGATTGACTTACGAAAATGCTACCTATTGGCCTTTGTGAGTACATTAGAGATCAAGATTTCACTAAGTTGTTAATCTTATCATGATTCCTCCAAGATCTCAAGAGCTTCATGTTCTTCCTGATTTGTTAACCCTTTATCAAGGTCCATCCAGCTTCTAGATGTCTTTTTACTATGTACTTTGAATCCTTCAATATTGGCTAAATATTCCTCATGTCAACTTCACTCGAGCTTCTATTTTCTAGTCCTCCCAAACATGTCAACGATCATGGCTCTACCCAGCTATTCAGCTTTCCATGATCCTTCCAAGATTTACTGAACTCTCCGTTCTAAACTTGTTCACACTTGATAGTGACAAAGCACTCCTAGTCTTTAGATATCACCATATTGGCTTGTGCATCTCTCAGCTTATTCTACTTAACCAATACACATATTAGTAGCATTTCATTATTTTGTCGTCTTCAAAATATCATAAGCGATTTTTCTAACAATTTCCTCATTTTTTATGATGACAAAATAATATCTCAATATGTAGATATTTTTAAATATTTAATTTCGAGTGCATGAATAGGAAAATAAATTTATTGATTTTGTCAAAAATGGGAATTCAGATTAAGGCTTATTAAGCACGTAATGCAATCTCCAAATTTGAGGATATTCAATGAATATAAATAGGAGATAATCAAATAAATAATATGAGCAAAGAATAACATTATACGGAAGTAGCTCTTGCTTCTACGCAAATTATTTAGTGACATGAGTATTAAATCGGAATGAATTTTCATCATGTGAACTAAATAAGTTGAGCATGATAATAAATGGAAGTATAATTGGAGCTTGATGTTATTCTTCAAATAATGACTGAAATACAACCAACCAACTATATATGCATATCTATATTCTCCCCCCTTTTTGTCATGATCAAAAAGCAATAAAAGAATAAAGGGTATCACATATAGATTATGCAATTCAGCACATGTTCACATAACTTCTTTAGAAATATTAGGTGTGGAACCCAATTTTCAGAAATTACATATTCTACATGCTTAGGCAAACAGAAAAGATATGTAATGAAACTCATGTTTTGTAGCATTAAAAATCATCACCATCAGCGAATATATATCAAAGAAGACATATGAATGTAATCATTCCAACTAACATTTCTCCCTTTGTCTGCATGGATGCATATTGATTATCTTAACCCTTTTGGTCAAATTCAAAAATAACATCATAAAGGGATTTCGTCAATGACAAAAATTAAGGATCTAGAAAATGCTAATCATACTGTGCAGGACTTGGTAAGTCCTACACATACATTTATCTTTTCTTCCATCCTATAAATAATAATCAAGATTGAGGCCAAAATTATCTCAAGTTTAAAGTTTATTAGATTTGCCGATACTCAATCAACGCTCCCGCTAATATCGTTACTTCTTTGAGATGAACATGATTAATGGGGCAATAAAATTTGTTGATGTGGAGTCTTTTGGGTCCCGTCGGACTTCCTCGAACCTCCGAAGGATCGGATCTAACATCATAGTGCATTGTAAAAGATGCCTCTGGGCTTAGCCTCAGGAGAATCCTTCGATGCTTAGGTAAATGGACAAAGATTGGAAACATAACCGCAATTTAACCGTGGGCAGAACCTTTTGGAAGGTAGGATCTCCCTTGCGGTCAATGACCTCGTAGGCCGAACAGTTGCTAGGCCACTTTAGATGGGCTTGAGCCCGTGATTAGAAGTGAAAAGTTTTGCTAAAATAAAATATATATGAAATAATGACACAAATAGTTCCTCAATTATAACCCAATGTGTAATGTAATTCATGAACTTTAACAAATAAAACGAAATTTCGGTAACAAAATTAGTGCATATCCAAATTAGTCCTTAAACTTCTGGTGTATATCCAAATTAGTCTCTGAACTACATGAAAAAGTTCAGGGTGGTCGGTTCAGGGACTATCTTGAACTTTTTTATATAGTTTAGGGACTAAACTGAATATGTAGCAAAAGTCAAAGAGTTACATGAAACAAATTGAAAGTTGAGGGACCACACTGCACTTTGGGTTAAAACTTAGGAACCACATTAAACATATAAAATGTACATTAACCACATTGCACATTTGACTAAAGTTTATATACCATTTGTATCATTTTCTTAATATATATTTACAAAATTAAGTTATATTCAATATCCAACAAGTATTTGTCATTGTCACTTTGCTTAGTTTATGAATATTGTAGATCTTCCTACTAAGCATTTTTCTTCCAAGAGTAGGACAATTGTAGTATTCTTAAGTAGGTACACTAGTCATTCGATGAATTATTCAACTACACTTAGAAAAAAAAAGGAACAAGGTATTAGAAGTCTTAAAATTTATCACAAAAGTGTAGTTGAGTCCTAAAACTTTCAAAACATGCAATTAAGTCATAAAACGTGTCACGAAAGTACAATCGAATCCTAAAAATTTCAAAAATGGAATTAAGTCCTAAAATTTATCAAATTGATGTAATTAAGTTCTAAAACTTGTTACCATTTTCCGTTTATCAAGTTGGACAAAGTTAATGGAAGGACTTGATTATACCAAATTGATAAATTTTAGAATTTAATTACACTTCTTGAAATTTTTAGGATTCAATTGCACTTTTGTGATAAATTTTATTACTTGATTGCACTTTTTGAAAGTTTTAGGACTTAATTACACTTTCATAACAAATTTTATGACTTCCAATACACTTATCCCTAGAAAAAAAAAATCTTAGAGGCCTTGAAATTGCAATGTGTTTTAAGAATATATGCATAAAACCAATGCCTTGTTCTAAAAAACTTCTAATGGTTCAAATTATCGTTGTGGAGTTGAATGCATACTACATCAGGTGTCCTATGGTCCAATCGCTCTCTCTCTTTCTATTTTTTTTCCCAATAAATTAGAGCCCATTTTGCTGACTTGGCACCAAATAGGCATCATATCAGTGCCATGTATCCTTGCAAATTTAGGGAAAAAAAGATATCGTAAATGTCATAATG
The DNA here is from genome assembly GCA_024500025.1 of Syzygium aromaticum. Taxonomy (NCBI): domain Eukaryota; kingdom Viridiplantae; phylum Streptophyta; class Magnoliopsida; order Myrtales; family Myrtaceae; genus Syzygium; species Syzygium aromaticum. The sequence goes on along the minus strand of CM044888.1, from coordinate 8,597,726 downwards.
TTTATATAGCACTTACTTAAGTGCAATAACTTTTTTGTTATAACACTCACTTGATTACTACAACTTTTTTTCCGATAACATATAACCTTTTAATTGCTCACTAAAGTATCATAACTTTTTTAAAACGTTCACCACAAGTGCATGTCATGTTGAATTTCCGACATTTGGGTGAACGTTTTTAAAAAAAATTAAATGATTGATTATAAGTTATGACATTCGAGTAATCGAAAAAAAGAAGAGTTATAATCCTTAAATGAGTGTTATACGAAAATTATGACACTTATAATTATAGTATCATTATCCCTAAATTTAGGGTATCATGAAAGTTTCGTTACAAAGAAAAAAGTGCCCCAGGACTCACCATAAAGACTAATCGGTGATCAAAAATGGAGGCTGCCGTACACAAGAAAGTCATTATTCCAGAAGTAAATGACTTGGCTACGGGGGGAACCGTCAACAATGGCTGCAGATAAAGCATAATTAGAGCAACCTAATCTCGGGCCTATCTCTTGATTTTTGTAAAGGCCCTGCTTCGTGATTAACGCTGGCTAATGACGGTTCTAAAAAGAATTTTACTTTGGTGAAGGGATGGTCAAAGCATCGAAATGTTATTGGGGTGACTTTGACCGCTTGGGGCTGCGTCGATTCATCGTCGGGTGATTGCATGCAATTTGCATACTTTGACAACGACGTGGGTGTCCCGCAGGAGACAGACCTTTGCTCCGACAAAGAGCTGGTAGGGTCCAGGAGAAATTATTACACGCGCCTACCATCTCGATGTGCGGGGGCATGGTCGCTCGGACCGAAAACCGTATGAATATAAGGCTCCATTTATTTAGTAAAAAATATTTTTCGAAAGTCAATTTTTTGAAAAATATTTTTTCGAAACATAAATTTTCGGTGTTCAGCAATCAATATGAAAGAGTTTCGAAAAATATTTTTTGTCGGCGATATTGGTGGTTACCGGCGACCGGTAGCGACGACTGCGGGCGGACGAGCGGCTACTGACGAGCGGCCGGCGGCGGCAGCGGCGGCCGGCGACCGGAGGGGAGAAGAAGGAGTTTGGCGGAAAATAATTTCTGCTTTTCAGAAACGGAAGTCATTTTCCATAGACTTAAGCTATTTTGTGAGGGGGAAAAGGAAAATGTTTTCCCACGGAAAACGTTTCCGTCCCCCGAACACCAGAAAACCCGGAAAATATTTTCCGAGAGAACATTTTCTACCAAACGAACGTAGCCTAATAGAATCAAACTGATCGGTTCTGAGTGATCCTCGGGAGCATCGATTTCATTCTCGATTTGGTGAATTTCAACCAAATTCCTAATTTTAGGTGTGGAATCACCCGTCCGAACCATCCGGACTTGACTGATTTTTTTATTTGAAGTTATGTTTTTTAATTTCTGACAAATGTGAGAAAAATCCATAATATCTTCACCGCGCTTTCACTCCTCTTTAGTCTTTTCCCAAATCTAAAACAAAACCCTAATCCCTCTCGCTCGCGCCTTTTCTTCCTCTGTTGATGTTCTTGCCGTCGCTCGACGAATCCATTGCACTGCCTCGCTTCGTGGAGGAGGACTCGCTCGCTTCCATCACTAACCGAACCTATTAAGGCTACCTTCGTTCCTTTCTTCCCTAATTGAACCCTGAAACCAAGAGAGAGGGAGGCTCGAGAGACGGAGCTGAGATCGAGAGCTACATGAAAGGGATGGTGAGCAAGCCTGGAGTGAAGAGAGCATGGTAATGCGATTGTGCGAAAGTGGCGCTCTGTGAGAGAGAGAGAGAGAGAGATGGCATCCAATTTCAAAACCAAATGGTCTAGTTTCCGGTTCTAGAAATGGAGAACCGATCTCTCTGGCTCAATTCCTAGTTCCTGGGTACGAACAGGACCATTTGGGAACCAATCACCATATATATGATCTCCCTTGTGTCTTGGTCCACGAGTCATTTCTAAGTTTGTGGAGAGAGACAACACGTATATAAAACCCATTAAGATTTGTAATGAAGCAATGCGAGCTAACATTTTTTTTTTGTCTATCGTACTTTAATTCTCAACTCACTTTCAAACTTTTGCCCTGCCTTCTTACAAAACGTGAAAGTCAAAATCCATATTTGAAACTAAACGCCCCCATTCCTAGCCTTTCTGAGAAGGTGATAAATCGAACCCCTCACCTCCCCTTTACTAAATAGAAAGGGTGGCTATTGGGACAAACCCTAATGATTGATGCGAGATAACACTGATTTGAGAACTATTGTGTGTTTGCAAACAGCCTCATTCCATGTGCCAATGTAAGGCCTTACGGCATCCCTCAAGGTACTCTAAGTGGATAGAGATTCTGAAATTGGAGTAAAAGATCTACTGCATCCAAATCAAGAGCTCCGCTCGGGCTAATTAATTTGGGGTTAGTCATACAGTGTTTATAGACATTTTATTAAGAGCTTAAGCAACGTCGCAAGTTGTCTAGATCGCTCAAAACTCCAAAATTCCACAATGAGCTTGAATCCGATATGCAATTGAAGTATATCAAAAACTTTCCAAGGCATTTGTGACGGCGCCAGGGGGGTACCCGGTTGTCGCCGGCCGTCGAGTGCCGTGCCGCTCGGCCCGGCCCGGGTCAATCCCTCCCTGCCTCTCCCTTCTCTCTTCTTACCCCTCTCCTTCAAGCCCGGAAGCCCGGCCCGGGGATATTCGGGCCCCAAAACAGTCGGGCCGGACCCGAGCTTCTGGGTGTTTTCGGACTTTTCACCTCCTCCTCCGCTCCTTTCAGATTTCCAGGGACTCCCCGGACCCGGAAGCCACGTGGCGCTCCCCCTTTCCGCCACGTGCCTCCCGGCAAAACCTTCCCCATCCTTCGTTCCCAATCCGGAAGCTCGCCGAGAAACGCAGGATGTTGACGAAGCCCTAGCCGCCCGATTCGCCTCGCTTTCCCATGGGCTCGCCCAATTCCGGCGACGAAGACGCCGACGACGGCGCCGTCTTCCACGATGCCTCCGACGACTTCCCGTTCTACGATTGCCCGCCTCCCGACGGCCCCGCCGCCTCTCCTCTCGATGGACCGGGGCCGGAGCCCTCGCCGGAGATCCCCTCCGGCCTCCGGCGCCGGAATTCGGGTCGGGTCCCCGGCGGAGGGGCGGCCGAGGCGGAATCGGGCTTCGCGGCCCGTTCCGGAGAGAAGAAGTTCCGGCTTCATCGCGATCAGAAGGGAGGCGAGGGTCCTATCGAGCGGGCGCGCTCGGATGTGGACGGGAGGGGCTCGATTCCGGTTCCGGACATTGCTCGACGCGAGAAGAGCGAGGATTCCACCGTAACAACATCGAACGATGCTGGAGTCGTCGGCGACTCGGCGGAGTCGATCGCGACTCCGTTCGAGGCCTGTAATGGCGGGAGCGAGCGGAAGGACGACGTGTCTGCAGCGAGCACCTTGGACGACGAGCGAGTCGGCGACTCGGCTGACTCGCCGGCTGCGCTCGGCGAAACCGCGTCTTCGGGTTTGCTCTTATCTATGGCGGGACTGCTAATTAAGGCAATTGGATTCCAAATTAACTTGTTAGTTAGCTTTTTCACATTCCCATTTTGGTGTTTTCGTGCATTTTACGCGGTCGTCTTCGACCCCTATGCGACGGTAAGGCGAGGTGGGGAGTTTATAACTGGGAAGTTATCGGGCATATGGGATTCGGCATGCGATAATATGAGTCCTTTTGTACATGAATGGTTCAAGGACAATAAGTCATTTTGGAAGCTCGTGCTGCGATGCGGGTGGGGGCTCTTTTGGTCGGCTTATGTTTGTTTCATCTTGTTCGGTTTACTCGTGTCTGCTGCTCTGATCAGTGGCCTTGTAATGAGGTTTCTGGTGAAGGAGCCAATCAGGATAGAGGAGAAATTGAATTTTGATTACACGAAACACAGCCCGGCTACTTATGTACCGATAAGTTCTTGTGCCGGTGTGGAATCCGCTATCAAGTGTGGTGAGATTATTGATGTGGGGAAGAGTGGGAGATCGCGGGTTATTCCTCCTCATCACAAGCTGGAAGCAACCGTGTCTTTGACATTGCCAGAGTCTGAGTACAACAGATATTTAGGTGTCTTTCAGGTAACTTTCTTCTTGCTGTCGAATTGGGTCCAGTTTGATTGGCTTGAAATGTTGTGTTATGCTTTATCTGTTCATAGTGCGATGCGATTTATATGTGTGCTATGTGTAGCAAATGGGTATATGTTTTATAGAACTTAATCTGCTCAGGTGCCGAAATGTCAGTCTTGTTTAAGGTAGATGTGTGCCTTTCCAAATGCACTATGTATTTATTTGCCTTAGCCCTTTCCTTTCTATATACTGACCATAGAGAGCATCGTCTTCAAGAGTTGCTATTGCTTCTTCTCACTTAGCACTGGCATCTGCAATTCTAGATCTTTGCCAGATTCTTGGGAACTTTCACTTATCCTAGTTCTGAGGGTTCTTTGCAAGGGGTCTGATTCACCAATAGTAGCATCCTGGGATTTTGTGTCGTGACAAGTTTTTTTTTTTTTTTTTTTTTTTGTTATGACTGATGCGGAAACTATAGCAAAATTAAAATTGAGAAGAATAAAGAACACCCAAATTTATGTGGAAAACCCTTACGGGAAAAACTACGGGAAGAGGAGAAGCAAAATCCATTGTAGTGATTCAAGGATTGCAAAAGGTGGCTAAAAAATCTAAGACTCTTTCTGTCTTAACTTCTTAACCCAATAACTTGAAAAAAACAATATTTATATTGCCCCGAAGCCCTAAAGTTGGCCTAAGCCCATAGAGAATTTAAGACATACTCAACATTTTTAGTGGGGTTCAGTTCACGACCCGTATGCTTTTAGCCTAGGCTAGTGTTGCCTTTTCACGTGAAAAGATTTACTTGCAGTAGTGATAAACTTGGTTGGTAGTTTCTGGTCTACCAGAAGTGCACGAGTTATCAAGTGTTGTTTCTTCATCCGAAATAGTTGTAGTTACCCTGCAAGTATTGCTATCTATCCCACTTGAGCAGGCTTAAGCAAATTTGACATTATCATTGCTATGTCTATATTATTTACCCTTATGCTATGTATATGTATGACCTTTTTCTTCTTTCTTGTTTCGCACAAATACTATTGTTTTGCTGCTCATCTTTTCTCCTTTATTTTTGCTCTAACTTTGTAGGTTACAACCAAAGTAATAAAATAACCACTTATCTTGAAGATTGACTTCCAAATCCTTAATTTTTGCTAGGTCAGGGTTGATCTGCTGTCTGCTGATGGTGAAGTACTTTCAAGTTTGAGCCGTCCATGTATGCTGCTCTTCAAAAGCGAGCCTATCCGCCTTCTCTTAACTTTCCTTAAAGTAGTTCCGCTGATTGCTGGCTATGTATCGGAATCTGAAACCATTCACGTGAAGTTTCAAGGTTTTATTGAAGGCGATGTACCCACTGCCTGCTTAAAGGTGGGCCTCGAACAACGGGCAGAATTCCGTCCTGGAGCTGGCATCCCTGAAATATATGACGCGTCGCTAACCCTGGAGTCCGAGCTTCCTCTTTTAAGAAGGATCCTATGGTATTGGAAGAGGACCATATTTATCTGGATTAGCATGGTTATGTTTACTGTGGAGTTGCTTTTTACTCTAATCTGCTGCAATCCCATCCTTATACCACGAACAAGGTGGAGCGTTGATTCTGCTAGGAGTGATGCTCGGAATGCTTTCCCCTCACAATGATGGTTTGAAATTTTGGCCTGCAGATAGATGATACAAAGGTAACATCTAATTTTTGGCATCTGCACTTATGTCCTCTGTTGAAAGTAATGATTCGTCTGCGTTTTGAGTGCCTCCCTCTGCAAAGTGGGGGAACAGTGACCAAGCCGGGCCAAACTCATGGGGGTCTGGACAAAGTTGTAAGGCCATGTAAAACATGTTTTTAAGCTGATAAATGAGACATCTGTAATGTACTCCTTGCTCATTCTTTAATTCTTTTTTCTCCTCTTCAGTTGAATAGTAAATATAATGCCTGTGCTCGAGTATATGTTGGCAAAGAGTATTCGGCTTTGTTACTTGTTGCCTATGTCGCTTTTAGATGTGCGTACAACTTTCAGTACATGTTGGTTTGATGCTGTTTTTGAGGACTGAAGAGCTTCAAGTTATCCTTTAAACAGTGGGTTTAAGTTTGGTGGAGCTGATAAGGAAGCACATGGTAAGTAAATCTGTTTAAGCACTGTGCAAAGTTCGAGAGGTGAGGATTAAGCAATGATATTGCTACAAGTTCATCCCTATTAATTTGGCTCCATTCTAACCACTGAATGTCATAGGTGGCTGTCAGGCACCACGATCACTACTGCTGTTTACTGCTGTTCGGCCACTGTCAGCACCGATGACATGTACTGTAACTATTTGGACGGTCTGTTCTTGGCTACCAATCATTATTGTCATTCATCTGCTGTCACCTTATGTGAATCAATTGTGGCTTTTCTTATTTTCCCAAGACCGGCAAAGACTTATTGTTCATGCTTCAGAACCAACAAGGAGATGTTTATGGTACAATGCTCGAGTTTTAAACCGGTTTTATACATATCGATTACATGAACAAACAGGCTTGTGCTCTGGGATTGAAGTAGGCTAAGTTGTTGAGGTCCACCATGGATTTGGAGTCAATGGGCTTGAGTTCATCAGAAGAGGTTGGTATTAGTATCAGTCCAAATTGGTTATTTCGTAAGGCCTTACTTACCATAAGAGTTTATCAACAAGATATCAATTTCAGTAGCTGTGCTCGTACAAATTGGATTAAGAAATCATCAAGTTACATACATATAGCATATCTATTTTCCTTGAACCTCATCTTTAGGTATTTCATTTTGCATTTGATTCGGTTCTCGTGAATAATTGTAGATCTATGTAATAATGTATGCAAGGGGTTAATTCACATATCCAGCATTTTGTTCCCCTTGCTTTACATCAAAATTATTGAGGCAACCCGTGTAATTGTGCCGTGTCAAATTTAGGTATGATATGAACATATACACTGGTTAATCATATCACAACTTTGAAACCCAAATGCGATACTTCTATTCAGCAGTTTATAGAACACAACGCTAAAGACTATAACCTTATGTAAAGAAAGTGTATAGACGTGTCTAGAGGCGTTTAAAGATGTCTAATTTATCTCAACCGCGTCATATTTATACAAATAACATGCTAACATCAATAATTAATCGTGCAGAAAGAAGGACATCAAAAGTGTCAAAAGTTACGTACAACGCTCACTTTAGTATTAAAAGTTTTCGCTGGCTCGTTTAAGTATCAAATGGGAGAAAACACGATCATTTAGATCATTTAAGTACCAACGGGCGAGAAATTCCGACCAAAATAGTTACGTGGCTTTCTCTCTCTCTCTTGCTTTGTTTGTGCTTTTCGGCTCCATTTTCAGCTTCCTCAAGATCATCACTAGCCCCTCTCCCTCCCTCTCTCTCTCTCTCAATCCCTCTCTAGGCTTGATTCGCTTCCCGCTCCTTCTTCCTACTTCAGTTCAGTAGATTTCACAGCGCGGTTGCTTATTCGCCCCCCAATCCCGATGCTCGGGGGGGTTGCCTTTCGCCAATCGCTAGGGTTCGTCGTGTTTCGCCGATTTCGGAGATCTGCTTGATTTTACCGAGGGTTGACGCAAATGCCCAAATCTGGGTTGAAAAAGGTCAGTGGCTGCACCGCTTGGGACTTCATGCGAGACCATCTCGTCGAGAGCTCCAAGATTCTTGCGTTGGTTCGGCGGCTGAAATCGCTCGCTTTGGTTCGCCATTGCTGTAGGGATCGATGGATTGTTCCGGCGGGCGCTTCGATGGAGGGGAAGAAGACATGCGCCGATTAGCTCCTAACCTTTTTTTGTTTCTCGTTTAGGGGTTTTTTTTTTTTTTTTTTGAATTTTATTGCTTTGCGGTAAAGGAACGATCTTCGGGGATCTGTGGGTTTTGGAGCAGAGGTGGAAGGGCCATCATCGTCCGTCTTCAGAGACGATCACGGATCGATGGGATTCGGTGCAGAGGGTGAAGAGACATCATCCGTCGTCGAAGACGATCGCGATCTCCGCGATGATCATGCCGTTCCTCCATTCTCGGTGATTACTGAATTCGACTCGCCTCCGGGTACCATCTTCTTAGTTTCTCCGTGCATTGGGTTTTTTTTTTTGCCTAATTTGTCTACGATTCTGAGGTTGCGCCAATGCTTGTTTCTAACTTCATCTCTTTCATAACCGGTGTTTCTTATTGCTTTCGAAGAAGGAAATTTACGCTTTTGATTTTTTTTTTTATTATGAATTATGTTAACTTAAATTGGCTAATATCCCATTTCACAATTAAGGAAGCTTTACAGGCGATTTCTTTTTTGAGATCTTTTTCCTTTCTGCTGATATGGAGTTTCATTGGCCTACGATGGGCTTTTTGATTTGTCGTGTTATTGTTAGTTCTATACTTGTGATTGAGGCCTCTATTAGTTTTGGCCTAAAAGGGGGCAAAGAGCCCTGCGGAGTTGTCTTTGGCAATGATTTCATCCAGAAGTGGAGATAATACTTTGTTTTGTCCATTTTAATATGGTACATTTGGTATTTTGTGGGAGACTTGCAGAAGAAAAGATCACGAGGCAGGTCAACATGGAGGCAAAATGCATTCAAAAAGTTTCATCTCAAGACTTTTTGAATGATTTTGACACTAGTGAAGCTCCCCTTAAGGTTGAGTTTGTCAATGTGATAGAGAATGATAAGCTAGCAAAGATTACTTGACCACTCAATAGTTGTTTTAGGTCTGACTCAGCCTGTGGTCGATATGTGCTTTGGTCCTGCGGTCTCTGTGCAATGCGTGCAGGATCAAGAGCAAGAGGAAGAGGCGGGCTGTGACGAACGAGATTGGAGTGGAGATTACGAAGGCGAAGCGTAGCAACAGCAGCAACAGCGGTTCCTTGAAGTGGAGGGTCTTGGCCTGAGGAAGAGAAGTGCTGATGCAGATACCGTCATCCTACCTAAGCGAAGTAGAGTATCACTTGAAGCGAAAAGCGGTCTTTAGCAAGGAAAGCCTAAGCCTATTGTTAGGTGTTGAGTTGAATGTTTTTGTTGGCGGGAAGCCAACCTTTGGATGTTGGGATATTCTAGTTGGTTATTTTAATTGACCAAATGTAAAAAACTAAGTTTAATATTGATGGACTTTATTTTGTCTATGCTTTTGCCATTTCCATATATTGTTTTTGGTTGTGCTAGTGTGCTAGTTTTGCTGGTTGCGCTTGCACCAACTATTGCATGTGCTGGTGCTAGCACAAGATGCGCCGACTATGTGTTGTTGGTGCAAAGTCAGTGTTTGTGCATCTTGTGGTTGCGCTAGCTATGTGCTTGTGGTATCTAAAATCACTATTTATAACAACGTCATCACTAATCATCAACTAATAACTTAGATTTTCAATGATTTACGAATAGGTTTCATAGACCCTTATCCAGAACAAGGCAGGAAAGAGAGAAATGAATTTAGCTTGTCGAGGAGTGGTTTTTAGTTATGTTTATTGGTCGAGCTACACGAGGTGGTGCAGCTAGTTGGTTGTTGGTTTGTGCTTGCACCAGCACGTGTTTGTGCAGCTGATGCAAAGCACAAAACTGCACTAGCGCTTGTTTGGGCGATTTCTTAGCACTGAAATGATCACTTTTTAACAACGATTGGCATCAAAATGATCATTTTTTAATAATGACTGGTACTGAAGTGATCACTTTTAAAAAAAATTAGCACTCAAACGATCACTATTTACAACTTTTAAACAACGTTGTTTAGAGGGTATATGCTAACTGGATACGCCAGCGAGCCACGTAGGACTGAGAAATTAATAAAAAAATAGCCACGTCGGATTCCCGGCAACCCATACCGAAGTTAGCACTTACGTGATCGTTTCTTTTTTAAAAAGTGGCACTTAAGTGATTCGAAAAAAACTGTTGGCATTAAAGTAAGCGTTGTACATAACTTTTGGCACTTCTACTGTCCTTCTTCCTAATTGTGTATAAGTGTATCATATTAGAAAGGATTAAAGGGGTCAATCAACACATATTTGTATATAAACAAGTTGACCCTTTTATGAGTGAATCTGTTTATACTTGAATATCAACATGCTTAATTATGTGTAATCTGTATGGCATGTAAACAGATCATTTATCAACCTAGGTTGGTTACATCAGTAAAATGAGAGACATTGCACACTAAAGACCTTTATATCTCGAAGTACAATTCTCTGTGCAACTTTTAATATTAGCTCTAGGACGTGAGAAAGTGATTTATTGACAATTCTACAAATCTTCGTAAGTGCTTGAACTTTGCTTGTTTTGCGATTGGTACTCAAATTGTTTTTTGTTCAAACCGAGTATCTTAACATTTTAAATTGCGCTAGATGTGTGGCCTCCTTCGAATCAAACTAATGCGGTTCTCTTACACAACTAAATTTATGTGTTGGTATGCCAACTCAAGAAATATTATTTCCCTTTCCTTTTACTTTCTTCTTCTTCTTGGTCTTCCTTCTCCATTGCATAGGCGCCACAAGACGGCATTGCCACTGCAAGGTCAAGCTTGGGCTCGTCGTTACAGCCCACAATGTTTGGTGCCGTATCCTCGACCCACCGGGCCATCAGTGCCGTCTCGGCCTTAGCTCGTGACTCTCTCTCTCTCTTCTCAATAGAGGTCTCATGACCTAAACTTTGAGAGGCAAGTCCTACAATCTAATGCATGCAACCCTGTGTAATCACACAAACTCAACTTTACTTAAAATGCTTCTCATGCAATTGCTTCCAGATTCACTGTTAGGAGTGGGCAGCAAAAGTCCAATATGTTAGCTCGAGGAGATTGCTAAGAGGGAATCCGAGTCCAAGCCTGTTAAAATATCCAATTAGACTCACCTTTAATCAAAAACTTAAATCAATGAGATATGTGCTAATTAAGATATATTAACTGCTCCATACCACATCGATTCTCAAATGTGGAATCTCTTTAACACAATTTATACATGCATCATTTTACGTCAACTTATCTCAACATAAATCTCCAATGCTCACTTTCATCCTTGGTCTCTTTCTTTGGACTAAACCTTGAAGGTTGTGATCGGGATCTACACCATAACGTTCACCTGCTCGGAAACTGCGTTGGTCATCAAATTCCTTCCTTGAGATATTCATCAACCACCGATGTTAGACGTACGAAGGGTAAATGGTAAAGTGATCCTTTAGGACCTTTTAGGGTTTATTTTGATGTATATATATTAAATTTAACTGAATAATACAATTATTAGTTCCTTTAACATGGTATCAGAGCCTAAGGCTTCACCCTAGTCGACAAAGCAGCCACTCGCCGCTGTCGACCAATCGTCAGAATAGTCACCAGTCGCCGGCATGGCTTGTCTCCGTCGCGAGTCTCTCTCTCGTGTGAATTCCTTCCTTGCGTGGTTCTAAGTTGTGCAACTAGGCATGCGACTCTTCTTCCTTGCGCAACAAAGCGCAAGGCTTCCTCGCGAGGCTCACAGGACTTGCATGGCTCCCTCGCGTGACTTGCGCGGCTCGCTAGGTCGCTGGTATGGGTCACTGGGTTGCTAGGTCACCTCCAGTGGCTCGATAGGTTGCTAATCTTGGTCGCTGAGTTATTGGGTCATTACACAATTGAAGGATTTGGTCATCGGTAGGTCTTGAATGATGGCTTGAGCTATCATATTTGGTTACTAGATTTGATGAGTTGTTTGGTCATCAGACTTGGTCGCTTCTTGATATAGCTGATATATTTGTTTTTGCCTCTTGAGGATGTCTTCAGGTATTGGTATTTTTTTATTACTGTAAATATATGGGTTGGTTTTGACATATTTGGTGATGTTTGTGGGTTGTGGATACTCTTTTGTGTGGTAATACTGGGTTATTGAATCGTTGAGGCTGAGTTGTCTGAGGGAAATTACTGTGAGAATTTTCTTATTATTTGGGAATGACTAATCCGACAAAGAGTAAAACTGAGGATGATCTTGAGAAGAATAGTTCTGTGATGACTGAGGTGATTTCCTTTTCGTCTAATCGTATTACTGATAAGAAGCTTGAGGGTAATTCTAACTTCCATCAACGGAAGAAGATTGTGAAACTTACTTTGACAGGCAGGAATCAGCATAAACACTTAACTAAGTCTAAACCCAGAGATGATGCAACTTGGAATGTTATTGATACTCGTATTCTTGGTCAGATGTTAAACTCTATGGAGAATAATATAGTCCATCTAGTGACTCATATTGATACAATTAGAGAACTTTGGGAGTGTTTGAATGTGTTTTATTTTGGCCAAATAACCTGTAATAGATTTATGAGCTATCGCAAGAGTTTTATCAATATGAAAGGAATGGGTGTTCTATTACGCAATACTTTGCTGATTTTAAGAGAATGTATGAGAAGTTGAATGATATTCCTACTATTTTAGCCAATGTTCAACAAATACATCTTCAAAGAGAACAATTGGCTATAATGGAATTCCTAGGAGGCATTGGTCCTAAATATGAAACTGTTCGATCTTAGATTCTTGGAGAAGAGATTATTGCATTACTCACAGATTCGTTTGCTTAGGTTCTTCGGGTATCTTGCGAGTCTTCTCAGGATACTACACCTATAATAGATAATTCAACTCTTGTGTCCCAGACTTGAATTAGTAATGGTAGTAGGAGTGATGAAGGAAACCGTGGAAGATATAGTGGACGTGGTGGTTGAGGGGGAGGTCGAGGCACACGAACAAGGAGAGGCCATAGCCAACATCATCTTTATGGACAATCCCACATGTCTACCGATAATTCATGGGCCACATGAACTTGTCATTACTGTGGTAAACTTGGTCATATTCAGAAATTTTGTTATAAATTACATGAGAGACCAGTGTAGCAAAACTAGTTTGCAAATACTACTCCTTGTACTAACCCTTCTCCATAGTCTTCCAAAGGCAAGGTAGTGGTTATGTTTGATGAGGAATTTGCTTGGTACAACCAGTTTTAGATTTCACAGCCTGCTTCTTACGAGAAGCATCTGAAAGGCATGTAGTAGCATTACCTATCTGTACCAAAGTAACAGTGGAATAAGCATTAACGGCTCTCGAGGTTAATCAAACTTGAGACTTGGTACCTCTTCCTTCAGGCAAAATTGCTATTGGTTGTCGATGGGTATATGCTATAAAAGTCAATCTTGATGGTTCCCTTGCTTGTTTAAAAGTAAGACTTGTTGCCAAAAGGTATGCTCAAGTTTATGGGATTGACTATCATGATATTTTTTCTCTTGTTGCCAAACTTATTTCTGTTCGTATTTTGATATCTCTTACTGCTACGTATAACTGGCCCTTGTTTCAACTTGATGTCAAGAATGCTTTGTTGCATGATACTCTTCATGAAGAAGTTGATATGGAGCAACCTCAAGGGTTTGTTCCTAAGGGGGAGTCTGGGAACTGGTTTGCAAATTAAAAAAATCTTTATATGGTTTGAAGCAATCCCCACGAGCATGGTTTGGAGGATTTTTTGAGGCTGTACTTCCTTTTGGACTGTCTAGATGTGAAAATGATCATTTTTTCTTTTATAAACGGTCAGGGGGAGACAAACTGTTCTTGCTTGTGTATGTTGATGATATTATCATCACGGGAGATGACTTGGTTAGTATAGCCGAACTCAAGACCTATCTTCAGCAACGGTTTCGAACTAAGGACTTGGGAAAGTTGAACCTATGAATTGAGGTGGCACAGTCACATAAAAGTATTGTTCTGTCACAATGGAAGTGTGTTCAGGATATGCTCACCGAGACAGGTATGTTGGGATCAAAGCTTCTCGATTCACCAATGGAACAAGCGGTCCAGTTGGTTGCTGAGAGAGGAGAGTTTCTTGATAATCCCGAGAGATATAGAAAATTGGTAAGTAAGCTAAATTATCTCACAGTTACTTGATCAAACATTGCCTTTCCAGTTAGTATGGTAAGGCAGTTTTTGTCTTCTTCTCGTACATCTCACTGGGATGTAGTTATTCGAAAATTGAGGTACTTGAAGAAGACCCTAGGAAAAGGAATTGTTTACCAAAATCATGGTCATGGTAGAGTTGAAGGATTCTCTTATGTTGATTGGGTAGGATCTCCAAATTATAAGAGATCAACCACTAGCTATTGTACCTTGGTTGGAGGAAATTTGGTATCATGGAAGAGTAAGAAACAGAGTATTGTTGCTCGCTCCAGTGCCTAGTCAGAATATAGAGCCATTGCACAAGTGATATGTGAATTAGTGTGGATTCAATAATTATTGACTGAGTTAGGCCTCAAAACTTCATTACCCATGAATCTATGTTGTGATAATAAAGCCGTGGTGCATATAGCTTCAAATCCTGTGTTTCATGAGAGAACAAAGCACATTGAGATTGATTGTCATTTTATCCAAGAGGAGTTGTAGAGTGGAGTAATCCTTCCCAATCATATTCGAACCAGTGAACAATTTGCGGACATCTTTACTAAACCTCTGGATAATGGGAGGGTAGAATATATTTGTAACAAGCTGGGCATGATTAATCTTGATGCTCTAGCTTGAGGGAGAGTATTAGAAGTATGAAGGGTAAAGGGTAAAGTGGTCCTTTAGGACCTTTTAGGATTTATTTTGATGTATATATATTAAACTTTACTGAATAATACAATTATTAGTTCCTCTAATGACCGAAATAGATAGGGAGGCCCACCAATCTACCATCGGCTCTAATACCATTTGTTAAGAGCATGCAACAGAAATCCAATACTTTTAGCCCGGGGAGATCACTAAGAGAGAGTCTAAATTCGAGTCCATCAACCTATTCAATGAGACCCACATTTACTCAAAAGTTTATGCCAATAACTTATGAGCCAATTATAATATATTGACTACCCTGCATCATAACAATTCTCCAATGTGGAATTTTCTTAACACAACTTACACGTGCATCTCAATATTCGCCATGCTATCGCATAATGTTTTCGACGCTGGCTTCTGTATCTACAACACTTGTGTATCAACATTACATACTTAGAATGATTTTGTTATCATTAAGACATGCACGTAAAATTGCGGAGGGCATAAAGGAGATTTCTTGACAGAGATTTTGCGTTGCGGGTGGAGAGGCAGATCTACGGGGGCCAAAAAATGGGAGATGATTGTGTTCATCAGCTACGATGGTGGCTATGGTAATTGTACAGAAGAATATACGAATTTTGTTACTGTATATATTTGTTTTGGAATCTACGTATCTCACCCTCCTCAACATGGATTTTACCAAATTCCTTAACTTGTCCTCCGGAAGTTAAAACTATGTACTATTCATAATGTTCGCGGGGGGAAAAGATTGTACATAGGACCGTAGATTGCATAGTAAGGATCATGTTTGGCTTCATCCCTGATTAGAAGAAACTTCCTCCGACCATGTATTTAATTGATGCATTACAAGTTACGGACATCACTCACACCAAGCTTAACGAGATAAATCATTATGGTATCCGTAAGTGGTAACTCACCAATTAGAGGCAAGGTTGGAGGAAGTTTTCCAACCGCTAGGATGATTGTTTTAGCCCTACTCATCCATTTCAGCTAGAATTCCTCCTCCTTTAATTCTCTTCTTAACCCCTTTCCTTTCTTCCTTCTAGGCCTCTACAACATTGTATATCCTTTGCCCTACTTGTCTATTCATAGTGCATGCCAGTACATCTTCTATTCTTAAATCTTACCTGGGTTAACAATGATCCAACGTGCCATCATTGGACAATATATCAATATATGTGCTACTGTGCCTCACGGCTACGATTACGCTATGCATATTTTCGATCCTCTCTGGGGTGAATCTTCTTCTGTCTCTTGTGAGCAAAACACTGCGAAAGCATAGGGCTGGAAAATGCCATGAAAGGTGGCACCTTCTCAGCACCAAATCCCGCAGTTACCACTGAAAAGAAAAATTCTCAATCTTTGGACGGGATGTTGGACTAGCTTAAAGGATCAGGCAATAGTATTTTATCAATATGATAAGGTTCTTTTTACTAATATTTTGAAGCGAGTGTTAAGTAATCAAATGAAGAAGATTTTCGATTTCAAAATCATGGTTTGACTCGGGTACATTGACTGTTGATTAATTGGGACAGACGAGTTCTAAAAGAGTGTTAGATTTGTGACGATGAATTGGTCTTCACAGCCACGATCAAGAGATGTACGGTTCGATTCCGCACCCCTGCACCTCTCCCGATCGCACCCGCCATGGAGGATTACTTCTTAATCAAATCGGGCAACGCCGAGAAGTTCTATAGACCTCGGTATGGATTGCTCCTCTGGTTTTAGGGGCCACGCGTGGTGGGAGCTCTACTCGATGAACATGGACGGGGCAATTAGCATGCATCCGCGGAACTAGTCGAGCTGATAGCTTGGGATTGCTCATCTTATCAAAATAAGTAAGTTTAACAAATAAATGATCATGGTGGTCGCTAGTCATACAAGAAGTAAAAGAGTTTTACGAAAGTGACAATTCGTGGGACTAGAAAGCAGATCTGATTTGGGGCATCAAAGGGGAACATGCTAGTAAGGGACCAAGATTTCAAAGGTTGTCCATAATAGCCGGCGGAGGCTTTAAAACGGCAAGTCGCATCCTGTTTTTTATACAATCAAGGATGTTTCATAATGTCAAACCTTGTAAGATCTGTTACATTCCCATTTCGAACACGAAAAGTGCAAGAATTGCATGACATTGTGACAAACCGTTTTATTTTTCTCTCTCCCTCTTCGCTCCCTCTCTCTCCCTCTATCTCCTCTCATCAGTTGGAGCCACTTCTCCCGCCGTTTCTCAGGAACGAGCCGCTCCGCACGACCTCACGCAAAGGCTTGTCAGTGAACCGGATGATGTTGTAGACAGCAGCCCCTGATATCGCGCCCATGGTTGGGGCGAGTAGGTATATCCATATCCCTCTGTATTTGTTAGACACGATCGCCGGCCCCAAGCTTCTCACCGGGTTCATCGACGCTCCAGTAACCGGCCTAATAAACGAGAGAACACAATTCAATGGTCAATGTTCTCAGTTTTCTTCCAAGGTTGCTTTCTTGCCCAAAGAAAGCTCTGAAACAGAAACAAGACTGAAATATAAATGCTTTCATCTTGACCACTTTGGTTTAAATCCAAGATCTATATTTGTCACCATCTTGTGTAGACTAATGTGGACACGAATAAGCATCATCAAGACCTTTTGGAATGAGTTAAAACTATAGAAAAGACAAGTTAAATTTTACCCAGTAAACATCACATTGAGCAATATAGTTGCACCCACAGCAAGACCAGCAAGCTCTCCAATCTGAACAAATCAAACACAGAATGATTAAAGAATGGCATAATGATTATTCATATAACAGATAATTGTCACTATTGGATTAAACGACAGGATCAAGTCCATATCATAAACAGTCCATCAGGATAAGATTTCTTCATAAGAATATAATTGGGTATGTTTATTATGATGATTCATGTGATCATCCATGATGAACAGCAACTTTTTTTTTCCTAATTTGTTTTTCAGATAATAGAGCCCAGTTCTTTATCAAAATTACAGATGTGGACCTCAGCCAAAAGAAGAAAAAGATACCAACACAGGAAGAGAAACTCACAGCTCTATTATCAGTGGCAACACCACAGATGACAAACATGAGGTAGAAAGTTATGATGAACTCGACCACGAAGGCTTGCAGATCCGACCCAGAAGGCTGCGTCCCGGCGAATTGTTCGTGGCTCCCCGTGAACAACAACCGGAGTGTACCAGCCGCAAGGGTTGACCCGAGTAGCTGTGCCGATACATAAGCTGGTACCTGAAAGGAGGATCCAAACATCATTGGATTAAGGGAAAAACAGTTGGAACACAGATGGCAAATTGTTCACTCATCACCAAATGCGCGAATCGGCTATTTGGGGTGCCTTGACATGGTGTCTAGAAGCGATCACCGATGTGTAAGAACCTCGCAAGGCTCGGTATCTCCCTTCAAAGCGAAAACTTACCTTTCTTTAACATCTAAGAGTGCATCAAACATGATTTTAGATGCATGCTGAATACAAGCTCTAACTTTTACCTAATTGAATTGCCCCATTCTACTTTTATCTTTCCAAAGGAAAAAATTGCTTTACAGAGAGAAATTTCAGTCATTTCATGGAAACCTTCATTCCTTCGTAAGCGGTCAAGAATTAACTCTCATAAGCTTCAGGCTTCATGACAAATTACAAAAAAATAGGAAGTTAACATTTTTGCACCTACATATATTCATCCACAGCAAATCACATCACCAAAGAAAGTGTCAAAAATAAGAGAAAAATTGGGAAAAAAAATTGAACTTGTTTCGCTAGAAATGTAGAGTATAAAAATTTCTGAAGTTACCTGCTTCAATGGGAATCTCCTGGTGACGGCAAAAGCGATGGTGACGGCAGGATTGAAATGGGCACCGGAGATGTGGCCGACGGTGTACACAAGGACCATCACCGCGAGCCCCCACACGATGGCTATCCCCGGCTGCGTCACCACCTTCTCGTTCTTGTTCACCACCACCGACCCACAACCCGCGAATATCAAGAAGTAGGTCCCGAACAACTCCGCTATCAACTGCGATCAGCCGAAGATCACGTTAAAGTCGATCCCGCATCGCTCGTGCAGGTTCTATGGTGATTAACTTTGCCCCTACGTTGCGTCTGTTTTAACATTTGAGACTAATAACGAGGAGAAAGTCTCTGGTTTTGGACATGGGCACGAAACTCCGCGTTGATCTTTCGGAGTCAGTGTGGGACAGGACTGCACCAATCCGTACTGCCAAATGAATTCCGAAAGATCCGGATGTTTCGAAAAACTAGAGTACACGAAATTTTCCATCATGGGCAGCGGGATGCCAAGGAATTACAGATCAAATGGAGAAGCAAGGACATCAAACAAACTTGAAAGAAGAGGGGAAAAGAGAGATGTCGTTTTCTTTCTCTTCTGTTGCAGCACGGGTACGAGAAGAACAGGAAGGAGACAACAGAGGAAGAGAGTCCTCGACTGTTCTTACCTTTTGGAAGAAAGGCAGAGAGAAACAACGGCCCGTCTCTTCTTTGATCTTGGGGGCTGAGTTCGTGTCCTTCATGTCCACCACAACTCCATGGATTCCATTTTCAGCCATGACTCTCTCTCTATCAGAAGAACAAGTATCACTCAGAGAGAGAGAGAGACAGGGAGAGAGACTTCACTCAACTATGAAGCTTATGCAGAGGATGAAAAACCCATTTATAGGAGAGCCCAAGAAAGAGCAGCAGAGCTTGGTAAGAGAGAGACACAACAGAGAGAGAGAGAGAGAGAGAGAGAGAGAGAGACCGAGAGATTTTGGAACCACTGTGAACGCGCGAGGAGATTGACTATGTTCCCTTCCATCGTTTTGAGGTTTTATCTTCATGATTTGATTTGGTATTGGTAATTTTTATGTTCTTCATTAGGGAAAACTTTAAAGACATCGTTGAAAAATGTGGCATGCTAACTGCTAGCTGAACAGGGAGTGATCAAGAGCATTGAAGGCTGCATCAACCACCCACCGAAATTTAGAGGCAATTATGAATGGCTTTTCAGGCAGTCCCCTTGCACTTTGGCCCTTGTTCATGCTGACCCGCTCCCTCCCCTTCCTTCTGATCCTGGGCTTCTTCCCTCTTTCATTTTTTAGCTCAAGTGAACACTAAGTTACTGTATCAATATTGTCAGAAATTCCTGGTTCAAGCCATCCAATTCAATGCTTTAGATGTTGATATATTTGCTTTACGAAAAAGTACTCTACAAGTTGGTTACACGACTGATGTGGGGTAACGGATTCAGGGGTGTGCAAAAGAACCGAGAATCGCCCAAAATTGAATTGGATTGCCCGAAACCGACATTCCCATGGAGATTGGTCCGATTCTCGGTTCCAAGCGTGGACCCACCCACTCCGACCGAACCGGTGTGTGTATATATATTAAAAAAAATTCCACCCTCAATTATAAATTCCAAAAAGATTCAGCAAGAACTTGTATCAAATAAAATACAGATATCTTCTTTGATATATCCTTCAAGATTTATGGACTGATAAAATCAAAAGAGCATCAAATGTCAATTATAATACACAAGTACTCATCATTTGAATAATTAACTCGCTGTTGATGTGTCTATCGAGCGACTAGAGTTTCATTTCTTAGTCCATCTATATTTCGTTTGAAGGACAAAGGAAATCAATTTGTGAGTATATGTCGTTTATGCCTGTGTGAGATTCACGGTTGATTTGATCTGCATATACCAATTGAAAGGCATTATGGCATTAAGATTTCCAAGGTATGGCCATTAATAGGTAAAGTTATTTTTCCTTGATCAATCAAAGACGAACAAACCAGTTTACACCAATCTTAGCTACAAACCGATATATATACCTTTTCTCTTGCAAAGAAGTACTCACATAGAAACTAGGTTCACCATGGTATTGATTGATGAATGCAATTTTGTAGGGATTAGGGACTAGTTCCATTAACTCACTCAAGAACCAGATTTGACTGATTTTCGATGGATCCATGGAACCAACAATTGATTCCTGGTTCTAATTTTTTGGAACCGGACTGGAATCGCTCACTCGAACTATGCTCACCCCTAAACCGATCGATCATGCTATCCGCGCACAATGTGCACTTTGGCCGATTATTGGAATTTTAGAATCTCATTTTTTATTGGAGGATCTCTCTCCACTTATGACGTGACATTATATGATTGCTATACAAAGAATCTAGGAAAATTACTAGAAAACTTTTAAACTTATTGCAAATGTATCAATTTAGTCATAAATCTTTTTTTTTATCAATTGAGTCATAAATCCTTTTACATTTATGCCTATTCAGTCCATCCGGTCATGGCCAGAAATCGCTAACATGGAGCCGAATGTCTAATGTGGTACGGTTGGCGTTGCAGTTAACAATTTTGAAAAATATTTTAATATTTTAATTATTTTTTTCTTTTTCTTTTTTTCCCTAAACTTAGGGCTAGGACGCCCTTGTCAACTTTGGTGAGGGCCACGACACCCTCACCGGCTTTGGCTAGGTGAGGGTCGTGACACCCTCGCCGACTTTAAGTGCAGGGAAAAGAAGAAAAACTAAAGAAAAAAAAAAGATATTATAAAAAATTCAAAATGTTATTTAAAAAAGTCCACATCAGCGTTGATCATGCCATGTAAGACGGTAGTTGTTCATGTCAGCGATTTCTGGCCAAAATTGGCGAGATGGACAAAAGGTTTAGACAAATTAATCTTTTTTGGTAATTTTTCACAAAATTAATTGGCAAAAAAAAAGGTTTACGATTGACACAATCACAAAGGTTTATGACTTTTTTGATAATTTTTCATAAAAAAACCTTTTTCAGGAAGCCCTGTTTAAACAAATTAATCTCAGATTCATAAAAAAGCCCGCTTCATGAAGTACTTGCCTGACTCATGAGCTGCATAAGATGTCTTGCAAATTTTGGGAGGATGACCCAAAGTGCCAGGAATTATGAATTTTTAATACATGTACTTACACGCCATTTCTAATTAAGCTCGTGTACTTTTAAATTTATATAATCAAGTTCTTCTGCTTTCATAGATTTTCTAACTGAGTCCTTCCAACACCAAATTTGGCCAGAATTAGCCAAGGTGGCCGGCCTACGATGTCCGAACATGACGTGGACAAAATCCAATCTTGGGAAAATCGCTTCAGCACAAAATCGGAGCTAAATTCATTCACACAATCTATAGGAAATCGCCCTATTTGTCATCACAAGCTACATATTCCGAAACCCCAGCTAGTTCAAGCGAGGAGATATCGATGAAAACATTTAGATTTCGTCGCCTCCTTTCTTTCACCTTTGTTTTCCTACTATGTTGTCGGTAATATTAATATAATAATCTACGAAGCATAATCATTGTTGCACTGTACAACATCGACATGTCCAAATACAAACATCATTAGGCACATATATATTCGTGTTATGGCTAAGATTTTACTAAGGTAGGGATTAATCCAACTCCTAACATGTGCGGCGAGAAAGTTCTGATTGTGATACGCATGAAAACAACGTCATGCGCGGAGGACTTCAAAAGAAACAAGAAACCCTAGGGAAGACGAGCAAGCAATGTCAATATTACACAAGTCGAAACAACACGCATTGATTTAAACAGTGTTTTGGTTGTTAATAATTTCCTTTTTCTCTTCAATTTTGATGGAGAAAATTTCTACAACATTCCTCATCCTTGCTGAAAAGAGTAATAGAACAATACGGCTTCTTTGAGAGATAAGTAATCCATTTGATTAAGCTAACGACTATAGCAATTATCGCAACGAGTCTATAGTAAATGTTAACTGACTGAATGAAAATGTCTAAATTAGTGCTAAATGAGCACTAATGAGCCTGAATGAAAATGAAAATGTTAACTGACTGAATTTGCAGAAATTGTACTAAATGAGCCTAAATTAGTGCTAAATGAGACCTAACGGGGATTTAGACAACCACCTATACAATTACGGACAAAATCACCCGAACTTAATATCTACAGTAAATGTCTATAAGGGTGTCGATTGTCGACACAGCATAAGAACAAGACTCAAATACGAATGGATTTAAAAATGGTGAGCTTGTACAAAAGAAGACATCTTTTATGCGTTAGAATGGAACAGCAATATCATGTGCACGATAGAGTTGAAGCGTCAAAGATGAGCTTTGGACGCAACTCGATTCGTCTGGGCATGTTTAGCTATATATATGCTTGCAAACTTATGCTGTCGAACCCATATATAATATATGGTAAGATTGTATTCTATATATTACTAATACGAAAGTTGACAAGATAAGAAAAGCATCAATTGTATTCTATTACATAGCTTAAAATGGTTAGCAGATGATGTCTCTTTCCTTTAGTTTAGAAGTTTCACGGGGGCACCATTTGATGTATTATATATTTGACGGAAATTCCTAGAGGCTGAAGATGTCAAGAAAGTCTATACGCCCGACATGGAATCAATAATAGTAATAATCAACAATGAACTATTGGTGGAGACATCTTTACCAAAAAAAAAAAAAACTATTGGTGGAGACAGCTTGTGCGTGGCATGAGAAGATAAGGTGGTGAAGATTCAAGGTAGACGTTCTTAATCACCTGCGCAATAACAAATCATCCATGTATATGATAGAAAGTCCATCTCAAAAGGCTAAGTTGATATGTGGAGAGAAACCACGTGTATATAAAGAGTATATAAAAAGTCCAACTCAAAATCTCAAATCCTCTCTATTTTTTTTTCCTCTCTCATTATTATCTAAACCCCTTCTTTTTCTTCCTAATCACTCTATCCAAACCAAGTTTAAGTTACATTTGGCTTTACCTTTGGATTTTAAGCGCCCCTCTCTCTTTGTCCCCCGACACTTCTGGTGTCTTTGTCCTCTAAACTTAGTACTCGAAAGTCCACTTATGACACCATTTAAAATAGGGTACAAGGAAAGTTAGATAGAAACATAGATTATGTACCCTACCTAACCGCTCGAGTCAACAGTCGCGTAACAAAACCCTTTCGGCAAAACAAAGTAGTGAGACAAACCATGTTTTGTGCACCCGTGGTAACTCGTAGTTGAATCGCATCACGATTTCGTCGACCTTTTTAGTGAGCGCAGCGTATAATGTCTTCGTCTATCCAAAATAATTACCTCAAGATGGATGGAGACGTCCTCTTTCAAAGGCATATGATCCAGCATTCCTAGACTTAATTTCTCGGTCGCTTATATCAACCGCCGGATCAAGTTATGTCGCACCTTCTCTTAAATTTCATCTCTGATCCGATGACGAAAACGATGACTTAATCACACCATCAGCGGCATCGTAGAGAATTCCCAGTGAAATGACTGGGGGCGCCGGTCATTGGTTCAACTATTAAATTTAAGATTGAGATCGTGCATGACCATCGTGATCTTTTCACACGTGCTGTTGGTAGTCGTGTTTGAAAGATTCAGTTTACACTTGAATTTCCCTTCAGCACTAATAGGGAGAGTGAGATCATGGATTACGTTGGGCATTCGACTTATCGTCTCCAACCGTTCAAAAGCTGCCCAAGCAAAAAGCTAATTTGTCTTCCGAGATCAACGGTAAAAGTGACTTCGCCTCCTATCTAGTCTTGCGTGATTAAGAAAAGATTACTTCGCACCTCACAAACGATCAGCTAATAGCGTCTCGAAAAAAACTATAGACATAGTTCCGTCAGGTGCACGTTGCACGATGAATAGCATGATGCCACATATTTGAGTGAAATTATTGTCTAGACTTAGTCCATTATGCATTTATTAGCGATTTGAGCCATTGAATGTGATGGGTCTTGATGGACCGAGTATAGATAAGAATATTTATATATACGGTGGCCGCTTTCTTGGCGAGGCAGCTTTTGTTTTACCAAATTGATTTTGAGTTTGGTGACAAAGTATTTGTAAAGGATTAAAGCAAATGCCAAGCAAGGTATAAGAATCAAATGAAGTTCATAATCCAATACATGGAAAAGATCGCAATGCCCGCACTTCTTGAAAGAGAGCCGTACCTTGATTGTCCACACATTTTGTGGGTTTGAACGCTCTAGAATGTCTTCGACAACTACGTTCGCATCAACCTTCCTGCGACACGATTTCGTATACCATACCTAGCCCAAGTCACTAGCTGGGCCATCATCCATAATTAGCTGGTCATTTGGTTGCATTGATGGATCAAAAGTGGTCAAGTGGAAGCAAGATGGCTATAAAGGTAGAAGAAGAAAAGTCCTGTGAATTATGACAGTGCCTGGCAACTTGCTCTCCCTGTTCTGTAATTATGAAAGTTCACAGCAAACCCACAAGCCCAAAACTTTGAATGCGCGCATTACGTGTTGCACGCCCTCTCTCATGTACACTCCCTCCACTTCAACGAGTCTTTGTCAAATCACTGTGGAACTTCACCGCCCGCAACGCAACGCATAGTGTTTGACGAAATGCCTAGCTTAGAAAACAGCTACAACCAATCGTGAATTGACTAAATCAAAAGTCTCTGGGATATGGTTTTCTTTCTCCACATTCTGGTTCTGTATGGCCCACGAAATTTAAAGACTCCTGCGAAAGTCTCCCATGATTCATGGAAAAAACTGCTGTCAACCAGGCCCCTCAAGTTGAGTGGGGAACGAAGACCCTCGCCTGAAGGCCGCCACGTTCTTTCATGATAAAGTAGCCTGTCCATGAAAAAGTTCTCGTCACGTTGCAATTTTGGTCGTACAGGATTTATGAAACTACAGAGACATTGACGCTAGCCTCTCATAGCTAGATGATTGACGCAAGTGGCCACCAAAAAAGAATATACAATAAAATCACTCACGTCATAATATCTATAACGAAGGAACCATTGAGCCCCTGGCAATGTCATGGGTACGAAATTCGGGACAATTGAGATGATGGAGTGCCGTAGACGGCCCGTACCGATTGCCGGCATCGCATTAGAATAAATTAGTTATCATGATGAAAATGCTTACTTTACTTGTGTTTACTTTGAGACAATTCACCTGACATGTTCGGATAATTTGCCTAATTGGTACAGCGCAGATGGTTTAATGACTTAGTAATATCATAAATTTCATCATTGGATTATTGAAATGTGATACGATATATTATTTTGAGTTTGGACAAAATATATTAGAAGGTGGAGGATCAAGGTTTGTTGATAGCAAAAATGGCGCAATTCCGGAATATGAATATCATCATGATGTTGCATTAGAGCATATGACTATGACGAAGTTATTTAAGCGTGAATTTGGATTTAAGTGAAATTGTTTGTGCTATACCTATCTAACCTGCGCAACAAAAATGAAATTTTTAAGCAAAATCGGGGTGCGTTTGTTTCGCGAAAAACGAATGATTTGAAAATATATTTTTCTAAAAATAAGTGATGGTATCGCTTACAAAAACGAACGAACGAACGAATACAATTTTCATCATGTTTACACATAAATTATTTTCGATAGTATAATATTTTTCATTAACTAATTATTTCAAGGAAATCTAAAGTTCAATTCCCTCCAAAAAGAAATAAAAGTAAAAACATCCAACAAAAGTTGAACTGGGGCCGGTCTTGCTTGACTTTTTTTCCTAGCAACTTGGCCAATTGAGTTCAAGTGTTCAACTAACAAGGATCCACCACACAATGGCTCTTCTGCGTGGACAACTAGCATTGGGCTACATCAATGGCTTGTTAAAATTTTATTCTTCAATTATAAGGAATAGTTGCACTTCACATCTCCAAGTAAATACATATAATTAGACTTTGCATACGCCATGCCCCAAAACCTAAATGTAGAGAGGATCAAATGGGCAAATTATCAGATTAACTTTTCCAAGAACAATGACGCATCATTTTTGGATAATTTAAAGCCATGCTCCGAGTATATCTATTGAAATAATCCCCTACGATTTTTTGAAGGTGACAAAATATCGAAAACTGGCAATATGTGTACATGAGTGTTCAGAAACGAGCAACCTATATATACGTAGGCTATATGCAGATAATGTTAACAACGGGATGTTTAAAAGCACGGAAAGGCCTTGGCTCTGGAAAAGGAGAACAAAATGTGTCTAAATTTGGATGTACACATTTGCATCCAATTGGTTGTGATTTAGGAGGCAAGTCAACTAACGTCCATGTATTGTTAACAATAATTGAATTCATATCATCAATAATTGCTTCTTTCCAAAAGTATACATCTCTAGATGTCATTGCCTCATTGACATCTAAGCAAAATAACACAGGTCTTTGATTCAACATTTCCCCTATCTCTTTCTATCAGGATAATTACAAAATAGGAATTGAAATCTTTCGTTTTCTTCACTCTTTGACTTCTCATTGTCTCACTTGGAGAATTAAATAGATTTCTTTAATTGACGAGGAATTGCTTGCGTCAACTGTTGTTTATGAATATGTTGAGGTATCACTTGAATCTTTAAGAAATTTGTGCTCAAGAAATTCAACATCTCTTGTCCGCAATAATATTAGGAAAATTGTCTAAAAAGTCCTAAACCTATTGTACGGCGGCCAATTCAGTTCAAAACCTTTGTAAAAAGTTGTTAATTCAGTCATAAACCTTTCAATTGTGCTAATTTAGTCATAAACATATTGACTATTATCAATTTAGTCCTAAACCCTTTTAACAAATTGTTAATTTAGTCCTTTCAGCTAATTTTGTCAGGAAATCGTTGACGTCAACGCCAGTTGTCCTATATGACACTGACGCAGATAATTTTTTTTATTGATTATTTTACTTTTATTCTTTTCTTTTCTTTTCTTTTTCATTGTCTTCTTCTTCGTTGAGCTGGCGAAGGTGGCCAACCACTGGGCAAGGGTCGGTGATCCCCGCCGGCCCGAGGGTGAGGACCACGAAGCCGTCGTCGTCCATGGGCGAGGGCTCTCGACGCCCTTGCCGATCGCAGCAAAGGTTGCGAGCTCTCACCAAATCCGACGAGGGTTGCAACGCCTTCGCTAGATCTAGCGAAGGCATCGCAACCCTCGCTCAGGCCATTGCCAGCTACAATGAGAAAGGGTGATGGCTCGTGACGCCCTTGCTAGCCACAGTAAGGACTCGCGAGCCTTCGCTAAATTCGACGAGGACTGCAATGCCTTCACCGGATTTGGCAAGGTGAGGATGTCGTGGCCCTCACCCAGGCCATCGTTGGCCACAGTGAGGGTTGGCAAGGGTCACAATGCCCTCATTGTAGCTCGTGAGGGCCTGGGTGAGAGCTCACGATGCCCTCACCGACCGCGACGCCCTCACCCACAGGTCGACGGGGGTTGCCAGTGCTTGCCCGGGGAGTCGACAAGGGTCGCCAGCCCTTGCCCAGTGGTTGGCCATCTCCACCAGCCCTTGCCCAGTGGTCGGCCACCTCCGCCAACCCTTGGTCAGTGACTCGCCGACTCAACGAAGAAGAAAGGAAAAATAAAAGAATAAAATAAAATAATCAATAAAAATTAATAAAAAAATTGAATTTTTTTAAAAACAGAGAATTATCCATATAGGACGGCCGGTGCCAACTAGACAGCCACGTCAATAATTTCTAGCTAAAATTAGCCAGAAGGACTAAATTGGTAATTCGTTAAAAAGTTTAGGATTAAATTGGCAAATAGTCAATAGGTTTATAACTAAATTGACACAATTAAAAGGTTTAGGATTGAATTGATCGCCATACAATAGGTTTAAGACTTTTTGGACTATTTTTCCCCAATAATATTAGATTCAACATTTAAGAAGCGATGAGCCTTAGAATTTTCAGCATATTCAACAAACACATTTTTTAATGTCCTTAGTCCTAATTTGGTTCGCTTAGAATCATGAATTCTATAATATGCAAGGAAACCCCATACTTTAAAGTATTGCATATTCTATACCCTTCCTTTCCATAATTTATTTGGAGATATCTTAAATTTCCTTGAAAGAATTTTATTGTGAATATGACATGTAGTAAGAAGTGCTTCTCCCCACAAATTTATTGGTAATTTTACTTGTATAATTATGGAATTATTATATAAACCAAAATTCAATTCTTTCTTTCTACCAATCCATTTTGTTGTGGTGTATAAGGTGCACTGGCTTGATGCCCAATATCATTTTCTTCACAAAATGTAGAAAAATTTAATGACAAGTGTTCTCCTCCGCAATCACTTCTCAAAACTTTGATTTTTGCATCCCTTTGATTTTCAACTACATCCTTATATATTTTGAACACATCAAAAGCTCGATCTTTTGATTTCACAAGGTAAACATGAGTACCTCTAGAGTAATCATCCATAAATGTAATAAAATAACAATTTCTAACTCTAGTTGCTATTCTATTTAATTAACAGATAACATAATGCACCAAATCAAGTACTTTAGTAAATCTTTTCACCTTTGAAAACAATTTTTAAGTCATCTTTGCTTGTAAACATATTTCACAATCCTTCTTATCCAGATCATCACATGATGTCATACCGATGTTTTTCATAAATTTCAAAGTGCAATATATAACACGTGACAATCTATCGTGTCACAAGAAAGATAACTCAAGCATATAAACGGAAATGAAATTCTCATTAATACTTAATTTAAACATTCTGTTACATAATCTTCTCCAACCTGGCCCACATTGGCACTCCAAGCCCCCACAAGGACTTCAAGGTCCGCAAAAAGGTCGCCGACGAGCTGCCCTTCCTCGCCGGGGCCCAACTTATGCATGTCCCTCTCCTTTGACGCCGAGGGTTACTGTCTCTCGCCGATGGCATCACCTGCCAAGAAGATTGTTTTTCTCTGCCTTGACAAGACACTGGTCCATTCGCGGACTTACCCACCTCTTGAGAAGTTCGGTTTTGTCATCCAGCCCGCGATAAACAATAAATGGTTGCATATTTACGTGTTTGGGCACCACGGGGTGGACGATCTACTGCGCGCCAAGAGCACAAAGTTTCGAACTGGTGATCTTCTCGACCAGGCTGAAAGACTACACCTAGCTGTTTCTTGACCGGCTCAACCCGTAAAGGTCGCTGATATCACGTCGACTGTTCTAGGATTCGTGCGAGCAAGTGGAGGGAAGTTCTTGTTCACCCTTTTTGATATGAGTGAAGCATTTTATACTAAAGCAATCCTAATTTTGATTTAACAACTGAAATTAAAGGACATAACAAATGGACTTAAAATTCACAAACGAATAGGTCCAAAAATAGAAAAGTAGTTTGAACCCATAAAGACGGATTTTGAGGAGGAAAATTACTTAAATTGGGTGTCAATCCTTGGCCATTGTATGTCTTCTGAGCCAACTTTTCCAGATTAGTATTATGGTTTATGTGACTCCTCCCCAGTCAAAAGTTATTGCATGTCTATCTTATGATGTATGAATTCTTCTTCTAAACTTACCGAGATTTTAGTTGGTCCGAACGCTCTAGAATGTCTTTGGGAACCGTGCTCGCATCCTGCTTCTTGAGACCCCGATTTCGTTTTCAGTCATAATTTTCTCAGCTGCTTAAGCCGTGCCTAACCCAAGTCAACAGATAGGCCATCATCCCTCATTAGGCGGTGATTGATTACATTGATGGATGAAAAGTGGCGAGGGCAAAATAGGAAGGTTCTCAAGAGGGAAGAAATCTTGTGAATTGAATAATAAAAAAGCATATCAACATGGTCTGCCTATTCAGTAATTACGCTAGTTCACACCAACCCACAAGCCTTATATTTTCAACGCGCGTGCATTAAATTTACACTCCTCTCTTGTGCGCGCTCTCTCCACTTCGATGGGGAGTTGTTAAAACATTGTGGAACTTCGCCACCCGCAAGATTGCGCGACTAGCGTTTGACGAAATGCCTAGCTTAGAATAAAGCAACAACTAACCGTGAATTGACTAAATCAATAGTGCCTGCGACCAGATTTTTCACATTCTTTTGTGTATGGCCCACGAAATTAAAAGACTCCCCCGAAATTCTCCCATGAATCATGGACAATACTGCTGAAACTAGGCCTCTTTTTTAATTCAGTGGCGGGCGAAGACCCTTGCGCGACAACCGCCATCTGCGTTCATGGAAAAGTCGCCTATCTTTGAACAGGTTTCACGTCATGTTGCACTTTTGGTCGCTCAGGATTTATGGAACTACAGAGAGAGCCATTGATGCTAGCCTCTCCCGGTTCGATGATGGACGCAACTGTCCACCAAACAAGAATACGCAATAATTACGGGCATCATGGTATCTATGACGAAGTAGCCATTGGGCCACTGCCGACGACGTCCGCACGAAATTCTGGGACAATCTAGATGACGAAGTGTCGCGGATGGTCCGTATCGACGCCCAGGATTGCATTAGAATAAATTAGTTATCATGCCGTAAATGTTTACGTGTGTTTACTTTGAGACTATTGGCCCGACATGCTTGGGTAATTTGCTTGATTGGTTTGGTGCATATGATTTAATAAAATCCTAAATTTAATCATTGGGCTAGTGAAATGCGATACAATAAATTTAATCACGACCGGACTAAAAGAGTACGCCTCGCTGATTCTTGACTGGCTCAACACGAAAAGGTCGCTGATATCACATCGGCTGTACCAGGATTTGTGCGCGGAAGTGGAGGGAAATTCTTGTTTTCCCATTTTTATGTGTTAAGTATTTTATACTAAAGAAATCATATATAATCCTAATTTCTATTTAACAAATAAAATGTGAAATTAAAAGACATAACAAATGGACTGAAAAATTCATGAACAGACACATAGGTCCCAAAATAGAAAAGTAGTTTGAACCCATAAAGATGGATTTTGAGAGGAAAATTACTTAACATTGGGTATCAATTTTCAGCCATCGAACCAACTTTTCCGGCTTAGTATCATGGTCTGTGTAACTCCTCCCCAGTCAAAAATTATTGCATGTTTATCTTGTGATGTATGAATTCTTCTTCTAAACTTACCTAGATTTTTGTAGGTCCGAATGCTCTATAAAATGTCTTTGGGAACTGTGCTCGCATCGAGCTTCTTGAGACCCGATTTCGTTTTTAGTCTTAATTTTCTCAACTGCAAACAAAAATGATAGATTCCACTAAAAGGGAGTAAATCAGACATATTTTTCCTTTTTGGATAAGCAAAACGGATGTTAGGCAGACTGCTTATGGACGGTGTTCTACTTTGGGAAATAGCCTTTAATGCTCCGCAGAAGAACAAATGCGTCAATTGATAAAACTTTCAACGGCTATTTTGAGGCTTGAAAATTTTTTGGAAGGTTAATACCACAAAAAACTCCAAATTGGTACACCTGTATCAATTTTACTCTCTATTAGTTTTCGTTAAATTTTACTGTCAAATTTCTGAGTTAAATGACACGTGGCAGTTGACGAATATATCAGTTTAGGGTTTATCACAGTTGTACCAGTTTATGATTTTTTGTGGTATTAATTCAATTTAATGGAGGATAAATTCGTCACAAATATACTAATTCGAGGTTTTTTGTGGTCAAAAAATTAGTTTATGGTAAATTTATCACAAATATACCGGGTTGGGATTTTTTTGTGGTAAAAAAGTTGGTTTTGGATAAATTTATCACGAGTGTACCGGTTTGAGGTTTTTCGTGATATAACCCTTTTTAAAGCATATCAAAGTGGTTCATTTCAAGAAGCTCCCAAACAACTCTCTCTTTGTTCCATTGAATTCTCTTGTTTTCTTTTGTGCAAAGTTGAGTGAATTATGATTGTAATTCTTTGTAGATGGTGTGAATATTTGTAATATGAAAAGAGAGTGTGAGAGGTGCTTGAGTCCGCAGAAACTACTCCAAAAAACATCTAGTAGAAGCAGCATATCTGTACGTAATAGATTCCAGCCTTCTAGGGGATGCTAGAGCTGGGACAGAGGAGTAGGCCAAGTGAAGAGGCCCAACCATTAGAAGTCCCATTTGCGTTTCTTCTATCCCTTGAACTATCTTAATTTCTATATGATAGAACAGTGCGGCTTTCTACAAGTGTACAGGCTTGTACAACACTAGTGCACCTTTTACATTATGTCCAGCACTCGCGAAAGAGTATTCAATTTTGCTATAACAACCTATTCATCCCCTCTTTGTTGTTCATGCCTAATCCATCTCAATATTGAACGCAGCTTTTAGTACACAAATTATAGTACGTAAAACTGTAATTCTTGCAAAGTACATGAGCCATATAAAGATGATTGCACTGAGATGCTAACTAAGGAACTGAGCAGTTGCTTTTGACCGAAAAACATCTACTAAACTATGCGGTAATACGGAATTGCTAATCGGTGTTATGTTGCCCTTCGCATCCTTGGACAGTCAACTAGAAATCTAATCAGATCATAAATTAAAAGGTATCAAATTCATCCAAGAAAAAGCAGTTCAATATCTCTAACCAGCAACATCGGGGTCAGGATCTGCTATCTTCAGCTGATGAAGCAGCAGAGGACACCCCTGGGAATGGAAACACCCCGTCAACTTTAGAAAGTTCCTGTCTCCTGATATTTGGTAGAGAGAAACGCCTAACAACCTTTGCAAATTCGCCAATGATGTATATACCTTAGGAGAATGCCACCTTTAACAAACAAAGCACGAGTTGTCAAGAGGATTAATTTTCATGATGTGATGATTGTCAGAGAGTGTATGCAATCTAGCAACAGGCACCCTCAAAACAGAAATGAAGAATTATACCATGATTAACAAATTCTTGCAAAACCAGGGGGGGCTCGAGCTCTACAAGGGAGTACCAATCATAAGCAAGAAACGATTCATGGGACTTGGGGCTTCCATCCACCACTAGCGGTTTGTCAACTGAAACGACAAAAACCAACAAAACTAAGTAACTGATCCTCAGTCATAGAGAACTCGCTTGACTCTCACCAAGGTGGTGAATTTGGTGAGTTTCAATTGTTGTACAGAGCAAGCCTTTTCCTTTTCGAGGTAATGAATGGTTCATTTTACGGATTTTACGTAGTACTTTTTTGCCAATCTACACCCACACAATATGCGTCGACAAAAAATAGCTGCACCAGTGAAAACTAGACCGTGTGCTAAGCGAATATTAGAAGATTGAAAACCTCCTCAAAAACTGATTCCTGTACTATGGAATTCCCACACACTACAGGAGGAATATACTCACATTGTCTCTACAGATCAAACTCATTCAAATTTCTTTTTCCAATCAAGAATGAAAATACTTGGATGGAGATGCAAGGTACTGGCGTATGTCTGTGCAGGGACTAACCATGTCAAACCCTTCACTTCATTTAATAGATGTACAAATTAAAGGACAGTTAAGCAGAGGACGGAGGACTGGCTTTCGCGTATTAGAAGAATTATGGTGGTTGTTTACTCATAGCAAGAAACAGAAGTTCGGTGATGCGAGCTTCATGTACACGCAGAGTACAGCCAGCAGAGCAGAAATGGCTATGCACAAATTCAAGATGATGACATTACCGGCTTTGGTAATTTGGTTGATCTGAGCAGCTCAAAATGTCATCTCAGAACATTGTTGAGAAGGTATTAAGACTAGATGATAACTTCTGAAAATGCCATTGCGTGCAAGAACTTTTCAGGAGATTAAAATGCACACAGAGAGTCCTCTGTAATCTAGGCATTGCGCCGCAACATCAGTGGATCTGTCAGCAGATAATAGTGAAGGTACTAGTCGAACAATGTTTCGTTTCACTACATCCCGGACACACTG
The DNA here is from genome assembly GCA_024500025.1 of Syzygium aromaticum. NCBI lineage: Eukaryota > Viridiplantae > Streptophyta > Magnoliopsida > Myrtales > Myrtaceae > Syzygium > Syzygium aromaticum. The sequence continues at coordinate 8,563,491 of CM044888.1, read as the reverse complement.
ATAAAGCAATTTCACGTACAGAACGTAACACCTAATTTTTCTGACTCCCTCCATCAATGTGTAAATGCTAATTTTCAGACTTCCCTCCTCCTTGGTAGGGTGTAGATAACCACAAGGCCCCATGAAAAGCAATCGACTTCAACAGAAACATTTGTACATCTACCTCGTCACTCTGCAGAGACATAAAACGAAGCAAATTTTCATGTCCCAATCCCAAGCATACGAATTTCATGCATCATTTCCAGTTCATCAAATTCATATTTCTCCAAGGTTTCATACGACCTATATGAATTTGGTCACCTCGTACCACCATATTGTCAATAACAAAAGCCGACTTACTAGTCTTCACGATGAAAAGAACTCATAAACAATCTAATGGGAACAAAATGGAAGACCCAGAGCCAACAGTGAACACCAACTGGCTACAGAGGAGGCTTAAAAGAACTAACTCTGGACTGGTTCCAACATCATAGGGTCATATGCGTTACCATTGACGCAATAAAAACCAAAATTAGCATGCTAATGCCTTTGTAGGCTACAATTCCACACCTTTAAGTGAAAAGTTCAATTACAAAGCACGAAACATCATGGCCAAACAGCAAACTCTGCCAAAATTACAAGTACCCTATCCAGAATTTTGCGATAGCAACATATCTTGCTACAGCCATGGGAATCCGGACAATCATGGCAGACCTCAAAAATCCAGCTTCGAGCTAGCTGGGCCTGATCGATACACGACTCTGGTGCAAAATGCAGATGCGATCAAAAACCCACAGGAATCTTTACAATCTAGCACACGCTTATGAATGATGGAAAGGTCAGACCTTTGGCCCCACCAAACCCAGCAAAATCCAGGAGCCACTCAAACATGTGCAAGGCATAGTAATTGCACATGGCGACCAAAATTATTGGCTAGAATGCGGTTTCCAGTTCGAGAATAGGTAAATCCAGCACAAGCGCGAAAAGAAGGAGAGGACCTCTGCGCACGCGGAAGATTCAGCTCGGGTCTATATGAAGAACGAGCCGGAGAATCCAGCGGATCCGAGAGCTCGTCGGACGCAGACGACGAGTTGGGATCAAAGAGCAGGGAGAGTAACGGAGGGAGAAGGGACGGAGTTTTGAAAATCTCTCACAAGTGGGACCAACTGGACACGTGGAAAGCCTTGAGTGGGGGGAGGGGGGGCCTACAGCCGACGTGGCAAATCCAGCCTCCTGTCCGAACCTGATTTTTCCGACCGTTGCACCGGACCACCGTTTTTCGAAATGAAATCAAGGTCCCCACCCCCGAAAGAAAGGGCCAGTACCAACGCCTCTCATTTTCCTCACCGTCCCCAATTCCCAGCCACACACCACCTCTCTCATCCCTCTCCCTCTCTCATATCAAGAACAGGAGATGGTGTCGAGAATCATCAGAAGAACACCGACCAAGTCCATCAAGGACTGCTGCCGAGGCTGCCGCCACCGGAAGAAGTCCCCGGTCGTCAAGGACGACGCCGCCGCCGCCGGCTCCTTCATCGCGACGATCAACGAGTCCCTCCACTCGTGCCAGCGCCGCCTCATCAAGATCTTCTCCAAGTTGGCCTACATCGGCACTCCGAGCCGCCGCAAGGGCTTCAAGGTCCTCAGAAAGGTTGCCGACGAGCCGCCATCCCTTGCCGGGGCCGGCTTATGCAGATCCCTCTCCTTCGATGCCGAGAGTTACTACCGTCTCCCGCCGCCGGTGTCACCCGCCAAGAAGACCGTGTTTCTCGACCTGGACGAGACGCTGGTCCACTCTCAGACAGACCCACCTCCAGAGAAGTTCGATTTCGTTGTCCGACCGACGATAAACGGTGAAAGGTTGAATTTTTATGTGCTTAAGCGCCCCGGGGTGGACGATTTCCTGCGCGTCATGAGCGCCAAGTTCGAACTGGTGATCTTCACGGCCGGCCTGAAAGAGTACGCCTCACTGGTGCTCGACCGGCTCGACCAGAAAAGGTCGCTGATATCGCACCGGCTGTACCGGGATTCGTGCGAGGAAGTGGATGGGAAATTCGTGAAGAACTTGTCCAAGATGGGTAGGGACTTAAAGAGGGCCGTGCTCGTCGACGACAACCCGAATGTTTACATGTTTCAGCCGGAGAACGCGATCCCTGTGAGCCCGTTTGTCAATGATCTCAGCGATGTCGAGCTCGGGAAGTTGGTTAAGTTCTTTGAAGGTACTGATGGGCTTGATGATATGAGGGAGGCTGTGAAGCAGTACCGAGCTCAAGAAGATGTGAAGTTGGAAGTGTGATTCATTGTGACTGCTTGTCTTTTGTTTGTTTAACTCCTGGTAAACTGAACAAACAGAGGATTGTTCAATTCCAATCAGATTCAGAAACAGAGCTTGCAAAAATTAATTGGATTATATTCATTATTTATTCACTAATCACTTGCGCCGTAGCGGTTTCTTTTCTCTCGTTTTTTCTGTAAATTACTTATCCACTAGGTGATCCAGATTGCGGGAGGTTCAATTGTTTTTGCAGAGCAATCCTTTTCCTTTTCAGGGTAATGGATAGCTCTGTTTTACGGATTAAACTATGTCGCTCTCCTTCGCCTACCTACACCCACACCGTATGTGTCAACGAAAATAGCTGCACCAGAGAAAAGTGGTGTGCGATAAGCGAACATTAGAACATCGAGAACCTCCTCAAAACTTGATTCCTGTACTATGGAAGAAATCCCATATGCTAACGCAAGGACGATACTCGCATTATCTCAACAGATCAAACTCATTCAAATTGGTTTTTCTCGATCAAGATTGCAAATACTTGGATGGAGATGCAAGGAACTGGAGCATGTCTATGCAGGGACTAACTGTGTCAAACCTTTCGCATGATCTCATAGACGTGCAAATCAAAGGACGGAGTCTCGGACAAAAAACAAAAGCAGAGGACGGAGGACTGGCTTCCCAAATATCAGAAGAGGTATGGTGTTTCCATACTCGTCACAAGAAACAGAACCTCCTTGACTCAAGTTTCATGTAGACAGAGAACAGCATCAGCAGAGCGGATTTGGTCATGCACAAGTTCAAGGTGATAACAGACCGGCTTTGGTGAGGTTGATCTGAGCAGCTCAAAATGTAATCTCAGAACATTGTCAAGAAGACATTAAGTCTAGACGATAACAATCGGCAAATGCCATTGCGTGCAAGAACTTTTCAGGAGCTTAAAATGCACACAGAGACCTCTGTAATGTAGGCACCGTGTAGCAACATCAGTGGATCTGTCAGTGGATAAAAGTGAAGGTACTTGGCGAAAATTACTTTGTTTCATTACATCTCAGACACGCTTAAAGCAATTTCATGTACAGAACATGACAGCTAATTTTTCTAACTCCACCTCCCCGTGTAAATGCTGATTTTTCTGACTTCCCTCCTTGGAAAGGAGTGGATAACGTCAAGGCAGAATGAAAAGCAGCCAGCTTTAACAAAAGCATACGAACATCTACCTCATCAACTCTACTGAGACATACAATGAAGCAAATTTTCATGTCTCAATCTCAAGCATGTATCATTTCCAGTTCATCAAGTTCATATATCTCCTGCACAAGAAAAAGTTAATATTTCTCCAAGGTTCCACAGGACCAGTGTAAATTTGGCCACCTCATAACACCATATTGTCATTAACAAGCGTAATTTACTCGTCTTTGCGATGAAAAGAACTCACAAACAATCTAATCGAAACAAAATGAAAAACCAGAGCCAACATTGAACTCCAACTGGCTGTAGATGAGTAAGCCTCCTCTGTAGGGGTGTCCAAAACCAAAAGAAAAAAAAAACGAACCAACCCGAGGCTTAAAAGAACTTAACTCTAGTTGGTTCCAATATCAGGGTATCATGCATTACCATTGACACCAAAAAAACTAATTAGTATGCTAATGCTTTGAATGCTACAATTCCACACCTGTAAGTGAAAGTTCAATCACAAACCACGAAACATCGTGGTCAAACAACAAACTCTGCCAAAATATAAGTACTCCATCCAGAATTTTGCAATAACAACATATCTTGCTACAGTCGTGGGAATTTGGACAATCATGAAGGATTTCAAAATCCAGCTTGGGGTTAGCTCGTCCTGGTCAATGTACGACTCTGGTGCAAAACACAGATGCAATCACAAGCCACAAAAATCTTACAATCTTGTACAAGCTTATGAATGATGGAAAGGTCCTCCCTCCCCTGTACCCACCCCCACCAAACCCAGCAAAAACCAGGACCCATAGATATGTGCAAGAGCCATTCGAATATGTACAGGACAGTATAATACTAATTGCACGTGCTAACCAAAATAAATCAACAACAAATGATGAAAGAAATAACAAAGTTATATCCAATGCAGCTCATGCTTGTTTTCTCCTCCGGATTTGAAACTTCCTCACTTCAGAAAGCTGAATGATTGAATGAAAAATTTCGCGGAATGTATTGGCATGGCAGTACAACATGCTTATCCTCTACCTCGTTTCTATTATCTCAGAAGCATGCATAATATGACAAACATATCACACGCCTAAAACTGCATCCAACAGCTTACGAAAAAATACTTGGTAGATCTGTCATTCCTTCTCCATCAGCTTATGAAGGAAATAAGGAAAAGGAAACCCAGACTGGAATGACAAAAACTGGTACAAGCAGGACAAAACAAAAGAGAACAAGAATAAAATCCTAATGTCTACTCAATGACATTTGAGCACTTAATATGCATCTCCATGTAAAGATCTAACCAGAGAGACTAACAAGAAACTTGCAGGTGTCAGAACTCTAAGATTTCTCATACTCAAATTTCGCACTTTGGTTTATCGCACCCATTGGAGCCATCTCTTAAACATAGAAAGATAACCATCTCATAGAAGAAACTAAGGTCTGGGCAAAACAAATCATCAGCCTGCGTAACGGATACATCTCCAATTCAGACCATGTAGTAATTTCTGCCAAAGATTTGAAACTGGAAGTGTACTTACCATTGAGGTCATACAATTCCACAGCATTACGTGGGATTTGAAATTCCGGAAATAATGAGATAAATTCGGCAAAAATCTACTCCATTGCGATGATGGTTTGGCTACAGGCAGTGAAAAGTTCCAATTTTACAAGTAAATGTTGCACCAAGACAGCTAAAGGTGATAAGAGCTAACCCTCTACAATCTCTCACCAGATCATGTAGATTTCTGAAAAAAACAAGAACGAAACAAATTCAGAAGCAAACAAGAGATGCATCCAATTCATCAGCTCATGAACTGAAAGCACGGAACATCCTGACGCTCCTTCGAATCTCTCTCAAACCTCTTATAACAAACAGAGGTAAACAAAGAAACGGAACCCAAAAAAACTTGGGCATGACACAAAACCATCAAAAACAAGAAACCAACTCCCTAATCTCCTCTCAAGCTCATGCAATCAGACAAATTTACTGATCTTGCTCCGCAATCTTGCCCGACCCAGAAGACCAGACGTCGTGGAGACGACGGATCAAGAACCATCAATCGCAAAGAAAGACCTGGGCAGGCAAGCGCCAAGCCTCGGCCTTGCTGAAGCACATGTCGTCGAGGGCCTCGCTGCGGCACCACCGGCAACGCGAGTTCTGGGCGCAATCGGGCCTCGACCCGAGATTGGTGCACTCGGGCACCTGGCCGCTCTTCCTCCGAACCTCCAAAAGACGGCGGCTCGACGAGATATTGGCAGGCATTGAAGGACCGGCGACGTGGGAAGATGAGAACTGGCAGAGGCTGAAGAGGGTCAAGAAGAAGAGGATCAGGTTGGGGAGCTTGTTGGAGAGTGTGCTGGTCCCTGCTGCCATTGATGATGGGTCGGCGTTGCAGAAAACTGGAAGATGATCTCTGCCTTTCTTCCAACTTCTGTTGTGCTCCAGATGAATAGTAGTAGAATCTTTGCTTTTTGGGCCAATAGAGAGCAGAGGAATAGTTATTTAGATGCTTGCTGAGAAGTATGTAGCCGACCACCACCAATTAGTACCAAGTTGGTTAATTATTTGTGAAGGATTAAACTTGTAACACTTAAGTTTTCTACCTAGGTAAAATTTTTATGAATTTTTGGACAGAATTGAACTAAGATTTGAACTCAAGGTACTGATTTTTTTTTTCCTTTTGGTTTGAAATGTGATAGACCAATTTATCATGTGCATTTTTCAGGCAATTTTAACAATTTGGAGTGCGAATGATAACCATTTTGTTTCTGTCCAGAATTAGTTTTCTGTTCTCGGAAACAGGTTTGGAACAGAAACCTGTTTGGTAAAGCAATTCCATTTTTCTATTTCTGGAACAACTTTTTGTTTTAGAACCGGTTTTGAACCAAAAAAAAAAGGTTTTCTGTTTCTAGACGAGAAATGAAAACCATTCCTAAAAGAACCCGCTTTCTCTCTTCAAAATAAATCTCTTCCTAAATTTGGCCTCGATCTAACTTGGTCAGACCGATTCGAACCGGTTTGATTCGATTCATTCCCTGCAGGAAAATAAAAAAATTAGAAAAATCATAAAAAATTAAGAAAATTTATAAAAAAAAAAAGTTAGAAAATTCGGAAAATTTCTAAAAATCTCAAAAAAAAATTAAGAAAATTCCTTAAAAATCGAAAAATTCCAGAAAAATTCATAAAAATTTTCAGAAAATAAAAAAAGTCAGATTTCGGGAAAATAAGAAATTTGGTGAATTTTTAAAAAAAAATCAAAAAAATAAAAATTTCAAAATTTCACGAGATGGCTTAGAATACATGTGGCCACCCACTTTGAGTGAAATTTAAATTTTTTGAGATGCTCAAATGGTATTTTTGAAGATTCCTTAGTTTAGGGATTTAAAAGGGATTTTAACCCCTAAAAAACCCTAAAAGGTGTTTAACCCCCAAAAGGGGTTCTAAAAAAATGGATTTCTATTTCATGAAATAGAAATTTTATATTGTTATCAAACGGGTTTCTGTTCTCGAAATAAAAATTTTTTGTTGTTATCAAACGGATTTCTTTTTTCAGAAACTCGTCCTGAGAATAGAAATAGAATAGAAATAGATTTTTTTTTCTATTTCTATTTCATGAATTGTTTCCGAAACAAAGTGGTTATTATTCGCATCTTTGGTGTCGGTGAACCGTGGCGACTTTCCAGCCACCATTGCTAATGGCAGGCCCATTCCACCGATATCTTGGGGTCGCCACCATCAATGCCACGTCAACCAATTGTGCCTTACTACTATAGTTTCTAATGCTCAACCTCTCTCTCTCTCTCTCTCTCTCTCTGTCTCTCTCATGGAGATCATGACCATGACTGAGGGGGCATGACCTCAAATCAAGGATTCGATATTACAAATTCGATTTTTGTTGCTCAAATATGAGAACCCAACCTCAAATCCAAACCTATCTATGCGTGATAACACGTTAAACGAGCTTAGCAACGGATAAGTATAGTTGCAACATGAGGTAAGGGTAGCTGCAACGTGCAGTGAGGTATAATGGTGTCAATGGTGATGATGGACAAGTTTGGTGGCCGTGGCGTAACAGGTACGATGGTGCTTATGGCGGAGGGGGCGAAGTTCGTGGTGTTCTCCGCGTCTGATCATGCCGATGGAGGCTTAGTTTCGTGTCGGTGGCGGCGGCGGCGGCGGCGAATCTTCTGATACGATGGAGGTGTAGCAATAGCTGTTTGATGGCAATAGGTGGTGACGATGTATTGCGGTTTAGCGACGATAGGTGCTAAAAGGCAGCAGGCGATCGAGCGGTGGCCAGCCGATGGTTGATCTAGCTATTGAGAGAGGCGACGAGGATGCCACATGAACCCTGCCTATACAAATTAATAGCAAGTTGATAGAATTGACGTCAACTTCAGTGAACAAACGTTGATTTATCCAAAAGAAAGGATTACATTGGACGAATCTCTTCGAGATCGAGCACCATGTTGACGGAAAAAAAAAAATCAAGGATGGCAGTGCACGATTAAAAAAAAATTGGAGATAGATAATGTCATTTCCATGACGACAAGTGGCGTTTGGGGGCACCGGGAATTTCGTAACGAAAGATTGAGGAGTGCCACAAAGCTCATTAATAATAGAAAGAGGGGGGAAAATCTGACAATATCCAAAACTTCAGGGGGGGAAATCATAATTTCGTTAAAATCGGGGGGGCCTCGACCCCCTCCTCCCGCTGTCTGCCGATCGAAGTTCACAGACTGCACGCAAAGAAAACGTAATGAGCCCTTGACGTCTCCTCTCTCTCTCTCTCTCTCTCTCTCTCTCTTCCAGTTCAAACGAACACGAAAATCTCCGAGCAAGTCATCGCCTTTGTCGCTGGATCATCGATCAACCGGTTGCCTTCGACGGACCCATGATTCCGCCATCTTCGTTCGATCGGATCGCTGAATAAAAGAGGGGCCTTTCCATCCCTTTGAATTGATCTTTCCCGTTCGCCGAATTGGGTTAGCTCTCTTCGAATCGTAGCGGGGGGGCGGGCGGGCGGGCGGGCGTGCGTGTATGCCGACCCTGTCGGCGTCCGTCGAAGGAAGCTCCTGAATCGCGCGTCCATGGAGGGTGCCAGCTCGAATCCCGGCAACCAAGCTCCGAAGGCCGATGCTTTGGGCTCCTCCGGGGTTTTCGGCTCCGTCGTCCCCGATAAGGATTCCCGGGTTCCCGCTGCTTTGCCTGTAAGTGGGCCTCTGTGCTTTTTCTTCCAGCTCTTTGTGGCTGCTTTCGTGTGGTGAATTGGTGTGAGCTTCGGGGTATCTGTTGGTTATGCGAGGGGTTTGGCAATTTCACTGCGTATTGGGAACATCTGGGGTTGTTTGGAATTCTGTCTTGTGGGCAGAGAGAATCTGTCTGGTGTTTCTTTCTGAATTCTGATTGCCTTGCTGTGCTGGCGGGACGACAAGTTGCCGTGTGAGACTGATGTTTTTCGTGTGGGCAAGACCTTCTCTGATACATTTTAGGCATGAGCTAGCGAGGGGGCAAGAAGAAAAGTGTGCGTGATGTGGTATATAATGCTGGGGCTAGCTATGTGATTGCGAATGATGGGTTGACATGTGCTAGTGGAAAAGGTTTAGCCTTGATTAGTTTAGTACAATTGAACTTTCTCGTATCACGAGGATCGGGAAAAGACAATTCTAGTTTCGAGTCTAAGAATTGTTCATAAACTTAGGGTTGCCTTAAATAGTTGATGCTTCCCTCTTTCTTGAAAATTTTTCAGTGTTGGTTATCTCTGCACTTCGTTTTATAGCCTTGACAATTACACACGAGACACACGAGCGGATCATCAGAGAGCGATTGCCTTTGCGTTGCTTTCCTTTTATGTTGTCTTTTTAGTTGTTGGGAGAGAAAGCAGCTCTGTCAGGGTGGATGTTGGTATGTTCTGATGCTGACTGAAATTGGACCAGTTTTGTTCGTCACGCACTCACCAAAGGCGAATGTTGAGCCCGAGAGGCTAAAAGGGTCCATTGGACAGTTTGTTGTGCACTCTCTTTAGCAGCCAAACTTTCTGGAATGCTGTACTTTTTCATGTGTAAAGAGTTGGCTTTTTAGTGCTTGATGTAAATTGTGTATGTTTGTGCAAGCTTTCTACTGAAGATTATTACTTGTGGATATTGACGCAAATAAGTTGAAACTAGGAAATCTTACTGTTTATCCCCCCTAATACTGATGACAGGATGGAGGTGCCGTTGGCAATCTATGGATTCATGATACTCCAATAGCCACTGTTGATTCTACATGGGACAGGACTTCAGCTGCAAAATGTGAGGCTGAACCATGCCAGAGCAGTAACAAGGAGAGCAATAGGGAAGGAGATTCAAGGAATATCAATCAGAAGCCTGGAAAGTACTTCTGTTATGATAAACCACTTCAGGAAGATACAGGCATGTGGATACCTGTTTCCTGTCCACCTATGTTGGAAAATCATCGAGAAGATTGGACTAGAAGTTTTTACTCAAATGGGGGTTTTTTTCCGGAAGGGGACTTGGGGTGGAACCAGTACGTCATGGAAGAAAAGGAGCTTACTATGTGGGATGTATTAGTTGAAATGTTACTCGCAGCCCGAGGCAAAGTAAGTGCTCTTACTTCAGGTGATATTAGTAGTAAATTTTCGTGGATGTCTACTCATCTGCTCGAGCAAGCTTGGCAAGAAATGGCTCAAACTCTCACTGAGGCCAGTTTTGGAAATGTGAGGGAAATTCTTGAGGCAGAGCCACCAACATGGATGGCAGACAGCAGCGCTTCAGCGTGTATGCTGTGTAGCGTGCGCTTTCATCCAATCATGCGTTCCAGGCATCATTGCCGATTCTGTGGAGGGATTTTTTGTGGCGAGTGCTCTAGAGGAAGGAGCTTGTTGCCTGTAAAGTTCCGGACTAGCGATCCCCAGAGAGTGTGTGATGTCTGCTGCGTGCGGCTTGAGTCTGTCCAGTCTTACCTAATGGATCAAGTAAGCCACGCTTCTCAGTTTCCAACCCAAGATCTGACAGACCTTAGTACGTTGAGATCCTGGATCAATTTTCCATGGGGACAATCAATGGAACATGAGATTTACAAGGCAACAAACGCAATCCGAGGTTATAGTAAGGTAGGGGCAAAATGCAGATGATACTGTCTACCTCATGATTCCATCTGTGTATGTCTTAGAATAGTTGGCTAGTATTGCTGTTGTTACTTGAAAAATAAATGCTCTCTATAGTGGACTTGATCTCTGACAAGGGAAGCCATTTTCTTGTTATCGTCAGTGATGTGGTGATTTTATTTTAGAGATGTTTGAGATCTTGTTAAAACTATTCCGTTAAGAGTTTTTCGTACTATCGGTGCAAGATAAAGTAATTAAGAACTCTCTCTCTCTCTCTCAGAAATAAGGTAATTCTCTTGCCTTTTCTTTTTCCTTTTTTTTTTTTTACTGTGGCATTAAAATTAGGTTCTCTGGCACTTCTCATGTGGTTATTAAGCTTATTATAGGATGCATTCTCAATGCTCAGGTGGGTTCACTAAAACCTGAGAAGGCAATTCCTGATGCCATTTTACGACAAGCGAAAGGCCTTGCAATAATAACTGTTGCGAAAGTTGGTATGATGGTGACTTACAATATTGGAACCGGCCTTGTGGTTGCTCGTAGGCAAGATGGCTCATGGTCTCCACCTTCTGCAATTTCTTCATTGGGAATTGGGTGGGGAGCACAGGTAGGTTTGTTTTCTGGTATGCCTGGATTTGATTTCATCAATCTTAAGGGCCAAGCATCAAAACCAAGAAGTATTTTTCTCTTTCATACAGTCTGCAGATTAACCACGGGAACCAACGTGCTCAAATTGATCGTTTTAGATAACAAACACCAGTTTAATTTTTGACTCCATCTGGAATGCTTGAAGTATCGTGTGCTTCATTTCCATGGTCTCTGTGAGGGTTTTCCTTTGTAAATGTCTGGTCTGTCATCCTTCTATTTCGTGGAATGTGCCATTTGTTTCTCCCTTTCTGGAACTCTATCTAAGAACAGTATTTCTCAGGATAAGAGATTTGAACTTTTTGTTTGATTAATGTGTTTTCATTCAATTTTCAAGTTCTTTTCTGCATCTCCGTTCCCTTTCTCTAAATTTGAATTTTTCTTTTTTGTGGAAGTGGGAGAAGTCCCTGAGCCAGAGATTGCATTGTGTCCCTGATAATCATTCCCTCTCTATTAGCATCTCTTTGGTATTAACAGCTTCTACCGGTTTGGCTTAAGCTCAAGCAAAGAAGTCTTGGATAAAACATAAAAATCAACTAAAGAAATTCTTTACTCCATTCCCCTTCCTCCCAAAAACATAACAAGAATAATAGTAAAAATCAAATACATAAATGAAAAGATTATCCCCGCAATAAATGTTTGATTTTGTGTTATAATTTGATGTGGAGATATCCTTATTCCTGTCAATAGTAACCAGTCAAGGTTGATTACAGGCTGGAGGAGAATTGACAGACTTCATAATAGTGTTGAGAACAATTGAGGCTGTGAAGACATTTAGTGGTACTGCTCATTTATCAGTTGGGGCTGGTTTGAGTGCAGCAGTCGGTACCTTTGGAAGGGCTGCTGAAGCTGATGTACGAGCAGGGGATGGTGGCTATGCTGCTTGTTATACGTACAGCTGCAGTAAAGGTACTCACCTATTTAGCTATTTTTCTTTTTGAACTGTGGAGTTGTCCTGTGAACTGATTTTGGGGGTATGTATACATCGCTATGCAAAAAAACATAGATTGTATATCCAAAAGCTGCTAAGCAACAGTTGAACGAGTGGGGAATGTTGAGGTGAATTGTGTTATTCTATGATATTATTAACCGTTTTAATGTGATAGTAATTTCTCTATTTTTATTTAGTAGCTATCCAAGTGGATAGAATAACGGTCATGGGATATAGAAAAACTGCTCATTTTGTGAAGGATTTGTTCTCTTACTGTCTTTCTTCCTCATTTGTCTCTGTTGCTGAGGTGAGGTATGGAGTCCTAGCTTTTATGGCATAGGTAGCAGTCCATAGGCAGTCATGTAAAAGAACATTCTCGATTACTTAAAATGCTTTTGCTGGAATGCTATTTATATATTTTAATAAAATGATGATACCCTTACCTTTTCAAGCTATGTGAGGCCGTTTTGATTAGATCATTGGTTGAAAAAGCTTCTACAAAGAGCATTTCTTGAGAAGCTTGCTTGTTGCCCATTTCTTAGTGCCAAAGAAAGGGGAAATGAGAAAGACATTAGTTGAGAAAGCTTCTGCAGAGATATTTTTGTATAAGCGATCGTTTGAGAGAACAACTGAGCTTGATTTTTCATAGATCTTACTTAAATCGAGACAATCATAGTGCAAAGTTGGAGAGGTCTAGTTTGTATCCCTCCTTGTCCCTTCATTTCATTGCCAGCAGTCCATGGGGGCTCGTTCCACATTCTGAAGTTCTTTAATTGTTCTCGACTTTTGCATGAAATGATTTGCAGGTGCTTTTGTTGGATGTTCCCTTCAAGGCAGTGTTGTGACAACGCGGACTAGAGAAAATTCCCGATTTTACGGCAGCCAATCTATAAATGCATTGGACATATTACTTGGCTCATTGCCGAGGCCACCAGCTGCTGCCATCCTTTACAATGCGCTCGCTGACATGTATCAGAAGATGGAGTGGTGATGTACCAAATTAAGTGCTGTACAACTCGGCCAATTGTCCCTGATACTGCCTGTGGAAGTTCTTTGCTGCAATTCTTGCCACACTGTAAAGTTGTCTATTCTTATCAAGTGTACAGCATGTTCAAACTTATAGCTTCCCTCTCTTCCCCAAGGGGTTTCTGGAGGAATATGTAAATAGTTATAATTGCTGGGGTCAATCTCTCGGATGTACATAAAGCTATCCACTTCATATTTGTTGTTTTCTCGAGGTATCGGGGAAGATGAAAAGTGATGTTGGCAAAAAAAAAAACTCCCTTCTTTTCAAATTGCTTGAAGATTGGTTGGGCAGGTCCTAAATGATGGAGGAATGATTGTGTGATTGTTCATGATGAACCAAGAGAAACAGTCTTGCGTGGTCCTGACCAGACTTACAGCTCTTCTTTAGATCTTGTTCAGTACTGGCACTGCGCATTAAGACTCGAGTCAATGCAGTGTAGCGGAAATCAACCACTGCTCTTCCTGTTTCGAAGTAGTGTATACAGATCATTGCTATTTCGTGTTAATTATCTCGTCGTGCTAGATCATGTTCCCATGTGAATGCTCTTGTTAGTTGAATGGTGAGGGAATTGAGTATGTGCAGGAAAGTGGTAACGTGAAGAAGGAATATGAAGTGGCTGAATACTCGGCTTGGATGAAAAAAGCTCTCTTCAGAAAACCATGTCTCAACCTAAGATATGATCGAAGATCGACATGAGAAACCAAAGGAGGGGGAATGTAGGTATGGAGAAACCGATCGAAGATCGACCCGAGAAACTGAAGGTTCAACCCGAGAAACCGAAGGGGGAATGTAGGTATGAGCTCTCGCCGAGAAAGAAAAAGATCAGAGTGAGGGAAACCACTAGCCAACATGGACTGCATGACCCTAGGCCGTAATTTATTGCTCGTTGAGTTCATTGAAGACATTGGCAATGCAAGAGGGAACACGGGCTCACTGAGGCAAATGCTCCTTACCATCCAGAAATGAGACCACGATTGTTCGGATGGCTAACGACCGATAGCCTCGTACATCTACCAGCCTGCCCAACTATGATGATTTGGCTAGTACATCGTGTGGAACTTGCACTTGAACTAGCTCAAGAACTGTTAACCATAACGGCAACAAAGTTGGGATAAACAACCTAGCGAACCAGGAAGCGTCCTTGGTTTAAAGCTCTCACAAGTCGCAGCACAAATCTAGAACCACTGCCATGTACTTAGAGATCTTGGAATAACAAGTTTTCAGCTGACCAACCAAGAAGCCTGCAAAAATGAAACCTCTCCGGCACCGCACCGCACCGCACCGCTCGAGGGAGTCACTCTTAAGATTATATGGATTGAACTTCGCAACCAATGGCCCAATAGCCCAATAGCCAGCCATGCGCAAAGCAAAAACAAGAGAAGATAAAAGATTCCGGAGCTTCTCAGCTTGCACAAATTTGAAAGAATATGTGGACCAAATGAACTTTAACTCGGGAGCGAAGCCAGCCAAATATTTATAACTTAATTTTCAGTTATCCTTTTCCAAGGGAAATAAAAAGGAGAAGAGAAGAAAAACAGCTGCTCCTAAACACTGCAATTCCAGCCCGCATGACTACAGCAACACCATGATTTGAACCATGTGAAAAAGTAGAAATTTGCACAAAATAGAAGTTGCCAACCCATCCAAAGAGAACTCGCCTTTTATCTGCATTGACCATGTCATATCATCAGGCCAAGAGGGAATTCAAACCTCAGCAGCATGATGTTTATCCCACCAGCCAGCTAAACTCATGATTCTACCTGGTTCTGGAATTCCCGAGTGTGAGTTCAAGATCATCAGAAGCATCCTCGTGAATCCTCTCGCCCTCCCAGGGCTTCACCAAGCCTGTTGCGTTACTCCCAAAGGCAAACTCTGTTGCCATACTGTCCGACATGGGAATATCTGATGTGAGGTCAGCACCAGCAGCAATTGCTGGAGAACATGTCCCACTCTGCCCAGGAGTCCACATCCGGGACCCTCCGCCAGAAAAAGCTTCCTCCTTGAACCCAAAGGGATTTCGGGCAACGAGGCTGAATGTGGGAGAAGATGGCCCACTTTGAGGAATTTGGATATTAGCAAGCCATCCGGAATCAGGCAAGACCTGACGGCCAGGGCTCGGCGGAGTGGATGAGGGGAAGACAGAGTTATGCTGTCCAGTCCAGGCCATGGAAGCAGTGGCTTGATCCCAGTGGTTTTTGGCTCTGGGGGTTCGGGAAGTTGGAGAGCTCAATGGAGGAGTAACTGGAGCACTTATTGAACCCCCGGCAAGGAAGAGATGGTGGGGTAGCTTCGATGAGGCTGAGGATGAGCCTGATGAAAGATTCTTCAGCCACGGAATGAGAGAATCCGCGTCAGGATTACCAAGGGGATTGCCAGGGTATGGTGATCTGGCAGGGCTAGGGAAGGAAGATGAAGCAGGACTAGGGTTGTAGGACGCACAGGGGCTTGGGTGGTACGAGGAGCATGGGCTTGCTGACGTTGATCCTCCCATAATGTCCATACGTTCCAGAGGTTTGCATCCCTGAGCACAGCATTTAAAATGGATACATCAAACAATCATCTAAAGTAGTATTGCCGGAATAGATGCATGTGAAGATTCGGGGATGACAAATTAAAATCCTGAGCTCGATATATAACTCATTTGAGAGATGCCACAACGATGATCGCTTGATTTAATCAAATTTTACAATTTACTAATTCATGCTTTCTGGGAGACATTCCCTTCTTTCACAGAGATAGACTTTGAAAACCAAGCAACAAGCATGTCATCCATAAATCTGGCATAGGTAACATTTTGGAAACCATGCGATAGAGCACGTCATGGGGACATCTGGCAAGAGTTCCTAATCCATAATAGACTTCCTAATATACCCATCAGCCTCAAAAACAGGTGGTGCGTATGGCAGCTAATCTACCATTTTCCGACTTGTAATTATGGCTTGTAAAGTCTAAACATACTTCTACGCTTCAACGTAATCTCAGTATCATGTTTCTGGAGTTTCTTTACAGAATTTTTCCCCATCATATGGGAAACCAAGCAGCGCAACGAGAGGGGAACAAATCTCAATGCTCGAGGGGCGCCAGAGAAACTGAAAGCAGATACGTGCACTTCCGTGCCGAGGGGGCCAATTTAGCCAAATGACAGGGACAGGGACAAGACGGTAATTGACTATCAGACCAAGACCCGAAGCTCTTTTTTTTTTTTAAAGCAAGGCAGCAACGTCAAAACAGCCGATCTTTAACGTTTGACAAATGGTGCCATTAAAGTAAAATCCCTAAAAAAGAAGAAAAACCCATCATTTTCCATAATCGAAAGACGACTTCCCAATCCCACATTTCATGCGCTTTTCTCCGCCTTGCAAATTCACGCAAAGGAAGAGGGGAATCCGAGGACCCCCCGACCCCAATCCTCCCTTCAAAATTCAACCCATCTCCACCCCAAAGCAGCTTTTCCTACCCATTACTCTCTCTCTCTCTCTCTCTCTCTCTCCCCTATACTGATAAACCCGGGAATCTCGGATAATCATTGATGGAAAAAGAAATGAGACAAGAAATAAAGAACGGAAAATACACGTTCCTTGCGCTCACTGGCTGCTCAGTCACAATGACCGAAACAACCCTCTTCACTTCCCCGGGATGTCTCTGCGTGCGTCAGGTCCTAAGACTACTGCCGCTGCTCTTGCAGGGGTGGTGTCTGGCAGGTAAACGGCGATTCCCAAACGAAAGAGAGAGAGAGAGAGAGAGATTGAGATAAAATAATAACCCGACAAACTCTGAAAACGAAGTCCTCTCGCTCGCGGAAATCCCAACCAGAATAACAAAAGAAGGGAAAAAGTTTCTTCAGCGTCATTAAAGACGACACAGCCAAAGGACGTGAAGGAAAAAAACAACAAAAAAAAAGAGAGAGAGAAAAGGGGGTTAAAGGAGCTTCATTTCGCGTCGAAGGAAGAGAAAGTCCTCGAGATCCCAAGACCCGAGAGACAAAAACGCCCATCAAAGCACCTCGAATTTTCGCTCTCCACGCAATAGGAGAAGCGGGGGGGAATGGGGGGGAAAATCAAGGCAAAAGAGGCAGGGGACGTTCTCGTCATGTGAAGTGAACAATTTCGCTGCGGCTGCTGCTTCAGATTCAGAAGCAGCAGCAGCAGAAGCAGAAGCAGAAGGGTCTCTCTCAGATTCAGAAATTTTCAGCTGTTTGTATGGAATCTCTGATAAAGAGGGCTCTCGTGTTTCGTGCTCCTCCCCATCTGAACTGAACAAATCGATCCGAGCTTTTAACCCAGATCAATCTCTCGCTAATTCTCGACAAATTCGCATGTGATCGCACATTTACCAACCCAAGACGGAGCCAAACGAGGTCTGATTCGAGCTCGAGCCCACGTGCATTCACGTGCGCCGGGCACGCGCGCCCCGGCGCACGATATGGCTCACGGCGAGCGCCTCGATTCCGCAGATCGATCGCGGCTCCCGTCCATCATCAGCATCATCACCAATCATCTAAACGAGGACAAACAGGAAAGCCCGTACGAAGAAGAAGAGGAATTCGCGAACAGAGAGAGAGAGAGAGGGAGAGAAGTAGAGGGAGAGAGAGAGTAGTTAGGACATGGTCTGCCCATCTCTCAGCTCCCATTTCCAGCTTTCAAGAACTCCTCGGAATCGCGCACCGACGCGATCTGAAGCTTCTCAACGAAGAAGCGAGTCGCAGTCCACAGGTTCGCATCAATAGCCGACGGATTGAGGGATCGATTTTCGCCCGGGGGGGTGGGGTTTGCATCTTCAGCAGTAAACCTGCTTCCCTTAGCACTGTCGCATTTCGAGCTTTTCAAGATCCGCTCGCGACGGCGCAATCCCGACACGCGATCCAAGAGGAGAAGAAGAAGAAGAGCGAGGCACCGCACGAAGGAAGGGAAGGGGAAAGGCGGCGACGGTGGCGAGCTTTTACCTTCCGGTAGGTGGTGCCGTCGTCCTCGACGGTCCACCCGGCCTCCTTGCAGAGGGCCTTGAGGACCTCGTTGTTGTCGCAGTGCTTGGGGAGCTTGTAGTTGCCGTACATCCGGAGGCCGGCAAAGATCTTCGCCGCGATCGCCCGCCGCCGCCGCTCCCGCCGCTTGTTGTTCTCCCGCTCCTTCCACGTCGGCGTCCGCGTCCCCGACGTCATCTCCCCCGCCGCCCTCTCTATCTCTGCCCCCACCCACCCACCCCTTCGCCGGGCCCCCCCTCCCGCCTTCAGCTCACGGCGGCGGCACGGCGGCGGCGGCGGAGGCGGATTTCGGAGGCGTTTCTGGTGCTGCTGCTCGGGGTCCGCGGGTTCTGTTGGGGAGTGGTTGTGTGCATGAGGGGGGAGGGTGGGCGCGCCGTGACGAAGACGGGGGGAGGTGAGTCTAAAAAACGGGAGGGCGGTGCGTAATTGCCCATAGGGATGGCGGGTAATTACGAGAGCGCCACTCCGGGTCGGCTCACTGAGCCGAGCGTGACTCGGCGTGGGGGGGGGGGGGTTGCTTTTTTCTCCGCGTTCCGGGTATCACGGGGGCGGCACGTGTTTTCGCCTTCGGGCTTTTCGTGAGGATGGAAAGGGTGAAAGGCGAGGCAAAACCATTGCTTTGTTTGGATTAATCGTGAAGCCCTTAAGAAAAGCAAAAAAAATATATATACATTTGCTTTTCTCCTGATTTTTTTCTGTTTTTTTTTTTTTTTATAAATGCATGTTTGTAGTTTTTCGATTTATGGTATTAGGCGATGCACAAATACGAAACTCGACTGCACATATATATATATATATATATGTGAGGCGCGACACCAACCGATGAAATTACCGCTATCCAAGTGGTTCTTAGATGAGGTGTTTTCCAAAACGACCACATTAAGCAGAGCCCCATTTGCCACAAAGTGGCAGGACATGAGTTTAGGGACCTTCCGACGACCCACCCCGGGAAAAGACGAGGTTTCGCCAACACGAACCGAGGCGAATCATCTTTTCATCGTCCCTAACGCAGCTTTCAACGAACGGAACGCCGACCGTCGTCCCGGTGAGAAAAGAAAAGGGGTACCATCAGGACCTAGAACTTAGACCGCGACGAGAAACCGTAAAAAAGGGGGAGGAGCGATTGCCCTGACCCACGGTTTATTATTATTTCTCCTCGGAAGGTTAAAAAACGGAGGAGGGAAATTCCAAGTAAGCAATTTCCCCCAAAAGGGGTACTAAAGGGAATTCAATGTGGGGGGATCAAATGATGCCCAAGGGGAGGGGTGTGAGTGGCGGGTGGGTGGGTGGTGTGTGGGATTTGGGAAAGGGGGAAGTGCTCCTGCTTGCCACTGCTTTACACTTTACTCGGGTCAATTTCACAGGGAGGGTGTGGGGCGGGGTGGTGGTGGTGGTGGTGGTGGGAGAAGAGAAGAGGACAAGCCCGGTCTCCCCCTTTGACCACGGGTCGCCCTCAATGCCTCGCATCTCTTTTGAAACACTGTCTCCTCTTTGGCCCCCCTCCCCTTTTTTAAATCGAAACTGTTTGACATCTTCTCGATTTTTTCTCTCTCTTTTTTTTTTTTTTTTTTTTTTTTGTTTTGGTGTGTGTACCTGGAGCCCTTGTCCCAACTCAAACCTTCCCTCTTGTTCTTTTCCTCCCTCCCCCCTCCCCAGCCCCTCGCTCTAGGAGCAATGATCGTGCTTGGCAGGTGTACCCATGTAAGGAAAGAGGAGAGGAGGAGGGAGGGGGTGGTGGTTATTGTGCATTATGGGTGTCTTTGGTTTTTCAGATCTAATGATTGACATGCGCTCGAGGCGATGCTCTCGTAATATTACGTATCTCTTTCTTTTCTGAAAGGAGAAAATGCCCTTTGAAAGTTTTTACGACCAAGCGATTTTGAAATCCAAGTAAGGGTCGAGATGATGCCTTTTGAAGGATCTGCTCAGATCCGACGTTTGGCCTTTGTAAAGAAAGAGAAGAAATCAGGAGGAGGAGGAGGAGGAGGAGGAGGAGGTTACTGTGCATTAAGTATATTTCGGTTCTTAGATCCAGTGGTTGATATGCGCTCGAAGTATTGCTTTCGAAACATCATGTATCTTTCTTCTTTTTTAAGAAGAGGGAATACTTTTTGAAACCTTGACATTCAGGTAATCTCAAGATATGTATAAGAGCCAAAATAGAGCCTTTTAAGGGCATGCTTCAAATCCATTGCTTGGCCTATATACCCGTATAAAGAAAGAGAAGAAAGGAGGAGGGAGGAGGTTATTGTGCTTTAAATGTATTTTGGATCTCTAATCTAATGGTTGATATGCACTCGAGGCAATGCTCGCGAAGCATGTGACAGTTACTCCTTATCGCGAGATTTTTTTTTTCCCCATCTCGCACCCTCTTTTTCGGACCGCCAATTATCCATGGGATGTCAATGATTTTTCGTGCCGGAAAGAAGTTGATAGGTCGTGCGGGAGGTGAGCTTTAGTCTCCCATCTTAGCTTTTCGATTGGGAAAACGGCGTGAATGATCCCCGATCATTGGTTCGGTTCAATGTGCAATATCGTCCCAGAACTTTTAGTTTATTCAATACGATCCCCCCGAACTGTTGATGAATGTCCGATGTGATCCTTGCGTCTGCTCAAACGACAAATCGGAACAATGCTCGATGGCATGCAGTATCCTATGCCGAGTTGGGTTTCTAGAAAATGATGAGTCAATATGTCCATCTTTTTTATCCGTCCACTTTAATAAAAGGGAAAACAAAAAAATCGTGCGTTGAACATGTCCTTCCTTATTTGGTAATGCGGATGCCAGAACCATCAGCTTTCACCGTAAGCTTTGACTAACTCTAGTCCACGAAATTAAAGGGGATCTCGATTTCGAGATCACTATTTAAACTAAAGTAGAGCTCTTCCTCATTGGAACTGAACGGAGCCCAAATCAACCGTCATTTATTTTAGGGGATTATTGTCTTTCAAGAAGACACGAAATTCTGTATGCCAAAAAAAAGTTCTCCTTTTTTTTTTTTGAAAAAAAAAGACTCAACTTAGTAACAATTTCTTTTATCTTTTTTCTACGAAATAAAATAAACGAAAAAAAGCATGAGCTCCCGATTCACACGCTCGATTCTTCTGCTTGTTTTCTCGTACCGAGCGTGGACATCCCGGTGGGTAATTGCCGCCTTTAACGTGATAAAAGAAACGCGAGAATGGTACGAGAAAATAAAATGTCAATAATTTGGAAACCCAATTTTTTTTTTTTCAAAAATAATTTCCGCCGCCATATATTCCTTATGTATAATATCTGAATCAGCAGCTACGCTTCTATGGGGGCACTCCGATGAGATGATGATGGAGGCCCCCTTTCCGTGTAGTCTTTTTGACACTTTGTCCCCAAAACCGCGACGGCCCACGCACGTGCCGCACGTGCACGGGCCAACTTTAGATCACTCAAAGCTACATGGTATGTAGCATTATAGTTCAAAACCTTAAGTGTATCCCATCTTTTCCATGTAGATATTTTCCCCAAAAAAATAGGAAAGTCGGGTTCGACGCGCCCCGGTTACATGAGCGGCACGACATGGCCGGCCAATCACATTGCTCGCCCCTACATGCGGTCTCCATAAATTCTTGCCCCCGAACTTTGAAATTCTCAAAGCTACCGGACTAAAGGAGCATTCGTCGAGATCCCGGCCCTCTCGCTAGCTCGAAACCGTCGAGGGCGTTCCAATCCCTAGCCGAAGCATCCTCATCACGTCATGCCCGTTCGGCCCCTCGATTTCGAACAAGCATAACCCCGTATGCTTCTCGATCGCACCGGGTGCACGCGCTTTCCGTGTATCTCGATCCTATGCATCTCATGCGGGGTTCACGTGGGGTGGGAGGGGGGAGGCAGCTTATTACTCGATTTTTTAGAGGTCCGGCGAGGCGGACGAGCATGTGTCGGGTGTCGTGTGTCCGTGGTGGCGCCGTGCGCGGTGGGGACCGCCATGTTCGGCCGATCCGGCGAAATGATTGTCCGTTTGGAGGGTGGGGGGTGGGCGGTGGGGTCGCGTCACGCACGATATGCCTGCCACCCACGAGGCATTGCCTTTTGCCCCTTTTTTGACGAGGGTTTTGTATGTTTGGTTTTTTTTTCCCCTTCCTTTTTACTTTCGTTTTATTTATTTATTATTTATTTATTTTGTCTTATTCTTTTTTAATTGTTATTATTTTGTAAACTTGAGGGTTAGGGCTAGGGCTGGACTACGGATTGAGCCATGCCCATTTGGTCAAAATTACGTCCAAGTGACCACCGTCCCTTTCGGAGAGCTCTTCCGCCGGGCCGCTCGCGCAATGGCACGATCGCGGGCACCACTGCATCCCACACAACCACGAACTCACAAACGCAACAGTTAGAGAGAGAGAGAGAGAGAGAAGTGAAGTTGCGACCATTTAACATGGTTTTGGTCAATGGTCCGGACCTCACCGTAGATTTGGGCGAGGGGCGTAGTGTTTAGGATCAACGGCCCCCGTCACCGAGTGCAGGGAAGGTGCTCTTCAAGCGGGCGGAGGGTGTCGGCCCACGCCTAGGCACGATAGCGTGGTACGATTTTACCAACCCTATCGACATCGAACAATGGACAAAAGTTAAAAAGATATGCACAGATAAAATTTCCTTATATTGCATCCACCTCTTTCCAAGAAGGCCTCACGGTAAAAAATTACAGGTAACTTTTACGATGATATGATCCAATGCGTGACGTGGCTAAATCGAAGCGGGTCACGAGCCTCGGTCCGTGATTTCTAAAGGATTTGTGAAGTCAAACTAATCTAGGCCCAAGGATGGCTAGCCCACATTGGAATTTTAATCTTCATGGTTCGGCCTCAATCTAGGATTAAATGATCTGTTGGGTTTAATATGGACGGATGAGGCATATTAAAGTTGGCGTTTGTTTTGCGAAAAGATTTAACATTTGTGAAAAATATTTTCTAAGAATTCATTTTTCAATATAAAAAAATGGGCAATATATTATGGGGCTTAGTTGAAATCTGAAAATGAATTAGAAATTATTCCGCCCTTTAGAAAGGAAAATTTGTTTCTATTTTTTTTTTATCTGCTAAAAAGATGTGCGCTATTCGTGTGGTATAGGAGCTGTATGTGTTATATCATGAAATTTTAAATAAAGTTTCATTGAATTGAAATTTACTTAGATTGAAAATATTTTTTTTTCCCTCTCTTACGGAGCTCAGCCTCAAGTGCTTTTAAGTCTTGGGCTACAGGGGACTCAAACCCGGCCACCAAGATTTCTCTTGCCTAGCCATTGGGAACCCAAGCACTGGTGCCGAGAACCCGAGCTGATCTGAGCGCCAGTGAATTGGGCGCTGGAGATGGGAACCCGGGCATGCCCCCCGGCGACCCGAATAAGGGTACTAGCGTCCCCAAACCCAGTCTCGAGAGACTTGAGCCTTGCCTCTAATAGTATATTTATTACAAGTATACCGATTTAAAGTTTTTTGTGTTCAAAATATGAGTTTTGGGTAAATTTGTACAAGTATACCGATTCGGGGTTATTGATGGTAAAAAAAATTGGTTTGTGGTAAATTTATCACATTTATATCAATTTGGAATTTTCGTGATGTTAATCTTTATTTTTTTCTACCAGAGATAGCTATATTTTTTAAAATAGTTTGCTCAAGAAAAGAGAAAACGAGAGAGCTTCCAATCAAAGGACAGGAGATACTAACTCCGTTGAACACTTTGAGAGAAATTTACAGATGAGTCGGCAAGTCCAAAAAGCAGAAAGCCGAGAGATGTCTGCACTGCATTCGTTACTAATGTACATACCCTCAGATCCGACCGAGGTCACCTCAGTCTGTTCGATTGATTCATCGCGCTAGTTGCATAGGCTAGATGATTTCGTTTGTTAGTCACTTTAGAGTTGGTTTCCGAGAATGTCGATTTCGACATGCCTCACATGTTTGCATGTGTTAAGCTAGGTTCTCCGGAATTATTGGATAATGTCCACGTGCTGATTCGCAAAAGCTTGATGATTATCTCTGGAGAATTCATTAGGCACGTGCTGGAATGAAGGACTATATCAATCTTGTGTGAGAGTCAATGAGAAATCCCCCGCCCGCGTATGCATTCGTGTTGACATATTACACCACAGATTGTCTTTGCTGAATGTGTCTTCTCCGGGAAAGTGTGTCGTTTGAGCGAATGCATTTTCAGAATATGCAAATACACGCGTTCTGGGTGTATATGTCTTTTCTTTGAATGTGCGCGACACTTGCATCCGAATACACGCGGTTCTACGATGCGAACATACGAGTTCGGGCAGTGCAGATATGAGTGAATGGATGAAGAATGATGAGTGAGTAGAGCAAGAATGGAAGGGAGTGTAATCAAAGGTTTGAAGAGATGGGAGCTTCCTGAACTTGAGAGGGAAAAGGGTTCTGGGTCAATGGGATTGAGAAGACCAATGAAAAAAGCACTAAGAAAGAACATAAGTTTGAGCACCAGAATTGGATAGTAAAATAAAATATTAATAAAGAAGTAGGCTTCAGTAATAGGCTTAATCGAATTTCATATAATTTAGGATGTTGTGTTTTTCTTGGTTTCTAGGGTAATATATTTGATCCCCTAGATGGTTTCTTCTTGAGGTTAAAAATAAAATAAAAGCAAAAAAGATAGAAATAGTGAAAATAAAGAAAATAGAGTGATAATAAAGATATAAAAACTCGTTAGCGTTTATGTTAGATATACTTTTAGGGAATAGTTCATCTTTAGCATATAATATCATTAGTGAAGATCTTTTAGTAGGAGAAGATCTATTTTAATTTTAGGGACTTAGGCGGTGTATTTTTGGCCCAACTTGTAATGGGGATTATGTCTTGGGGTTTATAATAATATAATTTATGCGGCATCGCATCAGCTTATTTTCCACACTTTATTTTTTACTTACCTTTTACTACCGCCTTTGATTTGTTGGTGTCGATTCTTTTATGCCGTTTCCCTTGATTGTGATTTGATTATTTCATTTCGCCTAGTTGGGTAGTTAGGTCACACACTAAGAACATAATATCCATAAAGAAATTGCATGGATATTTAGCATATAAGAATTTTCAGGACTCATAATTGGATATATGACCGCATGTGACACTTAGGGTGCGCATGACAATCATTCTGTGCTCGGAAACAAATTCTGGTAAAAATGATTCTTTATTATTCTATGCCCAAGAATAATTTCTAAGCATTTGAAAGCGTTTTGTAACTGCCCAAAATTTCTATTCTTAGAATAGAAAAAGAACATAAATGTGTTTGGTAACTATACAAAATTTCTTTTTATTAATAATATTTTAAAATTTTTAATATTTCTTTCTTTTTTTTTCTTTTTTTTTCCTTGGCCATGGCCTATTGCCCCTGGCTGGTCACCGGTGGCTAGTCGCCGGCAGTGGACCGGGAAGAAGATAAAGAATAAATAAAAAAAAAGAAGAAAATCAAGAAGAATCAGTTATGGAAAAATTATTCTAGAATTAAGAAGCTACTTTTTTTTTTGCTTCTTGATTTTGTTCCAAAACTGATTCCGAGACCAATTTTTAACAAAATTGTGCCTGGGCATAAAAATTTTAACAAACGGATTTCTATTCTTAAACTGATTCTGGGAACAAAAAAACATAAACTTTACTATTTAGCATGTTCCCAAACAAGCCCTTAGTTGATAATCAATCAAAGGTACTAGAAAGGCACTAGTTATATAATTAGTGTAACCAAGTCCTCGGATTTAAAGCACATATATATATCTGCGAATCAATGTTCCATATAATGAATCAATCTTTTGCAATTTAATTCTGTTGCAAAAAATAAATAAACTAGGTATATCTTAATCATAGCACTTTTTTTGTCTAGCTTTATTACTGAGAAAAATGATAGAAATATTGCCAATGGTCATTTATTTAATGTATAGGAAATGAAAAAAGGAATACTTATTTTCAAAAAACATCACTGACCTTTTTCTCTTTTTTTTCGCCAAGCAAGTTAATTTCTAATGAAGTCCATCGCATTTATTGTTTCTTATCTTTCTTCTCTTACAACCATATAAATTAGCAAAAAAAAAATTCAAAGAGAAAGAGAGGATAATAGGGCACGAAATATTTTTTAGGTTTTATTTTTCAATTTCTTGTATATGGTTATGATTTACATGGGAACATTGTGATGATAAATAAGATTTTCTTTTTTGGGGGGGAATTTGGGCAAATATAGGAGTGATGAGCAGACGGTGGTATACATAAAGATGGACCTGAAGATGATCAGTGTACAGGTTAAGTCTTGACAGGGATCCTCAACGTGTTCTTACTCCTCGGGTCGGTGATGGTAGGGTGAACCTCTTGTTAGATCGGCTGCTGCTACACAATCGTGTTGGCGGGGGCCATTTTCTTCAATGGGAGGGGCTTCACTAACAATTACATATATTGTCCAGCATCAAGTGCAATTTTGGATGAAGATAAACTTTTATGCTTCCAAAGTCACTAGATTAAAGGTGAATCTGTCGTAGTTCGAAATATTCTAGAGCGGACCTCTGGTTTTAGCTAGGAACCCATGGTAATGAGGCATGCACTATGTGAAAATATGGATTCAACGTCTGGTTCAAAATTTTCCGAAGTTAGAGCCATTGACTGCCTAGCTAGTTGCGAAGCAAATACATTTATCCCACCTTTAGTTTTTCAAATAACATGTAAAGACATAATATTACTTGTCAATGTACTCAGGATTCTTATAATTGTAAGAGATATTTGGAGTCATTGTGTTAGGAAAATTTAGTAAGTACGCAAAATATATGTGTCAATTGAAACTATTAAAAGTCATCTTTTTCTGCTTCTCATTTTTTTATACAATCTATTTGGAAGCTTCAAGATCAAGTATATCTCTTTTTCCTTTTCTGGTATTTAAGATGATCTTTTCTCATACCTAGAATATATGATTTGTTTATGGTACTCGATTGAACTTTCAGGTGGCCATTGAATGGAAAGCTAACACTGATGGAGGCATCAACTGCGCGCCAAGTGAGATGAGTGGATGCGGTAATCGTAAATTAGAGCTTAAGCGCATACGTGATAAAGATTGGATAAGCAGGCTTCAGTCGCGAGCAAGAAACTTGCTGGAAATTGGCAAAATTGGACATGCCCTCAGAAGCATAATTGTTCTAAAGTTGGGGATAAGATGCTACAGAAATCCGCATCCAGAGAAGGCTCCGTCGACAATTACTTGTATTGTCCAGCATCAAGTGCAATTTTGGATGAAGAGGAGCTTCTATGCTTTCGATGTCGATGGAATAAATGTGAACTTGTCATAGTTCGAAATGTTCTAGAGCGAATCCCTGATTTGAGCTAGGAACCCATGGTAATGTGGCGTGCAATATGTGAAAATATAGATTCAGCATCTGGTTCAAAATTTTCCAAAGTCAAAGCCATTGACTGCCTAGCTTGTTGCGAAGAAAATATCATTAACTCACCTTTAGTTTTTCAAATAACATGTAAAGACATAATACTACTTGTCAAAATAGTCGGGATTCTTATAATTGTAAGAGTTATTTGGAGACATTGTGTTAGGAAAATTTAGTAAGTACGCACAATAAAGTTAGCTGCTAATAACTAATTTAAATGTTCGATAGTCCATTTTTTATTTCAAACATTTTGAAGTAAATTAAAATTATGAGAATTGATGACAAGCGTCGTGGAAGTATAATAAGAAAAACCTTTATTCCTTTTATCTCTGGAAAATTAGGAATTTCTAGGAATTTCCAAAACATTAGACTCCCTAGAATTGTGTGCATGACTGAGTGTCGAACTGTCCATGCTTTCCTTTGTCTTCCAAGTGAGGCCTGATGATCTTGTTACGAGAAAAATTAATGTTTGAAACGTGAACATCAAGAACACATTCAAGATGAAAAAGACAAAATATTAATGACAAATAAAAAGAATGAAAAAGATGCTACAAAATTAAGAAAAAAAAAGAAAAGAAAATGAGTTGGTACCTCACAGAAGGAGGCAAGAAAGTCACGGGAGAAGCAGGGAAGACCTTGGCAACGTAGACTGTGAACATGAGGGCGTAGCCAACGCCGACACTAGTGAAGCGGCCTAACAGGAAAGACGCATACTTGGGGGTGAAGCAGCCCATGAGGAGGGGCCTAGCGAAGAAGATGGCCCCCGCCAACACGATCATGTAGCGGCGGCCGATCTAGTTGAAGGTGCACCTCGGAATAGCTGACTCGAGGAGCAAGAACACGTTGACCATCCTGTCGGGACTTAGCCTTCATATCATTTATCTTCATATCCTTCTTTATGTATTCCACTACTTCGCTCATCGCTCATATGTTTGCCCAAATTCAAAAGGATAAAAAGAAAATCTTATTTATCATCATAATGTTCCTAAGTAAATCGTAGCTTATACACGAAATTAAAAAAATAAATAAATTCCATGCCCTATTATACTCTCTTTTGGGAGTTTAATGAATGCTCAAACTTGCATAAGACCAGACATCGGTTTTTTTATCGAAATGCTCGGCAAGTATCAAAGTAGCCTAGGAATGGATCACTGAAAGTTGCAAAGAAAGTTCTGAGATACTTACAAAGAACTAAGAATCATATACTCACTTATAATGATCCCATCATCTTGAGGTGATTCGATATTTAAATTCAGACTTAGTCGGAGAAGCATTCACACTTACGCCAAGGATGTCATAATACGTCATGTCCTTCAACATCTCCGTCTCTAAACCCAAGAAATAAAATGTGAACAAGCATCAGAATCAACTAGCAGCTTAAATGAACACGACACAGCCGCAAAAGAAAATCCCACATGATGTCGGGTATTTCTAATGACTTTGTGGTTTATCTACAATACTCAAAAATTGACTTAGGATTTGTTGATGATCTAGGTTCATTTTCACAGGTCATGAAAGTGATGATTCTACTAAATGGTTTGATGTCATCGAAAGAAGAGTTAAAATTTATATATGAGAATTAAGTCGGGATCTTGTTGAATTACCTCAAGGATGTAAAAAGGTTGGGTGTAAATGGGTCCTTAAGACCAAGCGCGACACAAAACGTAATATCGAACGATATGAGGCCATACTTGTTACTAAAGGCTTTACTCAGAAAAAAGGCTTCACTAGTCTCCAAGAAAGATTCACTTAGAGTCTTATGGCTTTAGTGGCATATTAAGAGTTAGAGTTACACCAAATTGATGTCAAACTACCTTTCTTAATGAGTATTTAGAAGAAGAGGTTTATATAGACTGACCCGAGGGCTTTTTAGTTAAAGGAAAGGAGCATGTGGTGTGTAAGTTAAAGAAATCAATAGATGGATTTAACCAAGCTTCCTGACAATAAAAAATTAAGTTTAACAATACCATAACTTTATTTGGATTTAATGAAAACACTATTGATCAGTGTGTGTATGTGTTTATGAAGGTCAGTGTAAGCAAGTTTATATTTCTAGTTTTGTATGTTGAAAACATTTTGCTTGCTATTAATGATCATGGTTTGTTACATGAAACCAAGATATTTCTTTCTAAGAATTTTGAAATGAAAGATATAGGCGAGGCAACATATGTGATTGGAATACAAAAATTATTAGGGTTGTCTCAAAAAGTCTACATTGTTAAAATTGTAGAGAGATTTAATATGGATAAATGTTCATCAAGAATAGTTCCAATTCAGAATGGAGACTAATTTAGCCTTTTGCAATGTCCGTAAAAATGAATTGGAATAAGAGTAAATGAGAAATTTTCCTTATGCATTATGTTGTTAGGAGTTTAATGTATGCTCAAACTTGCACAAAACCAGACATTAGTTTTGTTGTCGGAATGCTGGGCAGGTATCAAAGTAACCTAGGAACGGATCATTAGAAAGCTGCAAAGAAAGTTCCCAAATACCTGCAAGGAATTAAGAATCATATACTCACTTATAAAAGATCTGATCATCTTGAGGTGTTTGAATATTCAGATTGAGACTTAGCCAGAGAAGCATTCGTGCTCACGACAAGGATGTGGTAATATGTCGTGTCCTTCACCATCTTCCCCTCTTTACCCAAAAAATAAAATGTGTACAAGCATAAGAAACAACTAGTGGCTCGAATGAACATGACATAGCCGCAAAAGAAAACCCCATATCATGTCAGCTATTTCTAATGACCTTGTTGTTAATCTACAAGAGTTAGAAATTGACTTAGGAATTAATAATGATCTAAGTTCATTTTCACAAGCCATGGAATGTGATAATTCTATTAAATGGTTTAATGCCATGGGAAGAAGAGTTAAAATCTATCTTGTTGAATTATTTGAAGGATGTAAAAAGGTCTGGTGTAAATTGGTCTTTATGATCAAGCGTAACACAAAAAGTTATATCAAATGGTATGAGGCCATTCTCATTGCTAAATGTTTTACTTAAAAAGAAGGCATTGATCATAAGGAGACCTTTTCACCAATCTCCAACAAAGATTCACTTAGATTCTTATGATTTTAATGGCTCATCACAATTTAGAGTTGCACCAAATGGATGTCAAAACTGCCTTTGTTGGCTAATATGACCAAATTTAATATGCAACACATTCACATCATTCTCATAAGAATCGGATGATGTAAATAAGGAATAACTAACATTAACTTCACAATAATTAATATCTAATACAATGAAACCATTTAAAAAATATCCAGAATCATAATAACTTGTTCCTAAAGACAAATCTACATCACTCTTATGGAAGTTTACATTAAAACCAAGTCTTACTAAAACCAACACTGAAACTAAGTTCCGACGAATTTCTGGAGCAAATAATTCATCATATAGGAACATTGTGCGTCCACCACGCATAAGCAATTAACAGGTGCCAATGTCTTTTACTTCCATTCGGGAATTGTTTCCCACATATATTCACTTCGTTCATTGTGGAACTCGTCGGAACTCCATGAAGGCTTTTCTGTTCTTCGCCACATGGTCTATAGCTCCCGAGTCTACTGTCCATAAATGATTAGATTTAGTTAAAAAGACTGAACTAGATACATAAGTAGCACTCTCAAGAATGCTAAGAGTTTCCACATTCTTTGGCTTACCGTAGTTACCAGCAAAGTTACTCTTCTTGCCACAGTTGTAATATTTCATCCTTAAAATGTTCTTCTTCAAAAGATGCTTTCCTTTCTCCCGTTGGTTGAATATCAATTTCTTGTCTGAAGGACTTGCTCCCTTACCTTTCTACTGCTTTAACCTAGTAGGATGCTTCCGCTTGGAGCCTAAAACTCCATGCAAGCTAGAACCAGCAAAGTAAATGTCGGTTTCTGGCTTAGTAGCCAGGAGACGGTCCTCTTCCAGCTCAAAATACAGCATAACATCCTCAAAGGTCTTGCTACCGTTAATGTAGGTTAAATGGACCTTCATATGCTTATAGCTTTGAGATAAGAAATGAATTATTGCTTGCACTTGCTGTTCACCAGTGAGTATGTGACCAACATCCTTCTGCTCTTTTATCATATTTGACATCTACTTCAAATGCTATTTCATGGTCTTTTCATGAGGCATCTTGAATGAGTCAAAACGAATAGTGAGTTCTCTCAATTTGGTCACAAAAATTCGACCAAATCTTGTTGTCTCACTTATCATATTTGACATCTACCTCAAATGCTATTTCATGGTTTTTCCATGAGGCATCTTGAATGAGTCAAAACGAATAGTGAGTTCTCTCAGTTTGGTCACAAAAATTCAACCAAATCTTACTGCCAGTGCGGCCCATATGTCTTTGGCGTTTTTAAAATGTCCGAACTCTCGCATGATATCAACGTCTATACTGCTTAGCAACGTAATGTGAGCAATAGAGTTCTTCCTTTTCCATGTAGCAAAGGCATCTTTATCCCTTTTGTGCTGGGCAGTAGTCCCATCCTCAGGTTCTTTCACAACCTGATTAAGAGTTTCGAGTGCTTCTTGCTCTTTCAGCATATACTGAATTTTGAGACTTCAAATCTCATAATTGTTGCCATTCAATTTCTCTCCCTTATTAAGTTTAGCTATTATTTTCTTAGTTGCTGAAGCCATTGTATCTGAACATTTTAAACATATACGTACGAATTATTAATGTCTATCTTAATGCTTTATTAGCATCATAATTACATAAACTAATCATATTAATGAATAGTTTCACAAAAGGTCTTACAGTCGACATATCACTATGTTCTCAATCATCGTCTAAGAATCCTAATATGAAATTATCATTAACATAATCATTTATGTAAAAAAAATTTAGTTCTTCAAAAGTTATTCAAACTTTTAAGAACTTCCTACACAAGGCCACAAATTTCCCTAACCATATAGTTCATAACACATTCACAAATATTCAAAAACATGAAATATCAACTCAAAATATATACACATGTGACTCCAAATCCTAAAGAAACAACTAAGTGTACGTATGCAGCTTATAGACAGGAAAAGACTCATGGAATTCCTTAGGGAATTTCATTTTCTTTGGCACCAAAATTGAGGCTCCCAAAAAACCTCTAGATTCGGGTTACGGTTTGTGTCGAGACCCATTCAATGCAAGGAATGACGTTCTCCTTGCCTCGGCCCTTATGTACCATTTTAGGAAATTTTCCACAAGCGTCTTATAACTTGAACCCTTTAAGGTTTCCCAAACCCTATCAATTATTCTTCCAAACTCCTCAGGAATAGTGCATTTTAGGGCTTCAACCATCACATATTCTTGCATTATAAAACCGTTTCAAATGATATATTGTATCCTTTTGTTGACCTTGATGATGTGCGTCATCATGTTATCACTAGCGTCCCATCCATAAAAAGCTAGCTTAATTCTAAATTTCTCAAGCCTCTCTTTTTGAGCCGTCATTTTTGAGATTATCAGAGTGCGTATCGTATGCACTATTGTTCCTGTAATGAATGCAGAACAAAAAAATGATTACTCATAATCGATGATACATTTAAATAGGGAATGCTTATTCATATATATGTGAACCGGCACTTGTATTCCAAAAATCATAGAGAAATACTAGAGAAAATGTCAAAAAATATACCCTAAGGTATGCACATATA
This sequence comes from Syzygium aromaticum, assembly GCA_024500025.1. Classification (NCBI taxonomy): domain Eukaryota; kingdom Viridiplantae; phylum Streptophyta; class Magnoliopsida; order Myrtales; family Myrtaceae; genus Syzygium; species Syzygium aromaticum. Next base: position 8,530,306 of record CM044888.1, on the reverse strand, counting down.
GGGTTCATCGTGCATTTTCACATTCATAAGTGCAGCAAACATGTCATACGGATATACCATAATGTAGAGCATTCCAATACGAACACGTCGATACCAAGAGCGCCCAAATCGGAGTTCAAATGAGCTTGTACAGGCTAAAATAGTGTGCTGGAGCCATTTTGACTCGTCTGAACAGATCCAATTGGTCAACGGTCAATCGAGTTGGGTCAACGGTCAACGGGTCGGTCGGGTTAGGATTTGGGTCAACCCGGATCCGCATGTCGCTGACGTCAGCATCAGCGGTTAGCGACGCCCATCGTGCTGCTTCGCCATGACCACATATGGCATCCACGATTGCACATGGCCATCACGCGCCGACGCGGCCATAGTGCATGTCGGCGTGTGAGAGCATATGCGGCCTTCTCTGGTGACACACTGCCCCTCATTTTTCTCATCTCAATGAGTAATTTTTGTTTGTCTATTCAAAAACAAGTTTTGTCGAAAGGATCAAATTGAAACATGCATGAACAATACATCGACGTGAAGAAAACAGGCAAAAAATGAGACCAAAACAAAAAACAGGCAAAATACACTTCAATTTTAGAGGCCATCCACATGCATGATTAGGAAACAAGTAAGTGAGCTCTAATACCAATGTGGGAAAATACATTCCTCGATCAACATATTCGAATAATACGGAAAATGTACCCAATAATCATCAACTTGTATTACCAATCATGCAGGCATATGTGAACATACCCGATATTACGATAGATTAATGCCACTTTGCACACTTGAGAGCAATCCTTGATTATCTTTAGTACCCACTTGCGTTTCGAAGGAAAACAGGAGAAGACGTTCTTTTAAAGAGGTGTATTATTGTGTATATGAAAAATCACATTCATTTTCCTTTGGGAGTCAACTATTTATAGTAAAAGGCAAATAACAACCTTGTGGGCCTTATAGTTCATGGGCTGGGTTTAGCCTATCTAGAGCGGCTCACCTATTATATTTTTCATCACTTATAAAAGATTTGATTATCTTGAGGTAATTGGATATTCAAGTTCAAACATAGCCAGAGAAGCATCAGTGCTCACGCTGAGGATGTCGAGATTTGTTGTGTCCTTCACCATCCTCCTCTCTCTACCAAAAAAATAAAATGTGTACGAGCAACAGAAACAACTAATGACTTAAATGAATATGACATAGCTGCAAAAGAAAATCTCATATGATGTCGGGCATTTATAATGACTTTGTGGTTTATCTACAAGGGTTAGAAATTGACTTAGGAATTGATAATTATCTAGGTTCATTTTCACAAGCTATGGAATGTGATGATTCTATTAAATGGTTTGATGCCATTGGAAGAAGAGTTAAAATCTATATATGAGAATCAAGTTTAGGATCTTGTTGAATTATATCGACCGATCTGAGGGCTTTTTAGTTAAATGAAAGGAACATATGGTGTGTAAGTTGAAAAAATCAATATATGAATTTAAGCAAGCTTCTTGAAAATGGTATCTTAAGTTTAACAATACCATAACTTTCTTCAGATTTAAAAAAAAAACACTCAATGTGTGTGTTTGTGAAGGTCAGTGAGAGCAAGTTCATATTTATAGTTTTGTAAGTTGATGACATTTTTGCTTGCTATTAATGATTATGGTTTGTTATGTGAAACCAAGAAATTTCTCTCTAATAATTTTGAAATGAAAAATATTGGAGAGGCAACATATGTGATAGGAATAAAAAAATTCCGTTATTGATCACAAAAATTATTAGGGATGTCCAAAAAAGCCTACATTGATAAAATTTTAAAGAGATTCGATATGGATAAATGTTCGGCAAGAATAGTTCCAATTAAGAATGTGGACAAATTTAGCCGCATGCAATGTCCAATAAAAGAATTGGAATAAGAGTAAATGAGAAATTTTTCTTATGCATCTCTTGTTGGGAGTTTAATGTATGCTTAAACTTGCATCAAGCTAGATATTAGTTTTTTTTGTCGGAATACTAGGAATGTATCACAATAACCTAGGAAAGAATCACTGGAAAGCCGCAAAAAAAGTTCTTAGATACCTACAAGGAACTAAGAATCATATACTCATTTATAAAAGATCAGATCATCTTGAGGTAATTGGATATTCAGACCCAGACTTAGCTGGAGAAGCATTCACGCTTACGCTAAGGATGTTGTAATACGTCGTGTCCTTCACCATCTCCCTTTCTCTATCCAAAAAATAAAATGTGTATGAGCATCAGAAACAAATAGTCGCTTAAGTGAACACGACATTGTGGGTTCCACTTCATACACCCACTAATGTTAGAGATAATGCAATAAAAAAAATGCGGAAATTTATAATCAAAGAATTTTAGATCTTCATATATTTTTTCACAACAAAAGGGACGAAGACAAGTACATATATACATAATAATAACTTTGAGAAAATGATTATTGTAGAAATTGAATAAATGAAGAAATTTGATTTCCCTCCTTTAACTCACTTCTTCTTAATGTATTTTATCTGATGAAGGAGGAGTTCCTCCTAAGGAAGCAGGGCCCACGGTAGCTGGGAAGATTGACTCGAGAACAAATTTCATCAGGGGCTCCATCGTAGAATTCAAACTTGATCGAGAATACAACTTTTGTTGTCCTGTGTGGGTGGAGAGGACCAAACTCCTTTTATAAGCTATCAATAGGTGCCTTCAATGAGTGCCTCCATCAAAGTACATAGAATATTCTATCTTCATAAAAGTTACAACTTATATTCTGTCTTCATAAAAGTTACAACTTCTCATATTCTATCTTTATAAAATCTACAAGTTCTCATATGATATCTTCATAAAAAATTGCAATTATTCGTAAACAAAACGTTTTTTAGCATTTAAATAATTATTTAACCATTAATTGATGCGGGCCACAATTACTCTTACTTTCTCTCACTTGGTCCAAATGACCTTTCTTTTATGGTTTAATAAAGACCATAATGTGCATAATAACATTATGCTAAAACCTTTCTTAAATTAGTATCGCATAATAATCATAATTAAGTAAAGAAAACTAATGCAAGTCATAGAAGTTGTATGTCATTAATTGACATAGTCCCCTCCAGACACAGTCTTAGTGGGTTCCAAACTTCGTGGATGACCATTAAAGTGAGTCTTCCCATGCTTCACAACATCGGATTGTTAGAGAGAGAGAGAGAGAGGACAGACTATAACCAAGCAAAATGGAGGTCATGAAGGCCACAATGGCGCAGGCGAAGGCATACTTGTCACCGCGCAGCTTTGTCGAAGGATTGAAGTCCTCGATCGACTTCAGTTGGACATTGCCGTTGACTTTAGAATCACTACATGTCTTCTAATACCTACAAAGTAAGTCAATTGGCACTTTACGTAAGTCAATCAGTGGCGTAGAGCTGCAAGAGTAATTTGTGTTGAGTGAAGTAATCGAAGGAAACAGACCAAAATAGAAAATATGACAAATGATAAAGGAGAACATATTTCCTTGCAAAATAGTTTAAGGTTCTCGCCATAAAAGAGGAACAGAAAGGCAAACTTATATTGATCTATTCTTTGGGAGTTTCTTGAAACTCATTATTATTATTATGTTCCTGTACCTATGACAGCTCTGTTAAGCGATTCTAGATCCTCAAGACTCCCCTCCTTTTCCCTTGAATCTGCCAGCAAAAAATTTACTTTTTTCAAAATCTCTACATTATCCTCATCTTCCATTTGCTTCGTAACATTTACGGCGCAAATGACAACATTTCTCTTTCTTGGTCCTATTTTTGGTTAGAAATAGAAAAATATATTTCTCTTTCTCGGACGAGTTTTTAAGCAAAAAGTAGTATTTGATAACGACACAAAATTTTTATTATCGGAATAGAAATTCATTTGATAACAACACAAAATTTTTATTCCCGCTTGTCAATAAGCGGCAGTGGCCACAGACAATGGCCGGCAAGCGGCGACGATGGGCAGCGGCAGACGGTCGGCGAGCGGCAACGGCGGGCAACAATAAACAGCCAGCGAGTGGCAGCGGACGGCTGGTGATTGGCGGCTATGGACAGCGGCGACTGCAGCGGCGGATGGCCGGCCAACGAGTGAAGGTGACGGACGGTGGTAGCGACGGACAGCTGGCAAGCGACGGTGGCGGGAGGCCAATGAGCGGCAAAGGCAGGCGGATTTCTGTTTCAAATCTATTTATGGGCCAAAATTTGTCTCAAAAATAAAAAAAATAAAATTATTTTACCAAACGGATTTCTGTTTCAAATCTGTTTCTGAGAACAAAAAAAATAAAAAACAAAATGGTTATCATTTGCGTCCTTAATGATTCTCTCAGTCGTTCAATTTCCAATTCCGTGGCTTGTTTTGCATCAAAGTGCTTTTCCAGTTGAATTATCCAGTTGTGGACTTCATCTTTATGCCTTTGGAACATATGAGTTTGAAAAAGGAAAAATATGAAAAGATACGCATTCACTTCGGAAGAGAAAAGACATGGAGAGGACACTTTTTGTTCTTTAGCCAATTTAAACTTTTTCATCACCTTTTTGTTGCTCCAAAGCGGTTGGGAACTGCTCTTCAGGTCATTATAATGTAAAAAAGAGGATAGCCTCACCAAATAATTGTACACGACAAAGCACGCATAAATAATCTCATGACACTGAAAATTTATTTGTAACGATATCGACATCTAAATTTTGGCAACCCGGTTAATCATTTATTACATATAAATTTAGGGATCAATCCCAACCCCTAACCAAAAAAAATTAATTGAAATGCATATAAATATTAGGAGCATTTGCATTAATAGTTAATAAGCCCACATAATTTGCATACTAATTGGACCAGCGTCGGATGGACTCAACTGATTGGTCTTAAACTTAATTGAGCCCGTAAAAGAATGAAATTTTGGCCAAACCCATTGCACATATTAAATGGCCGAAATTTGGCATAATTAAAATGCCGAGTAAGAAAATTGGTTCATTAAGATTAAATTTTAGAAGTAAATTTGGGCCCATGGCAAGAAAGGAAAAGATGGGCATTATTTTCTTGATATTCAGCCTTCAACGACTTTGCTGCTCTGCTCCGGATTGCTCCCGCTCTTCACCAAGCCCAGATCAGTCCCCGGTGCTGCAACTAGTCCGATTCACTTTTGTCGAACTTTTTGCAGGTTTCCCGGCGATCACAGCTTGCTCCGGTGGCCTTCCTCTAAGCAAGTTTCCTTTTAGCGAACGATTCCAACGCGCCCCGGAGCTGCAGGCTGTCCGGCATTGTTCCTGTCGCTGTGAACGAGTGAATCCCAGCAGTCACCTCAGCCCATCGAGTTCTGAGCAGCACCGGTGAGCCTCTTCGCAGCCTCCATCGCGTCTCACCTGCTGCTGCGGCCCAATTCCAATGCACCGGATCAGGTCATCTCCGCGCCTTCTTTCCGGGCGAAATCCCGCGCCAATCCAGCCCATAGCATGCTCCACACGTTCAGATCATCCATCACGCACGAAGGTCGAGCGGTGGCCAAAATAGCTACAGTTGGTGAAAAAGTGCTTCATTACGATTCCTTCATCTTCTGTTTCCCCGCACGTTTGCTAAGCTTAGAAAGAAGTACTCGGTCTCTTGGAGTGAACCTAATTATACACGTATAAAACATATTTTGAATTATACTCGAGTAAAAATAGTTCAATTTTAAACTTATTTTATGTTTTTTCCTTATTGGTCAATGAACGATGTAACATGTCAGAGACTAATTTACATGCCCGAAATATGAATATTTTGTCTCAAATTTACAGAATGATATTCTTGTGATTTTTTTGTTGGACGACATGAATTAGTAATAAAGTTCAACTATCAGATACGACAATTCTATAAAATCTTGTAATGTAAACATCCCTACTAAAACTTGAGCATTTCTTGTTTATAATACAATTGATGTGAAATCATTGTACAATTCTATTATAGCGACCGAACCCTTTCGACATACTTTTAAGGAACATAACGATATATAAACATCCATATAGCGAATCGCTTAGTTTCCGTTCCGTATATTACTAACAGAGTAAGCGATGTATTCATCTGACATGACGGTAGTTATTTTGTAGGTCATGTATTCATCTGAAAGCACCCATAGACTATGTAAAATGTCTAACCAAATATGACATTATGAACATTTTCGATTCAATGAGATGCAGGATCGCCTCGCAAGTTCTACACACCGTTAGCTTTCCCTATTTCTGATGCCTGGGGATGAATTGCTCAGAGATAAAGATCAATCGAATGATGCAAAAACGTATGACTCCACTTGAACACCTAAGCATTCTCTCCACAAGTCGCCTGTCAAAAGACAGATTGAGCAGACAGAATGTACAAGGGATTGAGCTGTGAATGACCCAGGAAGCTGATGACAGTAGGAATGGTTTTAACAGACGGGAATCTCGTCAACTTTCCTCCAATTACGCTGTATAAACAAGTCTCGACTAGATGAAAAGCTCTAGTTAATTGTGATGGTGCATTAAGTGAGGAAGTTCTGGTGGTGGTGTTGATGAGAAAATCAAGCCAGTACTTGCTGGATCATCAGAGGTAACTGAAGCTGTAGCCATCAAAGACAGCAGCTCACAAAGGATGAAGGATGGATCCGACCCAATACAGTCGTTGGACTAATTTAGAGATTGTTGGGAAGGGCAAGGCTTTGTAGCTGGGAAAACGATGCTATAATCGAAGACATTAAAGCTTTGCTTTCCTGATTTTGTATCTGCAGATGTCAATATAGTTAGAAGGCAGGCATATGAAAGTGCAAACTGCTCAGCAATGCAGATGAGCCATTAAAGCTTTGCTTTCTTGATTTTGTATCTGCAGATGTCAACAGAGTTAGAAGACAGGCATATGAAAGTGCAAACTGCTCAGCAATGCAGATGTACCATTTGATCTTGACCCCCTAAAAGAACTCTAGTGAAGGGAGCCAGATGCTAATGATGGACCAAAGGTACATTCCAAACGATGTAACACGAAATTAGCTTATCAGAAATCAGCGAATGGAGCGCTTGTCTTCACGGGTTAACGAGGGCCATCATTAAATTTCGTGCGGATACCCACTTCAGTCCAAATCATAAAATTCAACAAATGCAGCAACACTCTAAACCTCATTCTTGTGCTCAAGAAATGCGAGCAAGAGAAACAGACATGCCAATCAACATAACATAGGGACTACACCTGCGAAGTCCATGCACAATCTAGACTTGGCAAGAACTCGTACACCGAATTTCGTTGATGAACTCAAGAAATGCTACAAGCCCACAAAACCAACATACAAATCGATATAACACAAGGAGAAACTGTTTCGCAATGCACTAAAAAGCAAAATTTATTAACCTAATGAGTCCCATAGCAAAGCTCAGACATCAGTCATCAGCATGAAAGAGCCTGTCACTGCACATACACACAGTGATCATTAGCCCTCGATCATGGCAAGGCATCAAGAACAAAGTCAAAAGGTTGAGTTACTACTTCCCACTCGTTTATCTACTTCATCCTCGCCCTTTCTTTCCCAAACAATTTGAATTTTGAATCTCAAACCAAGATTCAAGATCAAGTCTTACCGGAATCGGATCATACCCAACTTAGACACTCTACTTCTTGCCACCCTTCTTGCTCGACCCAGTATTCGTCCGGTGAATCTTCCGCTTCCGCGTGAGGGCGAACTCGCCGAACTTGTGACCCACCTTGTCCTCGGTGATCTTTGAGCGGACGAAGTTCTTCCCGTTGTAGATCCGCACGGTGGTGTTGACGAACTCCGGCAAGATGGAGGACCGGCGGGACCAGATCTTCTTGTTCGAGAGGAGGTCTCTCCTGTCCTTGATCTTCGACAGGAACGCGTCCACGAAGATGCCCTTCCATAAGGATCGCCCCATCCTCTTCGCTTTCGGTTCCGGGGCCCTCTGATCAGATTCGCTCTGTTTTTCAACTTTCAAGAACCGAGAGAAGAGAAGTTCGACCAAAAAAAAAAAAAGCAAGAACCGAGAGAAGAGGAAAAGAACGACAACAGAGGCACTGTTCAGCGGCTGAACAGCGACAAGGAGGTTGGGGGAGCAAGGGCAACGGACCTTGAGACCGGCGGCGGCGGCGGCGACGGCGGCGGCGAGGCCGGAGAGAGAGATAGTCGGCGACAGAGGACGTACAGAGAGAGGAAGAGAAGAGGATGGAGACGGACGACAAACGAAAGAGAGCTTCTAGGGTTTTTCCTTGCTTCTCCTTCGGATTTAGAGGGGTATTTTAGTAAATTTACCATCTTTTTGTAATGCGATGACAACACAAACCGTCCTTGAACTTTAATAAAATGTATAATTTAATCCTCAAAATTTTAATTTGTTCAACCTAATCCCTAAACTTTAGTCCGATATTTAATGTAGTTCATAAACTTTTAATTTGTTCAATATGTTCACTGGACTTTTTCGTACATATTTAATGTTGTCTCCGATATAGTCCCTGAACTTGAATTAATAAAAGTATTAAATTGAACATTTTCATATGGTTCAGGAGCCAAATTGAACAAATTAAAAATTTATGGACCACATTGCACAAGTTAAAGTTCAAGAATCGCATTGAACAAATTAAAAGTTCATAGACCATATTACACATCAAGTTAAAGTTCAAAAACCACATTGACAGATTAAAAGTTTATGAATCATATTACACATTAGCTCTGACTATTTATGCTATTTTCCCTTTTGTAATTGATTTTTTTTTTGTCAAATGTTGTAATCGATGAGTCTTCCTATTTTACTTCTGCAAATTGTTCTCAATTAATATTTTGTAAATGTTGTGTTTACAGATAAATGCGTGAATTAATAATTCTATATCATCTCAAGTACTTCAATTTAATTTTTAAACTAAATCTCTCTTATAAACAACATTATCAAGTAAACCCAAATCTTGACTATCTTTATACATATATATCAATCAATTTCTCATATTTTATCATCAATTTATTTCCGTTAATTCATAAAACTCAAAAATCCTGTAATAATGCAATTTTGCAAAATCTTTTGAATGTTAATTTTTCATCACATGCCCGCAACGTGTGTGCATTTTGCTAGTTCGCATTGCGTGGTACAAAAATTCGACATTGCATCTATAAAATTGTTTTAAGTGTCTATAGTTTGTTCAAGTTTTATCAGCTTTCAGCCAAAATGCATCAATTAGAAAAAAGTTGAATTTTATTTTTTGTACATTGAGTAATCGATATCGAACAAGTATCGCTAAACTCCCAAGGCAACTTACATGTTTTATAGAATAGATTACGAATGCTCATTACTTGTTCGAAAGACATATTTGAAAATATACACATGCGAGTAAAGCAGGACTAACGTCAGCCCTAACCCCCATCCCACCAAAAATTTGTGAACCCGCCTCAATCCTAATTTTATTAGAGGGATAGGCTCTTCTCTTTCCAGAAACATTAATGAAAAAGACTCAATTTATGATCCGAACTCACATTGATCCATAGACCGAATGAACCGAGTCGGAAGCTAGCTTAACTTGCCTGATTGCCAGGTCTACCTGATATTTGAACCGTCAAATTTAAGTGAGTGATGTCTTGAACCCATAAAAAGTAAAAAAGATAATTCTAGTTTTAAGAAAAAAATGTCATTCACCTAGCTAATATAAAAATAAATTCGTCCGACTGATATGATTTTGCTAAAATTACTATTTTTAGACAGCAAGAATAAGAACGTGAATTATTTAATTAGGATAATGACACAAATGATCTATGAACTTTAGCCCAATATGCAATATGATTCCTGAACTTTTAATTTGTTCAATATGGTTCCTGACCTTTAACCCAATATGCAATGCGGTCCTTAATATTTTAATTTATTCAATGTGGTCTCTCAACTTTTGGTAAATGCTTAAATTAGTCCTTGACTATATGAAAATATCCAATATTATTCTCCTATTAATTTAAATTCATGGATAATATTAAATATTTTCATATAGTTCAAATACCAATTTGAACATGCACTAGAAATTCATGAACTACATTACATATTGGTCCAAAGTTCAGAAACCACATTGAATAAATTAAAAGTCAAGTGATCACATTGCATATTGAATCAAAATTTAAGGACCATTTAGATCGTTTTCCCTATTTAATTATCTATTTTCTTCTTTTTTGAGATTTTACTATAAGATTATTATGACGCATCTTTTATCCTAGAAAAAGGTTTTGATCAAAATAATTGTATGCGTCACTATTCCCATCGTGCCAAAGGGCGCATGATCATCGCCAGCTCCCATGATCGTCCACGAATAGAGTAATGGAAATTTTCTGAAAATATCGATCTTCCAAAAGTTAAAAAAAAAACACTCATACTATTTCATCGCAATTATCAAGCCGTGAACCTTTCCTCTAATCTTCCAACTAGATCCAACCACCTTAGCAATTACATTAGAAGTCACTTATGAGTATTTCTGAGAAACTTATCAAGCAACCAAATAGGAAAATTTTTGTAATTTTCAAGCGCGGCTTTGCTCGCACCTTATGCATATTAGAAAATCGAAATATTACTCGGTTAACTTCGTTAAAATTATAAAAACAAAGAAGGGTTTGGCTATTTACTCTCATTGTTACCCTAGTCAACTAGCCCAAGACCTAGTTACGAGGATCCCAGCAGCCAAAACAAGGTATAATGAATGCCTAAGCTAACCCTAATCGAAAATGATGTGCAAATAGAGTTGGCAAGGACCACAAAATCTCTTTGCTTTTTGGCTTATTGAGTTGGACCCATCCTCTTTTGAGGGCTAAGAGAGGAGCTACACAAGGAGGGAGCAACAAAAGCAGATCAAATGATTGAGAAATTCAAGGGAAATGCTTGCTCATCTCATGTTTGTAGCTTGGATTATGATTAATGGTTGTTATTTTCATTGGGCAGGTCTCATTTATTGTATACTCTTTTTTGTAATTTTAGTTATTTATGAGTGCTCTTGTCCAAATTTAAAAGCGTGGGTTTTAATTTTTAAAAAAGCTAAAATATATTTTAATTAGTAAAAAAATGAATAATATTATGCTTTTATACATTTGGGTTCTCTGAATGTGGTAATGGATTGTGTTGTGTGTAGCCACATTGATTTTGTTACGTACATGGGAATCGTGATAAAATCGGATACTTTAAAACATTTCCATCTTTACGTATTCTATTGTGTTATGTGCAGTCGACTTGCTTTTCTTATGTGTATAATCGTGACAGATAGATATTCTACAATGTTTCTCTCTACTCACAGTTATTGTACTTAGTCAATGTTCTTGCATTCATAAATATTATTTATGAATGTTGAGATTTCGAAAGATTTTACTTTCTTGGCAAATTCCTTAAATTAGTATTTAACAAGAAAAGACTCCTTCCATTAAATTTAGTGCATTTAATGTCCAAAAAAATATTTTATTATTATATATGCAGATTTCTTGGGGGGACAGAGGAATTTTTTCCACAAGCAATGCTCATTATTATGCATACAGGAAGGCACGCTTATCTTGAATTATAGTCTTTTGGAAAGCAAACCAAGTTTAAAAAAATAATAACCTAGATTGATACTCGTAAGTTTTTAAATCAAGGCATGTCAAGAAAGCCATAAGCTTAACTGCAACTTAATTATATCAACCTTTACTATTGTAGCGACTAATCGAAAACTCTAGATAAGCAAGTCTAACGACAATCGTTGACCAATTGATATGGGTCGTGCGCCATATATTGAATCCGAGCACTCTTTCTTCGTCAGAATCAGGACAATGAAGTGAGGTTAAAAATGGCTAACATCGTTAATCTGAACATATATAAATAGAACTTATAAGGGAGTCTCAAGAAACTCTGAAACCCCCGAATATGGAGCACTCTCGAAAGAGTCGGGCTGACCTTGAACCTACATGCCTATGACTTCGTTATCCTTACCAACATTACTCCATGGGATTCTTTAAGTATATGAGATGTCCGGTTCACTATTATTCCAGCATTTAACTTCCTCTTCAAGATCACAAATTTAAGAGCATAAAGAAAAGGAGGAAACAAAAGAGGTAAAGAGGAAAAGCCCAAAAGTCAAGAGGGCATACTTTTTGGGGGCACTTGCTCTTCAAATTGTTCTCCTTTTTTGCCATGATCCGTTTGAATTCTCTCCCCTTTTTGCTCTCTAGAGAATGTGATGAGTAGCACCTTACACAAACTTACTAATCCAACATGACATTGCAGGTTCACATTCAAAAGGCGCGTACCTTTTGTCATAGTTCATCGATCGAAAGAAACTTGACGATTAGGCTTTAGAATTTCTATCGGAAATATTGACGGCGATTGAACTATCTTTTGTACTAATTCGGTGAAAAGAGAATACCCAAGCCTTTTTAGTGATAATTTCATTGAGTATACACATACATAGTATCGGCCGATTGCATCCCGCCGTAAAGTTACCTAATTGATGGTATTGAAGCAAAATTAAACTAAACATGCCGACATCTGTGCTCTCTCTCTCTAATTATTCACCAGTCAAAACAAGCCTGGTTCAGCTCAAACCAGACCTGCCTGAACACCTTGATGATGAGATCGTGATACTCGTCCGAATTTAGCGTCAAGTAACAAGCCAAGAGCTCCTCCATGTCCTCCGACCGCCGGATCCGCCTCTCGACGATCATCTCCACCATCGACTCCTTGAAGTCTCTCTGCGGGTCGTACGAGCACTTCACCACCGCAAACCTCTCTAATCTGTTGGCCTTGGTATTACCCGCGCCGCCCTTCTTCGTCTTCGTCCTCATCCCTGTGGACTTTGAATTTGCCTTCTTCACGTCCTCGACCGGAGATCGTGGCCTGCGCACCTCGATTCTGGCGGTTCTCAGGGAATGAACTCGGACCCCGCTGCTCTGCTTCAGCCTCCGCCGTGGTGGCTCCCTTCTGCTTATGTAGAGGGATTTCCTCTGTTTCTCTCTGCTCGTGCCATCGCGGCCGCTTGTTTCCTCCGGTTTCTGCATCTTGGGAATCGATTTCAAAGGAAATTCACAGTCTTCAACCGATTTTCCTGATGAGATCCAATAATTGGACGGAATGCGGTCCTGATTCTTCGCTTCCAAGACCTTTTCATCGCTCCTCGTTCCGAATTTGCGTTCCCTCTTGACCTTTCTCCTCCTTGGAGTCTTCAGCTCTGCTTCTCTCTCTTGGGTCTCGACTTTTATCTCCGGCAAGCTCTTCGATCTTCTCTGTCTATCTCTCCTCCTCCTGATACCCGACACCATCTCTTCGAAATTGTTGGTCTCCTCATCCCCGTCTGATCTGCACCAAATCGGCCCGAGCGAATCTCCGCTGGAGTCCCCTTCCACGTCGAACATCCTCCCTCCTTTGAAGGACAGCCTCCAGAAACCACCATCGCCTTCCAAGAACCGACCCTCTTCTTCCCCCTCGATGCTGCCACAACGTTCCGGAGGAGAGACCACCTCCGACGGAGAATTGTAATGCCTCGTCGCAGCGGGGCTCAAGCTCCCCGGCCTCAGAGCATGATCGGGGCGACCTCGATGGTGGTCGGTGCGATTGACCCCGATTTTCCTGAGCTTCAACAGCCAGGAAGACAGCAAAGAAGGGCGGGGCGAGGACGGAGCAGCACCCGAGAAGGGCTTGATTCGTCTCCTCGTTCTCGATCTGCCCAGCTTCATAATTCGGGCGAAAAGCTCTGCTCTTGAGGGTGGGAAGCTTCAGGATAGCAGGAAAGAAGACACAGAGGAGGTTGATGGTGATGATGGAGGAGGAGTCAGGGGACGGTTAGGGGGGGAGGTGAGTGAACGTGGTGGTGGGGGGGAACGTGGGATCGAGAGGGTTTGGGTTTTCAGTGAGGAGAGAGACTTCTTCCTCTCCCTTTTTCAAAAGAAAGGCCCGCCATATATCTTGTGACCACTTTCCCTTTCTTTCTCTCGCTTTTTATGTACTCGGAAAGAGATGGGGACTCTCTCTCTCTCTCTCTCTCTCTCTCTCTCTCTCTCTCTCTCTCTCTCTCTCTGTATTTATATACCCTTATAGCTAGTCACATTGGACCTTAGCACACAACCTTACAAAGCTCAATATCGGTTCTTGTCCGGGCCTCGAGATCACTTAGATGTAAAACTTCCATGGGATATTTCTTCTGCCTGAGGGAGAAAAAGATACAGAGAGAATTTGGGGTATGAGGAATACGAGTATCGGCATGTTAAAATAAGAAATGCATCCGTATAACTTACCCTATAGAATGGAGACAGACCGTTCTCTTCATTTGACGAGGTTACCTCTCAATTGAACACCAAGAATCTAATGAATAGATTATATACACGTCGCGCAAATCTAAATCATATTATCAAGAGAAAAAGTGGCATGTCTCATCTTCATATTTTCATGTTACACCCATGAGCGCATGTCTTTGCCCTAGTCTTATTAGGAAAAGTTGGTTTTCCTTATTTGGTCTTGTCCACAATGATATCATAATGTATAGTTTATTATGGATGAGAATTAACTTGATGCTTATGTTCTCCACATAGGTTTTAAGTGAGTTTTGAATACCAAGGTACTATGATAACATTTCTTGGGTAATTAATTTAAAAGGAAAAGAGATTGTATATACTATATGTATAGCAAGTAAAGAAAATTTCCGGTGATTAATATTCTAAAAGTTTGGACTTAAATTTTCAAGATTAATTGATGAGTATGCAATTTTTTTTCCAAGTCGAAAAGGATGACAAGCATTGGCAAACTGTAAATCATCCATCAGCAAATGTTCAGTTTCAGGTCGTAGCCCACAACCATTTCCCGTTGGGCTAGCCAGTCATCGCTGCTCCATCAAGGTGCCAATGGAGAGCTCAAGGCTGATGATACACTTTAAGCTCAGGCTCCTGTTTCGTAGAGTAACAAAAGTATCCTAAGATCGAGAATAGACTGAAGGATTGAACCTGTAACTTCAGGTTTGCAAAATCGAGTTCCAAATCACCAACCATAGGCTCGAACAACCACGGTGACAGTGAATATGTGATCATTCGATCATCTTCAATATAAAAATCGCATTGTTGACAATTGGAGAAGATAGATACATCAATTCTTTCAACTTATAATCCAAAATGTAGGTAGTTGTTTATGGCCATCACAATTGACATTTCCATCCATATTGGACTTTAAGGTCAGTGAAGGTGATCCTTGTGGTCCCCTACGGGTCGATTTCTCAGCCTCAAATCGGCTTTTTGTGGCTGTGGTCTCTAGCCTTGATGTGTCCCATGTCGTACCATTGCTTTTAGCATAATGGAATGACAAGTAGAATGCATAGAGCCACTATTGTCGTGGAGTCCTAGAAACAAAAGTGGTTGCGCAAAAATAATGTAACGCGATGGTCATTAATTTTCTTTGTTCTAGCACAACAATGTGGTATTGTAATTGCGCACATTTTGTTACAGTCTCTACATAGAGTATCGTACCGTACCATAAGGTATCTTAGAACAAATTAGAATTAACGGGTGGAATTTGTTTTTATACAATCCAACGACTATCGGGTCTGTAGGAGCTCCCGTCTTTTGCCTCCTTTTTTCTTTTCCTTTTTTATTATTTGATATCTTGCTTCTACAACTTCTCCTCTTTAATCAAAACGGCCCGATTAGTCAAAATGAGGGAGAATGGAGGAATCAAATAATTTTCATTTCCCTGATAGCTAGAAGTTTCAAGAGTGCTCAGGAGCTTGGAAGCCTCGATCGTTCAGAAAGAAAAATCTCTTTATCTTTTCTTGTCCTAAAGTTATCCATCTTGGAAGCGGACTTTACTAAAGAAAGGGAATGCTAGCCGACGAATATGGGTTTAATTGCCTTCTCGAGCGGTTCGATTCAATTGACTGTTTCCAACATGACTCGCATCATATAATGAACGTCTTGTTTTCAAATCAGCTTAAAAGAGTAACTAAAAACGTGAATGTTGCGTACAACTTAGGTTAAATGTGTCTTGATCAAAATATGACCCTTTTTTTATGGTCTTTCGAGCATTTAAACACACTTAAAATTTTCACGATATATAGTTAATATTTATTTTTCAATCCAACGGCTATCAATGTACCAAGAAATGATTCTATAGGGATTGCAAAACTACCGGTAAAATAAGGGTTTCGAAAATCAATGCATTAAATTTAATACCTATATACAATTTTTTTAAAAAAAATACCTATCTGGGATCCCATTTTTGGGTTTTTTTTTTTTATTAATGCTAATGTGACACTTTTGTAGATGTGACAATCCTCTTGTACCTTGGGATGACTCTGCGCATGGTTCCATCTCCAACACACAGTAGTCCAACAGGATCCATGGGCACGAAAACACGCCCTTTTGTAGCTTTATTCGATGGGTAGTACCATTCCAAAGGTGATCATCAAACGGATTAAGATCGAACTGGGTCTGAAAGCCGAGTCTCGTGTGTTGTTCAAGCTTGCCCATCACATGAAACATTTCAAAAATTTCGAGCCGGGCCAGGGCAAAAACTGAGCATGCCGAGCTTTTTTATGTAAAAGCATTGCCCAAATCCGTCCACTCACCTCTCGGATCCGGGCAGACCGCCCGCCTATTCATCTATCTCCGGTTTGTTTTTTGGTTTTGGTCAAACATCTATGTGTAGTTCCTCCCGCAATGAGGTGTAGGCTTTTTCTGCGTTTAATTTGTACACTAATGATGTCTATTATTTGGTGGAAAAAGGGGGAACATCTCTTTTCAATCGTTTTCTAGGGTCATGCTTGATCCCACCCACAATTACGAGTTGACCAAGTTTAGCCAGACCGCAGACGTAGGCTGCCGCCCACCTCCTAGATCGGTCTGTTTTTTTTTTTTTTTTGCATGTTTTGAATGGTACATGTAATATTAACTAGAAAGAGAAGAACATCAAATTGCAAAGTGGAAGCACAGGTTTTTAATTGAACAAACATGCAGCCACCATAGCCGCCATGACGAGCCCCACCGGCCACCATCGCCGGCCTCCGCCTTTGCGCCCCAGTGGATCTCTCCCTCTCGCTCTCTCTCTCCATCTTTTATCTCCATCTCCATCTCTGAGTAGACCTGTCAAATGGGTGGAACAAATCGGATTTTGATTGGGTTATAAACGGTCTGACCCAAATTAACCTATTAACCCGTTTATGACCCATTTATGCGCAATTCAATTTTCTTGACTTATACCCGACCTGACTCATACCCGATCAGACTCATATTGCTAAAACATTTCCATATTTAATTAAACATAGGAAAATCCACACCCAAGCTGAAATGAGAGTATAGGAGTAAGTGAGTGCAAGATTGAGTGAGAGCGAGAGAGATGCGTTGAGTTTAAATCAATTGTAAAATAATTTATGACCCATTTAATACCAATATAAGACTTCTACCATTTATGACCAATTTACTAATATATGGGTTAAGAAATAGGTTTATGACCTATTTTGACAGGTCTATCTCTGAGTCATGCACTCTCCACTCCATCCAGTAGCACAATGCATTGCCGAGCTCCGTGCTATCCATGGACATTTGAATGGATTGATTAGAAAAAAAAAAAATAACATCCGCCAATAATGTTAAAAATAACTTGTATCTATGACATGAGGAACGCATCATAATTTTTTTGTTGGATAAAAATTGGCAGAAAAAGAAACTTTAATCCAATAAATGGAATACACAAATGGATTGAAAAGAAAAAAATCAAATGGATATTTCTATTTTTTATGATAAAAAGATAGCTCAATAAATAACATAAAATAAAAATACAAACTAAAAAGATAGACGAATGTTTAACACAGCAACCTTAATTATGCCGGTGTCATTCGCATCCACACACCACTTGGTGGAGCTAGAAATTTGATCGGGGGAGGAAAGGAGGGGGAAATTTGGAACACAAGTAATTTATTTTGTTTAATTACTATAATGGGTGCATCAAATGACAATAAAAATTGTAGAACAAAATAGGAAGAACTAGAGATAGATTTATAAATCGAAATAGATTAATAAGATCGATGTTAAACTTTTTGGTCTCAAGATGATTCAAATTTCCCTCTAGTATGGCTAATTTATAGCATTAACACAAATTGGGTAGTATAGATATCGTCTACTATTTTTTTTGTCGAAAGAAAATTGTATTCGTTACTTAAAATGATACATGAGAAGTACATAAAATTTCATGGAAAAACAAATTGAATTAGAACAAAACCCATGATACAACATAACAAAACCAAATCCATAAAATAAGGAGGATCAACAAAACACCAATAAGGTTAAGCACATAATTATTCCATAAAAATAGATATGTTAAGCAAAATAACTAGTGACTGATCACTGGATCTCGTATCATCATCAATGATGAACACACGCTGAAAATTCATTCTACAATAACTACAGCGTTGCCATTTGACAGTGCATGCCCAGATTGGGCTTCCTTTATATTATCACCGTATAGAGATAATTAAAATGGGTTGAAAAAATATAGATCTAACTTTTGTAAGAGCAAATTTTCATAGTTCAGTGAAACGCCAAGACTCTTGCGATCATAATTGAAACTGAAGGCAAACAACTTGTACATGGATAGAGTATAGAGATATCGAATCCCAAAACATTATTAAATTTTTAGATCTAAATCGGGAGATAATTGCTCCAAGATCTAGAGCTAAATTAGGAGAGTTTAAACTTTCAAATCTAGAATTAGACCCGGAGAAGAGAGCTCCAAAATTTAGATCGTGAGAGAAGAAAAAACAAGACAAAAACAAAATGACTCAAACAACATCTATAGGAGGGAAGGGTGAGACTAGCTCAAAACCTCCCATGGTTGAAGTTTGAAGAAGATGATAGAGAGAAAAGAGAGAGATAATTGCTTCAAGATCTAGAGCTAAATTAGGAGAGCTTAAACTTTCAAATCTGGAATTATACCAGGAGAAGGGAGCTGCTAAATCTATGTCGTGAGAGAAGAAAAAATAAGAAAAGAACAAAATGACTCAAACAAAATCAATAGAGAGGGTAGGGTGAGACTAGGTCAAACCCTTCCATAGCTGAAGTTTGAAGAAGATGATGGAGATAAAAGAAAGAGGGAGAGAAAAAACTTTTCGGCTTCTACCGTTTTTAGATTTCATGATCATGATCCTGAAAAAGCTTACTGATGGGTAATCCAAATATTAATTAATTAAATTGTTGACATGTATAAGATCTCGGTTACAGAACCAACTCGAAGTGCATACATCACGTATATGCAAATTGGAACAAGAAGTCTGAGTGCAAATAGATGGTAGGTGTAAAACGTGCTAAGTTTATTGTTCGAGCAAGTTTAAGCATAGATCCCTTCCACGAATTACAATACGTTCGGCTCCGAATAATCTTGATTCTTGATGGCCAATATTTATCGCAATTAAATGAATAGGTAGAGGTACAATTACAATTATTACTGTGGTCGTCCTATTGCTATGATCTTAATGGCCAATACTTATCGCAGTTAAATGAATAGGTAGAGGTACAATTATAATTTTTACTGTGGTCGTACTATTGGTATTATTGTTATTCTTTTGCCAACGAGCTACAATCAACTGGGTGTATAATGCTTGCACAATAACTGAGTAGTAATCTGTGTGGGGGACCACAAATTTTGCGCGACAATCACTGACGAATTAATGATCCAAAAGGCCAAATTTTTTTACTTTCATTATTCACTCGTAGCCTTGAAATCCATGTTCTATCTTCTTAATAGGGGGAAGAAAAGAAAAAGAAAAAGTAGATTTTCATTTATTTTGAGCATGAATGCCTTACAAATTGAGCAATATCTGTTGTTGGTTAAGACAATGTCTGGCGATACGCATAATGTGTCTATATGTTCCATTTCTCCAATTTCAATTTTTCATCAAATGATGGCCAAATGATCATGTGTTTCCTCTGAGTTTCGGGAAGTTCCCGATCTCGTGAAAAGGCACATCCATAGATAGTGTTAGCGACGGAGCTGGGATTTAGGTTAAGATGGAGAACTTCGACAATCAAAAAAGGGGTTAATATCATGAAAAATCTCAAATTAGTACACCTGTCACAAATTTATCCTAGACTAATTTTTTGACCACCAAAAACTCCAATCTTGTACATTTGTGATGAATTTACTATCCGTTAAATTAGATTAATACCATGAAAAACTATAAATTGATAAGTTTATGACAAACATAGAGATAAAACCCTATACCGGTACACCCGTCAACTAAAATGTATTATCCAACTCAGCAATTTAATGATAAAATTTAACAGAAACCGACGAAGGGTAAATTTGTCACAAATATACTGGTTTGGGGTTTTTTGTGGTCAAAAAATTAGTTTAGAGTAAATTTGTTACGAGTATACCAATTTGAAGTTTTTTGTACTATTAACTCATGAAAAAATTACACGTGCTAGAGAATTAGTAAGTTTAAAAAATACAAATCGCAATTTGGAATTTTGCAAATCTTTCCTTGAACTTTTCTATATGAACCTAAACAAGTATATGGACAAGAAAATTTTTTTTCTCTTGATTACTATAGATTAATAAACTATATAGTTTTATGATCATGTCTAACAAGAATTTTTCCATTACTATAGTCAATTACTGATTGCTTTCGTCCATATAAACACAACGCCTTTTAAGAATAGAAAGTTTTGTCCGAATAAGATAAATTACCGTACGTACAAACCACTTGTTTGTGTGTGTGTGTCTATATATATATATATATATATATATATATATATCAATAAAAAATCATGATTTCTTTCAAGAATAATACTAAGGCTCCGTTTGTTTTGCAAAAAATGTGATATTTTTGGAAAATGTTTTTCAAAAAGTCATTTCCTAGGAAAATGACAATATTTTTCGGTATTTGGCTGAAAGCTAAAAATGAACTAAAAAGTATTTTCCACCATTTGGTATAGAAAATCCTCATTGCACTCCTTTTAACAATTTTTTTAAAAAATAAAATTATGAATTATTTTTATTTTTGAATTTTTTAAAATAATTTTTAATATTTCTTTTTTTCTTTTCTTGCTTCCTCTGCCGGTCGCTGGCTGTCTCTATGTTGACCAAGAAAACCAACCTTATCTCTACGGTCTCTCTCATTAATATCACAAAAAATAGATAAAATCTTGTTATAGTATTTATCTTGGTTGTGCACGTCATTTTTCATAATTTCAAAAATATTTCAACATGATTAAGAAAACTCTCTTAATTAAAGAATGGTCTCTATCACCAAAAACTCCTAACTTATGTACCCGTGTCACATTTATCTATACTAATTTTTATGTCACAAAAAATCTCAAACTGGTATACTCATATCACATTTACCCTAAATTGATGAACCCATGCCACATTCACCCAAAAAAATCCCAAATTTACCACAATCTAGGGTAAATATGACACTACTCTATCAATTTAGAATTTTTTTTGTGACACAAAAATTCATTTGGGGTGAAGGGCACAAGTGTATTAATTTGAAGTTTTTGGCGGTATTAGCCATAAAAAAATAAATGACATCATATCAATTCATATCAGTTTCAAGAAATCATGTCGGGTCGGATACGTATTCTTTTAGTAAATTCGTATCTTGTCCTATTCATGTAGGAAATTGCTGGTTCTAATGTATTCGATCCATACTGTGTATACACCTTGTCCTGGTATAGATATCAGAATCAGAAAGGGAAAACAGTCTACTGTTATTGGTTAGATTTTTTAGCCAAGTAGAAAACCACATTAAAGATCCAAACTTACTCAAATTTCCCCTTTGTTTGCAAATCAATATTTTCTGTACACACTCCGAGTTCTTGAAATCCAATCTAGCTCCAGCATCAAGACATTTTCTCGTTCAGCTCATTTTCCTTTCAATATTTAAGCTTACACAAGACATTTTTACTCTATTCCTGATATTATAACATCACATTATGTCTCGGATTTAAATAGAGCAGCTGTCGCTATGAACTTATAATTAGTAGCAGGTTGTATTTGAGAGTTGTCGCTAGGGGGTTGTATTTGAGACTTGTTGGCAATGAACTCATCTTATTAAGAGAAAAAAACTCCACAATTCAAAAAATGTCCTTTCAATTTTAAACTTGACCCGACCCAAATATGCCTCCACTTGTTAGGTAAACTTATGGATTTTCCCGAGTTAGGTGATAAATTTGCCTTAATTGCTACTATATATGAATCAAACCCAACGAGAATCTCAATATCAAGTCATTGGAAATTTAATTTTTCTAATCCACTTATTGTACATGCATTTTATAACTTTTCTAATAAAGTTACCTTTGGCTCCAATTCCGATTCCTTGTAATTGATGTATCCATCAAAACCGGCAAAAGTCCGATGGAAAATTATTATTAATTTCTCCTCCGTGTTGCAAACAAAAATTTTTTTAAAAAAAAACCCTCCTACGAAGTTAAAAATTCATGGAATATTTATTTATTTTTAGAAACTTATAACTATGGATTTGGAATATGCAGATGTCAATCGTCCACAACACTCTTTGACCAACTAACATGGCCCAAGTTTAGTGCAACCAACGATGACGTGGAAATGAAGAATGATTGCATTCCCAACTGGAGTAAAAGATCATGAAGGCATCACTTTGACTGAAAGAAACCCTAGAGAATCGGAGTACTACTCCCTCAAGACAATTTTACATAATATGTGTTTACCTGTTTAATCTGGGGCTTATTATTCTTCAGTAATTAGCTCGATTGTTTTCTAAATAATCTCATCACTTTCAACCCATTCTCGCACATTGGTTTTTCTATAAATACTCGCGCGTATTGGCGTGCACACGTACGTTCGTGTCTTCAAAATTACAGGCATCACGATTTCTATAGAATAACATGTTTTTGGACCGTCTAGGAATTTTTTAACGAAGAAAGTAAGATGAAAGAGATCTCCTCCACTAGTGGAAAAGGATAGACATATGCTTTGCCCTTTTCCTTCCTCACAAGAAAGTTTGGTCGATTGACAAAGAGCAAAAGATATCAATTTGCCAACCAAATGCACCAAACCACAATAATCAAAATAAAAAGAGAAAGGAAGAAAAAGCATTAGTATAAAATATGCATGTCTATGACAACTTCAGATCTTCTACCTAACGGGGGAACTGAAAAGGCAATGCTTTTAGAGAAGAAAAGCTAATGTTCCATACGTACACAAAGTTGAATTCCCAGGAGAAAGACTTTCCCTTTTGTCGAAGTTCCTAGCTAGTCTTCAATTCCATTTGCAAAAGGGCCTGTCCATGCTTATAAAGAAGCTCAGATACGTACATATAGAAGCTCATCTTCTTGGGCTTGTGTGTTTGTTTGTCCCTCGTTAAATGGCCGAGCGGGAGAGCCTGAGTTGCTTTCTCATTCTGATTGTTCTGGTCGTGGGTTCGGAGATTCATTGGGTTTCGTCCACCAGCACCGATGAGACGGAGTATGTGTCGGCTGTTGGCGACCCAGGAATGAGGCGAGATGCGCTGAGGGTGGGAATAGAGTCATGGAACCAATGCAATGAGGTTGGTGAGCAAGCTCCTCACATGGGAAGCCCGAGAGCTGCTGATTGCTTTGACATTTACCGAGCCATTCCTAATATGGATGGTCAGTCTCTCATTTTTCTTTTCAGTTTCATTTGCATCCCCTTCTCATTGATAAGAATCCTGCTTTGTATGCCTCTGGTGATCTTCTGGTTTGTGTCCTTCGTTCACTTTGCTCAGTATATCCTGGACCGAGCAGCTTAAGTCATATGATAAAGTGTTCGTCTGTCAATTTTCGTGGTTAATAAAACATGTTTTGCTGTTTTTCTTTAACGTGACATTCTCGTATGTGGAGGAAAATGACTCCTACATTTGGTCTGTATCTCCACTAGTGATCAAATGCAAATAGTAGGGAAATGCGCTTTGTTAGGGAAGCACAGTCATGTAAGCACTTGCTCAATCACACTAATAATATTCTGGGTTTGTATTATTCTACCTGATCTCTGCCTAAAGAAAGTCACTCTCAGATTTGATAGTGCGTCACCCCAATGCAGCGGTACCTATTCATTTCCTGGATTTTAGCACAATGTAGTTAATCCGTGACATTGGTTGTACTACAAACCTCTAATTCTTCATCCACGACAAATTACTTGTTCTGCTTTCTTCTTCATTTTTCTCTCTTTGATTTGAGCAAACATATATTAGTTAAATTCTGGTGACAACATTTTCCAATTGTACCTCATTTTGATGCAGAAAAGAATTGCTCCTTGTGCAAATTGCTGCCCTACATATTGGTCCACAGGGTCACGGAGGTAGACAACAGGCTTGGAGTTGGAGACCCTTTCCCAGGACTCCATGCCGAAGCCCTGTTAAATGCAGACCTCTATGCCGCGCTCAAGGAGCTCTACTTGGGCGCAAAATGCCAGGTCGAGGACACCCCAAGCCCGTGGCAGTTCTGGATGATCATGCTCAAGAACGGCAACATGGACACGTTTGCCTCCAGGTGCCCGAAAAATGGGCACAAGGTCGGACCCTTTGGCCCCGACACTGCCTTCCCTTGCTTTGGTAAGGGATGCATGAACCAGCCGCTGATGTACCATGACTACACAACTTTGCAAGGCCCTAATTTGACTACTCTTAAGGGAAGGTTTCATGGGTCATGGGACTTGGATGGTATTTTCAGTGGCATTGGTAATAATAATTCATATTATTCTGTGTCTTGGGAGAAGGAAATTGGGAAGGGCAAGAGTTGGGCATTTCATCATGTCTTGAGGACTTCAAAGAAGTATCCATGGTTGATGCTTTACCTGAGATCAGATGCCGCCAGCGGTCTCTCTGGTGGGTATCACTACCCCACCAGAGGAATGTCCAAAATTGTGAGCAGATCCTTTTTCCTTCCATTTCAAGTCATCATAAGGAAACCAATGAGACTCCATTTGGTGCTGCTAATACTGTTCTTGAGATTTTACCGAAAGAAACTTCTTTTTGGTCCCACGAGAAACAGATTTGAGCATAGTCCATTTGATAAACCATTTCAATCATGTTTGGTGCAACTATTCTTCAAAGCAAAAAGATTCTTATTTGACCAACTTTAGCTTGTACTCAAACCAATCTTATCATTATGTTTTCGTTACAATACGCACAGATCCCAGAATCACCAAACTTCAAAGTGAGGTTCACTCTCAATGTGCTCCAAGGTGGGGGTCCAAACAGCCAATTCTACCTAATTGACATCGGAAGTTGTTGGAAGAACAGTGGCCAACCTTGCAATGGGGACGCGACCTCTGATGTCACCAGGTACAGTGAGATGATCCTGAACCCCAACACCAGCGCCTGGTGCCACCCGGACAACCTCGCTGTGTGCCCCCCTTACCACACCTTCCGGAATGGAACCCGGGTCCACCGCAACGACACAGCCCGGTTCCCCTATGCTGCATACCACCTGCACTGCTCACCAGGGAATGCCGAGCTCCTCGACAAGCCCTACAGCTTGTGCGACCCTTACAGTAACCCCCAGGCCCAGGAGATCCTGCAGATTCTGCCGCACCCTGTCTGGGGCGAGTACGGGTACCCGACAAGGCAAGGGGAGGGTTGGATTGGAGACCCTAGGACATGGGAATTGGATGCTGGAAGGTTGTCTCAATCACTTTATTTTTACCAGGTTCGATTTTGTTTTTCTCAGATTCACATTTTTCATTGTATGGACAAATAGACCTGATCATGAACCTAACAACCCACTGAGCCTGTCCAGGCTTGCCGAGCCAACAAGGCCCTAGGATAAGCAAACATACATTGCTGACCGTCTTTTTCTGCTTAGCTTCAATGTGTGACGTGTGAATGTATTGCAGGATCCAGGGACACCAAGTGCTAGGAGGCAATGGATGTCTATAGATTTGGGGACTGAAATATTCAAAGATCCCGATCAGGTTGCCGAATGGATCATTAGTGATTTTGATATTGTTGTGCCCAAGAAGATGGTCAGAACATAGTCTGCATTTCGTCTTTTTTTCCTTTTTCGAGAGTGAGAAAAACTGAAGGGAATACAGAAAGAGTTTCAACCCAAAGGGTTGTGTAACGTTGAGACCAAACCAAAGAAACGCCGAGCTTGCAAGTGAGTTCTGTTTCTCTTCATTTCACTGAAGCAAACAGCAAATGCATGACTCGTTCCAAGCATCAAACTTGGTTTCTTAACTCGCTAATCACATGTTCGGGTGCAGATTAATCTGACAGTTTCTTGGTGGAGTGTGAGAAAGAGGCTAGGAATCTTCAGTCACTAAAGAATCTGTGGGTGGTGCAAGAAAGTTTATGCTTACAAATCTGTATTAATTTGCCTATCAGTTTTCATTGACATTAGTTTGCTCCCTCTGGTTTACAAATCCTTCCTAGTTCGCCATCTTTGCCGAATCCGATTGAAGAGTTGACAACTGTTGACTCTTCCATTCATGCCAGAGGGCAAACTTTCCTAATTACAGGGCCTAATCTCGATCCCAAACTGACTTAAATTATTTGGTCAAACAACAATTTGCCGGAAAATGCTGAATGGATGATCGAACTTCCATCGAATTCAGACATGAAAAAGGCGGGGTGAACCAAGGCGGACTCGCCTCGGAAGCAAACTGAAACAAATGAACAAGGAAGAGAGGCAAAAGCGCCTGCCCTCAGAGGAACCATGATACTGGTTCCAATCTGCTCAAAGATTGCCCCGTGTCTTTTCAGTCCTGGACTACTGAACTAGACCGGCTCTTCATCCTCGCCGGTCAATTCATGAAGGTTTAATGCCTATTTACAGCGCTGGACTTTCCCAAAAGCCATTTCCAGAAAGCCCACAGTACACTATTTTTGTGTACATCCACATTGAATCTGCTAAAAAGATGATGCTAATAAGGCCCAAAAACTGTTCTTTTTTCTCCTTGGAGGATCTTTTATAGAATAGGATTGTTCAGTGCTGTGTTCTTTTGGAATACAAGAGGTATTTAGACTAGTGATCTGAGCCCGTTTCTCCTCCCGGATCAAAAGTACGGACATGTTTACTAAATAGCGCAATTCGAGCGTGATCTCTCGAGATTTCTATATATTCGAGTCTTATATTGAAAAAGGTTGGCTCAATCAAGACCGGCGGTCTCTAATTCCTCTGCAATTTTTCTTGTTTCATTATGCATAGTTAAAATGCAAATTCTATTCTTCAGAAAAACAGGGGTCGGACCTCTACATTCAAGGAGTCCACATGAGATAGAGGCGGTCGGCCCATTCAAGATGATGGGTCAAAATTCACGTTAACTGTAATTTGGGGAGAGGCCCAGTCAAGAATTCTAGACGATTTGCCCAAAAAATGGAAGATTAAATTGATATTAGAATTTTAGGGGCCAAATTGAACAAAATGATAGCAGGTGTTTTATTGACCAAGAATTGGTAAAAATAGGGGCTAACATGAGAAATTTTCCTAATGAAAATGGTGCATCAATATCATGATATTACTTTCGTAATATCATCTAGGAATAAGTGCATTAGAGATCGCACCACCACCACTTATCGGGCAAGGATTACTAGCGAATAGGAGGCCATTAGCCCTCCTCCTCTCTCTCTCTCTTTCTCCCTCTCTGAGTGTGTTTTCTCTCTCTGCTTTTTTTTTTTTTTTACTTTTTAATCTAACTTGAATTAAATTTAAGAGGAAAAAGGTATCGTTTGCAATCTTTTAAAAAAATGGCCATGTAGGAAGGAGAAAGTAATAAAAAAATCATGTTAACATATTGCGTTGGCCAAATTAAATACAGCTAACAAAGGGACTTAATTGTATTAATTTGACAAGGTTATGATTTGATTGCATTTTTTAAAAGTTTTAGAGTTCAATTACATTACATGATAGGTTTTCGGACATTCAATGTACTTATCTCTACTATCTAATATAATGTAGCAATCTTTGTCAAAGGGCTAATTGCAAATGCTATATTTTGAATGGATTTTACAAGGCTATAATTTCAACATTTATGGTACTTTTACTAACGCAGTATTAGAGGCCAAGCATTAAATCTTGTACACAAAATGCAATCGACCTTTTCAACCCTTTTAATAATAAAATAGAAGTGTTAACTTTTTTTTTTTTTTGGTTCAACAAGTAGTGTCCGGATCAGCTTTCGTGCACTTCAATTCCTCAACAAGTTCACCTTTCTAGGAGTCTCGAGGGCGAGCTCCCACACATGGCGGCATTCAAGGTTTTACTCTTGGAGTGCTTCCAGCGAGGCTTGAACCCAAAGTCATAAGGGGCGGAGCGAAACTCCGCCGCATCCGAGTCAACACCTTGTCGGTAAAAGTGCTATAGTTTCGATTGCATATCCTATCCCCTACCGAATTTCCTAGGCCCTCTTTGTTTACACTTAACAATTAACAAATAGTAGTTTTTCTTTCCCTTTCCTGCCAAATTTCAACTTATTATTCAAATTAATTTCAGAAACTAATTTCAAAACGCCCCCCACTTTTTTTGGGTTGTTTCAACGCCATCGTGTGCTTTCACTATGACTTGGGGTCATCCGGAGAAAGAGAGATCCAAGGAGTCTTCAAACACACGAAACACAACTTCCACTATTTTTCCATTCAAGAGGGAAATGACTTTGTTGTCACACGTAAGGAAAACACCAAACTTCCACTTCTCCTGCTGTACGACAGCCTCTTTGCATTATTATTGATCACGAAGCTTCCTTCCTCTTTCTCTCGTCATGATCAGGCTTGTTGTCTCTCACACCCCCCAAACAAGAATAGGAAAAGAAAAATGGTAAATATCACGAAAAACTCTATATTAATATATTTATGATAAATTTACTTCAAATTCATTTTTTATCACAAAAAATCTAAAATTCGTACACATATGATAAATTTTCCCTCCGTTAGTTTCCGTTAAATTTTACCGTTAAATTTCTAAGTTTGATAACACGTGATAATTGACTGGTGTATCAGTTTAGGATTTTACCCTCCATTTATCACATGTGTACCAATCAGTGATTTTTCGTGATATGAATCCAATTTAATGGAAACCAACGGAGAATAAATTTGTCACGTGTAGACCAGTTTGAGATTTTTGGTGGTCAAAAAATTAGTTTTTGATAAATTTATCATAAGTGTATTAGTCTAGGGTGTTATGTGGTTAAAAAATTAATTTCGAGTAAATTTATTGCAGATGTACCAGTTTGAGATTTTTCGTGATAATAACCCAAAGAAAAATCATTAACTAGATTTTTACGTAAATGTATGGACTCCAGCATAATATTGAAATTATTAACCATCTTTCATGTCCCTATCAAATTATCTAATCGGGATGCTCCTGGATTTTGACCCGATATGCCTTAATAATAGTTAACCGATAGGCAAATTCTCATAAATTCAACTTTGTGCGGCGTAAACAGAAAAGAAAGTTAACCTGCATCCACCTTACCCAATATTATTTTCATATCTCTCTACCAATTGATCGAAGTGTTGGGTCCCCTTGAGACCAAAAAAAAAACTAATTTTGAGGGTATGTAAGTTTCCATGGAAATGAATGTCCAATGTCTGCAGCTTCCTCTGCCCTGCCAAGGACATAAAGAATCACCAATCTTCTCACCTAATTCTGAGGGGTCAATGGCAATTTGGGACCCCATCACAATCAAGTTGGGCAGTCTTGATCATTGATCATTTCCAAAATCATTTCTTGGTACCCAGTCTCTTTAACCCCAACCCACTACCTCAGTTTATAAAACTGCAAATATTCTAGAACAATCATAGTGCATAAAATCTTAGATGGGATAGAGATTGTTATACACTAAGAGTGATGAAACAAGAATCATGCATTCTTTTCCCGTTCATAATCATGTCTAGCCATCATGACTTCCAACTAGTTTGCCAAGATGTTGATCCATGTACCATCACAGGATTGTCAATTTAGAACATTATCCAATGATGTGTTAGGTGTGTGGATCAATAGTGATTCCACTTCTATTTTTGCTTTTTTTCCCCTCCACCTTCTACCTAATTTGATCCATTGAAGTACCGTGGCTCAATCATGGAGACTTGCCCCACAACCCCACCCCCCCTCACTTCAAGTTGGCTCCAACTTCCAAGACTCACAAGCCATTAGAGGACCCTTCCAACAAGAAACAATGAGAAAGCTAGCTACGAAAATATTCATATTATCCGTGCAATTTGATATGTTGACTTAATATCACTAAATCAATTGTAAGCGTGCCCAATAAATATATGCTTTTTTATAATTTCATATTCAATCAACATGAACACGTGATTGACCGAGTATAGAAGTAAGTTGCACGATATACATTTTCACGACCATCGACTGCGTTGGTCATGATCACTCAATGTAATCCTCGAAAGTCGGTATTGAAACACCATGAATAACAAAGAAAGGGAGAATGAAGAAAAGACTGATAAAATCCAAAGCACTTGCTAGTGCAGCACCACACCCACAAGAAAATTACATAAAGGGAATAAAAAAGAAGTGTTATAAGAAAAATTGTCAAAAAAGTCCTAAATTCATTACATTTTTACCAATTTAGTCATAAACCTTTTAATTATATCAATTGAGTACTAAACAGTTTTACTTTTTGTCAATTGAGTCTATTCAATCAATTTTGACTAGAAATTGTTACATGGATGTCGGGTGTTTTACGTGGCACCGCTAATGTTAATGTAACCATTTTTAATAATATGTTTGATATTTTATAATTTTTCCTTTTTATTTTATTTTCCTCTTTTCCTTCTTTACTTTTTCCTTTCTTTCTTTCTTTTCCTTTTCTCTTCTTTTCTTTTTTCATTTTTCTTTTTCGATGGCCGGCGGAGGGAAATAGGGAAAAGGAAAAATGAAAAGAAAAAAAAAAGAAGAGAAGAGAAAAGGAAAAAAAAGAAAAAAAAGAAAAGAAAAGAAAAGAAAAAAGGAAAAATAAAAAAATAATTCAAAAAAATGTTATTAAAAATTGTCCATGTCAACACCAGCCATGCCACACCGTTTGTGCCATTTAGAACAACCGGTGTCTACGTCAGCAATTTTCGGCCAAATTACCCAATTATACTCAATTGGCAAAACGCGAAAAGTTTTATGATTCAATTGACACAATTAAAATATTTAGAATCGAATTGGCAAAAGTGCAATAAATTTAGAATTTTTGGACAATTTTCCTAGTGTTATAGCTAGCAATGGCCATAGCACCATGCTAGACTAAGCCCATTTGAAGAAGGGTCGTGCCATTCTTGGCTCGGCTCACAAATGTGTTCAGCCTTCACGGGCTGTATCAGGGCCGACCATTGGTAGTTGAGTCGCAATACAAATTAAGGAATAAAACCATTCGAGAAACATAAAATATTCAAAGAAAATGTTCCGCTTTAAACTTTTTATAACGAGTACCTCGGGTCGTTGAATTCAAGTCAGGAAGTACTCATTCATTAGGTAAAACGCGAGTCAAAATGCGAGCTGATCATCCCAATATGGAATTCCTCCTATTCGATAATGTGGCAAACCGAACATGTTCATAGAAGAAAGAGGACACGAAAAAAGAGTGGGGACATCTTGCTTGAGCTTCCTCAGGGAGCCACACATGTTGCGCCTCTATGGGGGCAAAACATGATGGCAAGCAAAGTGGTTTGCGAAAGCACGCATCACTCAAAGATGAATCCATACGAAGCAACGCCTTCGTCGGATTCCAACTCGTCACAACTTCAAATCGGAAATGCCATCAAAAGAAAGAAAAAAATCTTGTAGCCTCGTCATTGCCACGAATCATCTTCCTTCAAGTGGTGTTCCTTTCACCGTGCAGATTCGAGATGCTTGGTTGGTGCCTTCTGTCAATTGAAAGAAGCAGACACCCATTGAAATGAAATGATGTTGACCCTCCTTTTTCCACCGGTATCTGAATCAGAATTTACCTTTCGGAAGCAAAAAGGGAGTTTTCAAGATTCCACCGAAAACCATCGGATTAAAAAGAAAATCTATCTTTTTGCCGTTAATGATCGAATTCTTTAAATTCTTGTGCGCTGTTATATTTTGTATAAGTCCTCACAAGTAAGAGGTTAAACTGTTTCGTCTGAGGATTCATACAAATCTCAGCATTCCTTGGACATTAAACACACAGAGAGTATTCCCTCCTATTGGAGAAAACAAAAATAATGAAAGAATTTGGGAGGCTGGGTGTGCGGATATCAACATCAGCCCACCAGGTATATACACCTAAACAGGTAAGGCAACTCTAGTCGGATGCTTAGGATTTCTCTGCTTTGACGAGATACCCTCATGTAACCACCACTGAGGATTTAAGGCGGGCACCTGATTACATTTGTGCTGTTAAACAATAGCATTCTTTAAATTCTTGTGCGTTGTTACATATTGTATTAGAATTACGAAAGAATGCAAGAATCCGCAACTCATTGGAGGACTGCTCAGAACTAGATGCTGGATAGAAGTTTCTTTATGAATGAACAAGGGCCGTTTTGTTTTGGTAGTAGTGGAGACAACGTACGACCGACGTTGTTCTCTCTCTTTGCTCTCTCTTCGCTCTCTCTTTGATTTGATCAGCGCTTGGTAACTGAGGAGATTGAAGGAAGTTTCTATCAGGAGAAATTTCTCAGAAAGCTGCGCGAGCAACGAGAAAATTTCTACCCAGAAGGGTTCCATTTTCCAGGAAATCATAAGAAATGTTGAATAAGTCCACAACGAGCAAGAATCTTTCCCCCTCGCATGTAATTTGAATTATTTCCTCCCAGCCCTAAACTAACCACCCTCTTACTAGTCTTGCCTCGATGAACATTGCCGGCGATGCGACATCCTAAAATCAGCTTTCGGAACAGTGCCGTCTCCGTCCTGTACATCTCGGTTATGGATGCAGAAAACTATAATTGCCTCGAATATGCAAACCCCGAATTCTACCAGAACCAAGTTCGTGAATCAGAACACCGAGAAGTGCAGATTTCCTTCCGTTTCAATGATAAACTCTATCGATGAGACGATGATGATTTCGACAGGGAATTTTTAGCTCGCACGCCCAACAGAAGATCGAACGCGACTATGTAAATAAAACAGCACGCAAAACCCCGCGGGTGCAGGGATGTGTCTTGAGAATGGAAATTGTAGACCGATGATCCAACATATCAATGAGCAAAAGACGTTTCTGCCATAGTGACATAGCTATGATTCCCCTCATGAGCTTTATATTTCAATAAAAGAATTTCGTATATATGAACAAGAAATAGAAAACTTGAAGATAGCAAGAGCTCCGTTATTACCCCTACAAAACGGACACAGGGATCGACATCGGTACCGAGACGTCGTTGCCGAAACCCGAATCCCTATTCGCAGCAGAGTTTCCCGCGAATGTGTATCCCACCCCCAAGCCTCCAAAGTGCAATGACGCGTTCTCGCACCTCTGAAATACTCTCGCTAGCGATGCCGCCTTCCTCCTCGCCCTTTTCGTTCCCGTGAAGAGCAAGGACTGCAGCAACCCGGCCAAAGACGGCGCCTTCACTACCCTCTCCGTGGCAGCTGAGCCACCGCTCCGGCACAGCTCAAGCAATGCCGCAACTGCATTCTCTTTGCCCCGTGGGGTCCCGCAACGCATCATCCCAATCAAACCCGAGACAGCCGTTTCCTCCTTTCCAACCGCTTCCGCCCCCTTCGGCTGCCTAACAATTAAGGCCAATGAGCCTGCTGCTTCCTCCGCAACCACCTCATTCTCCAAAGCGCCCACCAGTGCATTTACGGCGCCCGCCTCAATCATTTTAAGGCAATTTTCCGTGTGTGTCGAGAGATTGAACAGGGCAGTAACAGCATCCTTCTTTCCTCTGGGCGTCCCCTCTCTCAAGAGTCCTGCTAGGGCCTCAACTGCGCCGCCCTCATCTGCTATTCTCTTCTTATAGTCGTGAACGGCTGAGAGGCTGAACAATGTCGCAGCAGCATTTTCCCTCGCTTCTGTGGTTCGGCCGATCCTCAAGACGTCCACGATGGACTGCAAACATCCTTTCTCATCAATGATCTTGCTTTTGTTCTTGTCGTATATCGACAAGTTAAGCATTGCCGTGACAGAAATCTCCTGGGCAATGGGACTCGAAGATGAAAGCAATTCCCGCAAATGGGGAATCGCCCCGGCTTCGGCAATGAAAGCTCGGTTCTCCTTCCCCGTCTTAGCTAACAATCGGATCTCTTTGGCAGCGATTGTCCTCGCAGCCTGAGGCCCACTTGCCAGCTGCTGAACAAGAAGTTTTGCCGTGGCTTTATTAGCTTCAAGGGCAGCTTTGGAGGGCGAAGCCGCAGGAAAAGCTTCTGCAGATGTTTCTATCATCTCTGGGGGGTCATAGGGGACTCCATGAGCTGTGCACCACTGCATAATCAAGTTCCTCAAAGCCCGGTTCGGGACAAGACGGTTGTGGGCAAGCATTTGCCCCGTCTTGGGACAGTTACAGTGCCCTTCTTCCATCCACCTGGCTATCGATCTCCGATCGTATGTCTGTCCCGTCGAGACGATAACTGGGTCCTGCATCAAATCCAACGATATCGGACAACAAAAGTCCTTTGGCACCGTGATGAAGGTATCGGCAATTTCCTGCGTGATCAACCCTCTTCTCTGCTTCTTCTTATTTCCGCATCTCATTCCAACATCGTCCTCCTCGAATCCGCACAAAAGAAACCTGCAAAAGCGGGTAAGCGCAACGAAACCTTGAAGGATTGAAGCCGGAGGCTCGATGTCCCCTTCATGGTTCATAATCTGTTCCTCCAAGAAATCAATCTCAGCCCTAAAACTCTTTGCGTTGCTAATGCCCAAATTATCCACGAAGAAAACCCGCAACTCAACTGGATTAGGAATCCGCCCGTTCTCAAACTCATTCAGAAACGCGAAAAGCTGAACTCTCAGCTCCTCATCATTCTTATCGACATAAAACCGGGCCCGTCTCGATTGCTTCTGCAACAACTCGAGTTGCTCCCTAACATCCTCGCTCAATTCGAGGTTCTTCAACGGGAAAACATCCAAGAGCGTGGATATCTCCTGATTCAGATCGTGGAAATGACCCGAAATCGAATGGTTCTGGAGCAAGAGCCACAGCTTACTCGATTCCGCGCAGTAATCGAGCAATATCTTCGACCGGTACAGCAGCAGATACAGCTCCTTCAAGCAGAGGACCGCGGTCGAAGGCAAGTCCGACCTCCCGTCCCGCAGGAACTCCAGGAGCACGACGAAGACCTCGATCTTGCGGACCAAGGACCGCGAGTTCATGCGCTGGAAGAAGAGCGACCTGCTCGCGTAGCACGACACCAGCTCGCCGGAGATGGAAGCCAGGGTTTGTATGAGGGCCACGTCGCTGAGGTCCACCGGGGCCAAGAAAGCCTCCAGGCACGGCGACCTCCGCCGCCTGAGCGACGAGAAAATCGCCGCCGTCGCCATTTCTTGATTTACCCAAAAAAAAAAGACACGAGATTCAACGAAATTACCGGACAATCCTCCACCTCCCGCGAGATGGGTACGCAGGGCTTCCGCTCCCTCGCTCACGCTCAGGGCCAGATCTTGAGAGAAACAGAATCCGACCCACCAACAAGAATCAAGAAAGACCCTTACTCTGCGATTCTTGACCCGGAATCAAGATGACCCAAATTCCCGGGCACGACCGGGGAATCCGCGATCGCCGGCAAAAGAAACGAATCCAACAATGGCAAGAACAGGAAAGAGCAAGAACAAGAGAGAGAGAGGTTGAGGGGGTAGATGGGGAGCCAAGAAATAGAAACGCTTACGGTCTCTTATGGTTTTAGCTGTCTGTCGTTGATGGGGGTTTGGTGGACTGGGTGAGAAAGAGAGAAGCGAGAGACGGGGTTGAATTGAATCTTTCGGGGAGTGGGAAGGGGCTTACGATTTTTATCAAAGAAAAGCAAGAAAGCAGAGAAGCGATCAAAGAAAAGGAGAACAGCAGGGAGGGAAGGAGGAGGTATTGAAGATTTCTGTGGGAGAAGAAGTAGGAGGAGGGGATGAAATGCGCGTTTTGGGAGGGAGGGAGGAAGGGAGGAAGGAAGGCCGAGGCTGACTTTCCAATGCGGGATCCTTTGGTTTTTTCTTGGTGACGACTTGACGACGGCCATCATGTCCTTTCATTTAGCTTTTTCCAAATTTTTTTTTTTCATTCTAGCTTTTTTTTTTGTCGGATTTTTTTTTTTATTTTACCTCGAACTATTCCAAACCGGTACCCACATCACAAATTTACCCTCCGTTAATTTTCCGTCAAATTTTACTGTCAAATTGCTGAGTTAGATGACACGTGACAGTTGACAGGTATGCCGGTTTGAGCTTTTACCCCTCCGTTTGTCATAGGTTTACTGATTTTTGATTTTTGGTGGTATTAATTCAATTTAACGGAGGGTAAATTTATCACAAACGTACCAATTTAGGGTTTTTAGTAGTCAGAAAATGAGTTTTTGATAAATTTATCACAGGTGTATCAATTTGTAATTTTTTATAGTCAAAAAATTAGTTCGGGATAAATTTATTACAAGTATACCAGTTTGAGATTTTTTGTGGTATTAACCCTTTTTTTAATTTCTTAATATTTTTCTATCATGGCGCTCATCCAACTGTCTCTAGAAAATAATAAAATAAGACACATTAACATTTTCCGTTAGTCTAATTGGACAGAGTTTGCAAACGAACTTGATTAAATCAAATTTGATAAGTTTTATGATTTAATTACAGTTAATGAAAGTTTTAGGACTCGGCTGTACTTTCGTAACAAGTTTTAAGACTCAACTGCACTTTCGTGACAATTTGTAAGACTTCCAGTACACTTATTCCTCCTAAATAGCAAGATAGCTATCGAGTATCCAAAATATGTTTACCCCTCAATGAATGTCGAGATATGATTTTCAAATGATGATCGGAATTAGTAAATTTCTAGGTGCAATACTAACAAGATCGTGCAATACCTCCTCCTATGGAATATCGAAATGAACTCTTCATAAGCATAGGAAATAATTATTTAAAATTAGGATATAATCCGGTTTAATATAAGTATGACATGAGTGAGAACTCGCCACACCAAGTAAAATTTCGCTCTAAATTATTGTGAAAAGCAATAATTAATTTGATAGTCAAAATTCAATGAGGCCCAAGCCCATGATTTCAAAATTACTTTTTCTTGCCGCAACCAGACATGTTAGTTTTTTTTTATTTGGTAATTTTCCAGTTTCGAAATGTGAGTGGAGAGTACAATTACCTTTTTGCCTATTTTATCTTCCAAAAAATTAAAAGTAAAAGCAAGCATTGGATTTGGCTCGAAGCGTTGACTAAACAAAAGTCGTGGACCCCACGTACTGTTCTTTGGCGCGTGGACATGTATAGGTCATCCAACTGGCATGTTACCTCGGTCAATCTTTTTTTCTCTTTTCTTTTTTTTTTGGGGTGGTGACGGCAATTTTTTGCAGCTTTGCTTTGACTTATAAAGTCCAAAAAACATGAGGACGAAAAGAAAATTCCAAGAAAATAAAATAATTCTACAGATTTTTTAATTAAAAAGTTATTATTTTTTGTTGGTCGAATTAAAATAGTTATTCGCTTTGGGTAAGTATGGATTTTTCGGAGGGTGATGGGTGAAAAAGGAAAGAATTGATAAGCGACGTATCACGGTGGCCCTTTGAAATATCCGGCATTTAATGGGTTTGTTATGCTATTAGAAGTACTTATAGTTGGTCAATATCATTAAAAATCACGAAATTTTAGATCGATGGCATATTTATCTTGAACTTTTTAATTTCTCGTGGGAAGCACTAACTTATGCCCTTAATCCAAGGATTGCTCTGCAAAAGTAAACTTGTATTGCTCTCATCCCAACATGCTTAACATTGGAGACCGATATGTCAAAGGACACCTCTTGTAAGTTAATTCTAGTTATATATATATAAAATCTATAAATAATCTCAACCGATTCGTTACGCAATTTAGTTCAATTATGCTCTCTTTATCATTCTAAAAGTTTATTGGAAGCCGCTCCTTATCTGGACCCCCTCTCCTCGGCAATTGCTTCCTGCCCTCAATCAAACCGAGTCATTACACATTATCTCTCGCATTGCCCTCATCGAACCGGGTCGTTACACACGTACACTCGTTCTTCTTTTTCTCTCACTCAATGCCATATTGTCCATTGTTATTAATGGAGGTTGCCACTTGCGATTGAGGCGAGCAACCTCGCATTTTACGTCATGCAACTCAGATCGGAGGTCACGCAACTCAAATCTGAGGTTGCGCGACCTAGATTTGAGCTCAAGAACTTCCATTAATGGAGGTTGCCACCTGCAATTGAGGTGCATGACCTTACGTTTGATGTCATGTGATTTGGATGGGAGGTCGCGCAACTCAAATTCGAGGTTTTGTGATCCATATTTAAGCTTAGAGCACTTCCATCGAAGGAGGTTTGCACGATTGGTCATGACCTCAATTGGAGAGTGCCTGGGGTTGAGCTAGGAGCCAAAGTTCGACACTGAGAGTGATGCCGGTGAAAATCTACGGAGTGACATCTAGGATAACAATGCTGGTGATGAGTGGCGCGCGCGGAATTTCCGATGACTAAGATATAGAGGAATGAGGAAGGAAATAGTAAAAACAAGTTTTTTTTTTATAAAATGTCAAATATAATTGAGATGGAATTCCACATAATCATTGATGGATAATTTGTATAAAATTCGCGTGTCGCGCCTGCTAAAAACACATGAAATGGAACTCCAATTACTAGAAGGACCACATTAAGTCAATTTCAAAAAAAATTCAGGACAAAATGAAAAAAACATAGACGATATTGAAAGATTACTTCACTAGTGATCCATAAATCAAGAAAATTTTGTCAACATTTACATATTGGATTCCACTTTATTTTCAAACTTTAATTCTAGAAATTATCTCACATATAAATCCAAAACAATATAAATCAAGATGTTACCACCTTTGAAAATTTCTTACGTCCCATTTAAAATTAATTATCCGCGGTCAGTAAATGTAGTTTTACTTTTTTCGTAATTCAGATTCCGCAATACATGCACTTTGATTTTTGTTTTTTTTTTAGGATCCTAAACACTTAAAAAGCTTTCCCACATACAAACTTTGAATGCATTTTTTTTTTCCATAATCTCTAAATAATTCGCACTTAAATCCAATTTCTAAACAAAAACAAGGCATGATGGACGAGGAGGGGAAAATAAAAAAAAAAGAAAACCAGAAAAATCCCAGTTGCTCGCGAAGGTTCTACACATCTTGTCCGCCCGTGCCACTTGTCGATGGCGATGACGCGTGGCGAACCGGTCCGACCGGAAAAAATCGTCTGCTTCAACCTCAACGCGTCCCGACCTTTGCCATGACAAGACAGGAGAGGCCCACGTGGCACCTGCTCTTCCCGGGGGCCGACGTTTCCCGGTTAACTACCCCAGCTGCGCAGGTCCACTGCGGCCGCGCCACGTTGCTCCCTGGTCAACCGAAAAAGTCAAAGCGAGGAGCGTTTCCCTGGCCAGTCCATTTCCCACGGTTCTTTTTCCTTTTCCCATTTCTTCTCTAAGGTTTAACAAAAAAATAAAAACCGAAACGGTTAATATCACAAATAATCCCAAATTTGCACCCCCGTTACCGTATTTACTCCGAATTAATGTCCATCGCCTGAAACTAATTTTTCGTGTTACAAAAAAATCTCAACTCGCCAAAATCTCTTTGATTTGGGATATCTATTGAAATCGGTTAATTTCACACGAAATGCCCTATCAAATTTTGAGACTCTGCTAAGATCCTAAACTTTTTTGTGGCACGAATGTTGGTTTGGGTAGATACGATATTTAATACACCATGGGGTTTTTTCCCGAATCACCAAAACCTTCGATTGGGCAATCCGTTGAAATCTTCTAATTTTGCGAAGAGAGCCCTTTCCAAATTTCGAAACTCTGCTCAGTTCCCAAATATTTTGTAACACAAACATTAGTTTGGGTAAATACGGTATATACTACACCACTAGATTTTTCACGAATTGGAGTAAATGTGATATGAATATACCGGTTCGAATTTTTTTCATGGTGCTAAAAAGTCAAACTATGTAGCACAACATCTTTAGAAAGATCATTCTTAAGAATGGGAAAAATTAGAGAGAGAGAAAGAGGTAAGTGAATGGTGGGCACAAGATTAACGTTGGAATTTTGGTGGGGGATTAGTCAAAAAGGAGGGGGCAGTGACGTGGAGGATTTGGGTTCGTTGGATGTCAGTGTGGATAACAACGCCACCATGATGGCTTGAACATTGTGGTGTGGCGGCTGCCACCTATTCCGCCGGCGCCAACTGTATCATTATAGCCAGCGTAGTAGGCTCGGTCGGCCGTGAACCACGTGGAACATGTCGTCGATGCTTTCTAATTTAAGAAAACAATATCACAAACGTGTTGCCACTTTCTTTTTCTTTTATTTTTTTTATTTATGAAATCATCATTTTATATCCTATCTACTTTGGCAAATTCAAATTTACATCCTCCCTTAAGAACAATTATCGATATATTCAAGTAACACTGAGAATTATTCTCTAACTTAGCCACCATGGGATCCCGGTGGCATGACCACCGTGCTTTCTAACTTAGTACCGATCGGTAAAAATTGATCGAATTGGCTAAATTGGCACAAACGCAAAAATATTTAGAACTCAATTAGCATAAAAAAAAAGTTTAGAACTCAATAGGTTTAAAATTTTTTGAAAAATTTTCCCATTTCACTCTACATATTGTTGAAATGCGTAAGTGTCAACACACACAGCAAACGACTGTAAAATGGATTTGATATGGAGATAGATAGTATCAGCGTGAAAAATGCATGTGTGCTGACATGTATGGATTTTAACAGGATAACGGAGGTAGATTTGGATTAGGGACACCGGTATTGAGATTTTCTATGAAGTTAAAATTAATTTATGGTCTATGTGTAATGGGTACCGACTTTAGAATTTTGGGATAGTGACACAGATGGCTATTATGTGCAACATGGTCCATGAACTTTTAATTTATTTAATGTGATCCATGAACTTTCATCAAATGTGCAATGTGATCCATGAATTTTCAATTTGTTTATTGCGGTCCTTGGATTTCGTGTACATAGTCAATTTAGTTCTTAAACTATATGAAAATATTCATTGCCGCATTTCCATTAATTCAAGTTCAGGAATAGCATTGAACATTTTCATATAGTTTAGGGACTAAATCGAACATGTTCTAGAAGTCCAGGGACCATATTTAACAAATTGAAAATTCATGAACCACATTGCAGATTAGATTATGGTTTAAGAATCACATTGAACAAATTAAAAGTTCATGGATTACGTTACACATTAAGCCAAAGTTCACGAACCATTTGTATGATTTTCCTGAGAATTTTATGTTGATGTTGTTTTGAATTCCATGAAGTTTTGATCAATTAGAGACTTGGAAAAATCGATTGGGAAATCTAAGAAGGCTTGGAGCTTGCACTCTACGCGTTTCAAATATATTTCCTATTTATATGGGATTTCATGGGAAATAGTCCTAATTCAATGTAACTGGGATATGTCGTAATATTCCTAATATTTAGGGGATGATCACCAAAGATTTATCAGTTAGTTTCCTAAACTGATAAGATCTTTAGGTGAAACTTTTTGGGATTAGGGAAGTACGGATCTGAGCATCTATTTATTCAGCATTGTACCTTGTATCAAATATGCTTAGAAATAAGAAATCGTCTCTCTCTCTCCGGCGGACGTAGGAGGAATTTTTTCGCCAAACCACGTAAATCTTTGTGTTTTGATTATTCTTGTTTCATTTCATCTAGTTAGGGTGCTCTTCTGCACAACAATTGGTATCAAAGTAATCCAAGTTCTTCGTTCCTGTAATGCGACTTTCGACTAGATGACTTGAAAAGGTTCAACCATTCGATTCGATATCGAACGATTCACCGGGAATAATAATTTTACACTATGGCGAAGAAGGATGAAGGATATGTTGATTCAAAAGGGTTTATCAAAGGTTCTTCTGGGAAGATCAAACAAGCCAACCACCATCACCGATGGTGATTGGGTCGACATGGAGGAGAGGGCGTGCAGCACGATCTGATTAAACTTATCAAACGAGGCCCTTTAATACGTGGCGGAAATCGAATCCGCTTTGGAGGTATGGCTCAAACTCGAAAGCATCTACATGACGAAATCTCTTACAAACAAGTTGTTCTTGAAGAAGAGATTGTATTCACTTCAAATGAGTGAAGGAGGAGATCTGTTGGAACACCTCAACGTGTTCAATCAGATGATCAGCCAACTTACAAGCTTGGAGGTAAAGTTTGAGAATGAAGACATAACGCTTCTAGTATTGGTGTTGTTGTCCGATTCGTTTGACCACTTGGTAACTACGCTCCTTTATGGCAAGCAAACCATGGACATCGGAGAGGTAACTGTTGGCTTAATTTCAAACGACACTTACAAAAGGGAAAGTAGTTCAAAATCTTCGGGAGAGGGACACTTTGGGAAGGAGAAAAGCAGTCAAGGAAGAGGAAGATCAATGGATCAGGGATTGAGCTGTAGGGGTCAATCAAAATCTAAGGGAAAGTTCAAGGGAAGATGCTACGGGTGTAATGAGGAAGGGTATACTAAGAGATTATGTCCAAATAAGAACGAGAAAAAGAAGAAGGGCTTGGATGAAGCAAGTGTAGCCGACAGCACTAAGACTAATGATGTGGACGTCTTGACCATATCGTTGGGGAAGGACACTTTCGAAGACTTGTGGATCTTGGACTCCAGATGCACTTATCATATGTGTCCTCATTGAGAAGCTTTCGATGCGTGCAAGGCATATGATG
Organism: Syzygium aromaticum; assembly: GCA_024500025.1. Taxonomy (NCBI): domain Eukaryota; kingdom Viridiplantae; phylum Streptophyta; class Magnoliopsida; order Myrtales; family Myrtaceae; genus Syzygium; species Syzygium aromaticum. The sequence goes on along the minus strand of CM044888.1, from coordinate 8,487,531 downwards.
GTGGTTTAGTTCTCATGGGGAATGACACTTCATGTAAAATTGTGGGAGTTGGAATCATGAAAACCAGGATGTTTGATGGCATGATCAGAATCCTAACAGATGTGCGTCATGTATCGAGTCTAAGGAAAAATCTGATTCATTGGGAGCACTTGAAGCCAATGGATGCAAGTACTCGGCTCAAGGTGGAGTCTTGAAGGTGATAAAGGGAGCTCTGGTTATTCTAAAGGGATAGAAGCACGGGAACCTATATCGACTTATAGAAACCACAGTGCAAGATGGAGTATCTGTGTCCATGGATGCTAGCACGGAAATAAATAGCACCTATCTATGGCATATGCGTTTCGGGCATATGGGGGAAAGAGGATTGATGGAGCTTCACAGGAGGAATGCACTCCAAGGTATGAAAACATATAAATTAGATTTCTGCAAATTTTGTGTGTTGGAAAACAATGCAGAGTACGGTTCAATGTTGCAACTCATATGAGCAAGGACGTGCTTGAGTATGTACACACGGATGTATGGGCTCCTTCACCAGAAAAGTCGAAAGGCAGGAAGGAATACTTCATGACATTCATTGACGATTTCTCTCGGAAAGTTTGGATCTACGTCATGGACACAAAAGTGAGGTCTTTGACAAGTTCAAAAAATGGCAAGCCGAACTTGAAACTTTAACGGGAAAGAAGCTTAAGTGCCTGAGATTGGACAATGGAGGAGAGTACAAATCGACACTGTTCAAGAAAGAAGGGATTATACGTTACTTCACAGTTCTAGATATGCCCCAATAGAATGGCGTAGTGGAAAGGATGAACCGGACTTTATTAGAGAGAGCTCGGAGCATGAGGCTACATGCGGGACTGAGCAAGGAGTTTTGGGTAGAAGCTGTCTGCATGATATGTTATCTCGTGAATCAGTCTCCATCAACTACAATTAAATGCAAAATTCCCAAAGATGTATGAATTGGTAAAACTGTTGATTATTCTACTTTAAGAATATTCGGTTGTCCTGCTTTTGTACATGTGCAAAGTTCGAAGCACTCGAAGTTGAATCCAAACTCAAAACGGTGCATATATCTCGGGTTACGAGAAAGGAGTGAAAGGCTACAAATTATGGGATCCAAGTGAGAAGAAAGTTTTAATAAGCAGGGATGTTGTGTTTGATGAATTTGCAATGTTGAAGTCAAGTTGCGTGCCACCACCCGCAGCTGCTGAAGAGGAGAGTGATAAATCTATTGTTAAGATGGAGCTTGAAGCTAGAGAATTTGCAGAGAATGGCGAGTCATCTGATGAAGCTCCGAAAGTTAAAGAAACGGTAGAAGTTTCTCGTACCATTGCGACGGGTTGAGGAAGGCGCACTCTCAAAGTGAACATGTTCCAGAAGTCGAGAAACCATATTTAACAAATTGAAAGTTTATGGACCACATAACAGATTGGGTTATGGTTTATGGATCATATTAAACAAATTAAAAGTTCATGGATTACGTTACACATTTAGCCAAAGTTTATAAACCATTTATGTCATTTTTCGAAGAATTTTATGTTGATGTTGTCTTGAATTCCATGAAGTTTCGATTGATTATAGACTTGGAAAAATCGATCAGGAAATCTAAGAAGGCTTGGAGCTTGCATGCTACACGTTTCAAATATATTTCCTATCTATATGGGATTTCATGGGAAATAGTCCTAATTTAATGTAACTGGGATATGCCATGATATTCTTAATATTTATGAGATAATCACTAAAGATTTATTAGTTAGTTTCCTAAATTGATAATATCTTTAGGTGGAACTTCTTGGGATTAGGGAAGTAAGGATATGAGTATCTATTTATTTAGCATTGTATCTCGTATCAAATATGCTCAGAAATAAGAAATCGTCTCTCTCTCTCGTGGACACAGGCAGAATTTTTTTGCCGAACCACATAAATTTCTATGTTTAGATTATTCTTATTTCATCTCGTTTAGTAATGGTGCTGGTATTATCTCCAAAGAAAACGGCGGTATGTCATTAACTCGCCAGATTCACCATATCCACAACTGTTGGGGTGCAATACAACCCCACACCCACCCACCCCCCCCCCCCCCCCCCCCTCCGCAATCGTCTTATAAGTTCAGTGGAAAATCAATTGTATTTTTGTCTCCCACAAAAGCGTGCTTCTTCTTCCTTCCTTCCTTCCTTCTTTGCCCCCTTTGCGCAGCAAGGCATCTGTCAATTCAATCACACACACACACACACACTAACCGACCACGGGGGTTCCAAGGCGTGACCAAACAGAGCTTCCCAGTCAAGATGGTTAAAGCTGTTTTCATTGCGAAATTCGTGGAGTTCATACGGCGCGGCCGTTGACAAAACTGTCTTATGCTATTTTTTCCACGTACGTAAAGGACGCGCACCTTCTTTGATTTTCTCGCACGTTGTGTGTTTTGTGGCAACGTGTGCGTTTTGTTTGATGAACGTTGACTTCTTGGGAGAGTATTTGGGTAGATGTTGCTGTCCGATTAGCTACGTATCGGTGGTTGAAGCAAAACGTAAATTTACTGATATTAGGTGCTGTATCTGCAGACTGCAAAGTTTCTTTGCCATTTCAGTAGTCGCAAATCGAATGAGTTCACTTGGTATCCATCTTAACATGTCATGAGTAGAATTTGTACGCTCGGATTGTCGGTTCTAGCATGAAACGGTGCCATTCCCGAACTCGTCGCTGGTCTGCCAATGGCCTTGATGATCTGATGGTTCGAGACATTTGGTTATTTTCTAGAAAGGGAACTCTTTTTTGTCTAAGAATATCACGTGGTATGCAAGAGGAGACGGGATTTTCTTGTGAACTTTTCGAATGTCATGAAAGGAATTTTCTCGTTGACAATCGGATCTGACAGGTTCAACATATGGCTTAATTAGATTATCGAGTCTCCGCTCGTAGCTACGAGCCCTGGCCAAAGTACGATAATCCACACAACAGGCAAGTCGGCATGGACCAAGCGATCAGCAAGCACAATTAACACAACTCTGCTCCGCACGGGTTGCAATCGGCATAGAATACATTGGTCTCGCCAGATCCAACCACCGCAATGAAATCTAATCCTACACAGTTCTAGGTGATCAATTCAATTGGAGGCCTCAATGGATACTGAAGGACGGAGAGACTAAATGGAGCTGAGGGGCATTGAATTTGTCCCACAAGTGGATAGAAAACTCAAAACTCCAGCTGTTTGATGTTAATAAGAGGCCATTTGACAAAATAAGGCAAGAGGGTGACAAAAACACATGTAGGTTCAGACAACAGTGGTCCAAGAGATAAGGTTTGAGGATCGATGATCATGCTGTGTGCAGTTTCCTTTTGTTCCTGTGGCTGCTGTTGGTCATATGACCACACATGGTTGTTGGTTTTGGCTCTTTCTATAACCCTGTGATGACCTACATATGTTCTTGTCTTGTTTCACGGTGCCTCTCAGGTCTCTACTCATGCGATCGCATTGCTCTCCTTCTGTTTCATAATCACGAGGAATCGACATTAAAAGCCCTGCTGAAAGGACACGAACCTTATGAAGTTTGTGCGCTCTGTGTGGATCCGACCACATGAAGTTCCTTTAAGAGGTCTTTTCAGTCCTAGCCAAAACAACGAGGACAACAAGGATTTATAAAAGAGACAAGAAGCAATCTTTTGTTGTTGCAAAGCTTGGCCCGGTTGTTACTGATAGCAAGCTTACCAAGAGCAAGATCTTTAAAACCGAAAAAGCAATCCTGAAAGAAAAGACACATGCTTTTGTACTGAACAAAGCTTAGCCAATAGCATATACATGAATGAAAGACCTTCGACTATTCGAAGAATGGTCAGTACTCCTGGGGCCTGAAAGTACCAGTCTTCACTATTTTGGTGAGAGTTGCATATTCGCGCACGTTACTTTCAGAAGCAGATTAGTATCTCACAGGTACACAGAATAACTTCATAAGCAAACGAGTTGACAAGAAGGCAGCTAACTTCATCTAAAAGACTACTACCTTGCTAGTCTTCAGAACCACTCCGACGTTCTTTAGAAGGCACAACCTACGAACAGGAGATAACAGTGGCAAAGTCGTGGGACAGATACATGGACTCTAGATGTATCACAGAAGCTTGGGAGACAATAATGCAGCAAGGAGAAATGCTTTCTCGATGAAAAGAATATTCAAGGACATTTGACTGAAAATAATTCCCATGTGTAAATCATCTAAGAAATTTTACATAGATGTAGCAGAACAGAATGACAGTTATTGCCCCACTTTGCTTCTGTTATCAGATGCATACTCAATAAGCCTCAGGGCTTGATTAAATCCGGTGTTATGAAACCAATGACAAGGGACCAAAAACTGATTCTTGTCTCAGGTTTGTGACAGGTATATTGTGCTTAACTAACGGAATGAGCAGTTGCGGCCTCTACATCTAAATGTCATCACTTCACAGTGTTAGTAAGAAGTTCACACGGAAAACAGTGAAAACCAAATGCGAGGGAAAGCCAGAAGGTGACCCAGTGAAGGTGATTTGTGCCCACTCAAAGGGAAACCAGCATTAGCGACATCGAAACCATGGTGTGTGATGTTTTCCTCAGAATAAATCATAATTGAAGAAGTCCAATTTTGTCTTCCAAACATCAATCGAGGAACAGAACACAAGAATCACCCACAACAAAATGCAAGCAAAACCAAAGCCAGAATACTAGATGGTGGCTTTAGTCTACAATCACTGTTCATATATGCCAAGATCACATAAGGCCCTATTAAGCACCACATAGCATCGTACAACTGCAAATTCAGACAAAAAATGCATGAAAGACAGCCATGGATCTGACTAACAATTACCTTGGAAGAAACCAAAATCATGGGCTAGTGGAGTTTTCCGCACACGACTATCAATGACTGATGTCCGGTAAAATGGCCCAAGCCATCTTGACTTCTACTTTGAACAATTAACCATCCTTCCTTCCAAAACACCAAGTGCGCAACTGGGCGTGAACGACTGACCGCGAGCAGATTGGTGTACAAGTTAAATGCAATTTTGATCATCATAAAAGGCTTATATGAAGAAGAAAAAACTTACTTACATATCGAGAACCCTATCCCAAAAATAAGATTTTTTGAGTGGTGTCGAGGTCGCACTTTCCTTTATTCTTAGGTTTGTTGTATCATCACCACACCTTCCACTTTACTAGATTTGCGTTGTCACCATCAGACACTAAGAAGTAAACGGTACCAACCATCAGAGTGGTCATTTTAATTAGTTCTTATTCAGTTTCTTCTAACAAAGTCCCTATCTGCCAGAGATTTGAGCAGCGAATTTCGTTAAAGGTTTTTCCAGAATTTTCTGGTGAGCCTCTGTAAGCATTTTACAACATTTGCTATCTGGGTGTCTCTGCAATGTAAGGATTGGAGTAGTGACTTACACTCTAGACATGATTATGTTTTCGGCAGCTTAATTTCTCTTTCTCCATTCTGGCAGATATAAGGACAGACACAGAAGAAAACCTTTGGAATTTAATATAATGTACAGGTAGCCAATTGCCAATGCAAATTTCAGGTGCCGGCACTTGAGTGTATCTTTACTCGAACTTCAATGATTTTATATATTCATTACTATTCATTCAACATAATATACCAGTTGTCTGGAGATAAAGCTCATACTGGCATAACTGTGCTCTTGAAGGACAATCATATATATTAATCACAAGTAGATCTCTGTACGACTTTAATGATAAGCATCTGCAAATGTCTCTTTCATATCCAATCATGTAAGAATGGTACAAAAGAAAAGAAAGAATTGAAAGTTAAATGAAAAGCAAACTTGCAAGAAAAGTTGAATCTAATGAAATTCATTAAAAATAAACTGAGCTAATAATTTCTGTTCCTACAACTTCCAGTCAATATACCTCACCTTATTATTTAATCTAAACAGACGAGACTAATAAAATTGACTTTCAATCTAGCAGAATATTCTTGCAGATTCTACTAAGTTGAAGGCAGCTGCAGATTTTACATCCCAAGAATTCCCAATGAATTATCTCGAAGACTTACTTGATAGACACCTCCCACAGGTAACAAACTTCAGCAGTGCGTGTGGCCTCCTCGTTCTAATTTTCAAGCGAGAGAGCTGCAAATGCAACAGATAGTAAGTAACACAATAAGCTAGTGTATCTTGAGTCAAAACTAAAGCATTTGCAGCATGTTCCGCCCACAAACAAGACTGGTGACTCTAGAAACTTGATCACCTTGCTTAAATGTCTTGTTCAAACAAGGAGTGAAAAGATGGAAATTCCGTAAATAAAGAAGCTACTACTCATAGACAGATAGCTGGTTCACAATCATATGATAAAAAGTAATCACAGTGATTGGTTGCTCCATTTAATGATCACATTCCGAAAAGAAAATGCAGGTTGGCTCAGAGGATTCACTGGTTATAATGATCAGATTGTTATCTTAAAGCTTTTCTTTATCTGATAAGCCAGTTATTTATTTGCTCAAAAACTAAAGGAAAGTGGAGGTCTGGTCCTACTACAAGTTCAAGTTGTCTTCGATACAGAGTTACGTCTCCACTCCAACGGCCAAATTCATCAAGGCAAATCCAACAATCTAATTCATGATTACAAACAGCAAATTGCGACAAACCATATCGCATTGAGCTTATTTTCAAAAACTATATTTCAAGCAGAACATAAACTCGATAAAGGTCATTGGTATTCCTGTTTTTAATGCCTCTACAGCGCTCAATTCTATGATTGGTAGTAAATCTCACTATTTTGAGTATGTTAAAAACGGAAGCTTAAATGATGCGTGATCGGTCGAAGATAATCGGCCACTGAATGTGGAGCGAATTTATGATCTTCTGAAGCTCCAGAACAAGAAGTTGAAACTGTCACTATGAACAAAAACCATGGACATCCAGACAAATTCACTAATTGAGTTGGGTACAAATTTGTAACCCAGACCTGACAAAAAAAGGTGCTGATTTTGATAACATGAAGGGCAGAGACTACCCAAGAAACTGTGAAATGTAGCAAAGAAATTGGCTTCACAATTATCAAAGATTGCCTTTATCTGGGAAACTTGAACCAACAAAGGGGAACAAGCTTGTACTAAGATTTCCAAAAAAAAAAATTAATAAAATGAAAAGATAAAGTTTACGAGGGTAAGGATGAACATGAAGGAATATCCTAGCAATGAAGCCCATCACGGCCTGGAATCTGATTAACTGACTAGCCTATTTTCAGTTCCGAGCTTTTGGATTTGCTTTTAAACCACATCATTACCTTCTATTAATATTTGCAATAAGCGCTGAAAATACAAGATACTTAATGACGGTTGAGTTGGGATAGTTTCCATTTATCTACTACCCAATGCCATCTCAGTCACACTCTCATCTCCTTGAAGATATAAATAAAATGAATTAAATGCGTGCATCACATATACCGAAGAGATTTGAAGTTTAGTAACTCCGCCATCAAGGGAAATTCAAACAGAATTAAGCTTATCGATCATTACCTTTTTACGAGTTGCTCTAGATGTCTTCCAGCAAAGCAAATTTCTAGACCTAGGTTCAAGTCTCCTGCAATGTCAAGAAATCATGTTTTCCCATCAGTCAACAGTATAGCAACAATAATATATTAGCTGCAGCCATTGTACATCTCATCAAACGGTTCCACATGCAACTCAAATCAGAACATTGCCATTTGAGACTGCATTTTCTTTAAAGGCATATGAAATGAACCACTCATTTAAATTTCTAGTTCTAAATAGTTTTGGCAAAAGGCTTCAAATCTAACGTACATTGTATTCTGGCAACTGGGACATAGACGCACAACCTATTTGACAAATTCATTTTTTCTTGTTTTTCAAATACAGAATTCAAACGTACACATCATATTCTGGCAACTGCAAATTCAGCAACAGAAACTGAGTAATTTGGAAACAAACTCAATCAGGGAAAAAAGATAAAAGTACATTTTCTCTGAACATAAGAAAAGTACAACACTTACAGATTCTCTTGTTCAAGCTTTTCGGCGATAGAAACCGCTTTCCGTCTCGACCAACCACTATGCTGTGAGCATCCTTCAGCTTGCTGTATTACATGTGCAAGGGACACCTTGCCTCTCACAATGCTCCGGCTTGGGTTCCTTTCACTAGATTTTACTCTTTCCGGAAATGAAGATGGCAAATTAATGTGGGAAGCTACTTCCAGGCCTCCTTGGTCAAATTTCGCATTGTTATGGATGTGCTCATTTTGCTTAAGCTCTCTAGAGGAAGCTTCTAGTTCAACTATTTCACTTTTACCCACTTCAAGATGAGGCTGACCGCTGATGCCAGTGGAGTCTCTGATATGAGATGAACCATTTGCTGGTGCAGGTAAGTTTAGAGGGGCATTAGCTCCAGTTGCTGCATCTTTATATGGCTCACATCTAATTTCGATTGTCACTGGTGATGCAAGAGCAGACTCAAATGCTTGCAAGATGTGGCGCCCAAATTTCTCTGCCGTATTTTTAGTCAGATGTGAACTAAACATCAACTGCACGGTTGGAGCTGCAAAATTGAGCCGTTAAAAGGCAATACAATTAGACTTATCAGTACAACTAGAAAACATAGATTTTCTTTTGTGCCCTTGACTATATCCTGCTAATAAATGTCTTTATTTCATGGCAGGAAACAACATAAAGAAAATATTTGCCACATCTCTAGAGAATCCACCAAGTATAGATGTAAATGCACCAAAACAAAGAAAATATCTCGCATGTATGACAAATTTTGAACCAAAACACTAAACCTTATGTTGAAAGGAAACAATCAGTTAAGTAAAATCGGCTGAACTATCATGAAAAGCATAGCAACCTTTCCATGAGGCATAAAGAAAATCAAGCTTTGAACTTTGATAGGGTAACATATCTGTAGTATTCATAAAAGAGATTCATGTCAATTTGGGAAACATTTATTCAACTCGACTAATCCTACATTGGGTAACTGGATCATCTAGGCCATTTATACGTTCTCAATATCAACCTAATCTGCATTAACCACCTAGCTTATTCAATAGATGGGGGTTGGGACTATTCTCAATCTCGCATCACTAAGTTTCCCTTGAATAAGGTCACCTTATTTCTTTTGTTTCTGTCTTGATCAGTTCTATTCTACGTTTCTCTTTCAAGCCCAGGATTGGTTTCGAATTTCTATCCCCTGATAAAAGACTATAATCACTTCAACTTGCCTTTTCCAATATGATAATCTTAATTATCCAAGACCATGCCCATATTATTCCCTTCTCACCTTTAAACATTCTGTTGACTCTTTGTAGAACGTTTACTCAAAAACCTCATTCTTCATGAAAATTGGCCCATTGTGGCGAAACTTAGCCATTATAGAGCGTCACCATTTTGCACTTAAGCCTCCTTTCCTTCAAGTAAATATCAGACCAACAACCCCTTGATCACTAATTATATGTCAAATTCCACCCCTCCCCCCCCTCCCTCCTCCTCTCTTCCCAACCCCACACCACACCCCCCCCCCCCTCCCCAAGGCCATGCCCATATCATTCCCTTCTCACCTTTAAACATTCTGTTGACTCTTTGTAGAACGTTTACTCAAAAACCTCATTCTTCATGAAAATTGGCCCATTGTGGCAAAACTTAGCCATTATAGAGCGTCACCATTTTGCACTTAAGCCTCCTTTCCTTCAGGTAAATATCAGACCAACAACCCCTTGATCACTAATTATATCTGTCAAATTCCTACCCCCCCCCCCCTCCCGAATTTCCAGCCTTGGCTAATTTGCATAGTTCCTTAATATATTGCAACAACGATGATATATTATGGCACTTCTTCTTGCATGTCATGTGAGTACCTCCATGGTGTAGACAACTAGTGATGAACTCATGCTGGTTCGCAGGCAAGTAAAATAAGAACCTCGCTCATTCTTCTTACTGTCCACAGTAGTAGCAAGTTGCACCATGGCATTCATCATTGACAAATCATGTTTTCTTGAGGTTTGTATCTACATCATCGGCTCATCACTTTCTTGTGAGTATTTATATTTCATTTATATCAATTTTCAAGTCTCTCACACACCAGCAATATCCTCCCATTTCCAGCCTAGGCTAATTTGCATTGCTGCTTCATGTATGGTACAATTTAAGCTTACGTCATGATACATCATGACACTTTTTCTTGCATGTCATGTCAGTCCCGCCATGGTAACTAATGCAGGTTCACAGGCCAGTGAAATAAGAACCTCACTCGCTCTTCTTACGGTCTGTGGTAACAATAAGTTGCACCATGGCATACATAATTGACAACTGATCAATCAGTAAATTGTGTTTTCTTCAGGTATACCTCTACATCATCGTCTTGTCACTTTCTCATGAGTATTTATTACTCATCTACATCAATATTCTTCAAGTCCCTCTCACACACCAGCAATCCCTGCATAGTTCTTTATGATTTCTTCATAGAATCTCCCAGTATGGATCCAAAATATGTTTACAAGACAGTTCATTTTCTATATCACTGTTCCCTTAGATCCTCTCAAAGCTTCCATCAAAACCTTGATAGCAGATGGATATTAAATACACCAACCCCCTAAACCTCTTCTTGTGAAATACCTACAAGAATTCCTTGTTGCACCTTTTTTATTCTAAATTCTCACTCCGGCTGATTCATTAATTAAGTCAAATCAGGATAAATTTTCTGTAGCTGCCTTAGCAAGGCACATCTTCCATTATGTTTGTCACTTTTTGCAAAGTAAATACGAATTATAGAATTTCCACTCAATCACCACTTCTACTATCCCAGATGCAAGATCTCCACTAGCTAAAAAGAAAGTACATCATCTATAAACTTAAAGATTGAAGAAAAAGTTCATCAAGGTCCTTAGTCTATTCATCACCACCTTGTCAACCATATATCCTCATCTTTGATAAATTTTGAGCCTATGTTCCCTTCAAATGAAGGCAATACGACGTATAGATTTACAGCATTAATAAAGGAATAGCCAAATTCCCGAGTGATAGCTCTCTTACAAGATCAAATCCGCCGGGAGTTCCAGCTATATGACATTTGAATCTCAATCCTTTGCTCTATAGACTGAGAAATGATCTATATATTGCATGGGAACATCATTTCTCACGAAATTTATTGTATCCTCTTTAAATAAAACTCAATGATTCCTTCATTTATAACAAGTGGGTACTTTGAACTAGAGATGCTAAAGTTTTATGCTTTTCAATCTGAGTATTTCACGCTTATCTTTGATTGTCAATTGCTCTCTTTGCATACATGTTGATATCATATTTTTCATTAATGTCAAAATCCTATATTCCACTTTTCTTTAGAATTTTGCGAAGTTAAAATTCAACAAAACACAGTTCTTATGTATAGCAACACCTTTCGCTTATATTGCCAAATTTGGAACTACATGAAACATTCTGACTCATGACTTGTATGATAACTCCAAATGCTCATATTCTGCTTGTCTACAAGTCAACGTTGAATACGCATACCATTCAAATTACAAAAACAAGTTAAAGGTCCTTAAGATCATTCCTTCTTTGCAATTTACATCTGAAAAGCAAAATGGTGTAACTTCAAACTCATATCCACAAAATGACCCCCATATTAAATATGATTTACTCAATGGGTGTCCAACTATAATTTCAACATCAAAAAACACACATGCACTAAAGAAGCAGCTGTTGACCCTATCCAGATTGGCTGCCCAAATACAACTCGTATCCATCTTATAGTGGCTAGAACAGATTCTGAAGTGTTAAACATGCTCCAATCCAAACAAAATTTAGGGTTCGTTCGTTTCGCGGATAATGGCTGATTTGGAAAACATTTTCTAGAAAATGATTGCTTCTATCATTAAAAAAAATTAGTCAATGGAAAATGTTTCATCATCGATAACAATCTATGCCTAATTACTTTCGTGGGCGATGAAAAAATTTTCCATTCATTAATTTTTTAAGAAATACAAGCGATTATTTTTAGGAAAATGTTTTCCAAATCATTCATTTTCCGTGAAACGAACGCACCCTTATACAAGTAAAAATCTAGGATCAATTAAGTATCTGAAGAGTGTTACATCAATACTCATTCAACTTTGGGGTGACTTACCCTCAAACCACTGACTTTAATTTCTTTCAAATCTGTCACTCTACATAGATCTCAAAGTCTTTCAATCAATTTCTACCACCACTCAAAAAGAACAATCGAACCGAAAAAAATTAAAGTATAGTGGGCCAACTAAGATAATCCAATGATTTATAACAATCCTAGAGTCCAACTCAGAATATATCGTTGATTGCAATTAGCAAAAGAATGTACCTGCCCCAAAACTGACTGAAACTAACTTCCCTTCGTGATAGAGGAACTCCTTTATGCTAGTAATTTGGATCCTCTCAAGTACTTCCAACCATATGTCTTGGACACTCTTATAAGTTTTGCCAATAACAGGCCTGCCACTTGTACTTACACCATCAGCTTGTGAAGATGCATGCTGAGGAGCCAGGCCAAACCTACTTTGTCCAGCCATGTCTACTCTAATACCCTTGCTTTCGTTGCTGTTATGAATTTTAGAGGAACTTCCAATATTGGCCTTTAGCATTCTATCATTTGCTGAAATGCCTCTCTTGCTAGTATGCACGACAGCATGTTCACCAGCTTTCCCAACTGTCTCTCTAAAACCTAAATTGTTCGCAGGCAAAGGACTGTGATTAAAGCTTGTCTCTGCAGAAGAATTCGGTAACAGGTACTGTTGATCAGGAGCTAGCTGCAATAATGCGGCAGTTAGCCACGTCAATTTATCATTGGACATCCTCAACTGTTTTTCAGCTTCAGACAAAGTTTTTAAAGCTTGGCGTAGTTTTTCCATGTCTTCTTTGGTTACTGCAATCGATAAATTTTGTTGTCAGGAACCAAAAAAGGACTAAGACAACTACTGCTGAAGCATGTACAAGCACAGGGTGCTCAAATTGATGTATAAACATCCTCAATGAAAGATACACCAATTCCATTCCTGTAAACCCCAAGAAATAGTTCTCATATAAAAGAAAGTATGGATAAAGTCGCATTATGTAAGGGAAGCTCGATAAGTATTTTGTGGATTGGCTTAAGTGGACCAAATACAGTGTGAAGTAAAGAAAAGCACCTACATGAATAAGCAACATCTTTTAGAACCTCAATATTGATTAACAGAACAGCTAATGAAGATAAAAGGTGGACCAACAAAATGGAAGTTAAAAGCTCTGTTGAACTTGGATTAACGTCTTAATCATGTGGTATAAAATCAAATGGATGAATTGGTTAATAAGCACAAAGGAAACACCACATGTGAAAGTAGATCAAGTATGTACGACACTGATGATACATTCAAACTCACATGGTTGTTGTCGAAAAAACTTCCTTCTATGCCTTTCTTTTGTCCAATCATAGCTTCCGGCCAGTATATCTGTAATCACTGTAGCTAGCTGTGACATCAAGGCTAAGGGTTCAACACCAGTTTCCATTATCACTCTCAAATTCTTGACAGTGTTAACTGTGTCCGCTGATAATGCCAAATCAAGAAGATCAACCAATTTCTCATCACAGATGAGCCCAACCTGAAAATTTTTGATAAAACAATATATGAATGAGAAAGCAGTCTATCACAGCCACTTCACAAGAGAAGTAATGGGCTTATCAAGACTGGCAATTCTTGAGAATGCACCGTACATTGTTTAAATCATAGTTATATCATATGTCTCATGTATGTCTTGTTCATGGAAATAGAAGTTTACTCATGTCACATCTTTCGGGGCAAGGAGATAGAAGCCCTTCTATTGGAATTTCTTCTTTTTTTCCTTAGCCAAAACTGGCAAGTCTTCCATTGCAATAAAAAACAGAAGTTTGTCGGCTAGATGCAATTTGAAATTTTTTTTTTTTGGTAAGGAGATGCAATTTGAAACTTTTTTTTTTTTTTTGGTAAGATGCAATTTGAAATTCGTCTTCACTAAGTACAAAAATGCCAATTATTTCATTTTTTTAACCTTATTATGCATTCCATAATAATTGTTATTACAGAGTTTTACGAAATTCCTTAGATGATTTTTAATTACTTAAAACAAGTGCTCAACATTTTCAAAAAACCGGAAAGTATTTAAGAACAATTCGTAGTCAGGTTCGTGAAAACACTTCAAGGTCTCATCATCTTTTGTAAAATCAATTCCACCATAAAGACAGTCATAAACTGCTTTTGCCTAAAAATTTAGAATGTAGATGTAATCATATCAAACATACCAGAAGTATCATTAAGCCCCTACCAAAATTTTCGAAAATACACTGCCATGTTACTCAATTGAAGAGTCCCTTCAAAACCTTAAAAATGCCATCAGAAATAGTACGATTTATTATTTAATGTCGAACACCTCGACCTTTCAAAACATACAATTATTGATTTATTTACAATTTTCTTTGCATGTTCCTTTTTTCAAATCTGAATAATGTCTTGAAAATTTTGGAGGGAAAGCAAGAGGTATTTCTTTTAAGCTAAAAAAATACCACTAAAATCACAACTCCGTTATTGATGCTTCTCATTAATCAAGCTAGACATCAAGCATATACAAACAGCTTTCTTTTTATGAATTTTTTGCATTTAAATCAGAATCCACATGAGCACTATACGGGATAATCAATGCCACGATTAATCAAATAATGCACATAACTTTTCCACACCATCTACAAACAGCCTTCTTTTTATGAATTTTTCGCATTTAAATCAGAATACAGATGAGCACTACACGGGATAATCAATGCCTTGATTTATCAAATAATGCACATAAATTTTCCAAATCTTCTATAAATATTTGATTGTGAAGGATTTACTGAGAAAGTCTCTTAACTCTCAAATTTTACAGAGTTTGGGAAAAGGCCGTCCAAGTATCTTCGGAGATGTCTCCACCAGAAAACAAAAACATTTTAATGAACGTCGAATTTCTGTTCACTAAAATCTCCACCTCTATGAAGTTTTGGTCCAGACCAACCAGTAAATTGACAGTAAGTGGAGCTCATGCATAGAATGTTCACCCAATCCTGAAAACAAGTTTTAGGGCATGATCTAGTTCTATGAAAAGCATATCATACAGAAGAATCAGACATGGAAACTCTGAAAATTTTGAGAGAACAGCAACTCATTTGAAAGCTCAAACTCATTAGATGGAGACAAGGTTTAATAATGTCTAAATGTCCTAATAGTTCCTCTAACACATAAGCTGAGATTTGGCCTAAAATTAAGTGTTGAAATTGATCTAAAATGGAGAGGCAAAGGAGGGGGGCCTAAAGATATTAAAACACAATATAGGATCTCCAGCTCTAATATCAGGTAGAAATTATGGGAATATTTCCCACCTATTTAAATGCACAAATAAATGCGAGGTTTACTATTTAAACCCCAACAAAATGAAGGCCGGACCATCAAAACCTCCATAAACCTTAACGAATCATAATGCTCACATTTATCACCAATTAAGGCATCATATAGAGGAAGAAAGAATGTCCATACAGAGAGCTACAGAGTTAATTTATGTTAAGCAGTGAATGGTATGGAATTTCAACAATATTATTTATCATTTGCAGAAAAAAAAAGTAGCTCACCAGTTCCTGAACAAGCATGACAGAGATTTGCTGCCCAAGCAAACTTAATTGCTCTAGAGTCATCAGCGCATCCCTTAGTGAACCATCTGATCGTGATGCAATAAGCTTCAGAGCATCAGCATCAATTTCTAAATTCTCTTTTGATGAGATCCATTGTAGAGTATATATGATATCAGCGTCTTTAATCTTTGGGAAAAAGAACTTCTGGCACCTAGATATTATCACATGGGGTAAAATATCAAGACTTGAACAGACAAGAATGAATACCAGCCGCCTGGGTGCCCGATCAATGACCTTTATTATAGCACTCCAGCAATCAGAAGAAAGTGTATCACAGTCATCAAAAATGAACACTCTGTATGCTGAAGGCAGCTTTGACACAATCATGCTGTCAAGGAGATCCATAATGCTCTCAAAATAAAAATTACCAACAGGACCAACTTCCCTTATATTTCGATTTTTTCCCATATCATGACCAATACAGGAACCGCAATACCCACAAGGTTTTTGACGCTCTGAGGATTGGCAATTCAAAGCTCTAGCAAATATGCGAGCACAAGAGGTTTTTCCAGTGCCATGGGGTCCATAAAACACATACAGTAACCCAATCTTTCGTCTATTAACAGCATTAGAGAGAGCTTGCACCACCAGATTCTGTCCAACAAGATCTCTGAAAGCTTTAGGCATGTACTTTTGGGTCAGATTTTGGTGTCGATGCTGCTGCCGTCTTGGCCTGCTTCGGTTGCCTGATCTAGCTTCAGAAGCAAGGTCAGAATCCACATCATGCTTCAGCAGATGATCAGCAAAAATGCCTAACTCTCCAGAATAATCATGTCCCCTATCAACATTTTCAGCGCTGTCCTGTGACCCAATGAGTAGAGGCAATGCTTCTGCATCGGATTTCATGGATGAGCTTGCACTGTCCAAATCCACAGGAATGTTAGCTAAACCTCTCCTCCGAGAAGCTGGACTCCCTTTCTTATCTGACAAGCCACAAGACAAGCTCCTTCCTGCCATGTCAAGAAATGTTCTGCCTCTGTCATGTATTCTTGACCAGTTCCACGGGATCCCACACCCATTCCTAGGTGCTCTAGTGACATTTTGCCCTCCGTAATCTTCTTCTTCCTCCTCCTCCTCCATGTGAAGCGTTGGGTGCACAGAATCGTGAGCTAGAGAATTTGAAGCCACAGACATTTCATTATGAGCTACAGTATCTCTGGAAGCTACTGCAGCACGACTTCTTTTAGCCCCACGGAACTTGCGCCTTTTTACCCTATTAGAAGTGCTACTGTATTTGCGAGCACCATTTTCAGGTTCCCTGCTAAATTTCTCCATTCTCAAACTTCTTCCTTGAGGATGAATGTTAGAAGATGCCAAATCATCACTATCTATCCGAACATCATTCAACTGCTCAGATAGGGTCTTGACTTGAGAATCTTGAACACGTTTTCCCTTTTCTCTGTACTTTCTCTCTCTAGAGTCAGATTTTCCGGAAAAAATGTCACGAAGAGATTCATTTCCGTCCATACCTAGTATAGGATCCTCATTCCCACCGACAAAATCCTCTTTACTGCTTTTCCGAGCGTGTTCTCTCCTAATTCTTCTAGAATCACGCAATTCACTCTTGCTACTCTGCTCACTAACTACCGGTGCCACATCATCACGTTCATTGTCGTCTCCCGGATCAATTCTTGATGCCGTTAAACCAGCAAACTGCGGCGAGCTTCCTGATAACCTCCTTCCTTGCCTCGGCCGCTCAATGCCAACTGACCTTCTTCCTTCCTGAATGATATCTTTCCCACCATGCTTGGTGAGAAGGTCGGCCACGGAAGGAGAATGCCAAGAGGGAGGACTAGCAGATGGGTCCCTGAGAGATCGCGACCTCTGAAGGACGATGAGATCTCTCATCAAAGATCTGTCAGCCAACATGGGGCTGTGCTTGTGCATATGGTTCTTCAGATGAATGCAATTAGTCAAGTGGATGTGGTTCCGAAGATGGTCGCTTATATCACCATTCACATCCTTAAGGACCCTGTTTCGGACGGCCCTAGTCATCTTAAGAACATTAACCCCCCCAAGGCAGAGTATCTCGGTTGATAAGGAAACAAATCACAGGATATCGCATTCTCTGAAGTTCAAATTTTGTGGTAGATCCTGCAGAACGTCGAAAGATTGTTCAGACCATCACACAACCCCCCCAGACAAAGCCGAAATTCGTCAACTCACCATCTGCCCATCATAAACGAGACTCTCATTTCCATGAAGTCTCTCTCTTTCCTAGTCAGAGCTCCCAACTTATTCCAGATTCCGTTTAAATTCGCCAAGTACTTCGCGTGGATAACGGCTCCCTTCTCGAAGTCGCAGACGAAAACACATAAATGAGATGCACAGTCCCTTGATTTCAATTCAATCCCAAAAAAGACAGGAGCTTTAATGCTTCTTAGACCGCTTCGCTTTCAGGGTACACGAGCTTCTCCTCCCACGTGCAAAACGGCGAACACCCCGGATTCGCAACCGCGAATCTCTCCAACCCTCCTCCGCCTCCCGAAAGCCCTAGAAGAGATCCCACCACATCCGCGCCGGAGAGAAGGGAAAACCAAGAACGGCGCAAGAAATGAGGAGGAGGAGGAGGAGGAGGAGGAATGCAATGCAGCGACCGCTGACAGCGCAAAAGGGGCTGTCTGGGGTGGAAAAGGACATGGAAAGAGACCGAACGCACTCCAAACACCTGAACTGGATCACGAAAAGGCGAAACCAGACCGACCCAATTGCGAAACTTCACATGAAAACTTTCACGGGGCTCCGCTGTCGCCAACCCCCCTCCCCGAAACGAACGGACGAAGCTCGGACCCTCTCAGACCCACCCAACAACGAAGTATGGTCCGAGAGTTATTAAGAGAGAGAGAGAGAGGAGGGGAGGAGAGCGACAACCTCTGTGCTAGAGAGAGAGAGAGATGGGGTTTGAACCTGAGGTGGACTGGACTGGAGTGGAGTGAGATCCGTTGCAACTCCTCTTCAGACAAGACGACGACTGTGCGCGAATTGCAATTTTCAGGCGGTCTTTTGTCCGTTTTCGTTTCGTATTCCGCACAAAGTGCTCTTCTTTTTCTCTTTCTATATTTTCGTTACTTTTCTCGACAATTAGTAAATTCGATATTTCGTACTTATTTCGTACGTATATTAATATTACGAAATATTAATCTAAGTACATATGTGATAAATTACCTCAAATTAGTAAATTTTTTACGAATTTACTCTCTTTTAATTTTTATTAAATTTAATTAATATCACGAAAAATTATAAATCAATAAATCGGCGGCGATTTGGATTTTTCTGGGTGTTTTTTTTTTCTTTCCGTCTCCTCGACAAAATTTGAAAAAAGCTTGACTTTTCGTTCGTCCGGAGTGTTTTAGTAAAAAGAGCAAAGATTTGAAAGGCGATGATGACGTCAGAATGGGTGGGGGGGACCGAAAAAGGCGTGCTCTTTTTCCAGTTTGCACTAGGTGGTCTTCTTCTTACAAGAAAATAAAATAAAATAAAAAAAAGAGAGAGAAAAGGAAAATATTGAAATAAAAGTTGCCGTTTTTTTCTTGGTCGGTTTTGATTGGATGCATGCTGGTCCATTGGGTTTTATCCTAGTTTTGCTAGTTTGAAAATCCTGGACTCGTCTCCTTAATTCACTAGGATGTCATGTTGTTAGCCCCAAGAGCCAATCAAGACCATTCACTTTTATTTTAGTATAGTTGGTTTAAAAATTTTGGGATTTGAATTGGATTTCAGAAAAGGGTTCTCTCTTTTTCTTTTCCTTTTGGATAATCCTTTTTGTGAATGAAGTTGGAAATCAATTTTCAGGGGGGTTGATTATCGGAAAAAACGATCTAGTCGCTGCCCACTAGGGGTTCTGAGGTTGAGCGCTGCGGTATTAGTGGGTCTGGGTCCAAGCAAAGTGGACCTGAGTCCGACCGTTAGAGTTCGGACTCTAGCCCCTAGGCCATGTGTGGAGCTACGAAGAGTTTTTCAATAAAGGCAAGCCAAGGTCCACGTTCAATAGCTAGCGACCTTGGCTCAGCGATATTCTAATGGGAGGGATTTCCAATCTAGTGTCACATCGCCCAGGTTCGAGCCCCCTGGAATCTTGGGTCCATAACGGGGACTTGGGTTTGGTTATTGGGGTCTTGAGTACGGCTACAAAAGATCATTATAGGAGCAACTGCAACCGTTGATGGAAGGCGTTGAAGGTCCAATTGATTTGGAAAATAATTTAAGAAACTGGAGGGGCTCCCGATAAATATGTTGGTTTTAAAAACATGTATCACCCATGCAAACTTTGAAAAAATGCCAACAAATATGTGCGTAAAATACCTAAGATATGATGTTTTTTTTTTTTTGGTAAGGGCCCCAGCATATGATGTTTGTATAGCAATATTCGCAAAAAATCACCCAACGTGATAGTACCCATTTTGGGAACGTCTAGTGCCAAAGTCACCACTTCTCTTACTACAGGATGCTTACCTAGCCAATAGAAAAAAAAAATTAACCCATTGAAGATTAAGATTGCTAGCATCACCAATTGCTCCAAACATCGCATTGATCTTCCATTAAAACATCAAAACTTGCAAGCCTAGTTGTTACCTATTAATGTCGAGATTGGGAAATGTCCTCAATGTTGATGGCGATCCCCATGACCTCCCTCAATGCTCGAAGAAGCTTATCGTTCCATAAGCATTGACTAATCTCCCAACATGTGATTGCATTGATTATGTTTAACGAGACCTTACATAACAAATATCTTTGGTGTAAAAATCTATTCACATGAATGTGCCATAGAAGAAAATGCATTGCAATCCAAACAAATCTCCGCACTGCAATCTCAATATGCAATGCGATTCTTAAACTTTTAATTTATTCAATGTGACTTGTGAAATTTAGTCAAATGTGTAATGTCGTCCATGAACTTTTGATTTACTCAATGGTCCATGAATTTTTGTACTTGTTTCATTTAATCTATAAGTTATATGTAAATATTCAATGTTATCCTCAAACCTAAACTAATAGAAAAATGTCATTGGATATTTTTTATATAATTTAGGGATGAGATTGAACATTGAACCATATCGAATAAACTAAAAGTTCATGGACTACACTGTATATTGTGTTAAAGTTCACAGACCGCACTACACAAATTAGAAGTGCGGTGACAATATTCTACATCAGACCAAAGTTTAGGGATTATTTATGCAATTATCTCGCGAAATTATTAGCGCTTGCCAAACTTTTCTTTACATCTTATTTTTGGTAAGTGAAAAAACCTTTCTAATTTCACGAAAGTCTATCTTCGTCTTTCACTAAGCAGACCAAATCTTTAAAAGAGAGCTCGCACTTTCCAATAGAATTAATTCGCGATTTTTCTTATTCCGTTGCATTAATCGACGAAAATCACAGAAAACCCAGATAAACCCCAGTAGTTGTCAATTTAATTGGGGGAAAAAAATTTGTGGCTCTCGAATATAAAATAATTAAGGAAGGGTCTGCTGGGTCCCACGTGAGCAGGACCTTCGGACCCGACTATCGATGTCGAGTCACGTGCGCGCGCCCCCCTCCTCTACTTTTCGAAGGTCGTCCGAATCATTTCCTTGACGTCGAAAGATGCTCCGCCGGCACCGATCACCTGCTTCTCGGACCACCGTGAGGATCTACACCCTCTCTCTATTTTTAATAGAATTTTATTTTGTTTATTAATTAGTTCCCTCGAGATAATACAAACGCCGTTTTTTTTTTTCTCTAAGATTAAGAACATGAAAAATTTTATACTGACTAATTTTTTTACCACTTAAAAACTTTCTAAACTAATATGTTTGCGGTAAATTTACTTTTCATCAATTTCCATTAAATTAGATTAATATCACGAAAAATCATGAATTGGTACACTAGTGACAAATAGAAGGTAAAATTCCAAACTGCCACATGTCATTTAACTTAACAATTTGATAGTAAAATTTAACGGAAAGTAACAAATAATATATTTGTTATAGGTATACTAGTTTGGGGTTTAGTTTTGGGTAAATTTATCGCAAGTGTACCATTTTGAGGTTTTTTGTGGTGTTAACTATTTTTTCTATAGATGTTTTGGAAATCGTACATTTCTTTGTTAACGAGAGTTTCGAAAACAGTTTGTCAAGTGTATTTGATTTTAGAATAATTAGATCTTTTATAGAATTGATTTCGTGTGCGGCAAAGACAAATCAACAGTCAATGTATTGAAAATTATAGAGTTTTCTTGATTGGCATGTGCGATAATTGCGTTTCAGGAATTCGTTAACAAAATAACTTTCTAAGCAAACCAATTTATGGACAAATCGATTTGTGCATACATGAGTATAGTCGATTCGAAAGTTATAACGCCTCCTATTATCCCGAAAAACCTCTAAGTAAACCATAGTCATGGCCACGGGCCGGTTTCGGCCCGGAACAAGTCCGGTCAAACCCGGCCCGGCCTGTTAACCGGGCCCGCGGTTTGGGACCGGAATTGGCCCATGCCCTACAGGCCCGGTTTTG
Organism: Syzygium aromaticum; assembly: GCA_024500025.1. Classification (NCBI taxonomy): domain Eukaryota; kingdom Viridiplantae; phylum Streptophyta; class Magnoliopsida; order Myrtales; family Myrtaceae; genus Syzygium; species Syzygium aromaticum. Next base: position 8,465,341 of record CM044888.1, on the reverse strand, counting down.
GTTCCAGAAATTTTGGAACCGGCCCGGAATCGCCAGTTCCGGGCCTAGTTCCAAAAAAAAAGCTGCAGCAGGGCCTACACGTTTGCAGGCCCTGCTACTGCGGCCCGTTGCCAGGGCAGCCCCTGGCAACGGGCAAAATTTTTTAAAAAAAAAACCCCCGCAGAGCAAGGCCTGCACGTCTGCAGGCCCTGCTCTGCGGGGAAAATTAAAAAAAAAAAAAAAAGGGCCCCCTGCAGCGGGCTTGCGGCCCGTTGCCAAGGTAGCCTAAAGGTTGCCCTGGCAATAGCCAACGCCCAAACGGGCAAAAAAAAAAAAAAAAAAAAAGATAACCATTGCAAAATTGCAACGGTTATCTTTTCCTTTTTTTTTTAATCCTAAATTTTCTTCTCGTTTTTTTCTTATAAATTCTCTCAAATTCTCTCAATACTTACAATTTTCTCAAATTCTCTTCTCTCAAGTCTCAAATTCTCTCAATACTTACAATTTTCTCAAATTCTCTTCTCTCAAGTCTCAAATTTTCTCAATACTCTAAATTCTCTTAAATTTTCTCAATCCACGCAATTCTTTCTTAATTCTCCCAATTAATCCGCTCAATTCTCTCAATCCACTCGAAAAATGGCAAGTAGAAGTCGAGTGCCAACTGGCAAAGGTAAGAATATCACGACGGAATTCCATCATTATTTTGATCCTCGTGAATATGTATATTTTCAAGATGATAAAATCAACATTTTTCCTGATGTGGAGCGCGTCTCGACGCAAGAAAGTTTTCATCCTCCTGCTGAAATATCTACAACAAAGGAAGCGGAATGGGAATTTACATATGACATTTGGAATCACTTCACGAAAATGGAAATGTTTGATATTGGTTAAAAAAAGTATGATATAATTTGTAAATATTATTGGAAAATATATAAATATACAAGTGGACAAGGATATGGAACATTCAAACGACATCTTAAAAGCAAACATCCAACCGAAACGGGAATCGATATCGGGCAACAACAAATTTCCGGGTACGTCAATCCTAACACTTTCCCTTTATTTCGTTTTAATGAAAAAACTTATAAGGAAGAATTAGGCAAATTTATTTCCGTTGAGTATTTAGCATTTAATTTTGGAGAAAGATTTGGTTTTAATGAATTTGTACAAAAAACATGTGCTCCACAAGCAAAACGTGTTCCTAGAAATTCAACTAAATGAGTAATTAAAGATCTTTACAAAAATGGAAAAAAAAGATTTACAAAATTTTTTTATGCAATTTAATGGATGCGTGCATATAGGTAGTGATATTTGGAGTGATCATTGGCAAAATCATTCTTACATGGGTATAACATGTCATTGGATAGATGACGAGTGGAGTATTCAAAAAAGAGTTATTGCATTTAGAGTTTTCGATGATAAGCATACGGCAAATAATATTTATAGAATAATTAGGCAAATTTTAGAAGAATATTATTTGCTTAACAAAATTTTTTCAACTGGTTTTGATAATGTCGCGGCAAATACCGATTCAATTGCCGATTTAGAAAATATTTGTAAACCCGCTTTTGATGGAAAATTTTTTCACATTAGATGTGCTTGTCATGTTTTAAATTTATGTGTACAAGATGGTTTAAAAACTCTTGATATTTTTTTTCAACTAATAAGAACGGCGATTCAATTTTTATGGAAACATCCCCAAAAAATTAAAGAATGGAGTAGATTTTATAAAGAAAATGGCAAAAAGCCAAAAAGATTTCCAAGAGATATTCCAACTCGTTGGAATTCTACTTTCCACTTGCTTAGTGAATCTTTAGCATATAAAGATTTTTTATGTGCATTCATTATAATATTATACCTCATATTGATTTATACGCACAAGAGTGAGATATTTGCAAAAAATTTTTAGATGTTTTAAAAGTTTTTAATGATGCAACTTATACTTTGTCCAGTGTTTATTATATTACTATACATTTATTTTTAGTAGAGTGTACTAATATTGTCGGAATTTTTGATGAATATGAAAATAATATTGAATTACAACATACTATAGTTGCGATGAAAATGAAGTGACTACATTATTATAGCGAAATTCCTATTATTTATTTAGTTGCTTGTGTTTTTGATCCGCGTTGCAAATTGGATGGCTTAAGTGATTTTTTGCATACGTATTATCAATGTTTATATTATGATGCGATAAATGTTACGACCATAGTATGTGAGGTTAAAAACGTAGTAATAGAATTATATAATGAATTTTATACTAAATATAATTTAGGTGATATTGGATCTTCTCAATTTACGGAGATACAAAATGACAGTACAGGTAAAATTAGTAGAGGGTACAAACTTTTATTATATAGACAAACAAAGCAAAATGGAGTAATAGGAAATATTTCTGAATTAGAGATTTATCTAACCATTTCATTTGAGTTTACTGAATCTGAAGGTATTATAGATTTTTTAATTTTGGATTGGTGGAAGAGGCACGCAAGCCAATACTCAATCATTTCTCTTATTGCAAAACAGATTTTTTCAACTCCTTGTTCCACAGTTGCGGTCGAACAAGTATTCAGTGCTGGAGGTAATATTTTGGACGAACATCGTTTAAGATTAGCTCCAGAATTAGTGGAGATGCAAGCTTGTGTTGCTGATTGGACGAATGCTCAATACTGGCAATAGGAGATAGATCGGAATAATGAATCCGAATTCTTTAACGACGGAGATACTACCGCTACTGGTACCGGTACTGGAACGGGTAATGACGATTGAGGGTAAAAGAATTACTGGAGTTGACAAATATTTCGGGAACCCTCGTTTCTCATACCGAGTATGCCCATGTGAGTTTAGGGAAACCGAAGTATAATCCGACGACATGTGACCTTTGGTCCCCTGCGCATGGAATGTTTAGGTTTTAGGGTCATTTTAGGGCATATATATTGTGCTCTTTTTTTATAGATCGTTTTAACGAATTATAATGTGCTTAATAATAATTTATTAAGTTCAAGCTCTCTCTTTCTCTCTTGTCTTTTTGTCCCCAAATTTGATTACAATTTACATTTTAATTACAATTTATATTGAATAATGTTTCATCACCGGAATAGTAACTTTTTAATTTTTTTTATTATTTTATTTACTGTTTTTCCTTTTCTGTTTTTTTTCTTTTCCTTTTTTTTATTTCTTTTCTTCCTCCATCGGCCATAGCCGGGGCTGGCAGAGGTCGCCGGCCTCGCCAAATCGGGCGAGGGCTCGACCTTGCCGGCGTCGGGCGAGGTCGACCTCGCCTGCAACTGGCGAGGCCGGGCTCACCCGATGCTGATGAGGCTCAACCTCTCCTACGTCGGGCGAGGCCGGCCTCGCCCAGCCCAGGCGAGGGCGGCCTCACCTGAGGTCGGCGACCTCCGCCGGCCTCGGCTATGGCCGTGGAGGAAGAAAAGAAAAAAAAAAGGAAAAGGAAAAAATAGAAAAGAAAAATTATGAACCGGGCCCGGAACCGGTTCTGAGCCTGAACAGGAACCGGCCGGTTCATACTTGGCCACGAACCAGAACCGCCAGTTCCGAGCCGGAACCAGCCGGTTCCAAACTGTGGCCATGACTAGTAAACCATGTATTAGTTCTTAGCAAACAAATAACATAGATGCGAATGCATGTGTAAGCTGCAAGTTTCAAACTTCATCAAGTTCTAATGAATTCATGTTTACGACGACCCTATATTTACTTTTGCGCCTTACGAAAAGACATGTGAAGCATTTCCGTTTCATGATAAAGAAATATTTCTCAAATAGGTGATTCTCGAGCAATAGAAAATCACTATCGCAATGCATTCTTTTACAATGTAACCTATTGATAGATATCCTCACGATATGTTTAAATGCCAAGTTCGTGATAATTTTGACGAGATGATTTTAAGGCATACCTTTTCTTATTTACTTACTTTAGATTTGAAAGTTGACTCAAAAGCATCACTTTTTTTTAGGATTAATACAACAAAAAACTCTAAACTGGTACACCTATGATAATTTTACTATGAACTATTTTTTTGACTACAAAAAATCCTAAATTGGTACACCTGTGATAAATTTACCCTGAACTATTTTTTTGATCACCAAAAACTTCAAACTAATACACTTGTGACAATTTTATTCTAAACTATTTTTTTGACCACCAAAAACCCTACCCTAGTACACCTGCGATAATTTTACCCTTGAACTAATTTTTTGACCACTAAAAATCCCAAACTGATACATTTGTGACAAATTTACCCTCTGTTAGTGTCCCTTAAATCATATTAATATCACAAAAAATCACAAATTGATAAACTTGTGATAAACAGATGGGTAAAACTAAAAACCGGTACACATGTTAATTATCGTGTGTCATTAAACTTAGCAATTTGACAGTAAAATTTAACACAAACTAACGGAGGGCAAATTTGTCATAGGTGTACCAGTTTTGGGTTTTTAATGATCAAAAAATTAGTTCGGAGGTAAAATTATCACAGGTATACCAGTGTGGGGTTTTTTATAGTAAAAAAAATAGTTCGGGGTAAAATTATCACATGTGTACCGGTTTAGGGTTTTTTATGGTCAAAAAAATAATTTGAAGTAAATTTGTTACAAGTGTACCAGTTTGAGATTTTTCATGGTATTAATCCTTTTTTTTTATCTCTTTCTATCTAAATGCAGGAGCTCCATTAAAATAAAATGGGACCCTTTGGATTTTGTGTTTTGTTCTGGTAATACTTTTTTACAAACTTTTTTTAGCTAAACGTCCAGTTACCACTTAATTGGATTTTACTGCTAGTAAAATAATATGTATAAATAAAACGGTCACTAAAACACCCTTCATCGAATCTCGGTGGACCCTTTTCAAATCTGGTCAAGACTAAACTTACACCAACAAAAAAAAATTTAATCTACTAGTAAGTCAAACCGAATAATCATCGATGTGACTCAAATTTCTGCTAAAGTTTGACATATGAGCACGATTCTTAATATATTTTATATTTTGATACACGCATTAAACATTACCTAGATTGTATGTACGTTAAGGTGTGCTACCCTGGACTGACATGGGAATATCGGGTTGTAGACCCGCGTCAAGAACGACATACCTGTACCGAATTGACATGAATCAAAGATTTACATACTAAGACAAGACTATAAACCCTAATATCTTAATTAGATCAATATGATTCTCCAGGACTGCTGCTAAGTTGGTCAATTCGACTTGAGGGAAAGAAATTACTCACTTTCTGAATTAGGGAATAATATTTTCTTCCCGTTTGCTGAGAGGTCAGACTCAGAACAGAGTTGATACGAAAGAGCCAACCATGAAAAGCACACACGAAATATTCTGTCGGGTGGATTTGGCAGGTGGCGGATTGGCCTTTCGTGTGTATCCTCTGCCAATCTGAATTGTTTTTTTCTTTTCGTTTTCCCTGGCTTGAGGAGTCAAGAAATTGACAGGAAGCTGTGTACAAAGTAGAACCTGCCCCAAGGATCCAATGTTGGGTCCAATTTGAACCAATCTTTTCGTCCATTAATGATTTTAATTATTTGAATCGTCTAGGCCAGCATAAAAAAAAGAAATTTAGTTTGGAATCTTCAAAATCATCGGAACATCGTTAGAACGAGCGACTGCTTTGAACCCATTTGGTATAACCACATATAAGTTGTACTAGTGTTGTGAAGTACCGTAACTTTTGTGTTTGATAATATGTATTGTAAAGTTATAACACCTCTAAATTTGGGCAAGACGGTATTTTAAAATTTACTATAAGGTGGTGTTACTTTGAAGGTGTCATAACTGTGAAGTGCTCGCCAAATACCTTATCAAAACCGCAACACCTGTTTTCACAATTAAGTCATTGTGAGGAAGTTATATCAAACGACTTCTCGCCCATGATTTGGCAAATAAGTAATGACTCGAGATCCGAAAGCTGTACCAGTCCAATAGAGAATAATAGATTAATTATATCGTGTCCGCGACATAAGGTGGAAGGCTCCCACTAGGGGTAAGAAGAAAAAGAGAAGGGTTAATTGTCTCCCTTGACAACATTTTTGTTTGTCATCCACATACATCAATTCAGATCAATCCGAGATTCGAATTGACCTCTTTCCCTTTCTAACCAAGATAGATGCCTCTTAAGGAGGGAAAAAAAAAACATTTCTCGACAATCATCGTTTATTAGTCGTCATTGACACGTCTTGATGAAGTAGCAATGTTAAAGATTTGCTCGGTCTCATGATAATACTAGACATCGAGCATCAACTACATCTACTTCCATTGGCTCCAGCCGTTTTCCACTCTTAAGACGCACTTTCGATGCGTGAACTCGAGACTCGAAGTCGATCCGGATCATGAATGGCACATGGCTATGATCGAACGACACTACAACCTCCAGGACGCCTGATGCACGTGAAGAATTGGCGGCAATGTGAATAATGCCCTTGAGCTAGCTAAGGCTCATGAATGTGAGCAATAAAATACTTCACCAGTGTGGTTGAGAATAACTAAAACTGGGAGACAACTTGTGGAAAATTTAAGACATAGAAGCGGCGGTGCGAGTGGTGAATTTCATGATGATCACAAAGTTAATAGCCACTTTTGAGGTTGTCAAATGTGCGCCTACTAAAAGCTTCTAGGTGAAAAAGAAGATTAAGTCTTAATGAGGCATGGTTTAGGGTTAAATTGCTCTCTCTAGGAGCTGAGAACAACTACGTTTCTGCATAATTCGTTTCGTAAGCAACTGTGAAGCGAAAATTAAGGATACATTTGTTTTGCAGAAAATGAATGATTTGAAAAATATTTTCCTAAAAATGATCCCTTATAACACTTACAAAAGTGAATGAACGAAAAATATACTTATCATTTACGAAAATATTTAAATATAAAATTTTGTCGATAATGAAAATATTTTTCATCGAATTAATTATTTCAAGTGATACAAATAATCATTTTTAAAAAAATATTTTTCAAATTAATTATTTTATGCAAAACAAACAGAGCCTAAGTTAGGATTAATTACAAGGTTAGCATTCAAATTCGATGAATTCCGCGAGCTATTAGTGTTAATGTCACTGGTGGAAAATATTCTTTTATCTGCCGTGGACCCTAATAAGTAATAGCTAGTATCGTTTTGTTTTCAATCTTTATCTGATATTGCATATTTTCACCTTCCTCTTTTTTTTCACTTTTTTTTGGGGGCTGCTGCTTATGCTCATTTAAATTAGCATCATAAGCATGGATCCATGAAAAGGTGCACAAATCATTGAATAGTCACCTACATTGATCGTTCGCATGCCAATCAAAACTAATGATTTGGCCCATTAATCTTAATTATTTTATAGAAATTAGGATGTGGAGGGTATGATTTCAATTAATTGGAAAAGCACCACGGTGTCTAGTTCCAAAGGAACAACAGTCTTGATATGCGCGTCGATCTCTAGTTCATCATCATCATTTTTTTAATTTCTTTAAGCATGTGGGGTAGTGCAAATCTCTGATCTTGAGAAAGAGCAGCTAAACAGAATTTTTGTCTTTTAGTGATTGCTATTTACTTGCTTTTAATTAATAAAAAAAAGAAGAAAAAAAATGTAGGATTATAATTGATTACTTGAGCTCTTGTGATTGCACGCCTTTGCGGCCAGATCGTGGTGGCTTTCTCCAAAAGTCCACGGCTTGGCTATGAATGGATCGATCGTATAGTTAATGAATTATTGTTAAGTTCACTGTCAGAGTAATGTTTTTAACCTAATTCACTGTTAAATGGGCCTAATACCTTAAAAAGGATAAAATGACACTATAAGTACCATAAGTTGTATACGGAAGTCACTTTGGTGTTATAACTTTTTTTCAGATCACTTTGATACCAAATCAGAGGAAAAAAAATAACTTAAGTGCTAATTTGGCCGGAAATCCAACGTGGTATTTTTTATTAATTTCTAACGCCGACGTGGCTTGTCGGAGAATGAGTCAACGTGTATAGTCAGCATTTTTTTTATTTTAAATAACTTTTTTTCTTTTGTTTTCCTCTTCTTTCCTTTTTCCTTTCTTTTCTTTTTTTGTTTCTCCCCTTGCCAGCCGGTTGCCGTTGGCCAGCCTGGCCATTGGTGATGCCCGGGAAGGGCTAGGTGAGGGCGGCCTTGGGCGAGGCGACCCTCACCAGCAACAGGTGAGGCCGCCCCTCGCCAGATTTGGTGAGGGCGGCCTCACCCATGGCCGGCGAGGGGCGGCCTCGCTAGATCTAGGCAAGACAACCCTCGTCGGCGAAGGGCGGGCTCGTCGGCCATGAGTGAGGGTCGCCTTATTCATAACTGGTGTTGTCTAGCTCAGATCTGGCGAGGCCGCTTCTCGTTGGCCATGGGCAAGGCCGCCCTCACCCAGCCCTTCTCGGGCTTCACCGGTGGCAGGGTCGGCCACCTGCAACTGACCGGCGAGGAAAGAAAAGGAAAAAAAGAAAAGAAAGGAAAAAGGAAAGAAGAGGAAAAAAAGAAAAAGAAGGAAACAAAATATTTAAAATAGAAAATACTGACTGTACACGCTGACTCATCCTCCGGCGAGTCACGTCAGTATAAGAAATTAATAAAAAAAGCCACATCGAATTTCTGGCAAAATTGGTATTTAAGTGATCTCTTTTCCTCCGACTTGGCACTAAAGTAATCCGAAAAAAAAGTTATGACACCAAAGTGTTCTTCATACACAACTTATGGCACTTGTATTGTCCTTTTGCCACTTAAAAAGTCTCAGCTTTAGCTCAATCCCAATTCTACCTAAAACTTTTTTTGTCATATAAAAAACATTCAACTTTATCTTCAGTCTCAATTCTATTTTGAACTTCTATAATCTTTTTTCTCATTCAATTCTACCCTAATTTTTTGGACTCATAAAAATCATCAAGTTTTACTTGAATTCTATACCCCCATTAACCTTCCATCCAAAATTGCCCTTGGCGACCTCACGTGGCATTTCCATATCATTGCTCTAATTTTTCCCCAAATTTTAGATCCAAGAAGATGTATTTTGGAGTTGAATTTTATATTAGCCCAATTAATGTCTTCTTGGATATGAAATTTGGGTAAAAACAAGAGCAATTATGGTTGGTTTTCTTCAATTGTTCTTACTCTAATTAGAGTCTTACTTCCACCTCGCTTAGAGATCTTCAATTTTGCGCTCGGTCTTTAATCTCCCATGCTCAAGAGTGTTCCATCTCTTGTGGTCGGAAAGCTCGTGCTCGGGACATTCGGCTTCTAATGCTCGAATAGCTTGTGCTTGAAAATTTTCCATCTCCCAGTTGTCAATGAGAAATCTTGGATAGAGGATTAAGGGGTACAGATTTATGACTCAAGTGAAAGTTGATATTTTTTTATACGACTGAAAAATTTTTAGGGTAGAATTAGGATTGGACAATAGAATTGGGACAAGTCCCAAAGTTTGGGGTCTTTCAAGGAACAAAAAAAGTTAGGGTCATATTGGGATTAGATCTAAAGTTTGGAATTTTTAAAGATATCGGGCTGTATTAAATGGTGACATTTATATTTAGAGTTAATTATGTGAGCCAAGCTCATCTACATGTCAAAAGTATAAATTATTTTGTATACTGTTAATGGACTTAATAAGAATCAACTGATCATGGTCATTTTTTCATTATTATTAAAGCTATGTTTGTATCGTGAAAAATGAAGGATTTTGAAAATGTTTTCATAAAAATGATCTCTTTCATTGCTTGAAAGAATAAACGAATGAAAAATATTTTTACCATTCAAGAAAATATTTAGATATAAATTGTTGTCGGTAATGAAAAAATTTTTCATTAACTAATTAATTTAAGTGAAACAAATAATCATTTTTAGGAAAATATTTTTAAAATTATTCATTTTTCACGAAATAAACGGAGCCTAAATATAGAAAATAGTGCACCATAATAAATCACTATAACAGTTAAATAATAAAAAAGTGTTTTTTGTTTTTGGTTAGTAGGGTAGCTACATATATATTATGGAGTCTCATCTTTTCTGAAGATACGAAAAAGTTAACAATTACATAAATGTCACACTTAAAATAAAATATTAATGGGCCAGTAATGAGCCCAAATAAGGGACTAACATGTGAATGGGCTAGATATCTAAGAAGTCGAACTATTTTTCTGGTCGCTATTCCACAAAGAGAGTAGAGACAGCAATCGCGGCTAGCAAAGAAGATGATCGATGGAGGAGATGACCATGATATATAACGTCTAAGCGCTAAAAAATTCTTGCAATGATAAACTGAAAATACATTTCACAATTCGAGTGTAAGAACTCGCACTTTTTGGTCGAAAAATTGAGAGTTTAATGCATTCGGGAGCCACATTGCCAAATGTTCCGGCTAGCAATCGTTTGCTACCCTTTGGCGATCGCCTGGCCAAGCCAAAGTCCTCCAGTTTCACATCGAAACCCCGAATCGGGCATGATGTTTGGAGACTTTATGTCCGTATGAACAGAGCGTTGTTCCCATTCTTCATGCAGGTATAGCAATGCCAAGGCTATCCCTCGTGCAATTCAGTACCTATTTTCCTATCTCAAAGAGCTTGGTCTCACTTTGAATAGATGAGAGTCTAAGCTACAGGACACGAACTGGTAGATGAGGACTTCCTTTTTCTCGTTATACCACCCAGTGAGTTGTACAAAGTTTCCGATGTTCATTTCCAGCACGTACTTCTTAGTCCCCCGGTCGAGTTTCTGGAGTAATCTTCCAGATAGCAACGTTAGGATTTGTGCTGGTCTTGTAGCCTTTATATACCCTTCCAATTACCCCTTCCCCGAGCAACTGCACACCTGCAAAACTATTGCTCGCCGCGATCGACTTACTGTAGGAAAATTTCCTGGGTCCCTTCACTTGCTCAAAGTCTTGATCGACGATGGATAACCATCATCTTCTTCTCAGCATCATCGATCCTATAGTCAATTCCAAAAAAGCTGTCAAGGTTCTATATACCTCTTAAGATTCTTAAGTTTCTCCATAATTTAATAACAGACTATTATTTATTGGTTGGTGATGATTAGGAATTTTGATAGAAGATGATCACCGCCGAAACATAAAGGACACGCCACCGGCTAAGGATAAAGAGTAGGATGGATGAAGTTCACCACTAACACTTAAAGGAACAACATCAATCAAGAATAAAAGACTTCGGGATCAAAAAAACGTTCACCATAAAGACCTAAAGGAAAACCGCTAAGTAATGATGGAGGACTTTTGGGTTAAAAACCAAAATAAGAAATTTGGATGAAGAACCGAAATAAGAAATTCGCTCACTTAAGGAAAATCTTAGGTAGATTCAAATTCAAGTTTGGTTTGCATAGAAATGAGATTGCACCTCTTTTTATAGAGACAAAAGAAAATGACTCCTGGAAGTTGATCGATAATCTTGCGAGTCGACAAAAAATCTTGCGAGTCGACAACTAGCACGTAGAATTTACATCTTCAAACTTGGATTCATTGTATCACGCCATGGAGGAAATTTGTTTTTACTTGCATCAGTAATGTTTGAGCGGGATCAACAGATGAATTCGTAGTGGGGCTTGAGAATTGTTGCAACGAATTCGATGCTCGGGCAGCAGTTGGGTAATCTTTGAAATGAAGAATTCCTAAACTCCTCGTGACGATGGAACTTCACGGCTCCAGGCACATGATTTTCGAACATGGAGAGCTTATGGCATTCCTTTAATTTTCGGTTGTCTTGTCTCCGACCATTTCTCTCATTGCTTCAGCATCTTTTGAAAGAATCTTGCTCTTGGACTCTCGACAAAAGAGTCCATCTCAGAGGCGACGCATCCTTAGCCACTTCCTGCGTCCACCTCGCCAAAAGCGATAGAAATTCACTACCAGTGCCGGCCGAGCCACTCACCACAAGCCCTTGCAATGCTGGGATGAGGCGATGGAAATGTGGCCGATTTCACCACCCAATTCACCTTGTCATTGATTCTGAAGAGTTTGAAGAATGCGCCGATAGGCTGGCCTTTTTCTTTGGTCCAAGCGGATTTCTAGTCCCGGACAACTTGTTGAGAGGCTATTTGGCTCTCTTGAGGGCGAACCGAGACCCTTCTAATTTGTTGCGGAAGCTAAACGATCGGACAATAAATTTGATAGAATAAATAAAATAAATTGGATACCAGATATACGTGATACGGTCGTAGTGACCTACGTTTATGGGAAGAGCAATACGAAATTCTACTATAAATCAAACGATACAACAGAGATTACAACAGTCACTCAAATACTCTCGGTGTTTCCCAAACTCCAATTACACCCAATAACTCACGCAGTGTTTAGCCCACAGTTTCTCATGAAATAATCTCTTTATCTTGCGAAGAAATTACACCAATCTTACTACAAGATTTAATCACTCAAACACATTCGGATATCTTTAGGGTGTAATTCACTAGCAAAAGCTCTTTTTTGATAATTTTTACAAATAACATTCTCTTCTTATTTATAGGCAAAAATTGGATTCAAATTAGGAAACCTCTCTTTAGGAAACCTTTTTCCAATTAGGAAAACTTTTCCAACTAAGAAACCATTCAATTAAGAAACTTATTCAAAATAAGAAACCTACTTGAATTAGGAAACTTTCCTATTTAGGATCAAACTCGAAACATAATTTAACATAATTCTTTTATCGTATTTGTTGCTGTGGAATTTGATACTTTCTATGACAAGTTTACCAACTTTTTGGGACATGCAATGCGGACATGTTGGCTTAGACTTGAATAACAGCTCATCTGTGAGTTATTTGCGTGCAGATTGGTTCAAGGACGAAATCAGGAGTGGTAGACGCATCTATGTGACGATAACATACGGCTTGACCACGCCAAATCTAAGTGTCCTCATGATGAACCTTGGCGCACCGGTCCGGAAAGACACGCTTCCACTCTCTCTTACTTGGTTGACTTGAGAAGCTAGTTTCTGGAATGGGTAACCTTCGGTTTCTCAGCCATGACCGGGTTGGATTTCGAGCTCCATACTCTCCATGCTTGGGAATTTCTCTTAACTTGCAAGTTTCTTTGCCAACAGTCCCCATGCTAGTTACAATGTTAGAGGAAAGAAGAGCAAGTCTGGGCTATGTTCTCTCTCGGGTTTAGGTTCATTTGCGTTGTTGGGCTTCGCTTTGGTTTCATCATCGGCCTAAGAGAATGTACATAATAAAAGGAAAGCAGCTGAGGATTCATATTCGCTTAGGTACTTGAATTTACATAATAAGGAGAATGTAGATTACCAGCTTGTGTTATAACTAATCATACAAATTATGACTTTATATGGTTATATTATAGAATTGTTGAACACAATAGAAATTATGTGTGAGCATGGTCCAGACGGGTGATTCTCATCTTGGAAGATAAGACAGTGCATGTAGCAAAGAATGTTGGGATTTTGACATTTAAATCCCATAGAATTGAATGAAAAGTGTGTGGATGAAAGTGTCCCACATAGGATAGAAGAGGTGATGGGAGATGGTTTATTTTGAGGAGTCTCTCAAATGCATTTGGGCCACAAGGGGTACCCCACTTTTGTGGAAGGGAGAGGACCTATGCTGAGCTAGGTCGGTCCCCCACCGCCCCTGCGCGCGCGTCCGTCCGTCTGGTCGGGTCCATTTGGAAGTGACACTTTGTGGCATTTTACTTTCAGGTTAGTTTTTCCAATATTTGATTTCAATTTCTGATATACGAATTTAGCCGACAACAAAGAATTCATTCAATTTAAGTTTGCCACATTGGAACAAGTGCAAAAAGACGAAGAGAACTTGAATCGGTTGGCAATCGAAGAACAAGTTCAAACTTGACTAGGGCTTTAATCTAGCCTTGGTACAGGCGGAGAAAGCGAGCCGGAGAGAACAAAAAGGCGGAAATTGCTGGGAAGATTAATTATTAACTAATAATTTATTATGAAGTGGGCCCTCGACATTTCTCGACACACATTTTCCACTTCATTATTATCATTTTGCGCGATTATTCTGCGAAGTTGCGTTCGAAGGAGTCCTCTGAACACATACCACTTCTGAGGAACGAGATTCGTTCTATCATGGGAGGCGATTGTCCAATATCCTCGGGTATTGATTGAGGGGCCAAATTCGTCTTAAGGACACGACGTTACTTCGTTGGACTCGAATCAATGTTCTGCTTATTTATTTGTACTGCTTTCAAGTTTGTTTTCCCGATATTTGATTTCAATTTCTGATATACGAACTTAGCCGACAACAAAGAATTCAATCAATTTAAGTTTGCCACGTTGGAACAAGTGCAAAAAGACGAAGAGAACTTCAATCGGTTGGCAATCGAAGAACAAGTTCAAACTTGACTATGGCTTTAATCTAGCCTTGGTACAGGCGGAGAAAGCGAGCCAGAGAGAACCAAAAAGGCGGAAATTGCTGGGAAGATTAATTATTAACTAATTTATTATGAAGTGGGCCCTCGACATTTCTCAACACCATCCCTTTAGGTTATATCAATTCTTGCCATGGTTCTTTTACCTTTTATAAACCCTGTGGATTCTTGTTATTTTCGTTTACATTAAACCATTCCACGGTTGCTCGCAAGTTCTTCAGCAACCAAAAGTCATTGGAACAATGTCAAAGCACCAACAAGCTGTGCTAGATTTCAAAAGCAATCTAGAGAGCTCAACCAGAATGGAACTTCACAGCTCAGACTTCAAGATCATAGGGCTTCAATCCCTCTTAGTCTTGGTTCTCTCTCTAGCCAATGCCTTCACGGCTTTGGCTACGTCTCAGGGCATCCAATTCCACTTGCAGACTTTCGACGGTGATAGCATTCAATTCCAAGGCGATGCGTCGGTTTCGACCGACTTCATCCAACTTACCAGGGCCAATCAAGACCAGAACCTCGTTGCGAGTGGGGGGTGGGCCACGTACCGTGAGCCGATGCGCCTTTGGGATAAGGCAACTAGGAACGTAGCGGATTTCACCACCCATTTCACCTTCGTCATCAATTCGCTGGGAGAGTCGGACTTTGCAGACGGATTGGCCTTCTTTCTTGTCCCCAAGGGGTCTCAACTCCCAGTCGACTCGTTGGGAGGCGCCCTGGCTCTTGCAGGTCGAGGCCGCGACCCTTCCAACTCTTCCACATGGTTTGTAGCCGTCGAGTTCGACACTTACCACAACACCAATAGCACCGTTGCCGTGGACCCAAATTGTTCACAAGTTGCACATGTTGGTATAGACTTGAATAATTTCAATTCCACGGCATATAGCTGCGTCGATTGGTTCAAGGATAAAATCATGAGTGGTGGGCGGATCAATGCTACGATAAGGTACAATTCTAGAACACAGAATTTGAGTGTTCTCATGTTAGATGGCGATGCCTTGGGTACTGACATAAATTCCTCCGCTATCCATGACATAGTCAACATGACAAAGTATTTGCCAGAGTGGGTGACTTTCGGTTTCTCAGCTGCCACAGGTGCATCTTTCGAGTTGCACACTCTTAAGGCATGGAATTTCAGCTCTAATGTGCATGTGAAGTGTGGAAAAAAAAGTGAGTTGTGGCCATGGCTTGTCTTAGATTCAGGTTCTTTGATTTTGTGCACTCTTGTTCTAGCCTTTATTTGGTTTCGTCACCGTTTCAATAGAAAGAAAACTTACGTGAGTGGAGAAGAAGATGATCCAGCGATTGAAAAAGAACTTGAGCAAGTGTTGGGGCCCAAGAAATTCTCCTACATGGAATTGGTCGCAGCCACTGATAACTTCGCAACCAATCGGTTGCTAGGGGAAGGGGGTTTTGGAAGAGTATACAAAGGTTACTTGACCAGCATGAATACTAATGTCGCAATCAAGAAGATTAACCCGGGGTCAAGACAAGGAATAAAGGAGTTTGCTACCGAAGTGAAGACCATAAGCCGGCTTCGGCATAGAAACTTGGTCCAACTTATCGGGTGGTGTCATGAGAAAAATGAACTCCTCCTTATCTATGAGTTCATGTCTAATGGTAGCCTCGATTATCATTTATTCAAAGAACGGACCTTCTTGCCGTGGGAGAAGCGGTACAAAATTGCGCAAGGCATAGCCTCAGCATTGCTTTACCTCCATGAAGAATGGGAACAATGCGTCGTGCACCGGGATATAAAGTCCAGCAATATTATGCTCGATTACAATTTCAATGCTAAATTAGGGGATTTTGGTCTGGCTAGGCTAGTTGACCATGCTAAAGAGTTACAAACAACGGTGTTGGCCGGAACAAAGGGCTATTTGGCTCCTGAATGCTTTTACAATGGCAAGGCAAGTAAGGAATCAGATGTCTATAGCTTCGGAGTCGTCCTATTAGAAATAGCTTGTGGAAGAAAAGTCCTCGAGCCAATGGTCGAGGAAGACCAGGTCCAACTAGTGGACTGGGTTTGGGAGTTGTATGGGACTGGGAGGCCACTTGATGCAATAGACTCGAAGCTTACCAATTTCAATGAAAAGCAACTGGATTGCTTAATGGTTGTAGGACTGTGGTGCACTCATTTGGACCGCACTGCTCGTCCTTCCATGAAAGAAGCGTTAAACGTTCTTAACTTTAACGCTCCGCCACCTATTCTTCCAGCGAAATTGCGTATTCCTACATACCCGGCGCCTCTATCCACATTCGCTACAACATCGTTAGTTTCGTCCCATGCCACCTCGACTGGCAGTGCCGAAATGTCCAAATAGGTAGAGAAGATATCTCAATTAGGTAAGTCTCGAGCAATAGAAAAATCACTATCAGGATGTGTTCTTTTATAACATAATCTATTACTAGATACTGTTGTGATATGTTTAAATGCCAAGTTCGTGACAATTTTGATGAGATGATTTTAAGGTATACCTTTTCTTTTTATCTTACTTAGATGCGAAAAGGAGCATCACTACTTTATCTCTTTCTTTCTAAATGCAGGAGCTCTTTTAAAATAAAATGGGACCCTTTGGATTTTATGTTTTGTTTTGGTATACTTTTTTCTATCCTATTTTTTTGGATAAACGTCGAGTTGCCACTTAATTGGATAATACTGCTAGTAAAATGACATATATATTCTGACAAAAAAAATAATATACAAATAAAATGGTCACCAAAAAATCCTTCATCGAGAGGCTAATTGGTTCTCGTGACGGCGAACCGAGACACTTTTAACTCTTTTATCGCATTTGTATGCTGTGGAATTTGATACTTTGTTCTACTAACTTTTTGGGATTTGCAATGCAGACATGTCGGTTTAGACTTGAAAAACATCTCATCTGCGAGTTATTTGCGTGCAGATTGGCTCAAGGACGAAATCAGGAGTGGCGGACGCATCTATGGGCCGATAATGTACGACTCGAGCACGCGAAAACCTAGTGTCCCCATGATGGGCCTCGACGCTCCAGTCCCGAAAGACACGCTTTCACTCTCTCTTACTTCATTGACTCGAGAAGCTAGTTTCCGGAGTGGGTAACCTTTGGTTTCTCAGCCATAACTGGGTTGGATTTCGAGCTCCATACTCTCCATACTTGGAAATTTTCTCTAAACTGCAAGTTTCTTTGCCAACAGTCACAAATCCTAGTTACAAGATTAGAGGAAAGAAGAGCAAAGTCTGGGCTATGGTGTCTCTCGGGTTCAGGTTCATTTGCGTTGTCGGGCTTCGCTTTGTTTTCATCATCGGTCGAAGAGAAAAACAAACCACGACAGCACTTGCACAAATTTACCGGAGGGAATTTAAGGCAACTATCTATCAAAAGGAAAGCAGCTGAGAATTGATCTTCGCTTAAAAACTTGAATCTACATAAGGAGAATCGTAAAAATTATGACTCTGAATGGCTATGCTATACGTGTTCAGCTCTTAATGAACTGCATGTATTAAAGAAACGGGGGAAGAAAAACCTGTTTATACGACAAAGCAATATGGCAGAATGATCGGTTGGTATTTAATTCGTTCAATCTATTCCCTAATAATAATCTTACAAGTCCCTCCATACACTTGCGTTGACGTCTGTACACCCGATTATGGGCTTAGCTCGAGATAAACATATTTTAACAATTGCGGTTACGTCAATAAAAATATATTTAAAGTGAAACATGGGACATGTTTTGACTCTTGCAATGGCAGTTGTTTTTGACAGAATCACAAAAGCCTAATATTGAAGTCTCTGTTGTTTTTCTTAGCATCATACTATATTACTATAACAAGCAATTATCGATCCGACATTCCAAAGTTCGAAATCGTCGTTTAACACACGGCATAATCAATGGCTAGGTTTGCTATTAGAGCAGTGCTAGACTTTTTATAACTGATTTACAAAATTGATTTATAGTTAATTAGGAGAGGCTAGAGAAACTAGAGGTTGGATTATGAAAGCAAGTTTAAAAGGTTAAAACAAATGTGTTACATATTTCCATCGTAGAAGAAATTACAAGTAGAAGCCATTATATGTATGCTTGAAGCGTCTAGTTTTCGAAATTCGCTTAAATTTGCGATGGTTGTTACAATTTCCAGCTTGTTTAATAGTTGAAGTCTTCTCTTAGAAGACAAGACAGTGAGTGCGGCAAAGAATTCATTCTATTTAAGTTCGCCGCATTCGAACAAGTGCAAAAAGACGAAGAGAAACTTCAATTGGTTGGCAATCCAAGGACAAGTTCAAACATCGATTTCGGAAACTTGATTATTGATTTAGGCTTTATCTTGTGTTAGGTTTCATCTAGCCTTGGAACAGGCAGAGACAGAGAGGTAGAGAGAACAAAAATGGTGGAAGCTGTCATCGTCAGCGTTGCAGGGAAGATTAATCACTAACTAATTTATTATGAAGTGCCCCCTCGACATTTCTTAACACCATCCCGTTAGGCTATATCAGTTCTTGCCATATTTCTTTTTCCTTTTATACACCGTAAGGACCCTTGTTATTTTTGTTTGTATTAACCCGTTACGAGGTTGCTCGCAAGTTCTTCAGCAACCAAGAGTCATTGGAACAAATATCAAAGCCCCAACATGCTGTGCTACTCCTGATTGCAAAAGCAATCTAGAAAGCTCAACCGGAATGGAACTTCACAGCTCAGATATCATATGTTTCAAGATCAGAGGGCTTCAATCCCTCTTAGTCTTGGATCTCTCTCTAGCCAATGCCTTCACAGCCTCGGCGTCGTCTCAGGGCATCGATTTCAGCTTCCAGACTTTCGAAGGTAGTAGCATTCAATTCCAAGGCGATGAGTCGGTTTCGACTGATTGCATCCAACTTACCAGGGCCAATCTAGACCAGCACCTGGATGGGAGCGGGGGGTGGGCCACGTACCGCGAGCTGATGAGCCTTTGGGATAAGGCAACTGGGAACGTGGCGGATTTCACCCCTTATTTCACCTTCGTCATCAATTCGCTAGGAAAGCCAAACTTTGCCGACGGATTGGCCTTCTTTCTTGTCCCCGTAGGGTCTCAACTCTCGGCCAACTCGTTGGGAGGCGGCCTGGCTCTTATAGATCGAGACCGTGACCTTCCAACTCTTCCGCACGGTTTGTAGCTGTCAAGTTCGACACTTTCTTCAACAATGATACAACGTCGTGGGACCCGAACTGTTCACAAGTTGCACATGTCGGTATAGACTTGAATAATCTCAATTCCACGGCATATAGCTGTGTTGATTGGTTCAAAGATAAAATCATGAGTGGTGGGTGGATCAATGCCACAATAACATACAATTCTAGCACACAGAACTTGAGTGTTCTCATGATAGATGCCGATGCCACGGGTGTTGACATAAATTCTTCCGCTATCTATAGGTCATAGTTAACTTGACAGAGTTTTTGCCCGAGTGGGTGACTCTAGGTTTCTCGACTGCCACGGGTAGAGATTTCGAGTTGCACACTCTTAAGGGATGGGTATTCAACTCTAATTTGCAAGACATGGGCCTGATGGCCGGACAAAAAGAGCAAGTTGTGGCTATGGTCTATCTTACGTATAGTTTCTTTCATTTTGCTCATTCTCGTGCTAGCCTTTATTTGGTTTCGTCATCGTTCCATGAGGGGAGAAGATGATCTAGCGATTGAAGAACAATTCAAGCAAGTGTTGGGGCCCAAGAAATTCTCCTACAAGGATTTGGTTGCAGCGACCGATAACTTCGCAATTGAACGATTGCTTGGGGAAGAGGGCTTTGGGAGAGTGTACAAAGGTTACTTGACCAGCTCGAATGCTAATGTCACTATAAAAAAGATTAACCCAGGGTCAAATCAAGGGATAAAGGGGTTCGCTACCAAAGTGAAGACCATAAGCTGGCTAGGAACAAAAACTTGGTCCAACTCATCGGGTGGTGTCATGAGAAAGAGGAACTCCTCCTTGTCTATGGGTTCATGCCTAATAGTAGCCTTGATTGTCATCTATTCAAAGAACATACCTTCTTGCCATGGGAGATGTGGTACAAAATTGCACAAGGCATAGCCTCGGCATTGCTTTATCTTCATGAAGAAAGGGAACAATGTGTCATGCATCGAGATATAAAGTTTAGCAATATCATGCTTGATTACAGTTTCAATGCTAAATTAGGGGATTTTGGTCTGGCTAGGCTTGTTGATCATGACAAAGAGTTACAAATGACGGTATTGGTCGGAACCATGGGCTATTTGGCTCATGAATATGTTTACAATAGTAAGGCGAGTAACAAATCAGATGTCTATAGCTTCGGAGTCGTCTAATCAGAAATAGCTTGTGGAAGAAAAGCTATTGAGCCAAGGGCTGAGGAAGGTCAAGTTCGACTGGTGAACTGGGTTTGGGAGCTATATGGGACTAGGAGGCTACTTGATGCAGCAGATTCGAAACTTGGCACTAATTATGATGAAAAGCAACTCATCGAGACCATACCACCTGTCCTTCCATGAGGGAAGCATTAAATGTTCTTAACTTCATCAATCCGCTACCTATTCTTCCATCGGAATTTCTAGTCCTTGCACACTTGGTGCCTCTATCTGCATTCGCTACAGCATCGTCGGTTTCAACCCAGGCTACCACAACCAGCGGCACTGAAATGTCCACATTTACTACCTCTTCGGTACAATATTCAGCTTACGCTGCATTGCTCCCAAATGTAGGATGAATTCCTACTTTCGGTATATTTTTCAATAATCAGTTTGACTTATAAATCATACTTTGAAATTTGATTTCGAATAATTATTTGTTTCATATAAATTTCATGTGTACCTTAGTATTAACTCTTCATGTTTAAACTTCCATTTGATCTCCAGGAATAAGTAAGGTTCTTTGATGGTTTATTATCTGTAATCAATTGCTACTTAGAGATTGTGCCCGCTCATTGCTTGATCTCCTGGGTCTTAATCGAACTTTTGTAAAATTATTGTTCCCTCGTTACAAATCGAAAGACTTGGTTTGCCCCCATTGCATTCGTTATGCAAGTTTTGGGATTTTCAGTGACTTTACTCCCTAGTTGCAATGGTTGGTAGTACATGGCTTGATTGGCGCTAGTAATGAATGTCTTATCATTTTTGGTGAGTTGGACAGAGGAAGTCAATTCGAATACGTCATCTGTCATCTAAAGTCTGGGAAAAGTGCCAAAAAAGTCATAAACCTTTTGTATTAGTGCTAATTTAGTCCTAAACCTTTTTTTGATACAAATTCAGTTCTAAACCTTTTGCATTTGTGCCAATTTAGTCTTAAATCTTTTTTTGGTGCCAATTAAGTCCTAAATCTTTTAAATTGGTGCCAATTTAGTTCTAAACTTTTTGTTTTTGTGTCAATTTAGTCATTCCGGCCAATTTTGACCGGAGTTTGCTGATGTGGACGCTTGCCGGCCGGTGATCGGTCATCGACACCGATGTAGCGTTAACGTGGACAAATTAAATAATATTTTAATATTTTTTTGAATTTTTATTCTTTATTCTTTTTTTTTTTTTCCACTTTTTTTTTTGGTCTTCTCCTTCCTCTGGCTGGTCGTCGGTCCGGCGACCAGCCAGAGGCCAGAGGTCGGTGAGGGTGGCCTCGCCTTGGTCAAGCGAGGCTCGAGCCCTTATCGGAGGCCGTGGCGAGGGCCCGACCTCATCGGATTTGGCGAGGTTGGGCCTCATAGGCGGCTGGGTGAGGCTCGACCTCGCCAGATCCGGTGAGGTCGGGCCTCACTTGACCATGGCGAGGCTCGCCCTTGCTGCGGCCTCCGGTGAGGGCTCGAGCCTCGCCCGACCAAGGCGAGGCCGCCCTCACTGGCTTTTGGCCTCTGGCCGGTCGCCGGACTAGCAACCGGCTAAATGAAGGAGAAGACAAAAACAAAGTGGAAAAAAAGAAAAAAAAAGGAAAAAAAATAATAATTCAAAAAAAATATTAAAATATTATTTAATTTATCCACGTCTGCCCCATGTTGGCGCCGGTGACCGATCATTGGCCGGCAGGCGTCAATGTCGATAAATTCCGGTCAAAATTGGCCGGAAGGACTAAATTGGCACAAAAACAAAAGGTTTAGGACTAAATTGACACCAATTTAAAAGGTTTAGGACTTAATTAACACAAAAAAAAGGTTTATGACTAAATTGGTACAAATACAAAAGGTTTATGGTTGAATTGACACCAAAAAAAGGTTTAGGACTAAATTGACACTAATGCAAAAGGTTTAGGATTTTTCTGGCACTTTTCCCTCTAAAGTCTATAAAACAAGTGAGATTCCTTCAGAAGACGCCAAAGCAATGAGAGGAATGGCCTGAGACAAGATAACAAAGAACAATAGATGTTAGAGATAATTAGGATATTTCTGTATATCTTGATGATTTTTTTTTTGTGTAATTTCTGTATATTTCTCTATGGGTATGAGTCTACTTATAGGCTTTATTAATGACTATCTAAGGTAGATATATCAATTCGGATCAATCAAGAATATGCATGGTCAAAAGGAGATTAATGCACGATCCCGAGAGATGTTAATATCCTAATTATCTCTAATAATAGGAATGCCATAAGTTCTCCATGTTTGAAAAATCATGTGCTTTGAGCCGTGAAGTTCCACCGACGTGAGATGTTAGCAATTCCTATTTTGGATTTAGAATAGACATTTCAAAGACCGCCCCAACTAATTAACAATAGTGTATGTCATTGAATTTTGGAGAAACTAATTTCGTGTTTGTTAGTTAGCATTTCATTTACGAAAAAAATTGATAAAAAAAATACTAACAACAAGGCAAAAAGTTATTATATATCATTTTTATATTCTTAATTTTCTTTTATAAAATCTTCAGATTTGGAAAAATTAAAATTTTCTTATTCTTATATGTATCATTCTATCCATTTTGTTAGTTTATTATATATGTTTTCCGTTATCGTCTAATACGTCGGCGGTTTTTCTCTCCGTTTCAATCTAAGACCCAATCCAAAACAAATATCATAACATAATTCTCATCTCTCCTCCTCCTCTGTTCTACTGCCGCTGGCCATTTTGTGCCTCCATTGCCGCGGGTGTCGCACGCCGCCTCCACTTTCCACGCGGTAGATTAATGGACCTTTTCCCTTCCATTGGCACCGCTTTCATCTGACTTTCCTTCGCCGTGTTGGGGCTGCTGTGAAATTTACCTGAAAAAGGTTGTATTTCAGAAGCTGACCAAGGCGTGAATGTTTTGAAATTGATTTTTATAATGATGTTAGGCGGTTTGACAATTTAATGCTCCGTTAATTTCGTGGAAAACAACTTCCATCCAGATTTTTCGGCGTTTGGTTCATGGATACTAACTGAGTGAAGGAAAACATTTTTCGTCAATAGAAAAAACACCTACAAAAATGGGGAAATAATTTTCTCTTTTTGACATTTGGCACATACTTTCATTGACTTCTCTTGAAATTAGCAATCAATATTTGAGTGAAGAACCAACTTTGACCAAATTAAAACCGGTCACATACTTTTTATCATGACTTACAAACTTGTATACCCACAACAGGTTACAGATTTTAATTGGGATGATTTACCAAAATTTGTTGTTTGAAGGATCCAACTAGTTTTAGGTTAGCAAAGTGAAGCGATTTAGTAACCAATACATGATCGTGGGTTTGGCAGATCGCGGACTTGCCAAAGCCTGACCCGACCAAAAAGGGCCCTGAGACTTTTTAGGGGGGCTTGGGCAAGGAAATCTAGTGAAAAACCCAGCCCTCCCCGAAGATTTGTATACCGCAAAATTTGATGCTGGGCAGGCTTGGGCAAAATTTTTAGGCCCGACATCAAGGCCCGGCCCACCCTTTCCCCTCCCTAATCACTTTTAATTCCAATTGATTGTTGCAAATATTAAGCTTTTGTAAACAAGTCACCAAGTTTTATTGTACCTTGCTTTCGTTTTGAAGTTAACTAATCTTAGATGAGATTATAACCACAGTAGTTGTGTCCAAGTAAGTGACATAGTAATAATGTAGTATTGTGGGTAGATTACTAACAATTTCAATTTATTAGATTATAAAAAAGAACGTTAAAATTGGCAAACCAAAACTAATTGGTACCTTACATGGAGAAAAGTTGATAGGTTTAAACAAATAAAAGATTGTAAGTTCACACATGAGTTAGTAATTTTAAGGCCTCGTTGATTAGAAAGGCAAAAAAACTTGGTAAGACATAAGTAAGTTAATAAAATAAAGAAATCATGCATCAGTAGATAACTCAACTGAGAGCTACCATCCAAAACTAGTTGGTAAATTCATCCCAAAAAAAGTTTGTAAACCACTTCAATAAAAGTTGGTAATTTCATATAATACTTGGTATATTTAAGATGTTTATAAGAAAGACATATGAAAGTTAGTTAAAGATAAGAAAAGTTGTTGATTAAAGAAACACCAAAAATTAGTTGGTAACTTAGTTAAAGAAAGTACCGAAAAAAAAAAAAAAACTTGGTTGAAGAAAGGGATATGTTCATTAGAAGTCCTAAGACATATCACAAAAGTGCAATTAAATCTTAAAATTTGTAAAAAGTGCAATCAAGTCATAAAACTTGTCAAATTGGTTTAAATGAGTGTTAAAGTTAATACTGTCAAATTTACTAATGGAAAATGCTAACGTGATTTATTTTAATATTTTCTCTATCCCACGTGACGATGAAGAGGCTAAAGTATGAAATATAAGATTAAAACGATGTTGTTTTGGCCAAAATTTAATTTTTTATACTAATTTAAAATAAATTAAAAAAATGAGGTAAATTTTTTTTTTTTTTTTTAAAGGAGGAGTAGGATAGGCAGGGAGTGAAGCCTTGTTCTCGTCGCCGCCGCCGCCCCACCATCGCTAGGAGGGGCCGACGAGGGTGGGGGGATGGCAGGCAAGGGTCACTAGGCCCCGGCCAAGGGCAGGCAACCCTCGTTGATGGCAGGCCCTCGACCAGATCTGGGTGAGGGGTCGTGACCCTCTCCCAAATTGGGCGAGGGTTGGTAACCCTCACCTAGACTTGGCTGAGGGTCACTAGTGGCAGCCGACCCCCGCCGGTGACGGCCCTCACCTGTCGTCAGCAAGGGTCACCGGCCCCTGGTCGAGGCTTGCAATCCCCGCTTGTCGTCCCCCTGCTAATCGCTCCTGGCGATAGTGGGGCAACGGCGGCGGCGAAGAGGGCAAACCCTCCCTCCTCGGCCATCCTCCTCCTCCATTTTTTTAAAAAAGTTTTAGCTTATTTTTAAATTTAATTTAAATAAATTTAATATTAAAATAATAATAAAAGCCACATCATCGCCACATAAAATAGAAAAAAAAATCACGTCAGCATTTTTTGTTAGCTATATTGGACGGTGTTAAGTTTAGGACTCGATTGAATTAATTTGACAAGTTTTATGACTTGATTGCACATTTTACAAGTTTTAGGACTCAATTGCACTTTCTTGACAAGTTTTAGGACTTCTAATGAACATATCCCTGAAAGAAAAGATAATAAGTCTTTCGATAAAGGTTAGTAGTTTCATATAGTAGTCTGTAAATTTTGAGCATGAATAAGAAATGTAAAATAATAGTTTATAAAAGATAAAAGAAGGTTTTATTTTTTTGTTGGAGATAAGAGAAGTTGGTAATTTAGAAAAAAACCAAATAATTGTTGGTCACTAACTCAAATAAGAATCAATAATGCAAAACTGATTGATGTTGGTGAAAAGTTGGTAATTTTTCTAATTAAGATTGATAATTACTAAAAAGTTGGTAAATTTAACGGTTTGCTAAGTAAGTCAAGTAAAAGTTGGAAGATGACGAGGATAGTTGGTAAATTTAGAGAAAATTTATATAAATATTGATACATAACTTAAATCAGAGTTGGTAACTTAAGATTAGCACGTAACTTATTTAGAGAAAAGTCGGCGAGTCACTCAAATAAATCTTTGTAATTTAATATAGTAGGTGGTAAATATAAGACTTAGTAAGAAAGGTAGATAAAAGTTAGTAATAGATTAGAGTAGCATACATTTTTCCAAAGACTAGAGAAATTGATAAACTTTAAGGAAAAAACTAAACAAACGTTAGTAATTAACTCAAATTAGAGTTAGTAGTGCATGGTAACTTAACCAGAGGAAGGTAATCATTCTAATTATGATTAATAATTTCTAAAAAGAGATGTAAATTTAATGGGTGGTTAGATAAGATAAATAAAGTTGGTAAATGACAAAAAAAAATACTAAGCTAAAGGAATTCAGATAAATTTTGGTAAATAACTCAAATGAAAATGAAAGTTGGTAACCCTGAAATAATTGGTAATTTAAAAAGTTGCTCACTCACTCAAATAAAGATTAGTAATTTCGTTAATAGTCAATAAATTTATGGTGCTGGTAAGAACAATAAGGTAAATAAAGCTCAACAAAAGATTATAGAAGTTTTCTCAAGAGAAGTTGATAAGTCAAAAAATTATATAAATGTTGTTAATTAACCCAAATAAAAATGGGTAATTCAAGGCTAGGCTAGTCAATAACTATATCGAAGAATAGTTGCTAATCACTTAATTAAGATTGGTAACTTAGAAAAGAGCTAGTAAATTAATGTGTTGATCATGTGAACCTTACAATGAGACTCTCAAAATTAATGATTTAGATTGATGTTGGTCCGATCCATAAGATACGCAACTTCTCCTTTCGATCACTTTCAATTATTATAATTTCTTGGTTTCATTTTCTTTCTGGAGATCTTGTCTTCTCGATTATTAAAAACGTTGAACGGTAGTCAGAGTTATAGAAAAGCCTTTTCCTCCGCTATCATACGATTCTTTTTGAAGATTCGTCTCTTTTGAGAGAGAGAGAGAGAGGCATTTCCGTGTGTAGTTTCTCCTCGAGATTTTCATTGAAAATCATGTTTCTGGCCTTTCATCTTCTGCGTCAAATGACGTTTTCTTCTTTTGTCAAAAATTCCACATCTTCCTTTCAAAAATGATCTACCGATCTGTTGCATCAAATGTAAGTCATGTTTAGATGGTAGATTGACATTGAAGGTCTTGCGAGGGCCGTCGTTTTTGACCGAACAACAAAAGACTGAGAAGTCTCCTCAACCTAACCTTCTGTCATGTTGTCCGGGTAAAATGAACTCGTGTTTTTCTTTGCATCACATAATATGTGAACGGTAACACGTAGTTTTCGATCCCGATTTCCGAAATTCTCAATCATCTTACGTTTAACACTTGCATAATCAATGGCTCTGTTTGATATTAGGGCAGTGTTAGACTTCTTGAGTTTGGTTCACGAAATGAACTTATAAATGATGCCTCAGATTATGAGCAACTCTTTACACGATTCAATCATATTCAAGAATGAAAAGTAGCAGCTTGACACATCCTCTAGAACCCATGTTTAGTGACCAACAAAGGAAGTCGACAATTTTCAATGGGATTGGTTTTTCACGAGGAAAAGTACCCAAAAGCCCAAAACCTATTCTTAAACCTTTCAATTGGATCAATTTAGTCATAAACTTTTTTGTAATTATATGAATTTAATCCATCCAGCCAATTTAGGCCGGAAATTGCTGATGTAGATGCCAGCGGTCCGATGTGGTACCGCTAGTGCTGACGTAGATAATTTTTAATATTTTTTGGATCTTTTTGAATTTTTTGAATTTTTTCCCTTTTTTTTCTTTCTTTTTTTTCTTCCTTCTCCCTGCTGATCTATGGTTGATCGCCGGCCATGGACTGGCCACAGATGAGGGCCGCCCTCGTTCAGGCTGCGAGGATCCAACCCTTACCCTCGCCGGCGAGGGTGACCCTTGCCCGTGGTTAGCGAGGGCCCTGCCGCCCTCGCTTGCGGCTAGTCCATGGCTAGCGACCAGCCATAGCGCAAGGGGGAGAAGGAAGAAAAAAAAGGAGAAAAATTTTGAGTGACCGGCCCTTTTTTTAAATTTTTTCTTCATCAAAATTAATTTTTTATCACACATTTGGATTGTGCTCGACAAGACAAAAATTTTGAGTGGCGGCATGCCACCAGGAGACGCCGCATATGTCTCCACACTTACCCATGCGCCGCCTGGCGTCGGCGTGCGGCGTCCATGCGCTCCCACGCACGCTACGCGTGGGTTTCTTGACGCATCGCGCTGACATCAGCGATCCGTTGAAGCTTGACCCGGATCTAACTCGATACTTGACCCGACTCATGACTTGACCTGGTCAACGGACAGGCTCAACCGATTAGACCAGCAGTTCAAACCGGTTTGATCGGCTGAACACGTGCACACGCGCCGCACATTCCGGCGGTGCGTAAGGGCGCATCTGACGTCCGTTTGGGATGTTCTTTGTACCGACCTGCTTGTATGGAGATGCTCTACACTGTGTATATTTATTTTACATGTTCGAGGCTTTTAAGGATGTGAAATACGTATAAAACTGTATATACGTGTATTTTTAGGGTATTTTTGCATATTTTCTTGTATTTCTCCAAGGTTATGGAAATACAGATGGTAGCCCACGTGTATATACCACATAAATGATGTGTAGAGTGTAATTCATTATCTATCAATGAATGGAGCAATGTAATTGGCATGGCATGTGAATTTAGTGGCAAATTGCCCCTATTTTCAAGAAAATCACATGTATATGGTAAATGTGAGACATAAAGTTTATATTCCTGGTATGAGAGAATTTTAAGGATTCAATTTGGTTGTGATCGCCAAAGTAGCACACTTGATTGGGTTTGAGAAATATCGGTTTCATATTATGGTGGAATGTCTCTTATTCTAGTGCGTGGTCATACTCCCAAAGGAGATGATTGTGTATTATTTTATAGAGGGATATACGTACAACATGTGCTTGAGGAGTGACTAATCCTAGTGGTTCATACACCAAAAAATGTTGAATTCACGAAGGTTGGAATATATTCTCATGGCAGTTGTCATATAGAGAGTATACAACTACATATTATATATTTTGTCCAAAGGTATTTGTATGATGATATATGTAACTCTCATGTTGTGTACTTATACGGTTTTAAGTTACACTGTATTCACATATAATGCTAATTGTATACATTGCCTACAAATTAGTCACATTCTCTGAAAATGGCAACTCTATTAGGATTGATGTTCTTTTCGTTTTAGATTTTAAGAAAGGGTTAGAGGAGGGACTTAAGCTTTATTAGCTAGGCCCTCTCATCACAGGCCAGGCCTTGCTCGGCCCACACTAACCAGTCCCATATTAGGCTCCGTCCAATTCATGGTGGCTAGATAGCAGTGTAACAAATCATGTTGCATTTAGCATACAATGATTCATACACCAGAGAAAGCCAAATCGGTATGAATCAAAGCTCACCGTGGGAAACAACAATAAAGTCAACGTTGAGCTTATCGGAGATGTCATTTTAATTCTAGATTCTAGTTTTAATATGATGTTAAGAAACACATTTTATGTGCTTTCCTTTAGACGGAACTTAAGTTCCGTATCAAGTTTAGACATGTGTGGCTACTTTTTTGAAATTTAAAAAATAATAATAATATTTTTACGTTCCTTAATTCAAATAAGGTTGAGTGTTACATTATGTCTAATGGATTATACAAATTGTGTTTAACTCTCAATAATATATACATCGCTTATACAACTGAAAATGTTATTTCCAAAAGACCTCTACCTAAGGAACAATCTTATGCGTTGTAGCATAAACAACTTGGTCACATCTCTAGGGAAAGAGTGGAAAGGCTAATAAAAGCCGACATTCTACCTGCTTTTAAAAGTGACTTTAAGATTTGCATAGATTGTTGTAGAGGTAAAGACAAAAAAATAAAAAAGAAAACTGCAGTCCAAAATCCTAACCCGTTGGAGGTCATTCATACTGATATTAGTGGACCCTCTATGGCAATTTTGTGTATAAATTTTTATTTTTTCACATTTATTGACAACCATTCCTAATTTAGTTATCTGTACTGGATTAAGAAGAAGTCTGAGTCTCTTGACAAATACAAGATTTTTCAAACTGAAGTCGATAAACAGTTGGAAAAAGCCATAAAGGTTATCAGATCTAACCGTGATGGTGAGTATCATGGCAAGCATGGCGATATTTGATAGCTTAAAGGGCCATTTGCCAAATACTTGAAAAATTCTGGGATAATAGCTCAATTTATTATGCTTGGGAGTCCTCAACAAAATGATATGGCCGAAAGGCACAATTGCACCTTTATGGATATAATGAGGAGTATGATTAATAGGATCGGCTTACCTAATTTTCTGTGAAGTGAAGTTATATAATCTAATATCAAGTAAGTTAAACTCCAGAACTACTCGGTGTTACTTCGTATCTTACTCATATCATTTGAAGGGATATTAAATTTATATCCCAACAGAGACACAATAATTGTGGAATCACAGATAGCGAAGTTTCTGAAATTTGACGTGACTGAACATGGTAGCTGCTCATAGATTATTAAGGATAATAGTACGATGGGGACCACTATGCTTTTCTCTCTACCTATACAGATAATTGTGGAGCCTCTTACACCACATACTGAACTTGTTAAAGTTTAGGATCATGTTATTGAAACAGTTCCTAATGAAGTTCTTTAAACCCCTCAGGTGTAGCATAACATTGCAATAGCTCCATTCAGGAGATTAATCAAGTACAAACGATGAACTATACCTCTAAACTTTATAGTCTTTTTGCAAGAGCATGACTACGATATTGGCTAAGTAATTGATCCAGTGACTTATACATATGTTATTTCTTGTCCTCAATCAGATCTATGATTAGATGTGATGAAAGACAAGATGCAATCTATGAAACATAATGGTGTTTGGGAGCTTGTTAAATTGCCTGAAGGTCATAAGCTCATTGGCTGCAAATGGGTGCATAAGACTAAAATGGACTTCAAAGGAAAGATTGAGAAATATAAAGCTAGACTAATAGTCAATGATTTCACTTATTAAGAATAAGTAGACAATGAAGAAACTTTTTTCCCAAACTCTTCTAAAGATTTTTTCAGAGTGATTATGGCATTAATAGCTCATTTAGATATAAAGTTATATCAAATGGATGTTAAAATAACATTTCTGAATGGAGACCTTGATAAAATGGTCTATACGGTACAACTCGAAGGTTTTGTAACAGATGATTCAGGTAAGCTTGTGCGTAGACTGAAAAAGTCAATCTATGGCCTCAAACAAGCTTCAAAACAATGGTACAAACAAAATGAATAAATGTATACACTGCAAGGTCAGTGGGAGGAAATTTATTCTTCTTATACTCTATGTGGACAATATCTTACTTACGAGTAGTGATTTTGCATTACTGCATGAAACAAAGTGGATGTTATCGCAAAATTTTGACATAAATGATCTTGGTGAGGCGTCTTTTGTCTTCGGCATTGAAATTCATAGGGATCATTCTCGCCATATAGTGGGTTTGTCTCAGAGGACATTTATTGGTCGTATTTTAGAAAGATTCAGTATGCGGCATTACAAGATAGGAATTGCTCCTGTCATTAAGAGTGATGAGCTGAATTTGTCACATTATCTTCATTCAAATATTGAGAAAAGCCCAAATGAAGGATGTGCCTTATGCTAGTGCACTTGGAAGTATTATGTATGTTCAAGTTTGCACTAAACCAGACATTGCTTTAGCAATAAGATTTCTAGGCAGATAACTGTCAAATCAAGGACACGATCACTGGGTTGCTGCCAGTAAGGTTTTGAGGTATTTAAAGAGGATAATAGACTATATGCTAATTTACAGATATGTTCGAGATCTGTAGCTAGTAGGGTATTTGGATGTAGACTTTACTGGCTGTCAGGTTACATTTTTTAAGTTAGCAAGATGTGCAGTATTATGGAAAAGTGAGAAATAAAAATCTATATTATCCTCTACCCTGCAAGCGGAGTTTACAACATGCTTTTCAGTAGCTATTCAGGTAATTTGGCTCCACAATCTCATTAGGGAGTTGGCCATATTTGACTTTGTGGATAGACTCGCACGGTTGTATTATGACAATAACTCTGTAGTGTTGTTTATGTACAATAGCAGAAGTCACAATGGGTCTAAGTATAAGGCGGTCAAGTTTTTTTACTATAAAGGAAACAGTTCAGAATGATCACATTATAGTAAAGCACAATCATACCGATAATATGGTTGCAAATCCACTAACTAAAGGCCTTCGCCCTTATGTATTTGAACGGCATGTCATTAACATGGGCATAGGAACATCATAAGATGCTGTTGTTTAGTGGGAGTTACTTTTGTCTTTACTCTAATAAAGTTTACATTTGTGTTTTGTTACATTCAGTAACATTTTTTTATATGTATTGACTCCTTTGCATTTAATAAGGTGTTTATGAATGCATCGTTATCATGTTGCATACATATATCCGGTGAAAATCTCAAGGTATTGTGTAAACCTTAAGTAAAGACTATGGACATCCAATTATTAGCCTTAAGGATATGTTTTGTTACACATAAAGTAAAGTTAACTATAAGGATAAGATATATGCGGGTTCAATGGAACCATAAGGATATTCTCTAGTGACACATCCAATTTTGTGACACTTAAGAAAAGAGAATATGGACTGACAAAAGGATGACACATAAGGTATTACTCCTTTTGAGGTGTTATCTAATTGCCACACTATCATATTAAATCCATATCAGTAAAGTTAAAAGCATTTGTGACCATGGAAGACTCTACGTGTATACATGCAGTTACTGCCATGATTTGGTGTTTGAAATTTTATGGGATCGGATTGATTATTAAGAATTATTTCTAGATAAACATAAAGGTGCGTACATATAGTACAATTTCAATTAATATAGCCCAAGTGGGAGAATGTAAGATTTTTTTTTTATGTGAGCTATATTAATTGAGATTGCAATTAATCGTCTTATGAGCTTGGTCTAATAAGGTGAGATATAAAATTTCTTAAATAGTTTAATATGGGGCTGGCTAGTGTGGGCCGAGTAAGGCCCAACCTGTGATAAGAAGGCTTGGCTTAAAACTCTATAAAAAGAGTTTAAGTCCCTTCTCTAACCTTGATTC